>OU426916.1:6250000-7500000 GCA_911387795.2 Apamea monoglypha | reverse complement strand
GACATTTTGCTCCGATTGCTACAATTAAACGGAGAGTCCGTTTAATTGTAACAATCGGAGCAAAATGTGTGCATGATGTTCCGCTACTCGAATCGCGACATAAGAAATGTAGTAAAATTTCTTTGTGGAATTCGTTTAGTGGTTTCCCATAGTTATTTTCGCGACGGAGATGTGCTAAGGTCCCAAGAGCGTGTATAAAGACAGACCTGTTTTCTCACCCTACCCTACCCCAATTGTGCCATAAAAATATGTTTGTAGTTCCCGCTAGATTGGACGGAAGAAGACATGTGCGTCATTTTATTCACAAAATCTATTTATATGTTTTAAGCATTGCCTGTCTTCACAATAATTGCTGGCATTTAAGTATTGGTCACCAAAAAGGAAAACGTATTGAACCTACTGAGACGGATTAAAAATATTCTTGAATAGCGGTCACCGGTTTCGGCATGATTAAGTAACAACAACGAATACCCAAGTCCTATTCTTCGTTTGGGTTAAGCCCGGTAACAAATGCCTACGTCATATTTACATTTTTTAAGTGAGTCCGTTCGCAGTTATGTTACCTCTAAATTTGCATTGCTGTCAAAATCACAGTGATCGTTATTTCTGTTGAAATAAGGTTTCTTTTGGGTTACAGCCACTGACAAGTCTATCAAAGGCAATTTGCGAGCAAGTGTGTTGAAAAAATAATTACAGCACCGAGTAATATACATAACTAACCATTATTAATATATATAACTAATCGTTCTTCTTACAGACCGAACAGCAGAACAAAATGTCCGTGATTCTGGAAGCCATTGATCTTGAGCGGGAGTTCTCCCCCAGTCGGTGGTCGCAGAGGTTCCCCACGTCCATCGAAGTGCTTCAGCACCACGTTAAGCTTGTCACAGCAGGTAAGGAGGTGGAACAGCGGGGTAATTGCGTAACACGCTGTCGCAATGTCTTTCATGTTGACAGTTCAGCCACTTTTAATACAGTATTTACGTTGTTGAGCTGACGAATTTTTCAAACCTACGAAACGATGGATGTTAAAATGAAAGGCATTGCGGTCGACTTCCATTAAAGGTGTGTTACGCAATTACGTGAATAGGTTACGTTTAGGTGTACGTGCTCCAACATCGACCACATCAGCGCTTACCACCAGGTTATACAGCGTGGCGCTTAAATGGCGACATTTATTTAACACACGTAAGTATGCGGTTTCGCGTCCACCACGCGGGCCCAATTGGTAGATGTCATATGTCTTGAATGATTGATTCTAGGAGATGCCGGTTTCCTCACAATGTTTTCCTCCACCGTTTTGAGAGCAGTGGTGATAAATAATTTTAAAATTACCCAAAGTAAAGCGCCTGTCAGGGTTCAAAACTACGACCACTGGGCCACCACTACTCTACTTACACACATACTTAATAAGGCTTATTACTAAATTCAGGATATGTGACTTGACTGTCTATCCTCTACATCTTTTGTTTTTTTTTTTGGTCCTTATTAACGCTAGTTAATTTTCTTACAGCCAGCGAGGAAGCAACTAACAACATCCCACATAAACTGGAGATTGAGTATGGATCAACACCTGGACAGAAACTTGACATACTTGGAACAGATCTACCAAACGGTACAAACTTTTCCTTTTTTTCATAGTTTTTTAGAAACTAAAATGATTTTAACACTTCTGAGGTTCGATCCCCAGAGAATTTTTTTTAGCCAAGTACCGAACTTAGTTCGTAGGTGGGGGATGGTTGCTTGCACTAATAATACGTCATCATTCTTCTGGCCTTATCCCAATTTATTTGGGGTCGGCGCAACATGTATTTGTCTTCCAAACTCTATTAGTCATCATCTTGGTAGTCACTCCCTTTCCTTTCTAGCCGTATCACCTTTCATACAGCCCATACATCGGTTCTTTGGTCTTCCCCTACTTGTATAGCCATCCACATTAATACTCAAAACTTTCCTGACGTATCCCTCATTCTTCCGCATCACATGCCCATACCATGACAACCTATTTTCACACAACTTACTAATAAGACATCTGGAAATTAGTAAGAAACCCACCTCTAAGAACATTAACAGATCATAATATTATCTGAACAATTTTGTACCAAAGCCTTCTTTTTTTTTCTGGTGGGAAATCATCAAATGACCGCTCCCGCTCTGGGTGGAGCGGAAGGGAGTGTCAGACTCTTACTGGCTAAAACCCACCCATGTTCCTTCCTTCGCCCTTTATGTTCCGGGGTAGCGGTAACCCTTTCGGACAATCCCGCTGACCCGGCAGGCTTCGGCCCTAAGGGGCCCCTCGAATTATGCTGACATCTCTTTGAGGCGCGCGTGGAACACTTACGCGCCGTCCGGCACGGGCCTGGTCCTGATCGGGCGGTGAGCTACCCATTGCTCTCCGCCCGCAGGCCCGCGCCTACGGTGGCCGGTAGTCGTCACGCGACTCCCGACGCCCGGAGCGTCTCCCGCGGCGGCTGGGATGTACCAAAGCCTTCAGTGAATAAATGTCACAAGGCTTTTTACGAGTTCATTACATTTTTGATAACTTTAGGCATACTAAATAAAAAACAGATAATAGTGACGTTTCAAGGTAGCTCACTATATCTAGAGCCCTCAATATTCAACACCAGTACAAGGTGATTGTACGAGTAACTAAGATAAATACCAGCATACTTTTAAACAGTCAGAAATGTTTGATGTCAATAATCACAAGAATTAAGTAAGGGGCTCGTAGCAAAATAACAGCCGCACAGTTCGATCGATCAAGGTTAAGTTATACTTGCCGCGGTCGGTCCGTGGATGGGTGACCATCCCTTTGATACCGAGACACCTCTGTGCCTAGGAAATCACTTTACGCCGTTGGTGCCGGCTGTCATTCTTCTTAGATTTTTGACAGTCGTTACGGGTAGTCACAAGCCAAGAGGGATTTTCTAAAAATACGGGAATTGCTCTCGTATTTTTAGAAACGTTCACATTCTAATCTCAGTCTCAATTAATAATTTCCATAATTTTTTGACAAGGTTTGACACTGTTTTTGTCACTAAGATGCGACTACATTTTGAACGTTTTTAATTACGGGAATTATCTTCCTGAAAATTTGACAACCAGTCTTACCAAGGGGTGTCGTGTTATCCAGTAACTGGGTTGTGGAGATCAGATAGACAGTTGCTCCATGTAAAATACTGGTATTCAGCTGCGTTCGGTTCGACTGGAAGTCGATCCCGACATAGTTGGGAAAAGGTAAGGCAGACAACGACTCACATGAGAGGTTGGTAAAAGTTCTTCCCCTTAATACCTACTTGCATACATTTTATTTAGAAAAAGGCTTTTTTTTTTTTTTTTTCGGGATGGGAAATCATCAAATGACCCCTCCCGCTCTGGGTGGAGCGGAAGGGAGTGTCAGACTCTTACTGACTAAAACCCACCCATGTTCCTTCCTTCGCCCTTTATGTTCCGGGGTAGCGGTAACCCTTTCGGACAATCCCGCTGCCCCGGCAGGCTTCGGCCCTGAGGGGCCCCTCGTTATGCTGACATCTCTTTGAGGCGCGCGTGGAACACTTACGCGCCGTCCGTTGAATTATATTAACCGCTAGCCCTTGCACAAAATGTGACAAAATTACTTGTGCTAGGGCAACAAATATCAACTTAGTCAAACATTCACAAATATTATTTCTTCTTCATGTATGTACCTATTATCATACCTGATGACGTGTTCACTTTGTTATAAGGTCAATGAAATTATGATTTAACTCCCTCTCGAAGAGACGAGGCCTGTGTCCCAGCAGTGGGAACATTATAGGCTGATTGTGCTAAATCAGGCTTTATCATATCTGTTTGCTATTAAGCCAAATATCTACAAAACCACATTCCCTTTATTATGATGAAAGCCACGTAGCACAGCATTCAGAGTTAATATTGTTTTAATTAACAAACATTCACTGGTATGAAAAGGTTTATTGAGCAAATATTAAAGCACTCATAATTATTATTGATCGTTTTGGGTCGAAGCCAAGTTGAAAATACATTTCCCAATAAGCAATGTTAAAAGTTCATGGATAGTAAATATCAACTACTCCTATCCTACTAATATTATAAACGCGAAAGTTTGTGAGGATGGATGGATGGATGGAGGTTTGTTACTCTTTCACGCAAAACTACAGAACGGATTTGTATGAAATTTGGCAAACAGAGTTTATAAACAGGATTAACATATAGGATACTTTTAATTCCGATATTCCCACGGAATCAATACTTATGCGAGTGAAACCGCGGGGCGCTGCTAGTCTTAAACTAATATTGTAATGAGAAAATATTTGTTTCCTTGTATGATTACCTGTTTCGCTTTCTCGCTAAAATGGCTGAACGGATTTGGATGAAATTTGACACATGGCTAGACCATGGCCTGGATTAGGATATAGGATACTTTTTATCCCGGTATTCTCATGGGATCGGGGGGAAAACGTGAAACCGTGGGGGGCAGCTAGTTAAGCATAAAGAGAAAATATTTGAGTTTTTATATTTGTTTGTAATGGATAAACTCAAAAGATTCTTAACCGATTTTAAAAATTCTTTGACCAATATAAAGCTACATTATTAGCGAGTAACATGGGCAACAACATTTTTAGTAGGTGTCTTACGTCTTCCACGTGAACGTAGCCGCAGGTTGGAGCTAGTGGTGTAATAAACTAATTTTATCAGCACTTTTCTCTTGTCTGTCATCAGAATTATTTTTCTACTTTAACCGTGTAGAAAAATAAATGCGCAATACCTAATTGTACAAAATGCACCATTGCCTAGCCTATGTTTTACTCGTAGTTGCACACACACAGTGAAATTCAATTGGCTACATTTCGGAAAAAATGCTCTGCAGCACTTTTCGAAAGTAAATCCTCAATCTCAAATTCAAAGCCTTTATTTCAAGTTAAATATTTACAGGCAGGAGTCGGTCATTCAGAAAGATGAAGCTAGTTGCCCATTCCAAAGCGTAGTAGATTCTTATGGAGAAGAACGGGTAAGATACTCCATGGACACACTTTTAATTTATATTGTAACATAATCATAACGTACTTAACTTCACTAGGTATTACTTATCTCAAAGGCGTCAAAAAACTCTTTTACAGTGCGACCGACGAGAGAATGAGTTCTTGACACCTGTCAGTTTTATACAAAAGAATACGTATTTTGCGAATTTGATCTTTATTAGCTACTAGAAAAGTCGCACTGACAGGTGTCAGGAACGCATTCTCTCGACGGCCGGACTGTATTTAGAGCTCGACGGTCACTAATGCGACACAATTTCTAATAAAACTTTTTCTATTGTTACAAAACTTAATAAGCTTGCCTAACAGACGAGGCGTTATCTATGCTGTCAATATTCATTTCTTTTAAGAAAGAAAGAAAATACATTTATTTGCGGTAAACATGACGCATAAAAAAGAACATAAACACACAAAAAAAAAATACGAGTTGGGGGTAAACATGCACCACATTCACGCAAAACGGCCATCGCTCAGCATAATGCTAAGACCCGATACGAGACAGAGCCCCAGCGCTGGTTTAAGAAGCTCTAACTCTTAAACGTTACTGGTAAAAATGTAAATACGTACAACTAAGGGGTCCATATTACCCTGTAAGGTGTACAGTAGTAAAGGGTTTGTGGCACGTTATAAAACAACAGATGTGGCCACATTTCGAGCGAGACTATAAAAATAAACAATAAGAATACTGAATGTCAGTCGTAAGTGTCTTGTCTCCCGATGTGAATTCTAGTGTAACTTATTCATCTACGAGTACCTATACTAATAATAAAGGTGAGGAGTTTGTTTGTTTGAACGCGCTAATCTCTGGAACTACCAGTCGGATTTGAAAAATTATTTTTACATTTGATAGCCCAATTCTTGAGGAAAGCTATAGGCTATTTAACATCACGCTAGGACCCTTAGGAACCGAGCGAGAAGAAATAAAGTCAGAAAGAACCGCTAACCGAAAACGAAGTACATGGGACGCGACGGAAATTTAAACGCCTCTTCATATATTTCCATACATTTTACTTCCCTATGTTATCGTGATGCTATGACGTGGACGTGGAAGTCCACAATATTGTATTTATTTATTAAAACTTTATGCACAAGTAAAAAAGAAATACTGTACAAAGGCGTTCTTAGGGTGATGCAGTGACAAAACATGACAGGTGTACGGGATAAATATCTAGGAAATGACTATAAAATACAAGAACAAATACTTATATATAGATAAATACATACATACATATAAACAGAATGAACTTTCAGGAGAAAAAAAGATGGGTAAGTAGAGGTGAAAACTAAGCTGGGATTTTTCGGCCAACTTCTGACGGATATGTTCACGTGCCTTCACTTTAAAAGATAACCGACTGGTTGCCGTCCCGATGTTCAGAGGGAGCGCATTCCAAAAGCGCACAATGTGTAATATCGTTTTGAGGCTGGCTAAACCTGTTTCAATATTTTGGGCGTACTTAATTTTTACTGACAGCCTAATTAATTGCACAGTAATTGGGAATGAAATTAGAATTAATTGATGGATGCGGTGTCATCGACAATCCTGTTAGCGCGAACGCCCTATCAATGATACTGAAATGCTGCAGTTTTATATTTATTGAATATTCAATTTATTGCAAATTTGCACTTTGATACGGGCTAAAATTACTTTAACAGAATTGCTGATAGCATAATTGTGTAATATGTAGGTACCTAACCTATAAACGTGTAATTTCTATCATTTCTGAACTTAGTAGTTACCTAAATATTAATGAACTTTGCCTAACTTCTGGGGACATGATCATAATCACTTGATTGGCAGATAAACTGCGGGGTAATTGCGTAACACACTAACAGTAGCAATTACTTTCATTTTGACAGTTCAACAACATTCATTGCGTTATTTACGTTGTTCAACAAATAAATTTTTCGAACATATGAAGCAATGGATTAGCAATATCCTTCAAATTTATCGATTTGATTAATAGTGTGCTGTGCTGTTACACAATTATAGTGCCGATCGTTAGTATACATAGTATGAACTTGTTACTATGGTCATCAATGATAATGGGACGGCCCATTGTGTAGTGTAGATGTTTATTAAGTACTCAATCACGATTAAACGGATTTGGATGTGTGATTATGTCTTGGTAAAATCAACCGCAAGTCGGTACTAACACTAGCCTAAAGCTGACCTAGCGTTACAAGGAGGGTCAATAGATTATGAGGCCTTTACTGGTTTTCTTGTTAGTTCCCCTACAATGCGATTCAAACCGTGAACAGCAAAATAAAACAAAAAACCAAAAAAAAGTGAATCAAATATTTTTTTTACCGCTAACAGCAGTTCTTATACGTCATCATCATCTGCCTAGCCTTTTCCCAACTATGTTGGGGTCGGCTTCCAGTCCACTTCTATATACCTACCTACATAATATAAAAAAACCAATTAATATTGTCATCTTTTACCACACAGGTTTCTCACTTGTCCTACATAACTTCTTGATTCATATTTAATCCATATGTAATTCCTCCTCAGATGCACCAATTCTCGTGTATATTCACGGCGGCTACTGGCAGGAGCTCTCCCGCGAGGTGTCGAGGTACCCAGCAGGTCCCCTCCACAAGTTCAGGGTGAAGACCATCGTCGTCGGCTACGATCTCTGCCCTACTGCCACCCTCGCTGATATCATCAGCCAAATAAGAAATGCGGCGAGATTCGTGTTCGAGTACGCAGAAAAAATGGCCTCCAAGTAAGATAACCCTTCACCTAGATAAATAATTGTGATGTAATGAACCGAAAACTTAGATAAGCTCGACGGACAAGAATATTCACAGTTTATTTAGAGAATGAAATAGTCAGTACGAATGGTAAAGTTTAAACAACTTAGCAAATGATCAATTTAAAAAATGTCACCGTCGGGTTGGCTGGACCAAACGAGATATATACTTGGGACCATGTGCACTATTTACTACCTATTTGCTACTATTTACTACCTATAATGAAGTATTTGCTACCTTTGCGTTAAGAAATATATCAACGAAATAAAGTGGCCAGCCATTCTGACGTTAGGTTGGCTGACCACTTCCAAGTTCTCATAGTTATAGCGTTGTATTAACCGTATTGTTAATGTAAATATTTACTACCTATTTGCTACCTTAACATATATTGATTACACAACTTGAAGAAGCTCCTATAAAAAGTTATTAATAAAAGCCATTAAAGCGCCTCTACATCAATTATTTACGTCTTTTCTCATCAGAACAATTGCTAACAATATTTTTGCAGGCGCTTAGTGCCTTATGGACCTCCCATCGTTATTAAAATCTGACATACTTTTTGAATCAACATTAAAATAGGACAGAAAATTTTGATATTTATTTTGAATCGTGTACTTGATGAACGTAATTAAATAATTTCGAATATCTTGTTGTTTTCTATTTTTGATAGCCTTCCAAATACACAGGAGAGTGACTAAAAATTTTAGTCTCACTAGTTTCAATGATAAGGTCGAGGGCGGGGGAGATGGGTGGAGATATTTTACCTGCACATAAATTATTTATGCCACGACTTATTTTCGTAAGATAATTGCTAATAATAATAAAGTGGCCCGGCTGTCAAGTTGACGGTGACGAAAATTTTACTCCGTATATCTTCTAGTATTTTTCAAACATTAATAATTAAGAAATAATATTTTAATATGCACTGTATACCATTTTTGAAGACCAATATTAGCATCACAACCTTTACGTTGGTACTATACCATGATGCAAGAAAATCAAATACGCAGATGACACAGAGACACGAATTCGGGCATACCGTGGAGTTTTTTGCCGGCTCTTCTCCATAGGAAACGACCAATTGGGACCGTGCACCTGCACGGTCGCATTTGGTCGAGTGACTTTTTCTTTTTGCTCGGTCCCGGGGCGTAGCGTGATGTTAAATTCTAAAGCCTTTAAACTTCCTCAAGAATTGGGCGATCAAATACAAAAAGATTTTTTTCATATCCAACTGGTAGTTCCAGAGATTACCTAACGAATTCAAACAAAAAAAAAATCTTCAGCTTTATTATATTATAAGTACAGATGTGACATACTCGTGCGATTAATCAAGTCGCGTACGTACAGGTTAAAGATGGCGTAATCGCGTTTCCGCACGATAGTCGCGTTCAGTTAGGACGCAGGATGAGGCTTTTTCAATGAAGTGCAAAATAAACGAAATATTTAGCTTCTTTTCCCAAGCATAAACGAAATTGGTACTTAATGATGAAATGTTCACTCCGTCGTTGTAATTTCCAGAGGTGTGTACTTCGCGGGTCACTCGGCGGGTGCGCATCTCGTCGCGAAACTCCTCGCGAACGCAGACTTCTTCGAGAACACGCCAGGAGCGTCCCGCCTTCAGGGAGCATTCCTCGTGTCAGGGATATACGACCTCAGGGAGATTGTCCACACGTCTGTGAACGACGCTGTCCAGCTGCCGAACGAGTGGGCAGTACCCATGTCGCCCCAGTTCGACGATTTCATACACCTGCAAGGAAGGAGGATACGTTTATACATTTTAGCAGGACAACACGACAGCCCCACTTTCAAAAAACAATCCAGAGAGTTCTACGAGATCCTACACAACACTTGCCTAATGCAGAATATGTATTTGGAGATCAAGGACGACATGGATCACTTTGACATCGTCGAATGTTTCGCCAACGACGACAACTATATGAAGAATCTGTTGATTCACGATATTCGTAAACATTTACTGTAAATTACTTTTGTAGGGGTCAGGTACCTGTTCGTGTAGAAGGTACCTGCCTACCTGTAATTTAGTCTCTAGTACACACGGCTACACATCAAGCTATATATTTCCAGTTTTAGCTGACCTTGCACAATGCAAGGTCAGCTAAAACTGGAAATAGGTTTTTCATACAATCAAAAGTCAGCTGATACTGGTTACGCATAGCTTGATGTGTAGCCATGCGTAAACGCATTTTCTTGTGATTTAAATACTTATACCAAATGAAAATATACCGACGCGAATTATTACAGATTTTAGAAAAAAATGTAGAGAAAACTCTACAATTTTTTCTAAAATCTGAAGTAATTTATAGCTAAATGACAAAGAAGATTTAGGGACTAACCACACTTATTTAGCTCTGTTAATGGTGGTTGTTGTTGTTGGTGGTGTGTGGTTAGTCCCTAATGCTGTTACCCTAGGTTAGCAGGGGCGCGTTTTCCTGCGGTGATTTTTTTTTTGCGCACTGAATTTTCAACGCCCTGCCTAACGCCGAGAGTTGAAAATCCAACATTTTGGTTTTTTGATTCGCTCTGTTGGATTCTCAATGCTCGGCTTAACACCGAGAGTTGAAAATCCTGTGATACACGATAAAATCCCGCTGCGATATTTTTACGTCCGTGCGACCATGGGCTTAAGATCATCTGCTGTTATCTTGTTCTAAATAATTATTAAATCAAATTCAAATATTCTCAATTATAATGAAATTCGGTCCATTGAGAGCTAATTAATATGGCCGCAATCTGACTCAATTTAATCTCTCGAGCGCTTTACGAACACCGTTTGTACATAAGCAAAAACGCCTCGAGCGCCTTACGTACACCATCTGTACACAACAGACGTCGCTCATTGGACGTTGACTTTTATCATTTTGAGCGACGTCTGTTGTGTACAGATGGTGTACGTAAGGCGCTCGAGGCGTTTTTGCTTATGTACAAACGGTGTTCGTAAAGCGCTCGAGAGATTAATTGCCTTGGGAAGCAAAATGGAATTAATTATATAAATAATTGAAAAGTTTATAAGCCTGATGCAATGTTTTATACAAATAAGTATATATTTACATTTAAGCTACAAAACTGTCGTATGTTAAGTTTTATTTCAATAATAAAGATCTTTATGGTCGTATGTTCTAGGTATTCGTCTTGTATAATCTACAAATATTTCTTACACGACCAGCACTCGTATATATTAGATAGGTATGTTTTATAACTAGTCGTTAAAAATAATTGTCGAAGTAATATTGTGTAAGTTTAAGTACCGAAGTTGGTAAAGCTGTATATCCACTATGTTCGCGCATCAACTGTACCTCTCGCAACTCTTTAGTGTTTGCATAAAATCGCCCATAACAACAAAATGGATGCGCTAGCACATTTTGTGTGTGAACAAAGGGAATATCCAGTTTATAAAGGCACCGGTCGCACCGCCAACGCGTAAGCGTAGTAGCCATCACTCGAAACGTGCAAAAAATTGTAAGTCCCGTGGAAGTAAAGGAGATACATATATTAATAGTTGTTCGCTGACTGTTCACACCGCTAGCGAGTAGCTCATATACTCGTTTGTCGCAGCGAGAAGAGCTATCAAAGACAGTACTCGCTCAGCGACGCTCGCTTGACAGGCCGTACACGGTATACCGGCGAGTAATCACTCGTCGCCGTCGCGCATTCGCAGCTCGTTGCTCGCCAACACGTTTTTAGTTGCTAGTTCCACTGGCTTCTCGTTAATCGCAGGTGGGACAGGTGTCTTAGAACATAAGCATTTGTTTCGAAACTTTACCCATAATGGTAATGATTATATTAATCAAAATAATTAGTTGTTAAGTTTTGCAATGTCACCAGACTTGCTACTGATTCGTTTTTAAATATTAGGTTCTAATGCTCATTATATAACAATAAATGATACATTTTTATACACATTAAGCAGTTTTCTTGTCATTTGGACGTCTGCAAAGGCACTGTAGATGCATTGCCATCCCATGAACATGTCATGAAATATGTCATACCCCCAAGACCTCCTGCTGAAATATACAATTTGGAGACGACACGACACGATAAATGAAAATACTGGCAACACTAGTGCATAGATTAATTTTGCAACTATCAAATAAAACATATCATCGAATAAAAAAAAACTATTTTCAATCAACTAAGTGATGGGCCGACTATGGATTTTGCCGATCTTTGATTAGCTACACTGATTAAACTCATGGATATGTGGCACTCTTCATGATCAAGGGACGCACCTGTTTCGAGCGCACGTAGCTCGCACCTTCGTCGGCCGCGCGATGTGTGTACCTCGTCGCCTTGCGCCCGCGCTCCGGCTACGTCCGCGCGCCCCACGCAGCCGCCGGCGCCGGGTCTTTATACCGCGATCGCTCGGTCATCCGCGCCAGTCGATAGCCCGCTCCGACGGCGGATGCACACGCAAATCTTCCTAACCGCTAATTACGTTTCGCGATCTAGTGCACCTAAATTCTCAATCTTTCCGTCTAATTCTCGATTCTGTACTTTTCTACGCTTGTTTCTTCTTGTTCTGTAAGCTGTAACTCTGCTATTAAACTTCCGTCTTCGACTCTAAAAACGCCTGTCATTTCTCCACACACCCTCCGAGCGACCACAAATTGGTGACCCCGACGTGATCAAGATGACGGACTCGAAAGGCGATGGGTGTGGCCCTGAAACCCTACGTGTGGGAGTACGCGCACCCCCTTTTTGGCCTGAAGAACCCGGATTGTGGTTTGCGCAGATGGAGGGCCAGTTCGCGCTCGCCAATGTAACCGCCGACGCAACGAAGTTTTACCATGTCATCGGCGTGTTGGACCATCGCTTCGTGGCAGAGGTGAAGGACATCATCACCAACCCGCCGGCGGTGAATAAATATGATAAGCTTAAGGCGGAGTTGATCAAGCGATTATCGGCCTCGCAGGAGCGGCGAGTGAAGCAGTTACTTATGCATGAAGAGTTGGGGGACCGGAAGCCGTCCCAGTTTTTTAGGCACCTACAACATTTGGCTGGACCGGCGGTACCCGAAGAATTTTTGAAAACGCTGTGGTCTAGCCGGTTACCGAATAATGTTCAGACTATCGTGGCCTCTCAAGCGGATTTACCCATAGAGAAGATGGCGGACTTGGCGGACAAGGTCCATGAAATCGCGCCGACCGGTGTACAACACGTGGCGAGTGCGGCGGTTCCGGTGGCACCTACCCTCATGGAGGATATGGAAACGCGAATCAGCGAGTTAACCAGGCAAGTAACCTTGCTCGGTCAGCAGGTGAGTGCAATGCATATACAGCGTCGTGAACGCTCCCGCCAGCGATCTAGGAGTAGAAATGCTAGGCATAGGTCCGCATCGCGGTCAAGTCAGCCGCCTGTAAACCACCCTCATTGCTGGTATCATTATGTTTATGGTTCACGAGCAAAGAAATGCCGACAGCCCTGTCAGTGGTCGTCGGAAAACTCCATGGGCAGTCGGAAGTAGCGGCCTACCACTGCGGAACCCATCCAGGCCGTATTTTTGTAACGGACCGACATTCGAAGATGATGTTTCTGATCGACACTGGGTCTGATTTATGTGTTTTCCCACGCTCAGCGGTTAGAATGCCCTGCACGAGCACGAAATACGGCCTAACAGCTGCGAACGGTACAGTCATCAATACGTATGGCCCGATACAATTACATCTGGATTTAGGACTGCGCCGAGCGTTTTTATGGCGATTCACCGTTGCGGACATATCGAAACCGATTATAGGAATTGATTTCTTAAAATTTTATAATCTGATTATAGATTGCCGCAACCATAGGCTGATAGATGGGATCACATCTCTCTCCGTACCCGCATCGCATCAGAGGATACCGGATGACGTGGCGTCTGTCAAGACTGTCGCCGGCGAGTCAGAATTTCACCAGCTGCTCCGTGAGTTCCCGGAGGTGACCCGACCTGCAGGTACTGTGCGTGAGCCCAAACACAATACGGTGCACTATATTAATACCGCCCCTGGACCACCAGTGTCAAGCAAGCCTAGGCGACTAGATCCAGACCGCTTAAAAATTGCCAAAAAGGAGTTTGAGGGCATGCTGGCCAACGGCACGACCAGGCGATCAGACAGCCCCTGGTCTTCAGCCCTACATTTGGTCAAGAAGAAGGACGATGGATGGAGGCCGTGCGGCGACTACCGTGCACTTAACGCACGCACAATTCCTGATAGATACCCGGTGAGACATATTCAGGATTTCTCGCATCAGCTCTCTGGCAGCACTATATTTTCAAAAATCGATATGGTCAAAGCTTATAACCAGGTACCTATTTATGGACCCCACATACCAAAGACTGCGATAACCACACCATTCGGTTTATTCGAATTCCCCTATATGACCTTCGGTCTGAGGAATGCGGCGCAGACATTTCAGAGGTTTATGGATGAGGTACTTGCTGGGTTAGACGAGTTCTGCTTCTGTTATTTGGACGATGTTTTGTGTTTTTCCCCCACTCCAGAGCTGCACAAAATCCACCTGCGACGGCTGCTTGATCGCCTGAGAGAGTATGGTGTATTAGTGAACTCGGCGAAGTGTGTCTGGGGACAGCCAGAGGTAACATTTCTTGGCTTCAATGTTTCAGCTTCCGGTACCTACCCACTCGACACTAAGGTACAAGCTATTCAGGATTTTCCGATACCACAAACTGTGAAGGAGCTACGAAGATTTCTGGGTATGCTCAATTTTTATAGACGCTTTATACCAAACGCAGCTAAGGCGCAGGCACCGCTTAACGCTATACTCGCTGGAGGTAAAACCACAAAGAATCAACCTGTACAAATGACGCAGATGCAGCTAGAAGCATTTTTTGAATGCAAGAAAGCACTCTCCAATGCTACGCTTTTGGTACAACCGCTAACCAACGCTGAGCTTTCTATGACAACGGATGCTTTAGATGTATCAATAGGAGCCGTGCTACAGCAACGAAATGGTGAGCAATGGGAACCACTGGGCTTCTTTTCCAAGAAACTAAGCCCAGCTCAAAAGAAGTACAGCACGTACGACCGCGAGCTGCTGGCAGTGTACGAAGCTATCAGGTATTTTCGTCACATGGTGGAGGCCCGGCACTTTGTTGTCTTCACAGATCATCGCCCACTGACGTACGCATTTACAACACCACGTGATAACTGCACGCCAAGGCAGTACAGGTATTATGACTACATAGCTCAGTACACAACGGACATACGCTATATACCTGGTCCCGAGAACGTGGTCGCTGATACATTGTCCCGTGTAGAGGAGTTACGAGTTCCAAAAGGAATCGATTATCAGGCACTTGCACGATGTCAGAACACTGATCCAGAACTACAAAGTCTCCTAAAAAGTGGATCCTCGCTTAGGCTCGAAAGGGTTAGAATACCCGATACAGACATCGAGGTTTACTGTGACGTTACTGTTACGCCGCCGCGACCGTATATTACGCAGAAATTCCGTCGTCAGGCGTTTGAATCGCTACACAACTTGAGCCATCCCGGAAACACAGCTACAGTGCGACTGGTGGCACAGAGATTCGTTTGGCCAGGGATGCGCAAACAATGTAGAGAGTGGTCTCGAAGATGCCTAAAGTGTCAAGGCTGTAAAGTGACACGACATACCTTTGCCCCTCTTTCCCAATTTCCTGTCACAACATCAAGGTTCTCCCATATCCACCTTGATATCGTCGGCCCTTTACCTATTTCTTATGATTACAGGTATTGCCTCACTGTCATCGACAGATTCACCAGATGGCCTGAGGCGTACCCCATCAAAGACATCACGGCTGAGACCTGCGCAACAGCGCTGGTGTCCGGCTGGATCGCCAGATTCGGTTGCCCGCTCAAAATAACAACTGATCGCGGCACTCAGTTCCAGTCACACCTCTTCCGAGCTGTCGCAGCCATGGTTGGCGCGCACCACTACAGCACAACCGCCTACCACCCTGCCTCGAATGGCATGATCGAACGACTGCACCGACACATGAAAGCAGCCATAATGTGTCACGCTACTCCGCAATGGACCGAAGTTCTGCCGCTAGTACTTCTGGGGATACGAAGTGCATGGAAGCCGGACATCAAAGCATCACCAGCAGAGTTGGTCTACGGCGAACAACTTCGATTACCAGGACAATTCATCGCACCAACCGACGACTACAAGTCATCTGACGTCACCGACCTTGCAACGCGCTTACGAAGTCGCATGGCCAACCTCACACCAAGGCCTGCGTCCTGTCACAGAAAAGGTCCGTTTTACTTACCGCATAGTCTCAGCGAATCATCCCATGTGTTCTTGCGGCAGGACTTCGTTCGAAGACCGCTAGAACCACCGTATTCCGGCCCGTACAGGGTTAAGCAGCGCCAACCCAAATATTACAAGCTGGACGTACGGGGTAAAGATGTTACTGTCAGCATCGATCGGCTGAAGCCGGCCTACGTCATACAGGAAGCAGACGATCAGCCACCATCGGTTCCTGAGACACCAGCTCCACTCCCTGTTCCAGCAAAGGAAGAGGAGAGGAGGACGAGGTCCGGGCGTCGGGTGCACTTCCCGGATTATTACCGCCCGCAGTAGCGGTCTAAGCGGGGGAGTACTGTGGCACTCTTCATGATCAAGGGACGCACCTGTTTCGAGCGCACGTAGCTCGCACCTTCGTCGGCCGCGCGATGTGTGTACCTCGTCGCCTTGCGCCCGCGCTCCGGCTACGTCCGCGCGCCCCACGCAGCCGCCGGCGCCGGGTCTTTATACCGCGATCGCTCGGTCATCCGCGCCAGTCGATAGCCCGCTCCGACGGCGGATGCACACGCAAATCTTCCTAACCGCTAATTACGTTTCGCGATCTAGTGCACCTAAATTCTCAATCTTTCCGTCTAATTCTCGATTCTGTACTTTTCTACGCTTGTTTCTTCTTGTTCTGTAAGCTGTAACTCTGCTATTAAACTTCCGTCTTCGACTCTAAAAACGCCTGTCATTTCTCCACACACCCTCCGAGCGACCACAGATATAAATATATGATTGATTTTTTGTATGCATACTGGGAACGTCATTACATACGAAGTTTAAATTAATGTCGTATCATCGTCCCCACATTGTATAATTGGTGGTACCTACATCGTCAAGATACGCAGACGTACGAAGGTTTTCGATATCGGAAAACGAGTTATGGAACTCAAATGGAGTTAGGCAGGACACCTGGAAAGGCGCAGTGATGACAGGTGGAGTACGGCAATGACAGAATGGCGTCCAAGGACTGAGAGACGAAGTGTTGCGGGGAGATGGGCGGACGACATTGTTACCATCGCGGGTAGAGCCTGGATGAGGCTGGCACAGGAGCGTGAGGAGGATTGGCACATAAAAAGTGTAGCCTATGCTCAGCAGTAGATGAAGTCTGACTGTGGATGATGATAATGATGACCTGCATCCCTGGACGTCCTCCTTCACAAAGTGTAAAGCTATACTTAATCGGCTTCTATTAGCGCCAAAAAAAGGTCCTGACCCTGTATTATATGTAGGTCTACCTACTCGACTTTTGAACTGAGCCGCGTCGCTGAGTAACCGAATTAGGCAATATCCAACATATACACAGACGATGCATGTATAGACATTATCTGGGTTCCAATCCGCCTTTCAATACATCGTTATCCGTAATAAATATCCCCCCCTGCAATAGAATGTAGGCTTCAGTATTGACTTCCAATAACAAATTGAATTTCAATTTTCCTAGCATCTTCATTAGAGACTCGTAGTAGGTATATTAGCATAATTTTGTAATATTTTATTTGCCCTTAGTAAACTTTATTTAATTGGAGTTGTGCGTATTTTGCAATGACTTGTTCCAAACAATATGTTAAGCAAGTAATCATTATTTTATTAATATTTTTGATGTCGAGATTAAATTGCGTTTGATTTATAACTTACTTCAAAGGACGAGTTCAAAATAAATGTACATAATGTCCTAGTCTTATTTATTTATTTATACCTATATACTTTATTGCACACCAGTAAAATGCATAACAAAAAAATATATTCTCTGTATTTTATTTTATAAAAAAAATAGATGTACTTACTGTATTAAAATTCTAATTTTACTATAGGCATGCGAAAGAATAAACAAAAAAAAAACTATTCGATGAACTATACCTATCTACATAATATATAACGAAAAAAAAAATATAGTAACGAAGTCAAAACTACATACTTAGGTATTCAATATTTTTGAAAAAATTGCTACGAGGACTGGGAACGAGTCTGATCCCGAAAATATAGTTTTTAGAATTTTTGTTCGTTTCTGTTTACGAGTATCTGGATGTATGTTCCAGATTGACGCAAAAACGGCTGATCCGATTTGGATAAAGTTGGGCACACGTGGTACTTTTTAAGTACGTTCCCGTGGGATATTTTCCGACATCCGCGCAGGTGAAACAAAATGTCATATCTTCTTTTAATTACCAACAACAACTAGAATACTCATTCCAATTACATTAAAAAACGGTTGACACTTAAAATGTCAGCCGGCTACAAAGTTCGTTCTCACTTCGTTAAGTACGCTTGATGTCCCTTATATCTTATTTACATCTTGTCGGAAATTACTCCGTTCCTAATTCAAGGGAGTAGGGACGAAACGACCTCTCCTGACACGCGATTTAATTCCTCTACTCACCGTTTGTTCCTTTTGATGTTAAAGTTTAATTGAAACGCACCGAACATTTCGTAGCAGTGACTTGTTTATTGATTTTGTCTATACCATGATGATAATGAAAGGGTTAGTTTTACGTTCTCTCCTCATCTCGTGTGACACAAGAGAGTTCATGACGTGGTGGAAAGATCATCCAGTCTAGCCAGTCAGAAAAAACTTGCTGGCGGACTATACTGGTTGAACGGTAGTGTGATTACCTGACCAGCACGCGACAGACAAGCTTTACCACATTTACACGACAGTAGTACTAACAGTGAAATTTAATTTGATAAATGAAATGTTTTTGGTCTATTTATTAGAATAAGCCTATAATGTTCCCACCGCTGGGACACAGGCCTCCTCTCCGTGAAAGGAAGTGGGCCATAATCCATCAAGCGGGCCCAGTGCGGGTTGGTAGATATCACATGTGTTCGTATTTTTTGGTTCTAGGACATGCCGGTTTCCTCACGATGATTTGCTTCACCGTTTTGAGAGCAAAAATGTCTAGCCTTTTCCCAACTATTTTGGGGTCAGATTCCAACCTGTCTTACCAAGGGGTATCGTGTTACCCAGTAACTGGGTTGTGGAGGTCCGATAGGCTGTCGCTCCATGTAAAATACTGGTATTCAGCTGCAACCGGTCAGACTAGAAGCCGACCGTTTTGAGAGCAGTGGTGATGAAATAATTTACACAAAGTAAAGCCTGTCTGAAATTAATTTTATTCGAAAACATCCATCGGTTTCTTACTAAACGTCAACTGCATATATATACGACGACCCTGGTCCTTATCACTTTTGGTTACATACACTCACTCCCTTTTTCTTTGGGGTTAGGCTAACTACAGAACTTCGTTTTGCTTCGGTTACGGTTATACATTTGGTCATACACGCACGAAGGCTGCGAGTACTATCGCACCTGACCTTTCCGAAGAACATTACCAATAATTTGGGGAAATTGATTAAATTCCGACACGGTACTCGAGCGTTAATTAATATGACACATTATTTCTATAGAAAAGGTATGAGTGTCGGGGAATTTCGCTCACTCTACCTTGGCCCAAAACACGATGTGCCATATATACGGCTGGTTACCTACTACTGTAACTTTCTTACATTCTTAGATTACTCATAGGCTAAAAATTCAAAGACAAAGTACAAAGTAAACCCAAAGAAATATGTCGAGTAAAAGCTTTAAAACTTTATTTTTTGCGCCCTATAGTCAAACAAAATAAGATGTGGCAAGATTTTAAAATCTTCTAATCTTCTTAGGTAATAGAAATGTCTATTAAGACACCTTCACCAAGAAAAGAGACTTCCCTCACTTTCCTTTTGATTTCAAAAGGAAAGCCCTCAAAGGAGAGAGAGGAGGGAGTCTCTTTTCTTAGATTCGTCATTTATTAGAGTACCTACCTACCTACAGTTCGGCCGACGAAAGCAGAATGCGTTCTTGACACCTGTCAGTTTCATACAAACGAATACACGAATACGTGTTTTGTGAATTTGATTTTTATTAGCTACTAGAATTGTCGCACTGACAGGTGTCAGGAGCGCATTCTCACGACGGCCGGACTGTAGTTTTATGTACCTTTAGCTTTGTTGAATTATAGTATCGAACTGTTTTATATGCCTCCCAGATTTCTAAAAAGACTTGGCTACTAAGGGCGAATTTCACCAAACTTTTATACCTAGAATAAGTCTTATCCCGATAATAAATTATTATTTAGTATTTTATAATTATGGTAATACTGCAGATCACCCCTACTGATTGCTGTGTAACCAAAAATGTCGATGAAATAGCACTATTATTCTTTCTTTCTTTTTTTTTATTATTAATAGGCGGCCTTTCACTTATACCCAATAACTCAGAGAAACACAAAAGAAAGGACTTACGTGAGTATGGGCGGACACCGCACCGCGCAGTCACCCTGTTCATTGTTGCCCGCTAGCGCAAGAAGTTTGGCATTCCCGCCATGATCCCACAAAGGCTGCGGACCTCCTTACCTCCTTATATTATGAAAACATTTTGAGGTCAAGTAAAAACAAATATTGCCGTAAAGAGGAATTTGTCTAATCTTCACAGCTGAATTCTGTTTCGGTAATTTCTTGTTTGCCACAGCGTGAAAGTAACTTATTATCTACATCCCACGCGACAGAAATGAGTGACATAGAATTATCGTCAAAAGAGGTATAGGTCACCCTTTACTTTCCGTAACTGTTATAATAGACAACTGAATAATCAATAAGTAATTATATTAGAAGGTTGCGGAAAAATCATGCATTTTCCTTCTAAGTTGTGGGTGTAAGGTACAACAACTTATATAACATTTTTAGTCTATTGGATAGCAAACAAGGCAAGTCAAAAAATCAAAACTCAGACAAAAATTCAAACTAGGCTGAGAATCAGTACTTTTTCAACGTCAAAATTACATGAGACAGTCCCCCAAAACACCCGGCCATCACCACTTTCTAATACATTAGCTGGGAAGAAAAAGTGGCGCAACAAAGTCCCCAGCAGCAAGCATAAAACTTACCAACAAGAATGTAAGTAGTACCGCTACCTCAGGACATGCAACAGGTACCAGAGACATCGCAGATTAGTTGCTTTCCCAGAGACAAAGCTGAAATGTCTAAGGCGCCCACAGATAACCCCGTAATTACACCGGCGGCATCAGCATCCATCATCACCGGTAGGTCGTATGTTCGAACCCAGACAGGCGCTTAACGGTAGAAAAGGTCTGGTGGCAGTACCTATAGTTTCTCGTGCGAAATCCTTCACAAAGTCTTGTAGAGTACCTACAGCAGCCTTTTTAGTATCAAAAGAGTTTAAATTAATTAGTAAGGGCTAAAAGGCCGAGTGGAACATTTTTCATCGCCTTGGGTATTCTGAAGCCTCTCCAAAAAAACTCTTAATTCTTTCCAGAAATTAAACTCTTATAAACAAGATATTCTGTATGGGAGTTGAATTTATGAGTTCCTTAGATACATCCATCAAAGTGAAATGAGACCGTCGGTATCACAACATACCTCCATTTCATTTTGTCTAGCAAAGCTTTTAACACGGGAGGTTATTTAAAAAGACAAATATTTACAAAGTTATCTCAGTTGTGTACAGAGCTTAGAAATAAATTACTTATTTAAGGACGAATCTGTTGGAGTTTTTTATCTCTGTCAAAGGTTGTAGATATTGATTAGAAGATGTTTTTTGATGGGTTACGTAAATACCCTACGTAGTATCCGACAGCGTATTAACCACAGATTTTTATTGCTTTGTCTTTCTGGTTTAGCTAAAGTCAATTTTCTTCTCTTCACATTTATTATTCATAATTCTGGCGGCACGGTTAGCGCAGTGGTTAAGCGATTGACTGCTGTGCTGCGTGTCGCGGGTTTAATTCCCGAACGGAACAAATATTTGTTTGCGTATGTGAGTTTCAAAGCATAAAAAAAAATGTTAGGTACTTATGTATCTGCCGGCATTTCGTTGAGACGCTTGCGCAAAATATATTTTTTTTTTGTATACGATATTTTACACAAGCTGTCTGTTTATTTCAAAGCTGCAATGTAATGCTATTTTAAATTCAATACATGGGCAGTTGTACTTTAATATTTATATACCTAATGCTGGTACTTTCTCTTATTACTTATAATTTTCCACGAGAAAACAGTTTGTGAGAACTATTAGGTATTCATTACGACATCTGCTCTATGACACAATGAACGAAACCGCGCGAAACTGTCAAAATACATGTTATGTTGTTGTTGTTGTTGTACGGTTGACATTTTGATTGCTTGCCATTACAGGGGTTTCTACAAGACACGATATTGACGTGGTTTGCACGTGGTAAGATTACGCAGGGAATATTAATTACCACACAGAATTGGGACCCAGACGTAACAGATTTTTTTAATTACTTTTCTATAAAAGTCTTAAAATAAACAATAATTAAAGGTTATAAAAACCGTGTAAACAAGGGTTATTATTTTTGATGTGAACACGGTTTAAGTATTTTGTTCTTCCCAGCATCCTCAAATAAACGCAAACGCTTCATCATTAGTTTTGGTCCATTAAGAGCCGGATAAACCCAGTATTATAAATTATTCCATAATCCCTATTCCGAAGTAATCCACAACGTAGAGGTAATAACTAAAATAGAAGAATTTCTTTAAGGAAATCTCGAAACGGCTGGCTAGTGGTTGACACTTCCCCGCTTCCCGTGACCCAAGGGTTTGCTTTTACCTTGACCAGAGGCTAAGCATTGCCACACAACGTGGTATTGCCACCAGTCTCTTGGGTACATCACCCGTCGACAGCGATGCGGATGAATTTTTCGACGCTCTACTTACATATTTCAGTTTGAGAATAGTTTTAGTTAAGTTGGGTTAGAATGTTTTTATTTTTATTAATTAATTAGGTATAAGTTGTTATTTATAGAATAGAATAGAATAGAATATTTTTAATTCAGACCAGAGTCCATAGGGTTAGTAACAATTTTAACTTAAATTCTAGTGTTAGTAGGTTACAGACACATACAGGTATACAATTAAATTTCGGCATGGAGCCGCATCCACCTCCGCAACATCGGGGAATCCCACCGATCTACGAATACACTGAGAATACTGTTGGTGCCGCCACGAACACGAGACATCAGGGATGCACATCTGTTCCTAATAATAGCGGCAAAACCATCAATATTATTATCAGCAAACATCCCGGACGCACTACATCGCCACGGCAGCCGCAGCAGCACTCTCAGTGCATTATTATATTGAACGCGTAGGTCGCTGTATGCCCTCTGAGTGAAGTTGACCCACAGGCTGCACGTGTAGAATGACTGACAGTAAGCTTTGAAAAGCGTTACTTTAACTGGTTTCGTACAACGTGCAAACCTGCGGGCCAGCATGTTACAACGGACAGCCAGCGACCTACGTTCCCTTTCAATGTCACGATTATCTTTAAGGTCTTCAGTGACCCAGTGGCCTAGATATTTAAATTTGTCCACCCTTCGCAGTGGTTCTCCACAAAGTACTACGTCTGGGATACATGGATATGTCAGACTACCAGCTTTAAAAACCATTAGTTCGCTCTTAACGACGTTATACTTGAGCCCATGATTCACCGCATAGCTTTCGCAAATAGCGATCAGTCGCCTCAATGCACCGATTGATGGGCTCAGCAACACCATGTCGTCCGCATAGCTAATATTGTTAATGCACACCCCGTCAATATGACATCCAACATTGGTGCTGCTGAGCTCAAGGATCAACTGGTTCATGTACAGGTTGAAGAGCCGGGGTGAGCTGAGCCCCCCTTGCCTCACCCCGCACTCCAACCAATACACATCCGAGTGCGAACCATTCCACTTCACGCTATTGCTTTGACTACCGTACCAGTACTTAAATATTGACACTATTTCAGATGGTAACTTGGTTTCACATTCTAGTTTACGCCACAAAACATCATAACAAACAAGATCAAATGCCCGTGAGAGATCCAGAAAACAAGCAAAAATAGGCGTCTTCCTGTTCGTGTAGTATTGAACAGTCTGCTTGAGGCAAAAGATTGCACTCTCAGTTGACAGCCCAGGCTTAAAACCGAACTGGGCGTCATGTAATTTAATGTGATTAGCCAATTGCTTATCAAGCAGACTATCCAACACCTTTGCTATGACAGTAGCCAGAGAAATGGGCCTATAATTGGAAATGTCAGAGACATCCCCTGTTTTATTTTTCACAATAGGCACTACCATTGTATACATTACATCATCCGGTAAGTAACCGTGACTAACGCACAGGTTAAAAAGCAAAGCTAGCACACGCGGCAAGTGTCGCCCCGCATACCTCAGGTGCTCGATGCTGAGGCCATCATGCCCGGGGGATTTACCCCTCTCCATTTTATTTATGATAGCTGATAATTCTTGTGCCGTAAAAACAACAGAAATGTCCCCGGTGTTGGCCCCAGCATCAAACACCTGCACAGGTCCAGTAAGAGGAGGTGACTCAATCTGGAAATGACGCCTAAATGCATTGGCTATATCAGCCGGCTCGTGTACGCCCGCCACGCTCACCGGGGGACTCGACTTCGGATTCAAACTATTTGTTGATTTCCAAAATGAACCAAACTTCTTTTTAGTGTGATGTTTAGCTAAAATATCCATTTTTATCTGCTGTTGGTTATCTTGACAATATTTCAGATTGATCTTAAATATTTTTCTAGATTCACACATTTTATTGTAAACATAACCACTAGCAGGTTTACCATAAAACAACCATGTTTGGTAACACAGTCGAGCCTCTCTGTGAGCGTCACGAACATATTTGTTCCAACCAGGAATGTATCTTTTGCTATTATGACGCATCTGTTTACATACATAAGTACGTTCGGCACCCTCCTTTAAAATGCTAACCAAACTACTATACATTGTATCTAACACTATCACATGATTAGCATTAGAACACATTTTATGGGCACAATGCCGAAAATCATCTGGAAAATCTATTAATTTTAATTTTGAATTACAAAAATTTGAGTATTCATTGATCTGATTGCTATCTCTTTCCCCCCATATCACCTTATTGCAAGTATAGGTAGGGTTTACTAGCTTAGGTATAATTAAATCAATATTACATTCAATTAATAAAGGTGTATGATCAGACAAATAGACTCCATACAAAACTGACGCATCTACAACTAAGTGACGTGCCGCACTGCTCACCACACAGTGATCAAGCCAGCGCAATGCACCGTTAGCAGTACTCTCAAACGTAAACGTGTCCTTCGGAAGTAGTTCCATGTCAACACATGACCACGATTGCTCCCCACATACGGTTAATAATTCATTTGAAAAGCGCTCACCTGGGTGTGCGTTAAGATCTCCCAATATAAACACTGACTCAACATTTATGTTCTCGGTGATAGCGATAATTTCACTTAAACACTCTGTAAACTCAACTAGATTATCAGACGAGTTAGTCGGCATATACACTGAAAATATCAATAGGGAACGACCCGCGTGCTCAATCCTAATAGCTAACAGACGATCACTATTACACTGCACCACTGATACCGTCGCAAACGCTGACTTCCTCCATAGAAGCGCAACTCCACCATACGGTCTTCCGATGAGAACTCCGGCAGACGTGTCGACGGCGGACTTGCCAGCATACGCGAAACCATCATCTATACTACCGAGGAAAGGCACATCATGTGGTAAAAGCCAAGTCTCCTGAAGTGCAATTACATCAGCAACACGACACAGCTTGCGAACACAATCAGCTGATCTAATAACATTCTTACAATTGAATGTCGATAGGGTTACATTCTTTTTGATAGTACTATCCATTATTTACTATGGTATTATCATTAACAATATCTGAGACTTTTCCTTTCTTGAAATTAATGAATCTTCTGAACATTATTCCCTCCGGCCAGAATCTGTCATCCAAAAAAATACCTAATTTGTGTTTAGGTATAAACAACTTAAAGGCGTTATATTGCCTTTCCGACTTCATATTGACTTTTTCCAGTTTTACGACCTCAGTAGTTTTTTGATGTATGTATTCACATATATCTTTCTCAGTTGTATCTTTATTCACATTAGAAATAAAAACAGGTATTTTTATCTCGGCGGCCTTAAAACCCACTGAATTAGAAGCAGCTTTTCCTGTCATGCCGACAAATCGATTTCTCGTTTTTGACCTTTGAACCAGTATCCATTGCTGTTCATGCTTATTTTCCTTCCAATCGCCTTTTTTTACAATATCTGCCAAAGTCTGTTGTTTACATGCGTCATCCACGGCCACCACGCTATCGTTCTCGAGCATAGTCGAGTTAACAGGTGCAAGAGAGACGGGTTTAGTCTGAGTAGCACCTTCGGTATGCTTGTGTACGAGAGAGCGATATATCGGCGCTGGCGGCGTTTCGCTTGCGCTATCGTGATATACATATTGTTTTTATAATTCTGAATAAACAGAAGTAATCAACAATGTGTAAGTAACTTAAACTGAATAACAGGCCAACAAGTAACAAAGAATTGGACAAACGATGTGCAAACAGGACCTACATAATCACATTATAAGTTTGAAGAATTAGCCGTAAGGTTCGTCAAGGTTTGAAACTCCAAGCCTATCCCTTCGGGTGAGTTTGATAAACCTTCTTAGGAGGCCCATTGTGAAGATCTAGAAGAAGAAATTAGTTCCTACTAGGTTAAAAAACTACTGCCGGGACTGCATCGTTGCTCTAGGGTTCGATTTCAGGATCGGGCATAGTGTTATTGACTTTATCCATCTGGAATTTCTCAGTAGCAGCTCGAAGTCTAGATTTGTGCCACGTCGATTTCAATGAACTCGCCCCTGTTACATGGAACTATAACATAACTGGCGAAATGAGGGGTGTACTATAGGTACACCTCTGACTAACCCTTCGGGTAATACAGGCGTAATTTTAAGTTGTGTTAGGTAGAAAAAATATCTTTTTACTTGTAATTTTAGGCCGACTGGGGATGATACCTAGTAAATAAGGCAATTTCAATCTCATGTTTGCATTTACCACGGAGACTTTTGTCACACACATAGCTTAACTTCTCGAGAGTCGGTAAGACGCACGTTAGTATAAACGCAAATCTGGTTGAGGAATATAATATAAACACAACGAGGTGTAGAGTAAATCACGGCTTATCTCGTACCGACCTCGGCATATGGATTCCAAGGAAACTCTTTGTGGTTGGTTTTTGTTTATTAATAGTGTTTTAAACCGACTTCAAAAAAGGGGGAGGTTCTCAATTTAGATGTTTTTTTTATGTATATTTTAATGTATGTATAGACAGATTTGCAAATTTCTTATTTTAATGGATCAGGCATGAGGGATGCCTCAGGGCATAAAAGTGTTCAAAATCTAGTCGCAATCTCATCTCAGCGACAATCAATGTCAATAACTTGTCAAAATTGTAGGGAAATTAGAGGTATTTTTGACAGATAAAGACTGAGATCAGACTGTGAACGTTCTTATAATTACGAGAATTGCGCCTCAGATGTAAGTACAACAGCACTGAACATACATCACAGCTTCCCAGACCGTCAAGAAGTCGTCGGTCGGGAATCCGTTAGTGTAGTATCCGTCCGTGGAAAAACAGCTTACTTGAAGCTCACTTGACCTAAGTTTTCACGGTGAGATTTTTACAGAATAAACGGGCTGGTCGTTGTGGCGACACCTGGGAATGCCTAATAATACCTACATATATCTAGCTGTGGACTCTCTTTCGGATGAATGATGTGTACGACGAATGTGTGTGTGTGTAAGAGTAATTCTATCTTCTATCGTACAGTTAAAGTATTGTAAACAGTATATCATTCCTCCCTTGTCATATATCTTTAAATATAACATAACATCACGCCTGAATTGGCTGAAAGGGAACGCAGAGAGAGAAACATAACTGGCGAAATAAAGCTGCACTATATAATATGGTGCAGCTACATTTCGCACAGTTGTGTCACAGTCCTTAATAGGGGGATAAGGCTATTGCCATCAACGGGTTACGAATACAGACTAAATATAAACTGGAGTGATAACCGATATTTGTTATTGGCGGTACATGTAAGTCATATAAATATTGGTATTTCTTGTAAGCTCACTTTTTGTCTACAGACGAGACGTGTGATATCCAGATATAAGATCTCTACACTGTACAAAAAAATTGCATAGACTCACTTCAATGATCAGCGAGTGACGATCATAATCAGCCTATAATGTTCCCACTGCTGGGCCACAGGCCTCCTCTCTGTAGGTAAGACGTAGAGGGCTGTAATCCACCACGCGAGCCTAGTGCGGCTTGGCGGATGTCAAAAGCCTTCGAATTTGTGGTTCTGGTACATGCCGGTTTCCTCACGATGTTTTCCTTCACCATTTCCTTCACCTTTGGTGGTGATTAAATAATTTACACAAAGTAAAGTGTTCACCTTCAGTGGTGATTAAATAATTTACAAAAAGTTAGGTACGTTACATAGTGTAAATTAGTCTGCTAGGGTTCGAACCAATGACACATAACACGTAAGTAGCGGCCGTTACCACTGGGTCACCACTGCTCCACTAGTACTAGTGACGCTAATGAGCACCTTCAATTTATTCACAAAATCCACGTTCATAACTATTATTCCAGACATGAATACTTCTATAAATAATAAAGTAAATTTATTTCTGTCAAACACTTTTAAACGTCCATCATTATTATAAATAGTTTATGCTATAAATAGTTTAATTAAAACTGCGGAATTTCCACCAATGTTGAAGCAAACTTGTAGATATGGAAATAGAACCTTTTAATGAATATCAACAACTTTGACCATGGAATCATATCAGACGTATCAGAACAAAGTACCTAGCTGTTTTACAAAAAATCGTAGAACTTTGACAGGTAGTGAGAACTCCAAAAGTCTGATAACCAGTCTTACCAAGGAGTATCGTGTTACCCAATGACTGTGTTGTGGAGGTCAGATAGGCAGCCGCTCCTTGTAAAATACTGGTATTCAGCTGCATCCTGTTAGACTGGAAGCCGACCCAGCCTATACTTTCCCTCTACTTTCAAAATTGGGAAAAGTATAGGCAGATTGAGATGTTCACTGTTACTGTTAGCCCCATGACTTCCAGTTCCTTCGATCCAGGACTAAAGACCACTGGTCGATTGTTTTGTCCAGCTCGACCCGCCATCTTCTACGGGGTCTGCTACGACGCCTTCTAGCTGTGTCAGGGCTCCAGATGGTGGTTACTTTGGCCCACAGCTTATTGGGCATACGGCAAACGAGGCCGGCCTAGTCCCACTTCAGCTTAGCGGCTTTTTGAGCAACGTCAGTAATCTGTGTTTTGGAGCACAGTGTGGTGTTGCGAATATGGTCTGTCAATATGACGCCTAGAATAATGCGCTCCATTGCCACAGATGACATAAAATAAAACACAATATTTTTTTATACGTCACATTTTAGTATCGTCCTCCCACTCTTGAATAATTTCCTAATAGGTAGGTAGGTATTGGCCAAACATTAGATCACACTTTTTAAACAGAATCTCTATGCGGTGTAATCAAACCATTTGAGCGGAAAATGATGTCTTCACTCGTAAAAGTTGATCGATTATGCATGAAATAAATTGGGACCTACTTTTATTTATTCTTTATTTGACTACTAATTTTTTTTGGTATTTATTTGTTAGAGTGAAATCCTTATTAGATAAATATGATTAAAAATGGCGTTTTTTAACTCTACTTACTTAATTAAGATCTTACTAACAGTCGGTACAAAATAAGCTTATTCAGCTTAGATTATAGCAAAAAATAGTAGGTAATGGTACGGCTACATTATCGTGATAACACGAACTTCACATCGCGCGCTCTGTGTTATACAGGGAGAAGTCGAGCGGTGTGCGAGAGAGAGCGCGCGAAGTGCAATTTGCGTTGTCGCGACAATGTAGCCGTAGCATCACGAATACATTTCGTGCCTCGGAAAGCACGTTAAGCCATTGGTCCCGGCTGTCGTAGTTCTTTGACAATCGTTACGGTTAGTCAGAAGCTCAAAAGTCTGACAACCAGTCATACCAAGGCGGTGTTACCCAGTAGTTGACTGGATTTTGGGGGTCAGATATGTCCCCCTATAGTCGCTCCATGTAATACTAGTATCCAGCAGCCAATTAGACTGGAAACCACCCCAAATTAGTTGGGAGAGGCTAGGTAGATTGAAATATCCTGTAATCGTTCCTTATTTATGACTAAAAACAACTCAACAAGCAATCAAATCCACGTAGATTAGCACATCGTAACAGAAAAGTAAGAAGTTTCTTAAGAAATTGCTTCTAATTTACAAATAATTTATGATGCTGAATCTGCACTTTTCTCCGAGTTTCTCTAAGTATCATCTATTTGCAGAATATGTCGAAAATATGCTGAATATTTTCGACTCGAGAGAAAACGCGGGTTACGTAGGATATGTGGTATAAGTAAGTGCCTACTTAGGTAAATTGTTTATTTAATGATAACTTAGAAAAAAATAACATAACTGGCTGCGAAATATGGGTATATAGGTCACCTCCACCTAAGCCTTTGGGAATTACAGGATGTTATGACATGTGTTATGAAGAAAAGTACAAAACTAACTTTGTTAGGGTTTTGAGAAATTGTTCCGAAATTACCGTTAGTGTTTACGCCTACGGGGCTAATACACGCTACATCAAGCAATTAAACAGTGAGTCTGTGAGCAATAGCTACTGTTATGCATGAAAAGCAAATCTGAACAAGTGAACCTGCATCAGTTGGGCAGCAGAAAGCCTACCCACATCTGCTTTCTCCTGTTCTAAACACACAATGGAAATTTTATTGTTTCTATGATACGAATAGAGAATATAAAGTTGAAAAATGTATCAAGCAGGGCTGCATTCAGTGGCATCAAATCTGAGATTGAATTAAAAAGACTGCCACCACCTGCATCAGACTGCTTGAAAAGTGAGCTTGTTTTGGACTTCTTAGTTGCAGTCAGGTTTTTAGATTTTATTTATTTATATAAACTTTATTGTACACCATAAAAATACATAACAAAAAATAAATCGAACACTACAAAATATATAATGGGCAGCCTTATGCTTTCTGCAATTTCCTCCAGGCAACCTTGGAATGGACAGCGATTTGCCTGGACATACATCAGTGCAAATAATAAGTATGCAGTATACAAAAATAGATACACAAATATATACATATCCTAAATAAATATACATAATATTAATATTTATCAACGAAAATAAATGAAACTTAGATAATTACAGTTTCGAGAACAAGGTCACAACGACAAGTGATGTTCAAGAATTTTTAACATTTTACCATGTTATATTTTTTTAATTATCTCCGCCCTTTATCTTGATACCCCACATGAATGATCATGTGGGGTATCAAGATAAAGGGCGATAAAAATTAATTGTAGGTAGGTACTATGAAGTACCTACCTACAATTAATTTTTTAAACAGTATACTGACGTTTAAAATCCACCATTGTGTTTATAATAAAAACAAAACACCAATCGATAGACACCTCATGTGTTAAAATCCATCCAGCCGTTAGTATGCTTCGAGGAAAGACATTAAGGAATCACTCACACAAACCACATGCAAAGACACATAGATAGGCATAAAAGCATAACCCTGCCTGTACTATCGCGCAGTAGGGTAAAAATATATCGATGCAAAGAGCAGACATTTAGAAAAAAAAATTGGTATACCAAACAAGCTACAAAACTATCGCAAAGTGGGAATTCCGAATACCAGCAGCTAAATATAATTAACTCCAAGTTATCCGCCAAAACTACCAACTGCGTACAAAGTTACCGTACAAGTTAACGTTGGGCGGGCTTTCGGCGGGCGGCAGAGAGTCGCGAACCGCCGCCCAGGCTACACCGCGCGCACGCCATGTGATCCAACCAAGCGATCGTACGAAATGTCCATCTAAATAAAACAATATAAAAGTAATAATAAAAACAACAATATAATAATTGTTCTTTAACACGTGAGGCTGCGAAGCAATACCACTCTTATTTTATTTTAAAATAAAGTTTAAAGTAGTTTTAAAGTTTAAACACCAGTATTATTATTACGTGTTAGTAAAAGTCGATATAGTTGTTGTGCTTTTTGTCTACTTTAAAGGTAAGTTTGTTTTTTTTCTAACTTTTAATAATTTTTTGTATTCACGGATTTGCTTCTGACTAAAGTTGAGAAGTTTTTTTAAGCGCGTAAACTTGTGAAGAATTTCTTGAATATATCATGCATTTATTTTGAATAACCTGAATGATTAAATTAAGTAACTACAGTAGTTAACAGTTAGCGCTTCCTAATTAATTTTAGGCCAAATACGTCTAACTAACTTTAGAACAACGTTCTGGTATAGGATGAAAAATAAATAATATAAACTAAAAAAATAAAATATTATAAAATTCTATAATTTAGCCCCTCGGGATACCTTGCAATTCACCAAAACTGCAAACAAATCACAAAAACTTTTTATCAGATTATAAAAATTGCTTATATTTCTTGCTTTATTATTGACAGTGAACATAAACACTGTCATAAAGTCACGTTTCTTAAAGAAATAGATTCATAAAAAGAGTATGATGTAAAACTTTAAATTCTCTGTTAGTTAATAGGTTTGTATTAGAATTAATGATAACTCAAATGTACAAACGTTTGACTTGTAGTTTTATAAAAGTTTTACCATTTCTCTATTTATTTCAAATAAACTTTCATAGGAATCCATTGATATCTTGTCTTTTGTAAATCATAATGCACACGGAGTTTTAGATCTCATCAAAACTTCCCTTATTCCAATTTATCAAGGATCGGCGCAGCGTGTCCTTCGATTCATTCCACGACAATGGCGATTTCCAAATTACTCCCCAGTCTCAGGCCTCTTTCTGGCGGAATTTTCACCCTGTCCTCAAATATGGGATAGGGTCGCTCTTTGAACATATAACATCACGCCTCCAGTATTCCTTATATATACGAAAAAGCAAAGGCTAACTTGTCAGTGTACACCACTCACAAGTTAGCCAGCTTTGTCACCAAAATTGCTAAAATTTAAATTTTGTCTTTAATATCTAACTAAAATTTAAAATATTTTATTTTAATTAAAACATATTAAAACTATCTAGTAAATTCTCTAGTTTCCATAATAAAATTCCAATCACTGTTCATCTTTTTAATTTTTATTAAGACGAGTGTGGAACAAGATAATTTAGGATATTTTTTTGTGATTGAGTCTTAAAAATAAATATTATTTAGATGCCTCGGTGTTTGGTATACTAAACATTACAAAATCTCATCCCGTAGGTACCTAGCTATCTTCAAAACAAAATATTTTTGTCTCGAAGAATGTTATAAGGAGTTTGATTCACTTCTACGATGTTTGGAACAACTATTGTTAGAACTAGAAACTATGTAGACATAATTAAATAAATAATAAATGAATAGATATACTGGAATATATAATATTAATAGAATAAGGAAATGGAAATATAAATACTTAATAGGATCTAAAATAATTCGAACTTAAAAACTTGAGTTTAAGGAAAATTTATAAAGAGCTCTTCCTCTCTCTACTTATTTATAAATTTGCTGTGCCCGGCAGGGTTCATAATTGTTTCTGTTATTTTTTTTATTTTACCACCTGTACTTGAACTTTAGAAAAACAAAACTACGAAACTCCACCGTCAGTAGATTTTTAGTTAGGAACCAATCATCACAGTTAATATTCTTTAAAAACAAGATAGACTTGGGTTTACACTTTACCCTATTTTAACTGTTCAGGATAGTTCAGTGTTTATTTCGCTGTTCCAATTTTAAAACATCTGAAATTACAACCTAAAAGAAATTATTCACACCATCGAAATGCCTTTCTTAGTCCGGTGTGTGAAACTGTCTGCACCGAGTGATATGAGCCTTGGATTTGAAACATTTGAATTAATTCGTGTCAAGGCTCACAAGGTAACATTCAGTCGGCGCCACCGCCGCAAAGAAACGGTCGTTAATAAACGGTAATAAACGTGGAAAATGGCGTTCTTTGCATGAAAGTTTTTAGTAGATCAGTAAGAATCGCAAGTACAATTTCGTACAGCCCGAAACACTCATTAACACTTTCGATGTTCGTGAAGCAAACCTGAGTACGTACCTACGTACTAAAACAATAGCTGTGATCCAATAATTTGGGCCCGGATTGGGAAAGGGTTGTTGTTTGTTTATAGCAGAATTACTCATTTGTAAAAATTGAAAGTGTGGGTTACTCCCATTCTATTAAGGAACATTCTATTTATAGCCAACCTTAAACTCGTATTAAGAGGGTGTACTCTGAATGTTGGCAACGTCGCAAATAGCTGCCTATTATATCGCTTATTTGAATAATGTAGCCCGTGAAATTGAAATTTTCTCAAGTTTTTTCAATTTGCAGGTACAAGTATATTATCTATATATACAAATTTCTAATCCTACTAATATTATAAAGTTGAAAGTTTGTATGGATGGATGGATGGATGGATGTTTGTTACTCTTTCAAAAACTATTCAACGGATTTGGATGAAATTTGGCAAACAGATAGTTTATAACCAGGAATAACATATAGGATACTTTTTATCCCGATACTCCCACAGGATCGAAACTTATGCGGGTGAAACCGCGGGGCGCAGCTAGTACTAAATAAACGACAAATAATAAAAATAAAAATATAATATCCTAATAAAAAATTAAGGGCGATTTTTCAATCATTTGATAACTTTATTCGAGGAATAATTTTAAAATTTTACAGTTATTTCATACAAAAACTATCAAACGTCAATTTTATTCCTCGAATAAAAGTTATCTGGCGTTGGAAAAATCAGTCCTAAAACTATTAAAAAACTAAAATCATGCGTCGAAATACACATATTCCCCCGCATCGCTGTCGAATGTACCAGAGACTAGCGGCATTGCCACGTTGTATGATAATGCTTAGCCTCTGGCCAAGGTAAAAGCCAACCCTTGGGTCACGGGAAGGATCAGCCAACCGTTTAAAGCTTTAATGCTCGTTGTATATTCATCAAAATATGATTCGCGGTGGTTACAAATATGTATTTCCAGAATTATAATTATTAGAATCATCAATACAACTCTATAAGTTAATTCCATTCATTTCAATTCCATCGGGTAATGTGAGCTTAAAAAGATGTATTGATGATTTAAATTATCATAATACTGTAAATACATATTTTTTATTGTACCAAATAATTTTTTGATCCACATACTGACACGAAAATTGCAAAAACCTAAGAATATTAGAATTTCGCCCTACTCTGACGCTTTTGTCAAGTTGTCAATATTACCAAATGAAATTATGACATATCGCTCAGTAGTGTACTAAAATATTGATTAAGAATTCCAATAATAAATATCACAACACTGAAGGTAGTTTTTTTTTGTTTGGCGGTTAGGCCCACCATAAATTGTGGCATCTATTAATGAAACACATGTTAATTTGTTCCTTATGATCTCTAGATTACAGTAGTAGTTATAATTATGCTTCGTCTAACGGGAATACTGAGAAATACGATCATAACCTAAAAAATCACTAAAAGAGCTATTAAGTATGAGAGTTGTGAGTAAGTAGACCTAATCGGTATTATAATTTAGTTAAATAGTACACTGCTCAGTAATAAATAGCAGTAACATAGGGCGTCATAAAATCAAAAATCACATATGTAACAAAGTATTTTAATTACTGTAAGTAATTTTCACGTTAGACGACTTACAAGTAGATAGTATTTCATTAAAAAAGATGCAGGTCGCTCCACCTCTCATATTGATGCAGTGTCCAAGACAAATGCTTAAATAGCGCACTCTCAATATTACATGTACACAAAGGCCAACAGTACCAACGTCTGTCCATCAAACAGTTGCAATAGTATCCAACAAGAGAAGCTCTAGTGTTAGAAATTGATGTTCTAGGTACCGTAATGCACCTGAAAAAAATAGAAGATTGGTGTTAGAAAATAAGCGTATTCAAATCAAATCAAATTAAAAAGGTTTTATTTCATTATTACACGTTGTAAATTATACAGCTGGTGGCGTCTCCTTTTAAGCATATAGATGCTTGTGCCAGGAGGCGCCGCTCTTTTATATCTTATACAATTAGTGCATATGTTAATAAAGAAAAATTATCATTAGTCCGTTGGTGTGTGTGTGTGTTTGTGTGTGTGTTTGTGTGTGTGTGTGTGTGTGTGTGTGTGTGTGTGTGTGGTTGTTTTGTACAGGAAGCGGATTTACCTTATATTTTGTAGAAGATTCTCTACTTCATCGTAGCTTAACTTATTTATCCACTTAATCAGCAACGAAGTACGTACGAACGTATTCTTACTAATATTATTACTGTTCTCTTTGGTGTGCTGGAATCTATTGCAAAATAATGTTCTTTTCCGCAGATCGAGTCAACAGGTACAGTATGCGTTTTTGTGCAGATCGACATGGAATTTCAATATTTCTGTATCTAAATCTCCATAGTGCATAATCAGATTAAATACTTTTTTGCATCATCAACACGCACTTTCCTCAAACTGCATCTAGATGGTTTTACTGAAACAAGTGAAAAATCCATGTTTACAAGTTACCGCACATCTACATCTGCAGCAGTCTCGGACAATGTCTTCGCACACTGCACTGAAATCTTACTGAACAATTAACGCAACATGCTTCTGGAGTAAATGCTGTGCCATCTTGAAAATTCCATATTCATTCAATTACACACGGGAAAACAGAAATATCAATTTCAAGCAAATCGAAAGAAACGGTAATAACACCCCTCTGTTTTTGACGGGGGTTAAAAATAAAATGAATGAAGTGTTTATGTCACTTGACACTTGTTTTTCTGACAGTTTCATTGATGAGATACTCGAATAAATAAAATAAGGGCTAGAGTCCATTTTCACCCGATTTGACACTTAATACCACTACTGCCACTAGTTAACTACTATTCTTAAACCTACGTAGGTAATAAACCAGGGCATAGTTATATTTCGTGTATTAAACCGTCAAAATACTGTAATGTACAGACGCCAGCACATCAAGCTACTATAATCTGTCAAATTTCTTTAATAGATTTTCAAGTGTATCGCAAAAGCATTAAGGTTCAAGGTTGTTTGGGAAAATTTGACAGTTTCGGGTAGCTTGACCTGCTGGCGTCTGTACAGAGTCACAGAGTTTTAATAAGTGTAAAAATCAAGTCAGTCGATCACGTGTAATTTTTCACTAAAAACATCATCGTATCGTCATTGATTATCAGATTGACAGTGAAATATGAGTGAGAGAAAACGCACTTTACAAAGTCGATCAAAGCTGTTCTAACCAAATGACTTTTTTTTTTTTCTGGTTGGGAAATCATCATATGACTTCTCCCGCTCTGGAGGCGCAGGAGGGCGTGTCAGACTTTTACTGACTAAAACCCACCCGTGTTCCTTCAGTTGCCTATGCCAGGGACCACGGTATCTCTTTCGAACAACCCGCGGCCCTGGCAGGCATCGGCCCTAACGGACCCCGTCACTTCGTGCTGTCATCTCTTTGAGGCGCGCGTGGAACACAACGCGCCGTCGACTCGGGCCTGGTCCTTGCCGGGCGGCGAGCTGCCCATAGCTCGCCGCCCGCAAGCCTGCGCCTACGGTGGCCGGGAGTCGGCTGGTGACTCCCGACGTCCAGGGCGTCTCCTGCGGCGATTAGGGGCGTGAGGGCGCAGAGATAGCCTCTCCCTCACGCGTTCCGCCTCCTCCTTTGCGAGCATTACTGCTTCGTAGAAGGAGGTGACGGCTTCCCATGCACTCTCGCTCCGTACCATGGCCTGGACCAGGGCCGGACGCGAGAGATCGCCGCCGCCGATCGCCGCCACGAGGACGCGGCGGTGCTCCGCCCAAGCCGGGCAGACCTCCACCATATGCTCCACCGTGTCCTCCGGGCGATCCACACAGTGGTGACACCCTGGCGTTTCCTCCCGCCTTATCCTGACCAGGAACCTCCCGAAACAACCGTGTCCGGTGAGGACCTGCGTCAGGCGGAAGGTGAGGGCGCCGTGGCGCCTCTCCAGCCACTCCTCAAAGAGGGGACTTATCGCCGCAATTGTGGCGTTGTGGCGTGCCCAGCACTGGGTTGCGACAATCGCACTCTCCATGTCGCCATGAGATCCCGCCGGAGCTCTGTCCGCTGTACCGTGATTTCTCGCGGCAGCGGAGTTACGCCCCGGCGTTTTGCCTCCTCTCGCCACTCCCATATGTGGGCGAGGGCTTTTGCCTCCAGATCCCATGGCGGCAATCAGGCAAGGAGGCTCGCCGCCTCAGCGGAGACCGTGCGGTATCCTCGGATCAGCCGGACGGCCATGACCCTTTGGGACGCGTTCAACCGGCGGACTGGTCGCCGCCTCAAGGAACGCGCCCACACCGGTGCTCCGTAAAGGGCCATGGACCGCACGACCCCCGCATATAGCCTCCGGTAGGAGGCGTTTGGACCCCCTAGATTGGGCAGGAGCCGCCTCAAGGCAGCCCCGGCCCGCTCCAGTCTGGGAGCCAAACGTCGGAAATGCTCCACGAAGTTCCACCGGCTGTCGAGGACGAGTCCCAGGTACTTCATCGTCGACTCGACGCCGATGTGAACCCCTCCTACCGTTATTTGGGAACCCGACGGTGGCGCGTCCCGAGGACCATGAAAATACATGGCCTCGGACTTGTGCAGGGCCACCTCGAGTCCCAATTGCCGGATCCTCTCAACGATTGTCGCAACCCCGCGTGTCGCTATTTCAGCCGCCGCCTGGTGCGACCTCCCCTGCGCTAGGACCAGCGTGTCGTCAGCGTAGCAAACCACGCTGACGCCGCTAGGGAGGTCGGCGCGCAGCACCCAGTCGTACCCGATATCCCACAGATGCGGCCCCAGGACCGATCCCTGTGGGACACCGCACGACATCTCTCGCCGGTTCCACTCTGTTCTAACCAAATGTCACTGACTTAAACCTCAATGTACCAATATTGAACAGTTGCTGTATTTTGGATCTTTCTATGATTCTTTTCTTTAAGTTTTTTTGTGTGCGTTTTAAACGTACGAACCTGCTGGAAATCTCCCTAGTACCTTTACCTTTTTTACCTTACCTTTTTTTTTTCTTTGGTTGGGAAATCATCATATGACTTCTTCCGTTCTGGGCGGAGTGGGAGGGCATGTCAGACTTTTACTGACTAAAACCCACCCGTGTTCCTTCAGTTGCCTGTGCCAGGGGCCACGGTATCTCTTGCAAACAACCCGCGGCAGCCCTAGTACCTACCTTAGATTCAATTGAATTGAGTTTTGATTTACATAATCGGGACAATCGAGTGCCTGACCGTTAATGACTGAGTAACATCACCAGAGTCAAACTGACAAGCAACGAAAAACTACAATCCGTTTCAGGTTGATTTATAAACCACTTTACGCGAGAGTAAGCAAACTTAAAAATGGGATTAAACATAACAGGACCTGCTGCAGCGTCTGTGGTACCTACATTTTTTTACCTATTAAAATATATTTTGTTCTCCTCGACCTATAGTTAGTTATATACTTATATTATGTTACATTATATACGCTAACATTTAAAATAATAATATATACATGTGAAAAAATAAGCAAAATAATCATAGGGCATCAAAAAATTCGTCCGCATCGCTGTTAACAGGAACAGTGCCCAAAAGGCTGGCAGCATTGCCACATTGTATGGCGATGCTAATTCTTTGGGCAAGAAACAGGCCAGCCCTCTGGTCACGTGAAGAATCGACTAACCGCTTGGCGATATCTCGAAAAACCAAGTGGGCACTCGGACCCCACGGCCCTAGTGTTACAACCCCAAACGGCTCGAACATTTATCTCCCAATCAGGTTGAAATATTTTCATTATACCTATACTTAATTTGTGTATTTTTTTATAAAATCATTAAACACGCTTCAATACATGTATTTATTACATTGACGACAATATCTGGAATTGTATCAAAACATTTTCTTTTTGATACGATTTCGTGATGCTGGTTAGACTAATTTAAAAAATCTACCATTTTGAATAATAAAGTTACTTTTTTTAGGTATAATACGATCAATAGACGTTACAATACAGTGGGCACAAGAAAACAACCTCCAACGCGTTTCCAAACATAGAACTTCACGTTTCTATTGACAAAATACATAAACAATTTGTTTAATATAGATGAGAATACTATGGATAAGATTAAAATATTTAACGCAGAGTTGTGGGCAGTCACGTCAAATAAAAAACAAAGTCAAACAATCCACTCCCACCATATTTCAGTCAACATTAATCATTTCGCGAAATAGGAAGAGTTTCATAAAAATAAGGCTCTAGTTTGGATATTACGAATGCCATTCACCATTTGCCACAACATAAATCAAAGTCTTCGTAGCGAAACATAGTAACGGCTGTAACAGTATAATTATATGGTCGGAGTACCCCGCCCCTCTGGGGTCATGTCTATTATATATTCCGCCGCTTGTCTTTTTTCAGATTATGGTTTCAGATAACAGATTAAAAGAAAAACTGTATTTCCTTGATTTGCTTTTCTGCTCGGTGCTTAGCATACTCGTAGCATAATAATCAGCCTATAACATTCCCACTGCCTCTCGAAGAGAGCAGGCCTGTATCCAACACAGGCCTCCTCTCTTCGAGAGGGAGTGGCCTGTAATCTACCACCACACGGGCCCAGTGCCAGTTGTTATATGTCACATATCTTCGAATTTTTGGTTCTAGGACATGCCGGTTTCCTCACGATGTTTACTTTTGTAGTGGTATGTAACCCACACAAACTTGTGAGCTTAAGTACCTATAAGATTGCACGTCTGCTAAGCTCTAATACAAGAACCGACGACGACACCCCAGTTGGTTACTAGCATTGCTCGCGGCATTCGTGTCATGTATAATTGTAGTAATTATTATTCAATTCATATTGTAATACTGAAAGAACATTTCATTTCATCACACTATAAAACCTATGTCACATCTTAACACTAGAAGTTAAGTAAAATTGTTACTAACCCTATGGGCTCCTGTCTAAAATAAAAGTTTTCTATTCTATTCTATTCTTAACAAAAGTTCTATACGTTCACCGTTTTGGAGCGGTGGTGATGAAATTATTTACACAAAGTAAAGCGCCTGCCTGGGTTAGAATCCACGACCCGTAAGTCGGGGCCGTTGCCACCAGTTCCTACTCAGTGGTTGCTTGGTAGTATTGATTTGTTGAATGTCCTTTTAAAAAAAAATATTTTGTCCCGAAACTTACAGGCTAAAGTCTTTTTTATAACAACCGTCAGCTGCAAGACAAACCCCAAGATCGACAGTAGAGCCATAATTATTACCTTCCCAAAAAGATGGTATAATGACGACGTACACATATCATGTTTAAATGTATTACAATCTTGACATTACTTTCCGTCACTATCACGGCTCATTATTTAAATCTCACATTTGTATGCACATACATTCATTTTACTACTAACCTATCCATCTATTTTGAGATTTATCGGAAGCCTAAGCAATCAAAAATTTCCATTTTGTTTAATAATAACCAGAGCGTTCCTTAATAGGATTAAGAAAGGTATGCCCATGTCGACTCCCAAAAAAGAACTGTAGAAAACTGACCTTTAAAATCAACCACGGTTGCGACCATTGGGCTAAAGTCGGCTAAAAATCCAATTTTCACCGAAAAAAAAGTCGTTATAGGACTGACTGGCGTATCTTTACAGTTTATAGCGATATGCTCTTAAACTTTGGCAGCACAATTACGATCTGAATACATGAGTGTCGCTACGTGTTCCACTTGCTTGTCAAAATGAAATTGGGAATCGTAATGTTGGATTCGAGGGAAAATCAAGTGTGGAATCGAATTAGCTCGGATTGGCGGGACGGGTCGGAATTAAGGTTTGTCTATACCTATTTGTTGAAACTGTTGAGTAGTTAAGTAGTTAACTTTGTTATTTGTAGCTAGTTGGCAACCCTACGAAGCGAGTCCATTACAGTCGTATCTCTACGTTGACGTCGTGGTGGGGCTTGCGCGCTCTAAACTCTAGGTCTGTGACGGAAAGTGTTTACTTTGCCGGATCAGGTCTAGGGTGAGGAGCCAGACCAAGAGAGATACAGAAACCCGTAGGGCAGCATGTGGCGAGCTGTTGGGCAGTAGCGACCCCACGGACCCTATCTCCCGGGAGAAGTCTTGTTCTTCACCTCTGGCTTGCCTTTATTGGCCGGCTGGAGTGAACACTGACGAGGAACAGAGCTCCCACCTCATTCTTGCCTTTATTGGCTGGCTTGAGTGGAGATTCGCAAGAGCAAACGTGCTCGGAGGAAGGAAGTATTTCAGTAAGATGCTGGTAGGGATCTTGACCGTACTTCCGGGATTATCCTGATAGCCGTGGAATACCTCTCCACTCCTCACAAGCACCTCAGGACATGTTGCCCCCTTGTTGCTACGACACTGTGTGCTAGCGACCGTTTTCGGGGGCCCATTAAATAAATAAATAAATAAATAAATAAATCCCTGGACATTTCACACAGCACCATTTGTCCCAAGCTAAGCAACCTAATGCTTGTGTTATGGTAACAAGATGGCTGATAAACTACTTATATACAATTTTTTTTTTTTTTGTAAATACATACATATTATAGATAGAAAAACATTGATTTATTTATTTATTTATTTATTTATAGTTAATTAATACGGCATAATACCAATTACATTAATTAACATAGAAACAAAACAAAAACTATAGAATGCAGATAATTTAGTTATAAACAACTATTCCTACATACTAACATGGAACAGTGGACACCCTTGCATACTGTCTCTCACAGAACATCAGACATACGCGCTTAATTTTACTCCATTCATCCGCAAACATATCACATTCCGGGTTGTCCGTCAGGAGAGTATTGAGCATCCTCAAGGTACGACACACTGGCGATTCAGCTCCGGCGACCGTTCTGCAAGGCAGTTGCGCGAACAGATTGTGTCGGCGGCTTTGGCGGTGACAGATGTATTTGTCCGGTACGAATAGTCGACAGAAAAGGTCATGGAGCTCAGGGCAGTCGATGCGACCGTTAAAGGTCTTACAAGCTACCGTGAGCTGGTCAAGACCTCTTCTTACCTCCAACGAGTTGAAACCCAAAGTCCCTAGGATATAGTTGGTGGGGTACATGTAAGGGTAGAAATTGTAGGTTCTTTTAAAAAGATACCGAAGAAAAGTTTGAGTTGTTGATAAGTGTGCAAGTCACCCCCTGCCATTTTAACTGTGAATATTATATTATCATTGGTCAGGCAGGGGACATAGACCTACCATAGTTCAAGGTAACTGATCCACTACAGCCACCCAAACCCATAGCTCAGTATATCTTGTATCCATGTTCTGCAATAGTCCTGCACCAACCGGGGGTTGTCCTTGGGTGCACTTGCATGGTGCATACATTGATATTCACCGGTTGGTGCCTCCTCATCATTTAGAATTATGTAAAGGGCCTCTGCGAGTTGGCGTCGGCCCCTAGTACGTTTATTTATATTTCATTGCGGCGAAGACATGATTGTTGTTTACGTATGGCAATGTATTTTTTTTAATGGATATATGCTTTGACGGGGACAGATTTATTTTGAATCGTTTTCACACTCTAATCCTTAACTTCATCATCAGCCTACAGCAGTTCCACTGCTGGACATTGGCCTCTCCTATTGCACGTCATTCAACTCGATTTTCGACAACTCTCATCCAGCTGCTACCAGCCATCCTGCGAAGATCGTCGCCCGTCCACCTAGCTAATCAGCATCCTATTTGCGTAACACGCTTTCAACCTCAATCTGAATCATTTTGAAGGATATTGCTAATCCATTGCTCCATATGTTCGAAAAATAACGCAATGAATGATGTTGAACTGTCAAAATGAAAGCCATTGCTGCTGTTGTTGTGTGTTCCGCAATTACCCCGCTGGTTGAATAAAAAAAAATAGCAAAGAATAGCTAGTCATTCCTCTGTGCAAGTAGTTTCTGCAGTGTTTTCTTTTTTTTACTTTTTTTTTTATATAATTTGGTTTTTTATTTTTGACTGTGTTTAGTTTAGTTTGTGAGTTTCCTGTACGAGCCGCAATAAATACTTTTTTATTCTTTAATTCTTTGTTTTCAGTTTCTTTTGTGTACAGTCACGAGCACCAATATGTCAACACTTGGAAACTTTCAATAGCGATTTTTGCGTGAAATAACGAAAACAACATTGCAAAAACCTATGGGTGCGAAAATACTATACAACAACAACACAAAACAACAAAAAACAACAACAAAAAACATAAAAAACAACAACAACATAAAATTCTATTCAATGATAAAGGAGTAAATAGCTTTTGAATAAAGCCAAGTGACATATGTGTACATACTTATGCTTGTGACTGTACATATGTAGGCAAAGTAAGTAACAAATTCAAAGGCAAAATATTTGTTTTGATGTTGATATTAATAATTTTCTATTTACCGGACACAAAACTTATCACTTAGGTAGGAAATGGTTCTGTGTTAGCTCCTTTTTCTGATCATTAAAAAGTCATTTATCTGCATCGTGCTATATAAAGTGTACAGACCAAACCACTAATGGTACGAAAACAAAAAAACTCTTTCTACATACTTTTTATGGTTCCGTAAGTCCGAGTGAAAAACGGAACCGTTATAGGATCACTCGTGTGTCTATCTGTCTGTCTGTCGCAGCCAATTTACTCCAAATCAAATGATATGACTGAAATTAATGACTGTTGAAATTTGGTACAGATATAAATTTCTGTGAGCCAGACGCGGACATGTATTAGAAAAAAAGTTTTGCAAACAGTGCTTAGTGTGAGAATCTAAAAAATAAAAAGATTTAAAGATAACTAAGAAAATTTATGAAAATTTACCAATTCCCCCCAATTAATTCCAAAATTATGAAAAAATACACAAAAAAACCACACTACATTATATAAAAACCTATAAAAAAGTCTATTGTCTTAAAATAACATGGTAAATCTCTCAATATTGTGCGTACAAACTTACGTTTGCAGTTGGAATATATGGGTGAACATATTTTTTAACTACAATGTCAAGTTCGTTTCTTGGGATAAATACATACTAACTACGGAACCCTTCGTTGTGCGTGATCCGAGACGCACTAGGCCGGTTTTTCCACTTTACTTTAAACGTGAAATGGCAGGTTCAGTCTTGAAACTGTAGTGCAATTCCGTAACCATTTCACCGTGAAAACTTAGGTGAAGTGAGCGTGGAGTGAGCTGTCATTCCAACTAATGCTAGGGATTGACACTATTGACAACTCACATCAAGCTCACTTCACTTAAGTTTTCACGGTGAGATTTTTACAGAATCGACCGGCAGATTCAAATTGTGTCTTATTACCATTGTAATTAAAACTATCCTTTAGTCCTACAGTGACTACACCCAATTTCCATAAAAACAATACGCAAATCTTACTAGCACATACGTCGCTTGATAAACTCAAATAAGCCGGGTGTAATGGTCTTACTCATTATTGAAGTAGCTATGTATATAACACTTCGTTAAGCGTGGAATGACCTGTCGAAGCCGACGCCTCCGTGGCCGTCCATCAGCGACTAAATGAGATGAACGTAAGCTCAGGGTTCGCATGGGCGCGTTTTTCCCGCGGCGATTGTTTTTCGCGGAATTGATTAGCTTAGCACCGAGAGTTGAAAATCCAACAGTTTGTATTTTTGACATGCTGGGATACGCTCTGTTGGATTCTCAACGGTCGGCTCAGCACGGAGAGTTCCAAATCCAGTGCGCGAGATAATCCCATCGCGATATTTTGACGTCCGTGCGTACCTGGGCTAAGGAATCTTCAGAAAATTCCAACTGCTGTCATTAGTGATGCCTAAACCTAATGACCGTCTGCTAATTGATACCACTTTAATTCATTAGCACTTCAGTCATAGACATTATTGGTGTTTATGAATTCAGGTATTCTTGAACGCTGTTTTATTAATTGCTGGTTATGGCACGTTAAGCCGTTGGTGTCGGCTGTCATTGGTAGATCTTTGACAGTCGTTACGGGTAATCAGAAGCCCAAAGTCTGACAACCAGTTTTAACAAGGGGTACCGTGTTACCCAGTAGGTGGGTTGTGGAGGTCAGATAGGCGCTCCATGTAAAATTACTGGTATTCAGCTGAATCCGGATAGACTGGGAGCCGACCCCAACTTAGTTGGGAAGAGGTTATGCAGATGATGATGAGCTATTGAAATGTTGTATTGGACAGCACAGCTGACAATTAATTTTTCCGCGATTATGATGTTGGTCGCATGGACAAAGTTGTTGAGTTTGATGGTCTGTACCACACCCTTAAATATGACCACAAATTTCTGATCATCTTAATCAGCCTATATTGTTCCCACTGCTGGGACACAGGCCTCCTCTCTTCGAGGGGGAGTGGGTTATAATCTACCACGCGGGCCCAGTACGGGTAGTAGGTACACTAGCTGGTAGCAAGAAAATCACAACTCAATTTTACAAGGTTATTGTTGATGCTGTGCCTACGATTTGCTACGCAAAGCTATTTCGTAGCCTCGTAGCATGCGTAGCTGTGTGCCATGTGTAGTCGCGTAGTACACGTATTTGTTTGACTTGGAGACTGCATTTAAATCAAAATAGGTACCCGAAAACAAAATCAATTCAAATAAAAACATCACTATTGTCCGGGCTTTCTTTTAGAAAAAAAAAAAACAGGAATGGTAACTTTTAATTTGTTACTTATTTTGTTGGTGGATCCCTGAATCAAAATAAAAAGTTTGGTAGGCACAAGTAACGTTGAACGAGGGAACCGTTGAACATTAACTTATTTTTAATTCATAAAGAGAAAATTACCATTCAACAAGAAACAACAAACGTAAAATAAAGTTCAAAGTTTTAGGCAAACTTAATATAACAAAAGCTGAGACCGACGTACAGGCCGGTCAAATAATCGCATTGACGCAGATTGAACAAAGTACTAAGACTTTTTTCTTTACAAGGGTAACTCTCCCCGACTCTTGACTACTTAAGCTGTAAGTGCCTAAGTACTGTTACAAACACTTCCCCTCTAAACTTTAGTGCGTCTGGAATTTGCACAATTCCAGTAATATACCATTTTATTAAAAATATTTTCTCGTGACTTTTAAACTTTAATGATCCTTTCATAAAACTTTGTGTCCCATTCAAGAGCCTTTTAGTGCAATTGTAATCAAATTAAATTAAAAGAAGTAAGTCTGAACCTTTGTTTCTCAATCATAATCCGCGTTGGTGATATAAATAGCACAAATAACAAGTTCTCTACTAAGACAGAATTAAGACTGCCTCGTTGGTCGTTAGTCGGTTGGTCCCAACCGCTACTGCTGGGCTAATGCTCAGCAAGTCAGCAGTAGTAGCGCTACTTGGGAATCGAACCCATGACGAGGTCCTGGGTACGCTGGATGCGCTGCTGCAGGTGGGATAAAGTGTCATTGGGTTTTCCCATCTGGAATTTTTCAGTAGCAGCCTGGACTCTGGATTTATATTCGGTTGAAGGCAATAGACTCGCCCCCTATTACGTGGGACCTAAACATAACGGAAGGGTTGTACTACACGTACACCTCTACCTTACCCTTCTGAGAAAAAAGGGCGTGTTGATATTTTTTTTTTTTGTTGTTATCTAATGTATTTATTGTAAGTATCTACATGTACTTGTACGACTCTACGCCACAACCGTTTCAGAAAAATTGAACATAATATATATTATTATTTATTTACACTTTGATGCCTCTCATTGCCAGCTTTTGACTTGGTGCTAAATATAGCATCGGCTCCAAAAATGTGCGTGGAAATATTGCTTTGTATTTGAGTACGTAATTTTATATTCAATGAAGAGGGATGAATGAACGTGGAAGGGGTGAAGATGAGGAGCGATGACACGTATGTGACTAGGAGAGAAAAAGATTTCAATGTTGTTAGATGTAGAAGGAGAGAGACCGAATATGTAATGGATAGATTTTGTTAGAGATGACATATAGAGATGGGGATGATGTATCAGAAAGGTGCGGTGCGGTACAAACTATCAACCTGAACTACTTTCTTCATGAGACCAACATCGTAATCGCGAAAAAATAATCAGCCGTCCCACACATTTGGGTCAGCTAGGTATTGAAACCGTGCCTCGGAAAGTACGTTGAGCCGTTGGTCCCGGCTGTCATTCGTGGATCTTTGACAGTCGTTACGGGTCGTCAGTAGCAGAGTTGGGAAAAGGCCAGGCAGATGATGATGATGTATTGAATTAATTTTTCCGCGATTATGATGTTGGTCGCATGGAGAAAGTTGTTTAGTTTGATGGTCCACACCCACCCTATACCACACCCTTAAATATGACCACAACTTTCTGACCATCTTAATCAGCCTATATTGTTCCCACTGCTGGGACACAGGCCTCCTCTCTTCGAGAGGGAGTGGGCTATAATTTACCACGCGGGCCCAATACCGGTTGGTAGATGTCACATGGCTTCGAATTTGGTTCTATTACGCTGACGCTGTTTTCCTTCACCGTTTTGAGAGCAGTGGTGACTTTCTGATACATGCTGTGTATTAAGACTAGCTTCTGCCTGCGACTTCGTCTGCATGAAACTTCTTGTTCCCCCGACCCCACCCCGTCGTATCACCTGCCCGCGATATTACTTCTTTTTCGTTTAGTATTATTTCTTACTTCTTTCTTTCGTGATGTTAAATAGCCTTAGCCTTATAGCCTTTCTCAAGAAATGGGTTATCAAATCCAAAAACAAGTCTTCAAATTCCACTAGCAGTTTCAGAGATTAGCGCCTACAATCTAACATACAAACAAACTCTTCTGAAGTGAATCTCTCTTCGGGAGTGAATGGTAAAGTGGCTGCTGACGCTGACGTAGAAAGGGCGACAGAAAATTTTGTGCCAACCTCAAGTAACATGAGGTAGGATTATGGAGATATTCAATAATAACATCAAGTTAAATCCTTGACTAATATACAGTGTGTAAAAAGACACATCACATAGGCACCCAGTACGCATTACCTATATACATCAAACTAAGTAGCATTGCACAAAAATAATTCCTGAGAAACTATTTTTATTCTTGGTGTGAAAATTTGCTGTTTGCGGTAATGCGCAATGTAACACACGCAAGATATTGTGCTTATATGCATGTACAGGGGTCGTAGGGGTATATAAAGTAGTGTTATAGCATTCAAAACTTGTTTCCGTAAAAAAACGTCAGTGAAAGTTGGAATTACCAGAACCGTAACCAGAAGGTTCTCAAGTATGCTCCAGTATAAAAAAAAATATTACAATGACGGGGAGTACAAGTGACTTCCAGCTTCGTTAAGTGTCTTTTTACACCCGTTAGGTATCGTAGCGTAGGTACCTAACCTACTCACCTGACGAAGGACAAACTAGTCGATGCGTTTGCTAATGAGGCAAAGCATGGCACACGGCTCGTTAAGCAAGGTTAACCAAAATTATCGTAGATAGTACATCCGTCTATGTATCTAGATCTACATCGTTGTAGCTAGATGCCTTAGACAAAACAATGAGAAAATCCCAAAAACACCTAATACAATTTTGGGGTTAACTCAATGTGGATGTAAGAACTTCCACTTACCCTGAATAGTTATGTATACTACGCTTTACAATTGCTTTAGGGCGAATATACCTATGTAACTGAACGCGATCAGACGTCTAAACCGAGGGCTGATTTTTCCAACGACAGATAATTTGATCCGAGGGATAATTTTGAATTTTTGACAGTTCTTCCATACAAAATCTGTCAGACGTCAAATAAAACCGCCGCTTAAAACAGCGAAGACATATCAGTAGGCCGAGCCAAACCCTTCAAAAGGCCGTCGACATAAAAGACAACGCCTTCACTTGCCTTTATCCGATAAATTGCGCCATCTTTATGAAACCATTAAGTTAACATCAGTCAAGGCTTTTATGTTTCGCCATACAAGTTTTTTGGGCCATGATAATGCTCGTATTCTTTGGAAGTGTTCGATAAAAAGGAATATTTTAAGGTTTTCGTATTTTATTTGTAATTGGTAACACTTTAGACGGAAATGATGAGCTTTATTGTCCACTGGCGACCCGCCCCTGCTTCGCACGGTTTTACGACTTGATAAAACATTGAGACTTCTTTATTATAAGTAAGATTAATATGAATGTATTATACACATGAGCACTACAGTGGTGGTCCAGTGATGACAGCCGCGACTTACGAGTTGTCGGTCGTGGGTTAGAACCTAGGCAGGCACTTTACTTTATGTAAATTATTTCATCACCACTGCTCTCAAAAAGTGAAGGAAAACATCGTTAGGAAACCGGCATATCCTAGGACCAAAAATTCGAAGACGCGACATCCACCAAGCCACCCTGGGCTTGTGTGGGGGATAATGGCACACTCTCTCTCACCGAGAGGATGCCTGAGTCCCAGCAGTGAGGAGATTATAGGTTGATTATGGCTGATTATTCAAATAAATCTTCCGGAATAAATTCTCTAAATGATAGTGAAACCCACATCAAAATCCTTTGCGTAGTTTATAAGAACAACGCGGTCTCACAGGCAGACACGAAATGCGATTTTAATTTATAATTATATATAGATATAGAAAATACGACAGAATGAATATTTTCAAAATGTTTTTCTGTATAATTTGAAAGTTTTAGCCTAAAAAGGTTCATGTTTTTCGTATAATTACTTGCATTCCGAGCTCACGTGCCGACGTGAAACAACACAATATTAACACGTCAACCCAGGATCCTACGCATATTTCACTGTACAGAGGAATTCTAATGAAAATAGTTTATTTAATATTCCTTAAAAGTTGTCTACTATGTTAGACAAACTACATTTCTGTTGAGTAATTAATAACAAGTGACGGAAAAGGTATACGTGTGTCTCATTATTATTTGAATTGCTGTGGGCGCACTACGGGTAGTGTTGGTTATTGCGTAATAGAAAAACCGTTTGTAGCTCGAATCAGATTATAATTTACGAACAAGGTAGTCACACTGGCGAATCACACACTGTAAGTACACGCCACGATGACACGGAAAGCGAGACAGTTTCTGAGCTGATGTTGTCCGAACGATGTCCAATGGTCAAAAGGGGCAATGGGTAGCTCACCGCCCGCTCAGGACCAGGCCCGTGCCGGACGGCGCGTAAGTGTTCCACGCGCGCCTCAAAGAGATGTCAGCATAACGAGGGGCCCCTTAGGGCCGAAGCCTGCCGGGTCAGCGGGATTGTCCGAAAGGGTTACCGCTACCCCGGAACATAAAGGGCGAAGGAAGGAACATGGGTGGGTTTTAGTCAGTAAGAGTCTGACACTCCCTTCCGCTCCACCCAGAGCGGGAGGGGTCATTTGATGATTTCCCACCAGAAAAAAAAAAAAAAAAAATGGTCAAAAGGGAACTGCTCCACACCACTGCTCGCTCTCGTCGCTCACACGAACGTCAGACTAGACTCCATCGAGCGCCACCTGGTGGAGCTAGCGTCCCGATCAATTAAATGACACAAACGCATTTCCGACATATACATATAAATTAATATAACCTGACGGTCGGGCTGGTTCACAAATGCAAGGTCGCTGAACGCGCTATGGAGCGAGCTATGCTCGGTGTCTCTACTCCGAGCTAAGCTCGCTCCATAGCGCGTTCGGCGACCTTGCATTTCCATGCAGGCCGCTCCATGTGTATCCTTCAAAGAGTTGAAGGATAAAATCAGGAATGAAATCATCCTTAAAAGAACCAGGCAATGGGCTGGCCATGTTTGTCTAAGGACCGATAGCCGGTGGAGCAGACGAGTGCTGGAGTGGAGACCGCGTATAGGCAAGCGTAGTGTGGGACGCCCCACAGCTAGATGGACCAACGACCAAAAGAAAGTGGCTTGGACAGACTGGATGCGGAAGGCGGAGGACAGGGTGTTATGGCGCAGCCTGGGAGAGGCCTATGATAGGCTGAGTTAATTGATTCTTATAACCTGACGCCTGTATCTCCCCGAAAGGATAGCCAGGGGTGTGTACTGTATAGTTCACTACATTTCGCCATTTCTGTTTTAAAATCCGACGTCCTTAATTGAGTCCGAGATTAGCAGTCAGTGTTATTATCGATAACTATCTGTTGCTTTTAACCTAACCTCGCATGCAACAGCTACTACCTATATTGATCAATCTATCTATCTATCTATGTAAATAAAAATGAATCACCGAAATGTATGTACGCACATAACTTCCGATCGACTGCACCAAATTGGATCTTTTTTTTGTGTTATTGTCAGGACAAGGTTTGTATACACAATTTGACCCGGTAGGTGGCGCTGCTTTTTCGGGCAGGACGACGTCTGCCGGGTCCGCTAGTTTTCTATAGTGGTGGCAGGGCAATTTTTATTGCGTGTGATATGGTATCAAAGTTTATTCTTTGATTTATTTGCCTTTTATTGGAAACTATTACTGTCTGAGAGCAGTGGTGCTCAGTGGTAACGGCGGCGATTTGTGATTCAAATTTGACGAATCGTAGGTTCGAACACAGACAGGGAATTTATATTTGTGTATTTAATTTCATCACCACTGCTCTCAAAACGGTGAAGGAAAACACCGCGAGGAAACCGGCATGTCCTAGAACCAAAAATTCTCCGCCAACCGGCAATTGGCTCGCGTGGTGGATTATGGCCCACACCCTCTCACAGAGAGGAGGCCTGTATCCCAGCAGTGGGAACATTATAGGCTGATTATGATTACTATCTCACTAGTCAGACTACCAGTCCGTACCAAGGGGTATCTTAGTACCCAGTAACTGGCTTGTGTAGGTCAGATAGGCAGTCGCGTCATATAAAATACTGGTATTCTGGTATATCCAGTGTGAATGGAAACCGACCCCAACATAGTTGGGAAAGGGCTAGACAGACTGATTTTTTTAACTGAAAATTGTTTTGGTTCGAAAGCCCGCTGCTGATGTGATACATTTCTTTGTGTCTGAAGAAATAAACGAGAAGTTTTAATTAAAAAAAAAAAACACTTTTCCATAAAATATTTGACGTCCGGGCGAGGGCTACAATTGATTTCAGTAATTTTTATTATTATTTCTTTGGCCATTATCCAGCCCTTTGTACGATATTAAACAAGAAACCCATAAAATGCGAAGCTTTAAAGTAAGGGAAGGAAAGAGAACAGCCGATCGATTCTGTAAAAATCTCACCGTAAAAAGTTAGGTGAAGTGAGCTTAGAGTGAGCTGTCAATCCCTAGCATTAATTGGAATGACAACTCACTCCACGCTCACTTCATCTAAGTTTTCCCGGTGAGATGGTTACAGAATCGCACTGCTACCTACCTTATAATATAACTGACGCGGAAGGTTTTGCAGGTGGAAAATTATGGCTGCGGGTTGTTCGAAAAAGATACCGTGGCCGTACCGTACCCACCCGTGTTCCTTCAGTTGCCTATGCCAGGGGGCATAGGCAACTGAAGGAACACGGGTGGGTTTTAGTCAGTAAAAGTCTGACACGCCCTCCCGCTCCGCCCAGAGCGGGAGAAGTCATATGATGATTTCTCATCCAAAAAAAAGATGGAAAATTATCACACCGAAGATTTCTGTAGACAGATTTCTTCTACGTTTACAAAAATTCTCAAACACAAATCATTTATTTCAAATAAACCTAAATTCCAGGCACTTTTGAATTGTCTAGGGGTCGGTCAGTGAGAAAGTTGAAGCTAGTGGCCCATTCCAAAGCGTAGTAGGTAAGTACCTATGGAGAAGAACGGGCAAAAACTCCATGGACGCTCTTTTAAATCATAAAGTTGTTACAAAATATTGGTTACATCATTCATGTTGAAATTATACATGACATGCGAAACGATGTAGAAAGATAAAAACAAAAACAATTCAGAAATTAAAATAAGCCGTGGCAGCTAAGATTATAACTAGTCCCTATTGATGGCGCCCTAAACATCCTCCTGTATCGTGGGCGTATCAACAAATATTAATTTTGCATGAACAAGCACTCAGATCCATCATACTTATACGATGGAGGAATGAAATTTGCCTGTCAGATGCGTAGGTATGTCATACCTACAAGAATCTTGTGTTGCGTGGCCAAAGTCGGAACTAACGCCGCCATCTTGTTTTCAAGGTTCCGTGCCCAAAAGGAGCCAACGGAACCCTATCACTAAGCCTTCTCCTGTCCGTCCGTCTGTCAGTCAGCGGGGTGTATCTCATGAACCGTAATAGGTAGACAGTTGAAATTTTCACAGAGTATGTTTTTGTCGCTATAACAACAAATAATAAAAACAAAATAAAGTTCAAAATTAAAGGGGGTCCTACAAAAAACGTGTTATTTTAAATAGGTATAGTGCTAATTTGTACGCTGGCACGGAAACCTTTTCTGTCCGACTTGCACGTGACGCTTTTTTCAATACATTTCACAAATCAATATTGCACAAATACTTAGGGGCGTTCATTTATTACATAAGAGGATTTGAGGGGGGAGGGGGTCTTAACAAGTCTTATTTTTTCTTACATGGGGGTGGGGTCTAAATTATTCTTACGTAAGATCACAAAAGTAAGCAAAAATTGTAAGTTTACAAAAAATTGCTACTTTTTCTTTGCAATTTTGGTAAATACTGATCTTACGTAAGATTCAAAGGGGGGAGGGGGTGTCAGAAATTGGTTAAAATTATCTTACGTAATAAATGAACAGCCCCTTATTGGTAAGGGGCTGCGTTATTGGTAACGCTCCCTTGTTAACGTCACTCGAGCGCTAAAAGATCTTTGTGGCAGTATAGCGTCATAGGCAATCGCTTATCCTATTCTTCTACGGTGGCGTCAAATATTTGCAAATCATCATCGTCATTATTCTCCCTCCTTGTTCCACCGACTGCTGAGTAAAGGCCTGCTCATATTATGCGATGCTAAGTTAGAGTTTTGAACCTAGTTAACGGCACTAAATTTGTTGCTAATGACCTCTAGTATAACGCCTCTCAAGGAATACGTTGAGTCAAGAAATTCACAATTTATTTTGCTTCTTAGGTACTAGCCCCACAAATGGCTACTGCTAATAAATTTGCGGCACTCATCGTTCGTCCGCACTAGACGAAGAATCAGTTCGAAGTGATTTTCGAAAACGGAACGCTACTTCGAAAACTCTGTTGAAGGGGGTGTCCCGGGGTGGGGTCGTCGTGGCGGTGTCACTCGACATCGCCAACGCGTTCAACACCCTGCCCTGGAGCTGCATTGTGGAGGCACTCCGGTATCACCGAGTGCCGCCCTACCTCCGTCGAATAGTCGAGGCGTATCTGACGGACAGAGCCGTCAGCTACCCCGGTCGCGATGGGGAGTGGAACCGGCGAGAGATGTCGTGCGGTGTCCCGCAGGGATCGGTTGTGGGGCCGTTCCTGTGGGACATCGGCTACGACTGGGTGCTGCGGGCCGACCTCCCTGATGGCGTCAGCGTGGTTTGCTACGCTGACGACACGCTGGTCCTGGCGCAGGGGAGGTCGCATCAGGCGGCGGCCGACGCGATGACACGCGGGGTTGCGATAGTCGTGGAGAGGATCCGGCAGTTGGGTCTCGAGGTGGCATTGCACAAGTCCGAGGCCATGACGTTTCATGGGCCCCGGAACGCGCCACCACCGGGATCCCAACTAACGGCAGGAGGGGTTCACATCGGCATCGAGACGACGATGAAATACCTGGGTCTCGTCCTCGACAGCCGGTGGAACTTCGTCGAGCACTTCCGACGTTTGGCCCCCAAACTGGAACGGGCTGGGGCCGCCTTCAAGCGGCTCTTGCCCAACCTGGGGGGGCCAAACGCCTCCTGCCGGAGGCTTTACGCGGGGGTCGTGCGGTCCATGGCCATATACGGGGCCCCGGTGTGGGCGCGTTCACTGCGGCGGCGAGCCGCCCACTACCTGAACGCGCCCCAGAAGGTGGTAGCCGTAAGGCTAATCCGGGGCTACCGCACGATCTCGCGCGAGGCGGCAAGCCTCCTTGCCGGACTGCCGCCATGGGATCTGGAGGCGATAGTCCTCGCGCGCCTGTATGAGTGGCGCGCGGAGGCACTACGCCGGGGGGAAAGTCCGCTCCCGCGGCAAATTGCTGCGGAGCGGACGGACCTCCGGCTCGATCTCATGGCGACATGGAAAGAGCGACTGTCGCAACCCAGCGCAGGGCACGCCGCGATAGCGGCGATAAGACCCCTCTTTGAGGAGTGGCTAGAGAGGCGCCACGGCGCCCTCACCTACCGCCTGACGCAGGTCCTCACCGGACACGGAAGTTTCGGGAGGTTCCTGCACATGATCAGGCGGGAGGAAACGCCCGGGTGTCACCATTGCCAGGATCGCCCAGAGGACACGGTGGAGCACACGGTGGAGGTCTGCCCCGCTTGGGCGGAGCACCGCCGTGTCCTCGTGGAGGCGATCGGCAGCGGCGGCGGCCTCTCGCGCCCGGACCTGGTGCAAGCCATGGTCCGGAGCGAGAGGGAGTGGGAGGCAGTCGCCTCCTTCTGTGAAGCAGTCATGCTAGCGAAGGAGGTGGCGGGACGGATGAGGGAGAGAGCCTCCCGTCCCAGCCGCCGCGGGAGACGCCCCGGGCGTCGGGAGTCGAGAGACGACTACCGGCCACCGTAGGCGCGGGCCTGCGGGCGGAGAGCAATGGGTAGCTCACCGCCCGATCAGGACCAGGCCCGTGCCGGACGGCGCGTAAGTGTTCCACGCGCGCCTCAAAGAGATGTCAGCATAACGAGGGGCCCCTCAGGGCCGAAGCCTGCCGGGGCAGCGGGATTGTCCGAAAGGGTTACCGCTACCCCGGAACATAAAGGGCGAAGGAAGGAACATGGGTGGGTTTTAGTCAGTAAGAGTCTGACACTCCCTTCCGCTCCACCCAGAGCGGGAGGAGTCATTTGATGATTTCCCATCCCAAAAAAAAAAAAAAAAAAAAAGGGGGTCCTACAAAAAACGTGTTATTTTAAATAGGTATAGTGCTAATTTGTACGCTGGCACGGAAACCTTTTCTGTCCGACTTGCACGTGACGCTTTTTTCAATACATTTCACAAATCAATATTGCACAAATACTTAGGGGCGTTCATTTATTACATAAGAGGATTTGAGGGGGGAGGGGGTCTTAACAAGTCTTATTTTTTCTTACATGGGGGTGGGGTCTAAATTATTCTTACGTAAGATCACAAAAGTAAGCAAAAATTGTAAGTTTACAAAAAATTGCTACTTTTTCTTTGCAATTTTGGTAAATACTGATCTTACGTAAGATTCAAAGGGGGGAGGGGGTGTCAGAAATTGGTTAAAATTATCTTACGTAATAAATGAACAGCCCCTTATTGGTAAGGGGCTGCGTTATTGGTAACGCTCCCTTGTTAACGTCACTCGAGCGCTAAAAGATCTTTGTGGCAGTATAGCGTCATAGGCAATCGCTTATCCTATTCTTCTACGGTGGCGTCAAATATTTGCAAATCATCATCGTCATTATTCTCCCTCCTTGTTCCACCGACTGCTGAGTAAAGGCCTGCTCATATTATGCGATGCTAAGTTAGAGTTTTGAACCTAGTTAACGGCACTAAATTTGTTGCTAATGACCTCTAGTATAACGCCTCTCAAGGAATACGTTGAGTCAAGAAATTCACAATTTATTTTGCTTCTTAGGTACTAGCCCCACAAATGGCTACTGCTAATAAATTTGCGGCACTCATCGTTCGTCCGCACTAGACGAAGAATCAGTTCGAAGTGATTTTCGAAAACGGAACGCTACTTCGAAAACTCTGTTGAAGGGGGTGTCCCGGGGTGGGGTCGTCGTGGCGGTGTCACTCGACATCGCCAACGCGTTCAACACCCTGCCCTGGAGCTGCATTGTGGAGGCACTCCGGTATCACCGAGTGCCGCCCTACCTCCGTCGAATAGTCGAGGCGTATCTGACGGACAGAGCCGTCAGCTACCCCGGTCGCGATGGGGAGTGGAACCGGCGAGAGATGTCGTGCGGTGTCCCGCAGGGATCGGTTGTGGGGCCGTTCCTGTGGGACATCGGCTACGACTGGGTGCTGCGGGCCGACCTCTCTGATGGCGTCAGTGTGGTTTGCTACGCTGACGACACGCTGGTCCTGGCGCAGGGGAGGTCGCATCAGGCGGCGGCCGACGCGATGACACGCGGGGTTGCGATAGTCGTGGAGAGGATCCGGCAGTTGGGTCTCGAGGTGGCATTGCACAAGTCCGAGGCCATGACGTTTCATGGGCCCCGGAACGCGCCACCACCGGGATCCCAACTAACGGCAGGAGGGGTTCACATCGGCATCGAGACGACGATGAAGTACCTGGGTCTCGTCCTCGACAGCCGGTGGAACTTTGTCGAGCACTTCCGACGTTTGGCCCCCAAACTGGAACGGGCTGGGGCCGCCTTCAAGCGGCTCTTGCCCAACCTGGGGGGGCCAAACGCCTCCTGCCGGAGGCTTTACGCGGGGGTCGTGCGGTCCATGGCCCTATACGGAGCCCCGGTGTGGGCGCGTTCACTGCGGCGGCGAGCCGCCCACTACCTGAACGCGCCCCAGAAGGTGGTAGCCGTAAGGCTAATCCGGGGCTACCGCACGATCTCGCGCGAGGCGGCAAGCCTCCTTGCCGGACTGCCGCCATGGGATCTGGAGGCGATGGTCCTCGCGCGCCTGTATGAGTGGCGCGCGGAGGCACTACGCCGGGGGGAAAGTCCGCTCCCGCGGCAAATTGCTGCGGAGCGGACGGACCTCCGGCTCGATCTCATGGCGACATGGAAAGAGCGACTGTCGCAACCCAGCGCAGGGCACGCCGCGATAGCGGCGATAAGACCCCTCTTTGAGGAGTGGCTAGAGAGGCGCCACGGCGCCCTCACCTACCGCCTGACGCAGGTCCTCACCGGACACGGAAGTTTCGGGAGGTTCCTGCACATCATCAGGCGGGAGGAAACGCCCGGGTGTCACCATTGCCAGGATCGCCCAGAGGACACGGTGGAGCACACGGTGGAGGTCTGCCCCGCTTGGGCGGAGCACCGCCGTGTCCTCGTAGAGGCGATCGGCAGCGGCGGCGGCCTCTCGCGCCCGGACCTGGTGCAAGCCATGGTCCGGAGCGAGAGGGAGTGGGAGGCAGTCGCCTCCTTCTGCGAAGCAGTCATGCTAGCGAAGGAGGTGGCGGGACGGATGAGGGAGAGAGCCTCCCGTCCCAGCCGCCGCGGGAGACGCCCCGGGCGTCGGGAGTCGAGCGACGACTACCGGCCACCGTAGGCGCGGGCCTGCGGGCGGAGAGCAATGGGTAGCTCACCGCCCGATCAGGACCAGGCCCATGCCGGACGGCGCGTAAGTGTTCCACGCGCGCCTCAAAGAGATGTCAGCATAATCAGAGGGGCCCCTTAGGGCCGAAGCCTGCCGGGTCAGCGGGATTGTCCGAAAGGGTTACCGCTGCCCCGGAACATAAAGGACGAAGGAAGGAACATGGGTGGGTTTTAGTCAGTAAGAGTCTGACACTCCCTTCCGCTTCACCCAGAGCGGGAGGGGTCATTTGATGATTTCCCATCCCAAAAAAAAAAAAAAAAAAGGGGGAAAAAATCGCGCTAGGCGATTTTATTCCGCCGCCGCAATTTTATTACCTCTGTGGAAACGTGGGCTTAAAAACACCTGCCGAAACCCACTGTTTTCGGCGTGTTACGATCTGTTCAACATCTTACGCAAGTTTTCAAAACTTTATTCAAAATAATCCTAATTGCGTAAAACACTCGTTATGATAATTATAATCGTTTATTTTAATAATATAGTGAATATTTTACGTAGGTACAGTTACAAGCATAAATATATTACCTACTATGCTGCTCGGCAAATATATTATCCATTTATCGTTAAGATGACGGAAAATGCGATATTTTGTAGAAGGCATATACAAATGCCAGCACAAATATGTGACATCGAAGGAACACCAAAACTATCAGATGTGACAAGCAGTGCCAAAATATACCTAGTCTTGCCATAAATATTGTCACGAAGAAAAAACTTTTTTTTTTATTGCAAATAATATTTATTACTTTTACAGTGTGTTAGTTTAATACATAAATATAAAACAATTTAAAATATAAAAAGCTTATTCGTAGTGGTCTCCTTTGGCTGCAATACAGTCCTTTAAACGATGAGGCCAGTTATCAATCAGCACGCACTCTTTCCATGGGAAAAAGACTTCACTGCCAATCGTATGGATTGTTTTAGGGACTCCAAATTATCATGGCGTTTAGAGCAAGCCGTGCTCTCTATAATTGACCATAGATCATAATCCAGCGGATTAAGATCGGGACTAGACGACGGCCAGTCTTCAGCTCTGATGAAGTCCGAAACGTTCACTTCCAACCAAGACTGCGTGGACCGAGCTTTATGACCCGGCGCCGAGTCTTGTTGGAAGGACCATATTTGGTTATTGAACATGGTGTTGTTAAGGGGCTTAACTACCTTCTCAAGAATGGTATCTTGATACACTTGTGCCGATGTTTTGATACCTTTTTCACAAAAATATGGCTCAGTCACTCCTTCATAGCTAATACCCCACCAAACCATCACTGAAGTCGGATAATGCCCACGTTGCACTCTGTCGACTAATTGGGAAGCTTCCTTAAAGCTTTGAGCATAAATACGGTCATTTTGTTTGTTAAAATGTTGCTCAATTGTAAAGATTTTCTCATCCGTAAACAAAATTTTTCTGTGACCTCCCTTTGCGTACCGCTTCAGTAGTTGTTTCGATTTTACCACCCTATTCTTTTTTAAATTATCAGTTAAAAAATGACCAGTGCGTCTCTTATAGGCTGCAAGTCCTAAGTCATCTTTTAAAATACGCGACATGGATCTGGGTGCTATCTTCATCTCCCGAGATAAAATCTTTTGCTTTCGGACAGGATTTCTTCGAATTCTTTCCCTTACTGCTTTGACCACCTTTTTCGTACGAACACTACGTGGACGGCCAGATCTTTTTCGGTCACAAACAGAGGAGGTCTCATTGTACCTATTAATAGCCCGGTACACAAACATTTGACGAATACCAAGCGTATGGAGAGTTTTAAAAATTGCATTTGGCTCCATACCGACTTTGTGTAATGCAATTACAGCGATTCGGTTCTCTTTATCACAGAACTAAACTAATATTTATCTTCTGTCCTTTTCTTAATGAAATAGAAAGAAAAAGATGCACTGAACTTAAATTTAGTTTAGTTTGTGAACAAGGGAATCGGCGCCAATGACTGCATTACAGAAGAAAAGTCTACACACTATACTGTAAAATTTTCATGCTGCCTAAGTGATGTCAGATATTTTTGAGCATAGCGATGTATCACATTCTTCTGAATTTAACTGATTAGATAGGTGACACATCTTTTTGAAGCCGATGCAGCATCATTTTGACGACAGATATTACTGAATGAATCATGAAATCAGATATTATTGCTGAGCTGTTCATAGTAATATATTTACGCTTGTGAATGTACCTCAAGTAACTTAACTAGAGTTTGTCCAAACACAGAGACATACTTAGATATGACTAAAGAATGTAGAAACTCATTAACATAAACCGTAAACATGGGATAACCTTGCCCCAATTTCTCGTGACGATAACCGTATTCGAATGAAAACACTTCCCTCCGTAGTTAAAGTGAAAACATACGTCATAATATTTACCTCTATTTTTATTATGAGACATTTCAGCTTTGACTCTGGGACAGCAGTGAGTAAATCTGAAACATAGAAAAGTACTGACTTCATCAAAATTGAAAGACAAACAATAAGTTGTGGTGGTTTATGCAATAAGCTGACGCCTGATGACGCCAGAAGACGATGGCTTGCTGTGGCCTGGATAGGCTGTAATCAGCCTATAATGTTCCCACTGCTGGGACAGAGGGCTCCTCTCTGAGAGAGGGAGTAGCCCGTAATCCACTACGCGGGCCCCGTGCGGGTTGGTAGATGTCACATATCTTCGAATTACGTGTTTTCTTTCACCGTTTTGAGAGCACTGGTGATGAAGTAATTTACACAAAGTAAAGCGCCTGTCTGGGTTCGAACCTACGACCTAGAACTCACAAGTTGCGACCGTTACCACTGAGCCACCACTGCCAAAAATGCAATCCAACACAATTAAAGTGCTGGAATCATTTACGTGTTAAAAGTTCCACAACATGAGACTCGCCATCTCTCACAGCTTACCTACGCTATAATTATTTTCAACTCTGCCTACATGACATCTCTCATAATTTACGGAGGACCCTAATTCGGCAATCATTTGTCCCAGTCACAAGCAGCCGTGGCTTGATTACGCTGAAGTTTGCCCCACCTGAACATGCCATAACGTTTTTTACGGCTTTAATTTATTGTTATTAAATCTTTCAGTAGTTTTACGGCTTACCCGGGGTAAGTAGAGATTATGAAGGTAATTTTAAAAGTAGTTGAGGTATGATCTCTGTCTTTGTCTTTCAACGTTTTTTAATAGCTATCATATCTCACCTATGCCCAGTAGACTGCGATAAGCTGACTTGATTGATGGTTTGATCAAAAAACAGCATGTACTTAAAATCAAGACACGGCCGTAAATGTGTCACATCGAATTTAAGAAAAAGTTCGACTTTTCTAACTTTTAGCGTCGCGCGTCGTCTCTGCCCATACCTGTGTGACCGTGTGCATTGACAATCTCTTTCTAAAGTCCATAGCATAGCATAACCAACCTATAGTGTTCCCACTGCTGGGACACAGGCCTTCTCTCTGTGAGCGGGAGTGGGCCATAATCAAACACGCGGGCCCAGTGCGGGTTGGCGGAAGTCACGTCTTCGAATTTTCGTTCTTCGACATGCCGATTACCACACGATGTGTTATCCTTCACCGTTTTGAGAGCAGTGATAATGAAATAATGTACGCAAAGAAAAGGGCCTGCTTGGGTTCGAACCTGCGACTTACAACACGTAAGTCGCGGCCATTACCACTGGGCCACCACTGCTCTTCCATTTCTCTTTCTCCTTTTTAGAGCTCGATCTGTGATTGTTATATGTCAAAAGCCTGACAAATACCTAATATGACGAAAACTGAAAACTCCGTTATCGTTTCCGAGGTTCTGCACTACAGTTCCAAGATCTATCTTTGTGTGTGTAGTACATGTGTATGTAGGTACTGCGGACTTTTGCTTTCAGTGTCTGACTAACAATCAGGGCAACCCATCCTATACAGTGAATGCCACAAAAGATAGATAGAAGATGAGTACACGACGACCTAAAAAAACTGCCTAACTTTACAAAAAGTCAAGAAATTGCAAGGTGGTTTATGAAAATGGCTTTTATGAAGTTTCCACATTAACTACTACTTAATACAATCTAAAATGCATTCATGCGCTCACTGACAGACAACGCGCAGCCTAAACCGCTGGGCTGAGCATGAAATTTCGCACAAGAGTTCGTCATAAAACGAAGGTACACTTAGAATGGAAAATCATCATAATTTTCCTAAGGGGGGTGAAAGTTTGTATGGAAGTTAGTATATTTATTTAAAGTCATTTTTACCGATGGGAAATCCCACCGCGTACACGGCTTGTCATAAAATAATAAACAAAGAGAAATATCTATTATGTGAATCTGAAGTTTTGTTCAGATTCACTTCAAATAGAACAATAGAACATCAACAGAACAATAATAATTTTCCAAGACCGACTTGTTTGCGGTAAGCTGACTTGTTGATACAATCTATTTTTATCTATGATTCTTATACTACTTTTGTATCAGTTGTTGTGTAATGAATGGCAATATGAATCATGACTTGGGCACGGTGAGACGAAAGTGCCTGCTGAACTTTAATTGTTGACACGAAATAATACCGATAGCTAATCGGTATCTATATCGAAATCCTTCTGAGGGCTGATTTTACCAAAATTGCATATCTTTTATCCAGGGAATTAAATTGACGTCTGACAGTTCTAGTATGGAAAAAACTGTTATGAATTCAAAATTTATTTTCAGGATAAGACTTATTCTAGGTATAAAAGTTTGGTGGAATTCGCCCTTATGCGTATTAATTCTATAGAGTTATGAAAATATTATGCCTACACAACTATTTTTATCGTCTAAAGATTATTTTCTCGATTTTCATATTATTTCTTATTTATTTCTTATAAGAACTAAATAAAATATTTACATCAACAAAAAATTCCTAAAATGTTTCGATTTGCCAAGTAAAAATAAAAATAGAATTAATTTAGCAACCAATTGCACCGCACCTGTGCCTAAATATTTCACAATATAGTTCTAAGGGATTATAAAATTCTCAGAAATTCTCGAGACAAAGAAAAATCGTATGATTCAATTATTAAATTAAGTCTGTCCAAGACTAATGAAATAAAGCGATACGAGTCTTTCGCGAAAGCTTCTTTGATTTTACTTTGATCTGAGGATTTTAATTTTTGTAAATCTATATATCTTCGTCTTTTTTATACTTGTACAGACGCCAGCACATCAAACTACTACAATCTGTCTTTCTTTAATAGATTTTCAACTTTGTCGCTAAAGTATTAGATTCAAAGTCGATTGGTAAAATTTGACAGTTTCGGGCAGCTTGACCTGCTGGCGTCTGTATTTATACCTTCCTTAGGAATAAACCCGAATATTTTTTAAGTATACTTAGCAAATTACCGTAGTAAGATGCTTACATTCTTATGAAATTTTACTACCACAATTCACTTGTTATTCTTCTACAGAATGCGTAATGAACTCGCTATCGTAACAAAATACGAAAAACCGGGAACGTTTCATGTAAAAAAGATAGCTTTACACTTTTACAGGCAATAAAACTGCAATATGGAGTAACACCTACTCACCGCCACCTAGAGTTAGTACGTCGTTGACAGTCGTTGTCGTTCGTCGACAACATTTACGACTGAATCAAAAGGAGCTAATAAATGATTGATTCTCCACAAATCTTAAGTTAGCTTGGGTCAAATTAAATTAGCTAAAGACACTCTGCAAACGTGGGTGTCGATATCTAACCACGATAAAATATAAAATTCTGATGTTTTTTTTTGGGAGGTCAACGACCGCTTGGAGTTTTGTTACTCGAAGTACGAGTTGAGAAAATCTGATTTCTTTTGTTTTTTATCGTGTTTAGATATCGATACTTCTATGAAGTATACACAAAAAACAGGTTTTTCATCTCGTTCACGGTTTCTACGAGACCATGGCAGGCTAAAAAACAATATACTTACCAAACAAAGACAAAGACATTTATTCGTCGGAAACGAGTTTATGGTGAACCACTGCTTTTCCCGCGCCTTCTTCCTCGTCAAATTCTGATTTTCCATAGAAGCAATAACCCAGAAATCAGTTCAGTGTTTAGGTACAGACGCCAGCTGCAGCACATCAAGCTACTACATCCTGTCAAATTTATTTAATAGATTTTCAACTTTATCGCTAAAGCATTCAGGTTCAAGGTTGATTGGGAAAGTTTGACAGTTTCGGGTAGCTTGACCTGGCTGCTGGCGTCTGTACCTGTGAAAACTTAATAAACGGACAGAGGCATTTTTATATTCATAGTTATATTAGGATGGGAGGTATTAAATTAAATATCTACGCCTAGTATTGTATGTCTGTGCGACATATTTTGATTTGTCGATTCGAAATGAAGATAGTATAGCATTGACCCACCTGAAAGACAAATAAGCAAGTTCTTTATGAAGATGAGGTGGATATATTATATTGGTTCTTTTATTTACTCCACCACTACGCCATACGCCATATTCTCAGTTCAATAAGAACGCTCTATCATTGTTTGATAGTCGATCTAAGGAATATTTCCGAATGCCCTTTATTGGGTGGCCTTTTGATTGTCGTGACGTATGATAGAATATACCTACCGCGATCTCACGCTTAAACTGCGATGGGTATCGCGGAGATAAAAGAAAAGTGTGAAGGTTTCGAGAAAAGGTGTAGGAAATAGGCCATTCTACCCTACAAACTTTAGTTTATAATTAAATGATTGCGCATTAAATAACAAAATAGTTTCTCAAGCTGTGTACCACTGTCCTAAGTCATAACCAATTAAAAACCGTGACCCTATGAAGACACAGTTTACTTTTCGAGATGAGAACGCAACAAAAACTAAATAAATACAAAAAAAAAACACAAACGCAATAAATACTTTTTCTTTCTTTTCTTTTCTTTCTTTCAACGCGAAACAGAAACTAATCTGCGTTTGCGATTTAGTTGCCAAACATGTCAAACAAATATGAGTTTTTGAACTTTAATTCCTACACAAAAAAGTTCAGTTTACTCTACAGTTTTAATTTAACATTTTTATAACTTATTCAACAATTCTAGTCACTCTGACTCAACTTAATTACTATTGTAATAAATTTGATATTTGTTTAACTTGAAATAACATCAATTTGAATACATCTTAGGTACCTTTAGAGAAAATATTGCAAAGTGGTGAAACGAACATCTTTAGGAAAAATCATGTACTGAGAATAAAACCTGATGAATGAAATATTAACAAATGTTTTTTTTTTTATCTCTATGTCTTCAAAAATAGCAGTTCGTCACATTATATTCCACATCGGAATTACAAGTCGTAAAATGACAAATAGTTTAAAAACTGATGAATAGAGTCGATAAGTTAATTCAATTGGTCCAAATAATATAGTTTTTGAAAAATATAAACCTACCCACAAAACTGATGGCACGGCTGCTAAATGCAATGAAACACTAAAGAGAATGCGCCATTGAACGGTGTGCCTTTATAGAGATAAGAGCCCAGATATTGCTAAGCCAGGATATTGTTTTAAAGGACGGCCTGCGGAGCGCGGGCAGCCACAAATAGGTTAGATTGTGCGATGAGATTTGCGAGCGACTGAATTAGGAGAAGATTGCGCCTAACTGCATTTGGTGAGATGATGTCATGCCCGATGTCGCTCTATTTATATTTTTACCTGAGAAACGTTTTTATACAGTTCGAAATATTGGTAGGAAGTACTCGATGTAGAAGAAGGTAGGCATGGCTTTTATTGATGATTCAATTGGAACAGTGGAGAAAAATAAATCGATAATTTTTCTTTTTAACTCATATCCATTAATTTTCTTTCAAAATACATACTTACAATACAATAACATCACGCCTTGTTTCCCCGAAGGGTTGGGCAGAGGTGGTAATAATGACTTTTATTGTATTGTATTGTATTCAATGTAAATAATTGAGTATAGTTTGAACTGTGGCTCTTGAATATCAGAGATGTGTACCGCGGATCGATACATTAAAACTTTGCACTAGAAAGTAATTTTGCTGTTCAAAAGTGCTGATTCTCAGCCTAATTTGAATGAATTACTTTTGATCTGCAGATGGTCCTGTTGGTCAAACGAATGACAGTCGTCGAATCATTTTCATAATGACAGTTCAACAACAGCCAAACAACAGAAAACCAATTTGAAATATGAACATTGTTTTACACGCAACCATAGACAACGATCGCCCTAAAACCAAAACAATGAAAGCCAGCCGTTGTTTTATAACAAAACACGTCACACTCTATGACACGAACCTGGTGGGTTGTGACCACAAAAACTATGAGTAAAAAGGCTATCCTATCAATACAAGGTTATCGACTGAACATGTCGTTCCATTCAATAATAGATTAAACAGCTGTAGCCCCTCACCTCCATTACACATTTTGTGTTACATAAAGCTATTTTCGATGTCCCACTGGCACAGTTTGTGTCTTTAGCAAAATTATTTGTGGACGGGCCGGGTTGCCTCGATCAGTCCCGATAGATATCATATCCAATCAGCTAGCCTTTTATAGCAATATTTTGAGGGACAACTCAATTTCGATACTGGATCTATGCAGTGATTGGATACTTTAATTGAAGAGATGATTTTAGAGAAAATTAATTAATTGATGGTTGGATCTGTTGTTTCGTTGCCTGCAACCACCGAATGCTAAACTTGGGGTGTGCTTTCAAAACAACTGTTACTCGTTAACCTTTTCTATGAAATACGTAAATTCAACTGGATGTACGTAAAGCCAAGTCTTTTAGATATTTGTGAGTGTTCACATTCTTACCTTTATCAAGTCAAGACCTTTATCACCTTTTGAAGCTACGGCACTGAGCAGACTATTGCATAGAAAACTATATTTAATAACGTCGTAACAAAGATGAAAATAGCTTACCTATGTCGAGTTGGCATTTATCTAAAACCTTTACATCGCCTGGCCATTTTATGAAAACTATTTTTTTTTTATCAGTTCTATTTTAAAATTCAGTTTGACATTTGTGATATTGTTTAATATACGTTTGTCAAGGTATTTTATTAGGTTGGTGAATTGGGAAGGTGGCGAATCAGAAAGTAGCCAAACTATCGCGCAATGAGCTATAACTTGGTAAAATAATAAACCAGTTTTCATTTTATTTTTTTTTTATAAGTAGACGACGACCCAAAACCAAGATAACGGTTGTTACCCAGAAAGCCGCTAAACTTAAGTGGGACAAGGCCGGACATGTTTGCCACATGTCAGATGACAATTGGGCTAAGAGAACCACCGAATGTTGCCACTAAACGCTCGACATTATCTGTGACATCTACCAACCAACACTGGGCCCGCGTGGTGGATTACGGCCCGCTCCCTCTCACCGAGAGGAGGCCTGTGTCCCAGCAGTGGGAACATTATAGGCTGATTGTGTTATGTAAACGCTCGACGCCATCGCGGCAGGCCAAGACGAAGATGGCGGGACGAGCTTGACTCCTACCGTAAGGACTCGCAAAAGACAGAATTGTGTGGAAAAGGGAGAGGGAGGTCTTTGCCCTGCAGTGGGACAATACGAAAATATGACGAACATACTTTGGATGTGACTGTACCTTGTATGGACGCCAGCACATCAATTTACTACAATCTGTCAAATTTCTTTAATTGGTTTTTAACTTTATCGCTAAATCATTAAGGTTCAAGGTTGATTGGGAAAATTAGACAGTTTCGGGTAGGTTGACCTGCTGGCATCTACAGATATAGATAGGTACATTATAATTTACATTATGATTTTTTCTAATTAGGTAACTTTTTGAGTTCCCATATGGTAAGCGATTTATGTCTAACACCCGGTCTAAAAGGCTAAATACCACAACATTTTTCTAACAAAATGGCGAATGACGGATGGCGAAAAAATGTAAATGCTGTACTAACTGACTGAAATAATAAAAGCCAAGCAAATCACTTAACAAGGTTTAATTTATAGTCCGTGGGAAAGCTATTTTTTTTCGCTGTTGGCCTTTGCCGCAAAGTCTAACCAGATGAACACCAGTATTTTATGGTGCGATTACCTATCTGACCTCCACAAACCAGTTACTGGATAACACGCGACCCCTTGGTAAGAGATGGGAATGATGATTGGGACATCATGCTATACAAATAAACCGTGCCTCAGAAAGCTCGTTAAGCCGTTGGTCTTGTGCATAATCTATCTCTAGTTGTGTCGGACGGCCCACCCATCGGCTAAGACAGTGAGGGAAGAGAGAGTGCACCTGTGTCTGCGTACACACTTTAGCACTAAAATATCGCCCGCGCCGAAGGCTGGTCTCCGTTGGCATTGGTCGCCATGGCCGAAATACGATCTAGAGGACTATATACAAAAACAGTAGTCTCATAGTCATAACATAGATGTATATCAATAGCCTAGGTAAGTGTGTTGGTAGCTAAATCTTAGGCACATCAGTAGATAGGTTTTATGCATGGCGAAGCACGACTTTGATCATATAGGGTATCAATCAAATCCTATACATAAGTATCCTAAGATAAGATAGTGTATAGTGGGCCTGTATTCACAGAAATTCTACAACTATACCTCGTACAAGCTCACACATGGCGCTTCGTTGGATCTTCGTTTTATAGAACTGCGAGTGAGTTAGCAGTGACAGCCCTTTGGAAACGACCACGACTTACGATTTGCAAGGCGTAGGTTCGAACCCAAACAGGCACTTTACTTTGTGTAAATTATTTCATCACCACTTGACTGCTCTCAAAACGGTGAAGGAAAATATCTTGAGGAAATCGGCATGTCCTAGAATCAAAAATTTGAAGACAAAGGAGGCCTGTCTCCCAGCAGTGGGAATATTCTAGGCTGATTATGATAATTACCAAAAATTCGAAGGCATTCCTCAACCCGAATTTGGCTCGCGTGGATTACGGCCCACTCCCTCTCCCAGAGTGGACGCCTGCGTCCCAGCACTGGTGACATTATAGGCTATGTTTATGTTAGGGCTGCGACTTTATTTGAATGCATTTCATTTAGAAGACAGATTTAATAGAAATTGCGTTTTTTTTTACACAAAGATCGCGAAAAACGCAATTGTTTTCAATATTGGTGCGCTATGAATGTTTCTGACCCCGTCCGGTCTATTGAATAAGGCAAATGAGACCTAACTAGCGTAGCATGTGGAAAGTGTGAAATTCTCGTACACTGGCGGATCGATAGTGTACAGGGGCATTAAATTTTTACAGTTGGCCGAGCCGCTGTCCATCGGCGCCCGAGTTTTATTGATTTGACATTAGATGCCTCATGAATGAACTATTTTATTAAGATAATCTTCTGTGACTGCTTTTTCTTATGTAAATATCTTTAATTTCATCTAAATTCTCATTACTTGTGTAGTCATGTAAGTCCTGTGTGTCTTTAGGTAAGTACAGCATTTATTTAATCATATTGAATTCTTGCGTAAAGACAGACATGTTGCGCCGACGCCAAATAAATTGGGATAAGGACAGGAGAATGATGAACGATGATTGAATTCTTGCGTAACCTTCTGGAAAACCTACCTACATAGGAATCTGTAACTTCTTAACTACCGGTACTTACTGAAAAGTAAAAACCAAAAACGTGAAGATAATTATAAGTAGGTGGTACGTTGTGCGTATTTTTATCTATCCTTTATATTTTAGGAAGGTTTTAGGCTATTTAACGTCACGCTACGACCCCTAGGAGCCGAGCAAAAAGAAAAACGCTAGGAAGACATTAAGCGAAACGAAGTAAAAGCGCGGGTGGGCGACATGATGCGACGTAGTGGGTCAGGGGCAGAAATTTCAAGTCGCGGGTAGAAACTATTCAAATAAAAGTAAATGAAATGTTCAAAATTTTTAATTAATGAGACACAAGTATATAAATAGCTAACAGATTCAAAGCTCAATCATTGAAACTTATGATGTTAACTCACAGTACCTAGTTAGGTTCGCCCACCGGATGTCAAATAGCCACTTTACTACACCAACACAACACAGCCTGAAGCTACGGTTTTCAAGAAGAGCCGCGGTGACGTCATTCAACGGTAAATGCTCCGGCCACCGCAGTCGTAGGAAGCCAAAGCTTTAGTCATGATGAAGCGACCTACAATCCGCAAGAGTTAACTTGAGACCCGAGTGGCTCAGAGGGTGTACTCTCTATGTCCGACAACGAAGGTACGGGCCCGTCCGAAAGTAGTTGAACCATCAAAACAAGTGTCAAATTCAATTGTTCGGACGGGTAAATACATATCGGGCGTAGGGACAACTGTCAAATCGTGTTGTCAGTCATTTTTTGTTTGGAAACTGAATTAATACGCCCTGTACCGTACGCTTATACCATCCGGGCGAAATCTCAAGTTAACTGTTGCGGGTTGTAAACTGTTTTGCCTAGAATAAACTCCCGATACTTTTGTCACGCACATGTGTACCTATATTCACAAATACTGTATAACAGGGTACGTATTGCAATATCTAAAATTAAAAGAACTAACGTAAATAACCCACGTTCAAAATCCCTAAAATCTGAATACCTAATGTTTTTAAATACCTAAGCAACTAACACCTACCTACGAATTACCTAAGTTTAAAATACTGATTGGACTAAATATCTATCATTCAAAAATGTGTTTCTGGCACTCGCCGACCGCTGCCGCGGTACCGCTCGCTTCGTTGCGTGGTCACAGTTCTAACCTAACCTAAATTAGCTGTTTCGATTTAAAAAAGATATATGCGTGTTACGCATGCGGGTACTGAAACATATAACGGTGAGGTAAACCAATTTAAGGGAGTTTGTACATAGCAATTTCAAGTTTTAGCTTTATGAACTTCAGTAACATATGCATTTGACATTTTAAGCTTTCGGTTTTTTGAATATAAGTGAAACAATCATTAGGTATTTAGATTTTAGGGATTTTGAACGTAGGTTATTTTACGTTAGGTCTTTTAATTTTAGATATTGAAATACGTACCCGTATAACCACATATCTGTACCGGTTTTGACGGATCACGCTAGTACGGCGCCGCGGGTTTGTATCCCTAACGGTTTAATTATTGCCGCTTAAATAATGTCAGACCTTTTAATCTGGTTAATTTTAATAGTATCTAATCTACACACTATGAAAGCATTCCGTATTTCCATAAACATATATTCTATACACTTTTTTGGGTAGCTGTATGCTCTCCTACGTCAATGTCAAACCGGCTTTTACTGCGACCCTATAACATTGTTTCATAAATTACACTAATTATTCAAAAACCTCTCTTATACATTTGCATTACTAAACCGCTTAATGAAAGGGTGTTTTAAAACAATAGGATAAAACAAATCTTATTTTAATAATTAAAATACTGATTTTACAAGACATTTTGCTTTGTAAGAAGGTACTGAGCAAATCAATGAAATTTTAATTTAATAACCTGATTTCAATCCTTAATCTCTTGGGTCTGCTGACTTGAAAGTGTTTCTTAAATATAGTGAAGTGGAATTTAATTTTGTTTCGAATTCAATCCAGCGGGGTAATTGCGTAACACACACAGTAGCAATGGCTTTCATTTTGACACTTCGATTCGTTGCGTTATATAAGTTGTTGAGCAAACAATTTTTTCGAACATATGAAGCAGTGGACTACCAATATCCTTCAAAATGATTCAGATTGTCCGAAACCGAATGTATACCAAATAATTTTAAAGACAAAGTGGATGTTTAGTTGGAATTTTAATTTTAACATTACCTACCTACTTTCTTAACAATTTTTATATCCACCTCTCCTGTCAAATTAAGATACTCCATAGACAAATTAGACGTGATTAAAAACATGGCAACTAAAAATACATCAGTTTTCGTAAAGCGCTGACTAATTTGACAAGACTAAACTAATATTTATCTTCTGTCCTTTTTTTAATGAAATAGAAAGAAGAAGATGCACTGAACTTAAATTTAGTTTAGTTTGTGAACAAGGGAATCGGCGCCAATGCCTAGATATACTAAAATAACAGCCTCATTTTTATAAAACTCTCCGTCGCCATTAATTTTTTTTTTCTTTTAGCGAAATTTTTTACTTTTTTTCTATTTGCTCGGCTCATATTGGCCATAGCAAAAAAATAAATAAATAGCCTATACCAAATACCTTCCCTTAAGAATTAGGATATCAAATGCAAGGACTTTTTTTTTAAACCGACTGGTAATTCCATATATTACCGAGATCAAATAAAAAAACAAACTCTTCAGCTTTATTATTAGTATATTTATAAATTACTGACCTTTTAAGTAATCCATTGTTAATTATTTTTAAGAATGTTTCACAAAACAACTACTTAACTTGAGCTTTCTCGAGACTCGTCGACGACACGAGGAAGCGCTTTAACTTCAAGTGTTTACATCCCAGACAGGTAAACAAGTGAAATAACACTGGTGTATTTGTTCTGTTTATTTCTGTAGAATCCTACTAATATTATAAATGTAGATTGTGAATAAATGTAGAATGTAGAATGTAGATTATAAATGTAGATAAATGTATAAATGCAGATTGTATGGATGGATGGATGGATGTTTGTTACTCTTTCACGCAAAAACTACTGAACGGATTTGGATGAAATTTGGCACACACATAGTTTATAACCAGGATTAACGCATAGGATACTTTTTATCTCGATATTACGGGATCGAAAATTATACGGGTGAAACCACGGAGCGCAACTAGTTAATAATATATCGTTGTCTATCAAGCTGGTACTTCCTTAAGTAAAGCTAAGGAAAATAATTTGTTTAGGAAATTGACTACCATCTTAAATTCTTCGTATATTCAAATCACAGCTATTAATTTGTTTTATGCCCAATGAGCTCCTCCCTTTTTCTTTTATTTTTATTATATACTTGTATATCCATCTTTACAAACCGAGACCCCTCCGTGCCTCGGAAAGCACGTTAAAGGGTTGGTGCCGGCTGTCATTCGTGGATCTTTGAAAGTCGTTACGGATAGTAAGAAGCCTGAAAGTCGGACAACCAGTCTTACGAAGGGGTATCGTATTACCCAGTAACTGGGTTGTGGAGGTCAGATAGGCAGTCGGTCCATATAAAATACTGGTATTCAACTGCATCCGGTTAGACTAGAAGCCGACCCCAACATAGTTGGGAAAAGGCTTGGCAGAGACTTGTATGTAATATATATTAAATATATTTTAGTGTTAATTTGAAAATTGTAATTAAGGCGTTTTAGTGTTGTCTTTGTGAATCAAGTCAATAAAATAAAGCAAAAGTTTATATATGCATTTACAATAAATTCAACACACAATCTTTGACAGTTAGATGAAATTGCTATAACAGAGCAAATTGACTTAGTGTGTCAAGTTGAAAAACAAATAATTTCCTTGACTTTACATTGACATTGTTTGTTTTGACATTATGTTTTTTTACATTGACATTATGCTTGTTCGCGCTTTTTTTTTGTACTTAGATCTCCCGATTGCAATTTTGGTCAGTGGACGATGTTGTTTTCTTTTGTACAATGGTGTTTCAAGTATAGACGCCAGCACATCAAGCTACCCGAAACTGTCAAATTTTTCCTAATCAACCTTGAACCTTAATGCTGTTGCGATAAATAATACGCAACACGTGTATGTTACATTGTACCTAGAACTGTAATGCGCCGAGAGGTGCGCATGCCCCGGCTGTTCCACACTGCATGGTGTCGAACTTACACTGGCGCACGGGCGCCTCTCCGACGCATAGTAGATACGTATAACACTCATTTTATCGAGCTTGATATTTTCGCGCTTACACACTTTAAGTTCAAAAGGATGGCTATAGAATCCTTAAAGTACGTAGCTATCCAATACCTACTATCCCTAAATCACATATGAGTACTTACTTAATTCTCTCTAATTTTAACGCACGCATTTAACTAATTTTTAATCATTATTTCGCGGATATTGGTGTGGGTTACACGTTTATTTAGTTCATAACTTATTCTGTCATACTTTTTCTAATGTGTAGCTGTTAAACGTCCAATAAAGTAAAAAATAAAAAAATAAAGTTGATATATATTAAAGAAATTTGATATATTGTGGTAGCTTGATGTGCTGGCGTCTGTACATAGTAGCATAGTTTTCATTCTCAAGCGTTGTAGACCTGTCGACACCAAGAAAACTTTAGTCCACGTAAGCTGCACATTGCAAGTGGCATGTGATATTGTTTTTATTTTTTTTTTGTTTTTTTCTTTTTCTTTTTTTGACTCCTGTATCGTGGGTGCGTTTACAAACATTTAAACTCACATACACAAACAGCCAGACCCGGAACAACTACCTGTAGGCAATACAAATATTTTGTTCCGTGCGGGAATCGAACCCGCGACACGCAGCGCAGCAGTCAATCGCTCAGTCACTGCGCCAACCGTATCGTATATTGAATTAGTACTTATAGCATCATACAATCACTCCAATTGAAAGCCTATACAGGTGTGACGTCGTCGAAGACGTTAATCATAGTCAACTAGACAAGTCACCGGCAACTAGGTCGAGAACATATTATAATGTCCTCAACACAATGCAGTCCAAATCCGCTATAATGGATGGGAGGATCTACCCTAGAGTAACTAATGACTTGATTAGCAGATAAATAATTACCATAATTAACACTCGTACCGCTCTGACGGAAATTGTAATTTGTAGCCTTTTGTCAATCCTGTCTTATCTTTTTACGAGGTCTTTTACATCTGAAAAAGCATAATTATAAAAAAACATTATCTCTTTGAACAGAAGGCCAATTCTCGTAATTTAAAACGTTCAAAATCTAGTCGCAGTCTCATCTCGGCGACAAAAAACGGTCAAAAACTTGTCAAAAGTGTAAGGAAATTAGAGATATTTTTGACAGGTTGTTTGAGAGATCAGACTATGAACACTCTTAAAATTACGAGAATTGCCCCTCTGTTTTCCGGAATATTTACTGAACTTGCCGTAAATATAACACATAGTTTTAGAAACAATTGGTCGAAGTCTTTCCAATTCGGCTAGACTTCGACGCTCCGAACGGAACAACGAATTTATTCATGAAGCCAGTTGCGACTATCGTATATTTTCTGAATATTGTAGGTACCTACTTACTTGCTACCTTCATATTCTTACAACATAACAACATTACGCTAGTATAGGAAGGGCTAGGCAGAGGTGTACCAATATGTATTCGATTTTTTTTTGTGAAATAACGAATGCAACGTTAAAATACGACACATTACATTTTACCTATGGGTTCGAAAATGCTATGTTCGTAACAACATAAAAGTTCATTCAAAAATAAAGGAGTAAATCGCTTTTCAATAGAGCCGAGTGTATACATACTTTTGCTCGTGACTTTACACCCACATTTCGTCAATTATGTTAAATTCCCATGTAATAGAGGGCGAGCCTATTGCCATAAGCCGGTCACAAATCCAAACTCTAGGCTGCTACGGAGAGTTTCCTAACGGAAGAATCCAATGACACTTTGCCCTACCTGGGAATCAAAGCCAGGACCTCATGCTCAGCAGTAGCGATTCTTACAAATGGGTGGGTACTCTTACCCCTTTTTTTTTTTTTTTTTGGATGGGAAATCATCAAATGACCCCTCCCGCTCTGGGTGGAGCGGAAGGGAGTGTCAGACTCTTACTGACTAAAACCCACCCATGTTCCTTCCTTCGCCCTTTATACCCCTGTACTCTTACCCCTTACACAGCGTTTCTGTTCTAAGATCTAAAGAAACGTGATAGAAGGCACATTAGAGATGTTGATGTGATTACGATGTTGATATCGCTTGAAATGCGATATGGGTATGTTCGGGTTTTTTGTTATCTATCCAGATATTTTTTCTGTACAATTCACAGTGGTTTAACTGTGAGACATTGAAGAACAAATTCTAAACTACTGTGGACATTAAAATTCCCCTACCTAGTAGAGCTCCGAAAATATTATGTAGTACTTACTAGCAGCGCCCCGCGTTTTCACCGGCATAAGTGTCAATCCCGTGGAAATATCGGGGTAAAAAGTATCCTAAGTGTTATTTTGATGTATAAGCTATATTACTGTAAGGTTTCATCAAAATCCGTTCAGTAGTTTTTGCGTGAAAGAGTAACAACATCCATCCATCGATCCATCCTCACAAACTTTCGCGTATATAATATTAGTAGGATACGAGTCAATACTCTAGCTAAACAAAACCTCAAAAGCAATCAAATATTACCTTAATACAGTGTATAAAAACGAGACTAACCATGACCTGTACTCTCATCAGAAATATTATTCAGGGTTAATGACCTTCAATGTAACGCTTTAGCGGTCGTTGTTCACACCACCGACGCGAAAAACATTTTCAGTGGTTTCCATTTCACAATAACACATCTGTGCTGTTTCCTTTTTCAATAAAATGCATAACGTGTTATTTCGCTTCCCGCTTTTATTAGTCATCCTTTCCACGAATACTTTCTTAGTTGCATTTTGTTACGTCTGCCACTGGTAATTTTAAATATAGTCTTCGAGGTTTGCTGGTATAAAACTTAGTTTTACCTTTATTAAATAACATATTTTAAGGTATGTTTCAATCCAATTTAATGTACTCAAGTCTGTTTTGTAAAATCCTAAAAATGTGCCTTAATCTAGTGTTTTAAGTTGTAACTTTGCATAACATAACAGCGTTATAAACATTGCCAAATCGCTTGGTCAAGTAATTTTGTTATTTATCAGTCAATCACAATAGCTGTCATCTAATGATCAAAGGCTTGGATGACCCTTTCAGAAAACGAAGGTACCCCAACCAATCCATAATTATAATGTTAGAGTCATTATAATGGATTGGTTGGTACCATCATCGCTAAGCCATCTTGTTACAGAATCAGCGAGTAGTGATTATTTCTCGAATTAATTTCAGCTCACGCTGTTCGGTTCAGGGGCTCGACAAATCCTTTTATAATTATCTCTATTATACACCCCATCTTCAGTCATGATAAGTACTTATATCATACTTGGGGCAACGAACTAACTGTTTTATAATATATATATCAAGGTGTATAGACAACCTACAAGAGATTGGTAATGCAGATTTCTTCGAATTTATTAGTTACATATTGTTTGTAACTTGTGAGTGGAAATTGAACAGCTTTCAATAAAGCCATATGTTTATAGTGTTGTTTCAAGAAATCTACGGCAAACATAAAATAGAATGAAACATTGGAACTTTGAAAGTCACCGTTAATACAAATATATAATCGTAATTGGAAAGCTGCGGCCAATAATTGAATATGCACATTTCATATTGGCTGGCCCGACCGGCCAATTATAATAACATTGACGTTTCATTTATTAAATTAGATAGCCGTACATCATTATTTCTGTGTACATAATAAAAGTTTAAATAGTGTTTGCTGATAATTTATATTATACGTTTTCGTATTAATAAAATATATTTTATTTTTAAACAAGATAATATTTATATAACATACAAGGTAACAGACTAAAAATAATAACAGGTATGTACATTTATATAAAACAAAACAAGGATAAATCATTGAACATCAAAAAAATCGTCCGCATCGCTGTCAGCGGAGAAAGTGCCCAAAAGGCTGGCAGTATTGCCACGTTGTATGGCGATGCTGATTCTTTGGCCTATAAAACATTTCATGTAAAATAGGCTGCCAAGAGTGACTTAACGCTTTCATTGTTAAAATGTTATCAGATCCAATGTAGAGCCAAGCCCATAACCCTACCAAGCCTAACTCTACAAACCTAAGGCCGCCCATTGTATGTTTTGTATTAATAATTGTATTTTTTTGTTATGTATTTTCTGGTGTACGTAAGTATATATAAATAAATAAACCTTACATCTTGGTTTAAATGTACGGCTCTCTGTGGCCATCGTACAAACACACCCCTTTGGGCTTATGGTAATAAATTAAGTCACTGGTCATGCAATAGTTGAATGGAACGGCCAAGCATTTTGACCAAGATTTTGTTTTTGGCTTGTCTTGGCCTACCAACCTACCTACTGTGCCCCCAAATGTGAATTATTCCACGTTCCATGGCAATGAGATCAACTTTTCCAGAATAAAAAAAAAATACAGCAAAACTAATTTCTCGAACTGGTATTGGCGAGAACGAAATATACACATACGAAATTTCGAAAAAGGATAATATTATCATATTTTTATCCAATTGTCCAGTCGGTAACCGACGACCTACATACAATTCGAATATCCCAAAGCTCGAAGCTTCCCGAACAATATCATTTCTGATACGAGCCTTATTAGGCTCGGCGCCCACTGGCGGGATGGCACGGCACAACAAGGGGTTTTTTCCCCATGAATCAGTTGGTTAAAAGACGCACTGATAAAAAAAAATTGATAGCAAAATATTTTGTTTTTGTACTATACGCTTCGATCATTATTATACTTACGAGTTATAGGTCGTGAGATCGAACCCTGACAGGCTGCAGGCAGGCGCGAGCAGGAGGCGGAGAGCTGCTCTCAAAACGGTGAAGGAAAACATCGTAAGGAAACCGGCATGTCCTAGAACCAAAAACTCGAAGACATGTGAAAATGTGTGTCAGAGAAAATGCCTGTGTCCCAGCAGTGGGTACCATCTGTTCTGTGGTGGGTACATTTTAGGCTGATTATACTGCAACGCCTACAACGGTTATTATAATTAATTAAATAGGTTTGCATTTGACCACTAGCTACCTCACCTTATGCGGGCGCCCATAGTGCACTCCTGGGTAGAAGTGACTTATTCACTCGGCACTCGAAGACTCTCAGGGTGGTCCTTTGTAATTTAGACTATACTGACACAACATTAGGAATGTTGTGGGTTGTTCGTTACCTAATGAATAATTAATAGTTGTTCCTTACCTAATTAATCACCCAGCCTAGCCTTTTGGCCTCGATCCCCAAAAAATGAAACTAAAAATTGAAAGTCCTGTTTCAGTTTTTAGTTTCATTTTTTGGGGTTACGTACCTCAAAACGAAGAGAACGGAACCCTTATAGGATCACTTCGTTGTCGGTCTCTCGGTCAAAACCCGTTTCAGACATATTTTGATACTCACAAATAAATCAAAACCTCTAGGGTACTTCGTGTTGACCTAGAATCATGAAATTTAGCAACAAGCAGTCTCACTGCACAAGTAACGGAAAAACTTCAAAAAGCGTTCATTAGTAGTTTTGTCACCTAAAAAAAAATATGCGATTACAAACTTTCATTTGCAGTTGGAAAATTGACCGTGACGTATATCGATGTATGAGACAACATGATTTTCAACTACAACGTTAAGTTTGTTTTTAGGACAAATTCATCCCAATTATTGATCCCTTCATTGGGCGTGGCCCGACACGAACTTAGCCAGTTTTTTTTTTACTTTTGTTTTTTAGGTTCCATGATTGTGTTTAGTCTGTGCTCTTCCTGTGCGCGTCCCAATAAAAATCTGTTCTTTCTTTTTTTTTGTTTAAAAATCCGTGCCGTACCATCCGACCAATGCACGGCAGGCCTTATAGGAAATGGTCTTGATTGAATAATGTCGGGTAAGTCGATTTTAAACACTATTGAGTTACGTTGCCTAAAAGGATTCCGGTCGGGGCGACCTTTACGAAGCACTGAAGGGGTATATCTCACCAAGTAATTACGTGGAACACGTTACATAGGTTCTCGGGTTAAATGGGTCGTATCAAATGATAATGGCTAGTCTAGGTCCTCTTATAATACCTACCTACTACACTACCTATAATCTACTCAATTTAGTCAATTTATTCGATCAGCACCATCGCGTAAAAGATTACTGTAAATAATAATCTGAATCATATGCTAATCCATAGCTTCATATGTCCGATAAATTTGTCTGCCTACCAACGTAAATAACGCAATGAATGTTGTTGAACTGTCAAAATGGAAGCCATTCCTACTGTTAGTGTGTTACACAATTAACCCACAGGTTTCATCCAGCAAACTCTGTTTTTTTTTTCAAACAAACAAACAACAAACAAACTCAAACAAACAAACCACCACCACCACCACCACATCCTTATTCAAACTTGTAAGTGCTTTTTTAACGTTAAGCTATAGCTCCATCCGTTCCAAACACTCTTTAATGTCATACAAAAAAAACCAAATCACACAAAAGAAAAATACAATCGAAAAAACGTTTTCTGCAAGGTTTAGGAAAACCGAGAGATTACAAATTCCATTATAAAGAGAAAAATGTATTAATCCTTTGAGAAGATTCAATAGATTATGATAATTTAGAATTACGAATTCCACAATGGAATTGGCGGAAAAACGTAAGACGACGCGATTTGCTTAAATTCCATCGAAATGGCTTTAAATCTTGAAATTAAGTTAATCCGTGCCCGACAAGGTTCCAGCGCATTCTCAACATTCGTGATTTACGCATTTCTATCATTCGCATCGTTATCAAAGGCAGTTAGAAAGTTGTCAGGAGTTAAATACGAACATGCTTTGTAAATACCTTGAACTCTGTCATTAAATATCTATTCATAAATCTAGCCTAAGATTATCTTTGGAACTTCTAGATCTTTCGATAAAGCCGTCGAAATGTGAATCTGCAAAAGTCACGCCTGAAACATTACTAAAGACTTCAATAATTAAACTAGAAAATAATTTAACGTTAGAGCTTAATAAATATCAACAAGGTATCGGTGGAAAACTATCAATTTCACTCACAAATAATGCGCATCACCTTTTAACATCGTGAGATTTTTCATAAATCGCCGATATTTTTAAAGTAATAGGTATCCATTCTGTACCAATTTATTTCTTATTAAAGGCATAAGTATTGCTAGAATATTGCATTGTAGGGCGCAACAATTGTATATCGGGGAAAATATTAATTGCACATCAAATAAATAATCACCTATCAATTTATTTCTATCATTTACTTTTATACTTCAAATAAATGATTTCACTACAAATAAACTAATTGTTTAACAAAACTAATACAGGGAGATATTTTTAAAATATACATCAACACTACATTACATTTTTCCTCTAATGCGAGACAAATATATTCCTTTAGGTACAACTGACCAATTAGTGGCTAAATGATGACAGCCGCACGGGAAGATCGACGGTTAATCCATTACATGTCGAGACCTCTCCGTGCTTCGGATAACACGTTAACGCTGTTGCGCCCGGCTGTCACTCGTAGATCTTTGACAGTCGTTACGGGTCAGAAGTCAGAAACCCAAAATGCTGAAAGACCAATCTTACTAAGGGGTAGCGTATTACCTAGGAACATACAGTAAAATACAGGTAATCAACTGCATCCGGTTAGACTGGAAGCCGATTCCAACATATTTGGAAAAAGGCCAGGAATATTTTGAGATTTTGGTATGTTTATAACATAAAATCAAATGTGACATTCCGTGGTGTAATAAAGTACACATAAAGCCAGAAATAGATACAAAAACAGACAGAGCTGTTATCAGTTCATGAAGTCATCTAGATAAAACGAAAAACATCAAAGCTAGGATGATTGATGAGTAGGTACACAGCGACACAAGTGTGAGTTGTGACGGCTCCATGCCGCGACGTACTGCTATGTAGATTGAACGGAAATCGTTTTAGTATAATCTTGGATTTCCATCACAATAACCAGTAAAGCCAACCCTCACGTGCTTTTGTGATTTGTGACCCAAATTCAAAACCGAAATGCGTAGAAGACGTCAAATATGCCTTTTTCCGCCAATTCCGTTATGCCGTCAATAATAACAAAAATTGATGTTGTGGATGGTGCGTTATGTATGAATTAATCATAATGATTAAACATGATACATGTATTCGCCGGCAGGCAGAGGTGACATAACATCACATTCATGTTCCCCGAAAGGTAGGTAACAGAGGTAGGTACATTTCGCACGTTATATTTAGATCCCATGTAATAGGGGGTGGGCTCGGATATCTATGGGGTGGGCCTGTTGTCGTGAAGCGCACACAAATCCAGGCTGCTACTGAGAAATTCCTAATGGAAAAACCCAATGGCACTTTGCCCGACCTGGGAATCAAACTTAGGACTTCATGCTCAGCAGAAGCAACTCTTACCCCTTGGACAAAACGTACTGGAATACCACAATAACAATAACTCGACCTCATCATCTGCCTAGCCTTTTACCAACTATGTTGAGATCGGCTTCCAGTCTAACCGGATGCAGCTGAACACCAGTGTTTTACATGGAGCGATAATACGATACCTATTGATAAGACTAGTTGTCAGACTTTCGGGCTTCTGACGACCCGTAACGACTGTCAAAGATCCACGAATGACAGCCGGGACCAATGGCTTAACGTGCTTTCCGAGGCACGGAGGGGACTTGGTATGTAAAGATGGTCACCAATCCACGGACCAATCGCGGTAAGCGTAGCTTAACATGATCGATCGAATCGTGCGACCTGTAGTTCAATATATAATTAAGTATTTACTTAATTCAATTGCGGTTTTTGTTTCATGCTCTTTATGAATCGAAAACAGGAAAAGGCGTCTAATTTTCAAAGTTGAATCCTCAATAGTGAATCAGTTGAGGATCTGACTTTTCTTTGCTCACCTTACTTCCACAAATTAATTCGATTGAATTCGAAGAAGTAACTTTCGGCGAAAAACACTGACTTGTTTATTTATTTTTACAATTAATCTGTTGAGTAGAAAACTGGCGACGGAAAGTATTTGACTTTGCTCTGGTCTGCCTACTTTATTTAAATCAAATGTGAATACATTACATGCCATACCATTCCCATATCTAGTACCCGACGAGGTAGGCGTTTTGAGTAAATGGGACCAGGTTCTCGAACGAAAATTATCGCAAAATGAATGTGAAAAATTGTCAAGCGCGCGTAAATGAATGAAGCGTGAATGATTTATCAACAACCAATCGCAGCAGTAGATTTTCAGCATTGAGGAAGTAAATAATTCTAATGAAAATTAAACAGTTCTCCTTAATCGTTCTGATTATTTTTAAGTAGAGACACATTTAATAAAGTGAGGACTTGCAGCTAATATATTAAGCCTAATTTACGGAGAAATGTTTACTAAATAAGGTTCACGAAATTATTTAGCTGAATTATATGTTTTTAAAGGTTCTAAATGGTTTGATGTAGGTACTTAATTACGCCATTAGTTACAACAATAAACTTTAAGTTAATGCTAATGGTGAGCTATTAAATCACGAAGTTCATTATTGTGTCCGATTTTGCTTAGCACGGGTTTGTTTTGGGTTTACCCGACTAATGTAGATCCCATAATTTATAATAATAATAATACATTTATTATTATAAATTATGGGATCTACTAAAGTCCGAAATAATATAATAATAATATAATACATTTATAACTTATTTCTGAAGATATGTACAGACGCCAGCACATCAAGCTACTACAATCTGTCAAATTTCTTCAATAGATTTTCAACTTTATCGCTAAAACATTAAGGTTCAAGGTTGATTGGGAAAATTTGACAGTTTCGGGTAGCTTGACCTGCTGGCGTCCGTACATTAAGATCTTAATATGAATAAACAGCTCCATATGTACTAGCGTTGTCGGTGTAGAAATATTAAAATTAAAGTACAGTCGCCAGCAGGTCAAGCTACCCGAAACTGTCAAATTTTCCCAATCTACCTTGAACCTTAATGCTTTAATGATAAAGTTGAAAATCTATTAAAGAAATTTGACAGATTGTAGTAGCTTGATGTACTGGCGTCTATACAACTAATATCCCCATTAATCCTACTAATATTATAAACGTGAAAGTCTGTATGGATGGATGGATGGATGGATGTTTGTTACTCATTCACGCAAAAACTACTAAACGGATTTGGATGAAATTTGGCACACAGGTGGTTTATAACCAGGATTAATATATAGGATACTTTTTATCCCGATATTCCCACGGGATCGAAACTTATGTGGGTGAAACCGCGGGGCGCAGCTAGTATAATTACAAATTAGTTTGAAATGAAAATGGGTAATATTTATTTTAATACAATATCAAGTTGATATTATAAGCACATTTTTTTTTAAATTGTTTACACAAAGTATTGATAAAAATGTAATGTCATTTAGAATTTAAAAATTCATTAATTGAATAGAAACACTTGTCTAAAAGCCAGGTAAATATTTTTTTCCTAAATTTATTTATAAATATGTATTAATTATACTGATAATTATGTCTTGCGTACCTATTTATGCCATAATCGTATGACTAGAACTCTTCTCCTATTAAAACATTGATCTAGGCCAGTGCCTAGACATATTGGCTCAGACACAGTTGTCAGAGCCAATGGACACCAAAAAAGCGAAAACGTTTACAATTATATAGAACTACAGTGGAATCTTACGTTAGGCATTCTGCATATTGATACGACTTACCTAAAATATAAAATCATTACTGCTCCTATAGTCGCGCTGTCTCGGGACGCACCTACGCGTAGCGCATGTGTTTTACATGTTTGCTATCTTATATCGTACTTTTATAACTTTTTAGCAACTTACCCACATTATGTTGCAATAGTAATTTGTTTATTATTTAACCCAAACATCTGTAGTGATTTTTTGAAGAGTAATCAAATTATTTTTACTGTAAATTGTCGTGTGTTGGAGTTGGGCCGGTTCTCCCCGGGAGTCATGCCGTTCCAAGACTCGATTACTACCAATTATTATTATTCTACCCACGAGTGGCTCGTTATGTTTGTTCAGTTTTTGTCAAATCATCCGTTGTTTGTTATTTTTCCTGGATATACTTTCAGTAGAAGAAAGTTTTTACAATGAAGCCCCATATTTTAAACGTTTACTATCAGAACTGCCGTGGTTTAAGGACTAAAACTACACAATTCCAACAAAACATGATGTGTAATTGTTATGATATAATTATGATAACGGAAACATGATTACACAGCGGCATTTTTGATGGGGAATTGAGTGACGATAGATATGACGTGTTTCGTAAAGACCGTGATTTAGGCGCGACTTGCAAATCCTCAGGTGGCGGTGTGATGATTCTCTCGCGACATGAGCTGGGTGCATGGTGCGTTGAGCAAGAGCAAAATGCGATTGCTACGGAATTTTTGACCATAGTAATACCGGCTCGCGCGCTTACGGCGACCGCTGATCTTTGCATAAGCGTTGCCTATGTACCGCCGGATAATCATCGGATACCCTCGGATATCGACTACGTCTTGCAAGGTGTAGCGAAGGCACTTACTCACAGCACTAATATATGTAATTGCTTACTTGTGGGTGATTTCAATCTTCCATGTATAAAATGGAGTTTAAGTGGACCGACATTTTTGAAACAAGGTGCCGTTGACGTGCAGAACGCTGCCGCGCGCTTAAATTTTTAGGAGTAACACAGTACAATACACTACCCAACCACAAAGGGCATACTCTAGATCTAGCTTTCTCCAACTTGCCACTTGAAATAACTGAGTGCCTATCACCCCTTGTGAAGACTGACCAACCTCATCCAGTAATCACTATCGAAATATCTGACCTTGCAGTTTCTCCGGTCCGTGAGATGTCTGCTCCTAGACATAATTACCGCAAAGCTGACTTCGAACTTTTGAATAGTTATTTTTCTGAACTTGATTGGCGCTCAATATTAGACAACACATCAACAGGTGCTGCCGTAGAAAAATTCTATAAAATAATTCAAACAGGAGTTGATAAATATGTACCCTTTAATCGTAGGCCAGGTTTACGTAAGTATCCTGTCTGGTATAGCAACTCTTTAATTAGAATTATTAAAGAAAAAAGCAAGGCACACTCGCGTTGGAAACGGTATGGTAACTTATTAGATTATGACGAATTCGCACTGTTACGAGATAGAGAGCGACAAGTCCATGAGATGTGTTTTAATAAACACTTGCAGGAAATGGAACGTAATTTGATAAATGATCCTAAAATGTTTTGGACCTACATAAAAAACATGCGTGAATGCTCCAATTATCCGAAAATGTTATCTCACAATAACTTTAATTATTCTGAGGGTCGGGAAAGACCAATGGCAGCCACCCATGTAACACTAATTTAGCTGAGATTTAATTCTTGCGTCTTTATATGAAAAATATCTTGTTTAACTCGGCGTCAACTTCTGAATTAGTTTGTGCAAGAATTTTTGTTCGAGAAGTCTGAGAATAATAGAAATTCAGTCATGAACTTTTGTAGGTTATGTTTATGGTTAGCGTTGCCAGGCGTCCGGATAAAGCCGGACATAGGTAAGCTTTTTGATTGCGTGTCCAGCCAAAATAAACGGTGTCTGGCTTGTCCGGCTTTTGTTAGGCTTTTTACATTTCGCAAACGAGCGAGCGCCGATGACTGATTATGACAATAATCAAAAAAGCATGATTTTACATACAATTTCTTTGTCGTACCTATTAATACTGAGACACAAAATCCTCAATAATGTAGGGTGTCCGGCCTTTCTACCCAAATGTCCGGCCAAACTGGCTGGTCTGTCCGGCTATTAGGTTTGGCGACCTGGCAACCCTATTGAACAATCAACAGTTGTCAAACCAAGTTATATTTTTTTCGACTTGGATAATAGTCTTTTTGCCAGTCATTAGTTGAAGGTAATTCATTTATTTTACTCTACAATATTTTTACCTCCCTACAAAGAACACTTCCACTTATAAATAAACATTATTGTTAATTCATTTACTCCTTTTTGTAACAATACCAAACTAAAACTGATTTTATTACAATAATACTGTACTTACTGTCACTTGGCAGAATAAATACAAAATGGCATCACTAACTGTCAATGAAAAAATCAAATAACTATTCATTTAAAATATTTTTTTATCCGGACTTAACTAGGTAATGTGATACTTTGAAAAAACGTAGAAAAATAATAGAACTGCCTTCGTATATAAGTCACTTTTAGACACTCATATTAAAGTCAGCTAAGCTTTCGCCATTGTTTTTTGTGAGGCTTTCAATGATTTCTTCCACGACGTATTTGGTGAACCCTCTGATTATAGCCTCACAAATTCATTTACAACGGACGAAGAAGATCACTGTCCTGACATAATCTCCAACTTACAGTTCGCTTCGTCAACCGTGGAGAGGTCGTTGAGTGCCTTAGGCGTGGACAAGGGCCCTGGATGTGACGGTATACCCCCAGTCTTTTGGAGGAACTGTGCAAAATCTTTGGCACCTCCAATTGGTACTATTTTTAATATTTCTTTAAAAGAAGGCACCTTCCCAGTGAATGGAAAAAGCTCTCATTGTTCCAATTCATAAAAAAGGTTCGCGGACAATGATAGGAAATTATAGAGGTATTTCTATACTAAACACAATTGGTTAAGTATTTGAAAAACTGATATACAACGCTATTTATCCATATATTCTCAGAGGAATCTCTTGCAAGCAACATGGTTTCTTAAAGAAACGCTCGACTGTCTCTAATTTAGCCAGTTTCTCTAATTTCGAATTCTTGAGAATACAGATGGTGGGAGGCAGGTTGACGTGATCTACACAGATTTCGATAAAGCTTTTGATCGTGTGGATCACGTCATCTCGCTCAGAAAGCTGTACAGACTGGGTATACGCGGGGATCTTTTGCGATGGGTACAGTCATATTTATTTAAACGCTCACAAGCTGTCGTTCTAGGCCACCGTTCCAACTTTATTGAAGTCCCTAGCGGTGTTCCTCAGGGATCTCATTTGGGTCCTCTTTTTTACAACGCATATCTATTTGACATCACTGATTCTTTTGAACACTCTGATCACTTAATGTACGCTGATGACAAAAAAGTATTTTATAAAATAATATCACCCGACGATTGTAAGGCCCTTCAAGAGGATCTTAATAACTTAAATAATTATTACGCCAAAAACAAGATCACTGTAAACGTTGCAAAGTGTCAATGTATCAGTTACACACGTAAGAAGAACCCGATTGTTTACTCATATAATTTTAGTGGAATTGTCATGAATAAAGTCCACATGGTTAGGGATTTAGGAGTTATGTTTGACAGTAAATTAATGTTCTCAGATCACATAGACCTTATTAGCACAAAAGCTTATAAGAACCTAGGATTTGTTCTTACGTCATGTAAAGTGTTTAAAAATATTGGAGCCCTTAAATCTGTATATTTTGCTTATGTGCGTAGCGTTTTAGAATATGCGTGCCAAATCTGGTACCCCAATACATAATTTATAAAAACCAAATAGAGAGGATTCAAAAAAAGTTTATTAACCATCTTAATTATCGCCTCCGCAAACCTCCGATGTCTTACGAAGATAGCTGTCGAACCTATGGTCTGCTAACACTTGAAGAAAGGCGTAAAGTGATGGACATGTGTTTGCTCTATGACACACTCAATGGACGCCTTGATTGCCCGGAGTTGGTTACACAGATAACTTTTAACACTCTCTTAGGGCGCACTCGCCACAAGCCAATGTTGCGCGTTCCTAGGCACTCCACTAACTATGCCAAGAACTGTGTGCTGACTCGCATTGCTCGAATCTATAACTCGGAATTCTCTGAAGTTGATTTATTTAACTGTAATAAACCGACATTTAAAAAACATATAATTAAAACTATAAATGGAGATAAATGACAAGCAACCAATCTTCTTCTTTTTCTACTATCTTTTTTTTTCCTATCCAACCTTTTTTGTTTCAAGTTTTTAAAATGAATAATAAAGTCATATTATATTGTATTGTAATTTTATTTTGTTGTTTGTTTAATTGGAAATACCTGGCATTCGTCCGTTCGCATGTATTATACATAATTATATCCCAGTTATACAGGGAAACCTATAATTGGCCATGACAAACGTTGCAATGAATTTGGCTTTGTAGAACGCGAGTGCCGGCTCAGTCACTCATACGCAACTCAGCTCAGGTGGACGTGACATCTGTACGCCCGGGTACAACGAGATAAATACATGTCACGTTAATTATATCCGAAAGCGGCTTTCAGGAAAAGCCTATTAATTAAATAATGATATGGCGAATGGTTTTCCTCTCACCGGCGAGAGGCCTGTGTCCAAAAAGTGGGAAAATACTATATTTGTAACACCATATAATTTCTTTGAATACTTTTAATCAAACACTATTTTTCGTTTAATCTTTCTAAAATTTAAAAGCATTTATTTGCAAATATGAGTAAACAATATGCAGATGTTTTACATTCATGTTATAATTGTATATCACAGTGTTGGTATTCACTAAATTGTACCTTACGGCATGCAACATACATAAAAAGAAAACACAAAAATAATTAAATAATTAACGAAATAAAATTAAGAATGATATTTAAAAAAAACTAGCTCAAAAATAAATCCTATAGTTTGTCCTGCAAATATTCAGATACACTACAATATGCTTTATTTGACAAAAACAGTTCTTTCAACATTTTAAACGATGATGCTTCCATTCAATATTTTGGTAGGTGATTGTATACACTGGGAGCCATACAAAATATACTATTATTTAAAAGAGTTGTTTTATTATTAGGACAGCAAATTTTATCAATGTATCGTTTAGTTTTATATTTCTTTCTTTTAAAAAATTTCAATAATGAAACTTGTATAGTTTTGTGTATTGCTAAAAATTTTAAACTGTTACTTAGCAGTATTTTTATAATTATATAGCCCTTCCTGTACATCCATTGCCTAACATGAAAGCAATATTTGTACGCCTTGCAAGGCAGTACATAGTGACACAACATTTTTTTTATTTTATACCATCATGTGCATTACACCTATGTGTACAAATAAATAAATTTGAATTGTAAGGTTATGCTCGTGGCTGTACCTTCACAGATGTAGAAGACATCTACGCTTCGCAAACGAATTCATTTACAGTGGCCGCTGCTACCCGAGATATAATCCGTCCGTCGAGGTGGTACTAATTTCCGCCAAGCACACAGTCCACTTTATTAAATATTGAAGTGCGCAATTTTATAACACGAAAAGTACTTAATTAAAGAAAAGTTTCTACTGTATTTATTTCTTACCTATTGATATTATAGAGTGAAAAGATTTTTATTTTTTGTATGTTTGTGTGTTACGCTTTCACGCTAAAACAGCTTTTCGGATTTATAAGAAATTTGGCACATTGGTAGACCATGACCTAGGGTATTTTTTATCCGGATAGTCTCTTGGGTTCGAGACTTATGCAGGCGAAACCGCAGAGCGCAGCTAGTTACTTATAGTTAGTCATTTTGAGACAGAGACACAGATAATACGTATGATTTATTATGTTTATTCTTAACACCCTAGGGTTAGGCAGAGGAGTTTCTATAGTACACTCACAATTCGCCACCCATGTTTAAGGCCCACGTAATTGGGGGCGAACCTATTGTCAACAACCGGGCACAAATCTACACTCCGGGCTGCTATTGAGAAATTCCTCACGAAAAAACCTAGTAACACTTTGCCCAACCTGGGGATCGAACTCAGAACCTCATGGTCGGCCGTAGCGCTTACGACCACTAGACCAATGAGGCAGGCGACAAGCTATTTATTACCACTGAAACATATATAACATAGTCAATATTACTGAAACCGATGCTATTTATTTAATCCTGAAAACAAATTAACTGCTTTCAGGATTACACAAAAGCTAAAGGTAAATCTCAAACAAACAACATTGTATTTGATTGTCTCGTCTGACAATGGTTCAGGATCAAATATAGCACAAACTGAACTTTAAACTAAGTAAATGAAACTTTGTCTGAAACAATGCCTCAAACCGCACGACACTTGACTCTCGGAGCCGCAAGCCAACCTTTGACCCGGGTATCCAATATGAATGTTTTGTTTGTGGTCTGTTTGTTTCACTTCAATCATGGCTATTGAATAAACGCTAGGTAGCTTACGAAATTCAATTGATATTTCATGAAATAGTCATTCAATAGGATTATATGAACTTAGAGCGTTGTATTAATGATTATAATTCTGTAAAGTAATATGTGTTACGCTCGCGGATCATATTTTAATCAACGTTCAACATGACACTGACCTGCAATATGCAAAAACACGTAAGAAAATTTTAATTTCGCGGACTTCCGTAGCGCTTCCCCATAAAGTAGTGTTCATAAAAGTTTACGGACACAAAACTTGAAATCGAAATCAAAATTTATTATTATTTATTTATTTACTAGCCCCGCAGTTTCAACAGCATAAGTTTCGATCCCGAGGGAGTATCGGTATAAAAGGTATCCTATGTGTTAATCCTGGTTATAAACTATCTGTGTGAAAATTTTCATCCAAATCCGTTCAGTAGTTTTTAAACATCCATCCATCCATACAAACTTTCCCGTTTATAAAATTAAGTAGGAGTAGGATAGGATTTAACTAGGTCCTTGAATATCACCGCTCAGAATCAAGTCCCGACTTTACCAAAGCCAAAGGCTGACATCAGTTGGCAACTTAATAAATAGCTCCGAACGGAGCTAAGCTCAGTAAGCACACATGATTAATCAAAAGTTCAACTTTAACCATTCTAGACGTAATTTAATGGTTCGTAGCAAAGTAGCAAAAACCCGTTGTACACACGGCGAATTGAGCATAAAGTAAGAAAGTTTCTGTTTAAAGACTTTGTCGTACAGTTGTGGAAATTGAGAATTCGTCAGTCACGCCAGCTGTTTCATTTTGTACATAATTGGCTCAACTTTTTAATGCGTTTCGTGCTTATTTTCAGACATTACTTTAGGCTCTTAATAATGATGCACTACAATGTAATTGTTTATTTGTATTGAAAGGAACAGCTAACAGTTACATTCTAAGAACTTACAACTAATTTAACAAATAAAATAGGTAATACAACCCACAACGCTGTCCACAGGTAGACATAACAGTTTAGAAAAAAAAAGTAAAATCACTAGGAGTTTTAGTAGCAGTGCGTGCAGTAATTAGTTGTTTAATGAGCATTAATAAAGTTAAAATTTAGATAAAGATTATATAATATAAAATATGACCTCAGTAAGTTTGATGATTTTCAGAAAAGGTTGGGTGATATTTAATAAAGAGAAGCGAGTGAGGCTTTTAAATCTACTCATTGGACAGTTGACGATGTCAATATTTTCAAGAGTACTATTATATGAGTCAACCATACGGCGGACAATGGAAAGGCGGTTTTTGAATAAGTAAGCCTGTGACTAATATAATATAAGCAACTACCTACCTACATTGCCATGATTCAGAACAAATAAACTAAGAAATGTCGTAAATAAAGTTGCCACTTTCGCTTGAAATAAGTGCTAAAATTGTAGACTTGCTGGCAAAAGTCTGTAACTACCTAAACAATTTTTTGTGAGTTTTATATTCATCCTCCTTCCGTGTCACAACTCGACAGAGGTACAACAAACCGTCTCTAAAGTAGCGATAATAATTTCACCCGTCGATACGATCCCAGCTCTACTTAAAAGCTTGTGAACGATAAGTCATAAAGGCTTTTATCGGTTTTTACTTCCGAAGTGTAGTGTGCCCTCAGGCTATGTCGAATGACTTGCTTCGACTTCGCATGTTCGCTGGTAATAAATAAGTTTATAAAAGTTAAGAAACCCCGTTATCATACATGAAGGGGCCAATCTGAACAGTAGAAGATCGGTCAGATCGGTTAGACCATGGTCTGACCAAAAACATGGGCCTCGTCTCTTCGAGATCTACGACGGGGGCCTAGTGCGGGTTGGAAAACGTCACATGTCTTCGAATGTTTTATTCTAGGACATGCTGGTTTCCCCACGATGTTTTCCTCCATCGTTTTGAGAGCAGTGGTGATGAAATAGTTTACACAAAGTAAACCGCCTGTCGGGTTTCAAACCCACAAACTACAACTCGTAAATCGCGACCGTTACCACTGGGCCACCACTGCTCTCCGTGACCTGTGTATCATCATAACTTATTAGTCGTCTATGCTTCTGGCCACGGCTCATTTCGGTAATAAACCATGATTAAATAATTCCATTTAAATTAGTTATTATAGATATTTCTGTGGAAATCAACAATTTCTGGTCGGATAAACAATATGGTAGCTAATGTTACCGTCACTTCGACAGTCGGTCGCTGGAGCGAATCAGGATCGCTCACAAATCCACTGGATACGGTAAAGTAATTCCACCATACCAATCCAAATAAATAAACTACATGTTTGCCTCCAGAGGAAATACAACAGGATTTTGCTTTAATGAAGATGAGCTGAAACTCTAATAAAATAAATGGTTCAAAAGGAATACGTGGCTAGGTTGGCGGGACAAAATCAAATCAAATCAAATCAAATTATTAAACTCTTTTAATAAATTTAAAAAAAAAATAATTAAATAAAAATCGGAATAAATTAAAGTCGCTTTTCGTGTCTGCCTGTGTGACCGCGATGTTCTTCCAAACTACGCTACGGATTGATGCGGTTTTCGCGAGAATTTCCGGTTGGTATATTTGGATCCGGTAGGTGGCGCTGCTTTTCCGGGCAGGACACGTTTGCCGGGTCCGCTAGTAGGGAAACAAAGCGGAAAGATTTTATCTTTTGTAAGTATGATAGTTTGTTACGCTTTAAGGCTAAAACAGCAGAACGGATTGGAATGAAATTTGCCACATGGGTAGATCATAACCTGGATTAGGACATAGGATACTTTTATCTTATCCCGATATTCTTACGGGATCGAGCCTTATGCGGGTGAAACCGCGGGTTGCAGCTAATGTTTTATAAAGTAAAGTATGCCTAGTAATTTCCAATAAAACCGCATATATCCTCTGACTAAAGACAAACTCGTTTTTTCCTAAGACTTTGCAAAAATAGGAATGAAGAATTTCATTTGATAGAATTCAATTTTGTCAGAGCCGTTGAATACTGAGGCTAGTCAAAGGCTACTAGACTTTCATCATTCATTGCTCGCAGAAGGGCACCGTTTTTTTAATAGAACAGACTCTTCTGAGACAACGGATTTATTAATGGTGGCTAAAGCAAATGAAAGTATTTTTTACCTAACAAAAATTCTAAGCTACATCGCATAATACAGGGTTACTATTTCATTTGTATATAAAGTGATAGACATATTTTAAGGTGTGTTTATGACCTAATAATTGTGAATAATACAATTTAATTTTGTTATTGCTATTTATGATAAGTCTTTAGTCTCGTGGATTTACATTTACGCAAAATTCAATATGACTTTTTAAATTATATTGTAAATATGCAAAACGATGGTCTGAAGTTTATACAACTTTGTCTTTACGATTAGATATTTAGTTTAAAAAAATGCCTTTTAAAATATTTTTTTTTTTACGTTTCGTAGCGGAATCTACGAAGCTACGAATGTGCTACAATTTTTATATTTTTTAAATGGAAAAATAGCAATGGATTGCCTGCTTTAATCGTTATAATCTGAAAAGAAATCATGACAATTAAGGTGGTTAGTTAATTTAATGATTTAGTATGTAATATTAATGGTATTTTTTTTTTTTAGAAATGATGCTTGTAACAAACCCTTTAAGATTTATTTATAAACGTTACTTAAAGTTTATTAATGGTTATCGAGTGTTATCCATGCATTTTTGACGTTTAAACGTCACATAACTCAAAGAATAAAATAACCATTTCCATAAAATTTTGAAAAAGAAAATTTAATGTCAACTAATAACGTCTTTACACAATTTATATGGTATAAAAGCGTGTCGCGAGGTTTACCTGTTCTAAACAAAGTAAATACGAGTACCTACCTACTTAAATCTCGCCACAAGCTTTTATTTCATATAAATTGTGTAAAGACGTTATAAGTTGACATTAAAGTTTTATGGAAAATGTTTAATTTATTATTTTAGTACATTTAAATAAAAGCTTGTTTTTTAAAAAGTTGTCTGTTAATTTCGAATAGTTTAGCTCTTCTATAAGTAGACCCAGTAAATTCAAATATGTCTTGTGCAAAAAGTACAGCTTGCCCTCTAAACCCATATTGTCCAAATATTCTTGATAATAAGCGTTGTTCGGGTTGTATCAACTGCTTTATTACATTTGGCACTTCACCAGGATCTAAATTATTCCAGTAGGCTTTGGCTGGACCTGAAGTTTTTCTGCTTGTTGTTTCTTGCAACGATGACACAGCAATATGATTCCTTTAATTGTTAATTCTGCAGGTAAGTACGAAGCAGTACTTAAATTTATTTTGTGATTTGTGACTTGATTTGGATAACACCTTTTAGTATAATTCTCGGAGACCTTGTCACAGAATATATTTATGGTTTTGTTAAAAAAATCTATTTGTGACTTTTCTGCTGCTCGTACTTGAGTTATGCTCTCGTAAAGCGCTCAAACGAACCTCTTGCTGCTCAGGAGTTTCATCGGCTCTAATTTGAGAGTTATGCTCTCGTAAATTGATCAAACGAACCTCTCATTGTTCTGGAGTTTCGTTTGCTCTAACTCGAGAGTTATGTATGCTCTCGTAAATGGCTCAAACGAACCTCTCGTTGTCCAGGAGCTTCGTCTGCTCTAACTTGAGACTCATACCTACTCTCGTAAAGCGCTCACACGAACCTCTCTTTGTTAAACTGATTCGGTTTTTCGTACTTCCGATACATGTTGACGAATTTTTGCAATTCGTACGTCATGTTCTTCCTGTGATTCCGTTGCTTAGCCATATCAAGTTGCAACTGTCGTTGAGTATATGTTTCGCTATTTTGCTGAGCCGTTGGCGTCTCGCGTCATCGCTTTCGGTGGCAAGTTTTTCTTGCCGTTTTAATTTCTTTTTTTCTAGCCTTCTCTTCCTTTGTGTCGATGTTTCTGTTGTTCCCATATTGTTCCCACGAGTACCGAAGAAATATTTGTTGACCCTCCCAGAGCTTCATTTAGAAGGGTATAAGAGCTAATATACAACAGGGTTCGCTCCGGTGCCCTGAGGTGGTACGTTCACGACACATGTTACACCCTGATGCCACTCAGTCCTCGGCACGAATTATTCTCAGCAAGCCCTTTCATTTGATATCCATTGTAGGAGTGCATTAAAAATAACTAGTCCGCCATCTTAGGTATTCCGCTATATTGGATTTAGAGTGACGTCATATAGTTAACCATGCATTGTCATCCAAACTGAACGTGTACACAAAATTTCAGCTCAATTGGTTGAAGATATCTGCTTCAAAATTGAGTTGCAAGAATCCACCCAAACAAACACAGTTACATACATAAATCGCAAGTTAAATAAAAGCTTGTTGTAACAATGGTATATTATATATATCAAAATTGTTATGATCGCTTTACTTGCCTTTTCTCAAAACAAATCTAGGAGCACAATTTATTATATTCTAGACCAATTCTTTGTTAATAAAACAGCCTTGAGGGGGTGTCAGGGCAAGTAACGTAATAAACCCTTCATAATACAACAATTATGCTTCAATGGCCTTTCAAAATCAGTTCACATTACTGATATATTCGTAGAATCACATTATCCCTTTTAGCTTTTCTGAAAAAGGGTGAGAAAATGCGACTAAACTAGCGGCAGTTTCGTAATTATCTTGTATACCTTCCCTTATTAGTGGAAAAAGGAAGTCGTAATTGAAACGACTTCAAAACATTAGTGTATCGACGCGAAGCAATAGGCATTTACGGACATGAGGCCAAATTACCTGTCCAACACAAAATATACGATTTTATTATCCTTTCGGTAACGGCCTAACGTTTATTCTGTTTTGTAAAAGTACTTATAAATTACTAATGAAAATACTCGATTATGTTCTAAGTTATAAAAGTTTCAATACTCCTATTAGAATGTCAATATTTTAATCAGTTGAGTATCATTAACAACAAATTAATTTATAGTAATAGGGATGCTAAGAAAATTAATATTTAATTGCAGTAGACCAATAAAACCTTATCAAATGAAACATGAAACAATAATTGCCTACGTCTAAATAGGCGAGCAGGCCACACTGCAGAAGAGCGTTCCACTTGGAGACGCGTTGATTGAGAAAACGACGAAGAAGGAAAGGAATAAGGAAGTAAGCAATACCTAAAAATACATGAAGTATTAGTTCGCATCTAGCAAACTATCAAAAGTGTTTGTTCTCTCTTTTTTTTTATCGTGGCGAAATGCTCATGCATTCTGCACTACCACGGGGAGATAGTACAGTTATGTGGGACTCTAACCCACTAAAACTCCACGGTGTCCTCCTCTGCCGCTTACGGCGGGAACACGGGCACGCCTTAGCACTCATCCGTGAACCCGCCGCGGCTGTCCGTCACCGGACCCTCCTCTAGGGAGTACTCCCCATCACCGGCGCACCAAAACACAGCACGCCGTGACCACCCCAAGGACCAAACCAGCACATGGGCGCCAGACGACCCCGTGTCTGGGCACCCTTGGTCCTCCTGTGACAAGTCAGGTCATTGGTCCCGCCGCCTGTCAATCCCGTCGCCTGTAAGGAGAGCGGCCAACGTCATACCAACACTCCTCTTCCCCTGCGGCCCCACCGCGTCGCCATCAGACGGTGGCGACCCCGTCAAGGCCGCGGAAGGTAGGGAGAGCGGCGCACCGCAATACCGGCACTCCTCCCCTGTCGCGGCCTCCAACCCTCAGCCAGGCATCACGGCCCGCCTCAGTTGCGATGTCGCCCAAGCGGCCGCTACGTCCTCGGTTTACTGGCAAAGGCCTGACGAGCGGCCCCTCCTCGGGTTCCTCTTGGCTTCACCTTCGTATTCGAATCCCCACTCAGAAATTATGCTTCACAAAAAAATATTAAATTAATTCACAGGAAGATATACGCATAGCCAAAAGTGCTGGGTCTAGAAACATACAATTTTACAAAAAAAAATCCTTAAGTCGCAGGCAAATTGTATGATTCCGCGTTTTACAAACGGCGTCGTCGCCAGAAACATATGTTTGAATGATAGATATTTAGTCCAATCAGTATTACATAAATATAGTATATGTGATTGCTAAAATAAAGTCTAATTTGTCCAAACTATGTTTTATGATTGTCACCCTACTAAAACAATCAATTCAAAACAGCGAGCGTTTGTAAACGGACGACGCCGTTTGTAAAACGCTGAATCATACAATTTGCCTGCGACATATACATAAGGAAATTGAGCACTAAGGAAGGATTTCTGAAAATTTACCCCCTAATGGGATTGTATGAAAGTTTGTAAGGAAGTTCGTCATTTTTGCTGATGGGAAATCTCTTCGAGGACATGACTTGTCCTCTCATAACTTTAATTTATACACTTCCTCATACGAACCCATTTTGTTAGTGACAATTTTTTAAATATCTCATTTAGTTACGGTATTTCCCTCCTTTAACCTAATATCCTATAGAAGGATGAATTTTTGTATGATTCTGTCTCGCTTTTACCTAATACTCTTTTTCAGTTGCTACGCTTGCTGAGCACTAACCGAATACACTCGAATCCCGATGATAAAGAGTGAGGTGCAGCTGCAGACCCAACCACTGCACCAATTCCCTTGTTCACAAACTAAACTAAATTTAAGTTCAGTGCATCTTTTTCTTTCTATTTCATTAAGAAAAGGACAGAAGATAAATATTAGTTTAGTCCTGTCAAATTAGTCAGCGCCTGACGTAAATTGACGTATTTTTAGTCGCCATGTTTTTAAGCATGTGTATACTGTCTATGGAGTACCTTAATTTGACAGGACTAAACTAATATTTGTCTTCTGTCCTTTTCTTAATGAAATAAAAAGAAAAACATGCACTGAACTTAAATTTAGTTTAGTTTGTGAACAAGGGAATCGGTGCCATTGACAACAAATATTATGTATTAAATTAACCGTACCCTCCGATGTCGTAGTAGTGTCGGGTGTCTGACGGTTGTATTAATTAAGGGACCAAGACTATTTGCATATAAACAAACCGATTTAATTTATTTTGATTGGAGATTGTAATGAAGTGCCTACGGTTCCTTTGTTAATATTTCGTAAGATTTGGCCGGAGACAACGAATTCCAATATTGCTCGAAGTATTTTGTAAGGTAATTAGGCATATGGAGATGGGATAAAAAAATTACTAGAGTTAGGTGAAGTCAAACCAATTTTATATTAAATAATTAATCATTTATAAATTCATTCAAGTTTTTTTTAAATTAAATCTCTTGATAGCAATAATCAAAGATAGCATTAGCATGAATAAAAGTATAAGCATTATATGTACACAATATTACTTAGTAAACGTTAAGAACTGCCACCAGACTGAGTTCTATCTCTCAGTACTGAAATTTCCACATCACTGATCATAGTACAGACTTTCATCCGTACTTCTGCAATCTTTTCTGGCGGGAAATTGCACACAATATCAGCCATACTGGAGAAAAAGGTATGAATAGGGGATTTTCCTGTTGTACAAGTATCTTTAGTAACCAGTTGTTGTAAAATTACATTCCTTTCTTCTCTATCCTTTTTCAGTTCATTTATTATTGAGTCTATCTTCTTTCTGGGTCTTTTTGGCGGTGGGATTACATTTTGCTCTAAAACGGAGAAATTTTGTGGTGCAGCCAGTGACTGACTGGCATCATATGTAGCAGATACAATTGTTGGAATTGGAGTATATGTAGTAGGCTGCTCTGCGCTGCTACTTGATGTTCCTATTACAAATGGTGACTCTGACAATGGAACGTCTTCAGATGAATCGAACTCTTCCTTCACGCACTCGAAAGATATCTCAATAGGATCGTGCGTAGCATGGTCCACGATGTAGGTGCTTGAGGATTCTCCTTCATCATGTGATTCTGATAAGAAGTTCAGTCTCTCGTCATCGTACTTGGAATATGAAGTGGCGCTTCCAGTAATCTTTTTCTTTTTATTTTTCATATAATTGTCTCGTATATTGCGCCATTTTGATTTGCATTCTTCAGCTGTAACAAACAAACTTTCAATATGTTTTAAGTTATAGCGATATTATGATAGATAAATTAGGTTTCTTCAGGAGAATAAATGCCGGATATGCTAACAGGAGGGTAGTGGTGTCCCAGTGGTATTGACTCCGACTTATCGGTCGTGGGTTAGAAGTCAAGCAAGCACTTTACTTTGTGTAGTATAAGTATTACATCACTTCTGCTCTCCGTCTTGTAAATACCTGTTGTTAGTCGGTTTTCATTCATCCTCTCAATATTATCAAACCTAATAATCTATAATATCCTGAATGCCATTGGAACTTTAGTTACGATTGCATTGCATTTGTTTAAATTAGAACACAACCAAGGGAGATTGTTTTTTAGTTTAAACAAATGCCTAAACTTTGCCACCTTTTTTTTTTTTTTTTTTTTTTTTTTTTTTTTTTTTTTTTTTTTTTTTTTTTTTTTTTTTTTTTTTTTTTTTTTTTTTTTTTTTTTTTTTTTTTGGGATGGGAAATCATCAAATGACCCCTCCCGCTCTGGGTGGAGCGGAAGGGAGTGTCAGACTCTTACTGACTAAAACCCACCCATGTTCCTTCCTTCGCCCTTTATGTTCCGGGGTAGCGGTAACCCTTTCGGACAATCCCGCTGCCCCGGCAGGCTTCGGCCCTGTGGGGCCCCTCGTTATGCTGACATCTCTTTGAGGCGCGCGTGGAACACTTACGCGCCGTCCGGCACGGGCCTGGTCCTGATCGGGCGGTGAACTTTGCCTACTTAAAGTTATGATTAACGTCTGGTTAACCATATATTTTTGTCGTATGAACGTCTCTTAAATTTAAGTAACGTTTAAATAATAATGATTTTCCCCCTTATTTATTAAGGGGGAAAATAATTATTAAATGAAAAAAATGTGTAAAAAGTAAATACAGTCGGCTTTCCAATCAAAACAAAACACAAAACATGTTACGAGGGACAGCAATATAAATTCATAGATCAATTACTTTAAATACCCAGGATATAGATAACTCAATATGTAACACATGACGCGGTAAATGAGGATAATAGTGAACATCCTGTGCACGTAGCAACGGTCAAGTAAACACCACAAGTCCAGCGGGATTGTCCGAAAGGGTTACCGCTACCCCGGAACATAAACGGCGAAGGAAGGAACATGGGTGGGTTTTAGTCAGTAAGAGTCTGACACTCCCTTCCGCTCCACCCAGAGCGGGAGCGGTCATTTGATGATTTCAAACCAGAAAAAAAAAAAAAAAAAAAACACCACAAGTCCATAACAATACAAGAATGTTTACTCCACAGTATAAAAAGCCCAGAAAAAAAAAACTTTAAGGCTGAACGAACGCGACGGTGCACTATAATATTTATGTTCTATGAACGCAACGGTATAATTCCTCGTTAAACGTTTCTGCGCTAGCTATTACTATTACTCCGGCGGTAGTCGGGACAAACATTAGCTACCTACTGCAGCGACACGGACAACATAATAATTATAATGGACAATTACTGTAGTCACGTAATTAATAAGAATCATGCAAAACATAAGGTAAACAACGTCTACAATCATTGACTTACATAAGAGAAATTACTCACGTGTTTTGTTTAGTACCTCACCGATTTTGATCCAACAGTTGCCTTTATTGATCATGTTCTTATAGTTCTTTCCTTTATTGCGGTATAAAACTGGGTACTTCTTAACATTTTCAATCAAATCGTCGTCAAACATACTCATTTTGTAGAATAAATGAAATAGGACGCTGCGCTCACCGCCACGTTGCGCGAAGGTTACGACGACGCCACGGTATGCGGCATGGCGGCGGGCGGTGGCATGTGCGGCGGCCATGACGCCCCCCGCTTCCTGCCTCAGTCGCCCCCTCGCCCTGATCGCAGACAGACGCTCCATGTGTGTGGCGCCAGTCGGACGAAGCAGCAACGGATCGTCATAATATACAACATTTCATACAGGTTGAGCATTATGACAATTTGCTCGCCGCACGCGTTGCGCAGCGGTACGAAGATCAAAGTTTACGTTTTGTCAACACACGACTAATGTTGTTGCTGAACTTATACACATAAATATAACACAACCTCTCGCCTGCATTCCCTGGATGGGTAGGCACAGGCGCGGTCTAAGTGGGGGTCATGATACCTCCCAAAATCATTCAAGCTGTCGATAGTCTGCATGATTTACTTGCCTTACTAACTTACTACTTGGTGACCCCCCAAAATCTTGGGCTACGACCGCACTTGGGTAGGCAGAGGTATGAATAAACTACTATTTTGCTTCATAAACATTATGTAAAAGTAATAGTACGCGAGTCTATAGCAGAATGTAGTACCTAATAAAATCGTTCATCTACGTAAAGATACGTTGATAGGTTTCAAGGGTTGTTAACTCCTGAAGCACCATATTATTGGATGACACAAAGTGTTGATACCGCTATTAATAGGTTACCAAGCAACATGAAAAAGAAATATCGTTATAGAGAACGCATAATACATATATTCTGGGAAAACGGACTCAGTTTCTCAGAAAGTTAAGGTTAACCTGACTCACGAGTCGTAAAAGGGCGATAAGTACCTAAAAAATTATCGATTTACCGAAATATTTAGTAGGCGTCATCGAATTGTTCATTTTCCATGAAAAAAATATTACTTTCTTTGTAATACATTCATAATACTCATGAATGTGCGTGTTAACCTCTTTCAAAATTGATTCGTAAGCTTTGAATGAAATTGTAATACGTTTTGTGTGTCATTATTACAATTATTTTCTTTCGTAGTGTGATTCACTTTAACTCGTACGTAGGTACGGTACCAGTAGCATAATCAGCCTATAGGTACGGACGCCAGCACATCAAGTTACTACAATCCGTCAAATTTCTTTAATAGATTTTCAACTTTATCGCTAAAGCATTAAGGTTCAAGGTTGATTGAGAAAATTTGACAGTTTCGGGTAGCTTGACATGCTGGCGTCTGTACCTTAATCCTACTATCCTACTTCCTACTAATATTATAGACGTGAAAGTTTGTATGGATGAATGGATGGATGTTTGTTACTCTTTCACGCAAAAACTACTGAACGGATTTGGATGAAATTTGGTACACAGATCGTTTATAACCAGGATTAATACATAGGATACTTTTTATCCCGATATTCCCATGGGATCGAAACTTATGCGGGTGAAACCGAGGGGCGCAGCTAGTAGCCTATATATGTACGATAGTGAGTGAGAAAATTCCCGTGTCGACAAGGAATTCGCAAACATTGTACATTTTTAAAATTCTGGTACAAAACCACTTCCTACTCTCTTCTGAAACATTATCATTATATTATATTTTGTTGCTCTTTTTTCGTGTTTAATATTGTTTATACAGTCGACTCCCGTTAATTCGAAACTCGAGGGACTCTTAAAATATTACGAATTATCGATTGCAAATGGTTCGTTTGTGAGAGAAAATAAATAAAACTTCGAATTATTAAGTGTTCATCAATTATTATATATTAACTGCTATTCTATAACAATGACAAAAGTTTAGAGGTACATTTGTGTACATAGGTACATGTATTCATAATGTGAATTAATTAAACTTTCGAAAGAACTTTGTTAAACTGATTTACTTCAAAGCACTTTGCTGCTGCTCAGACTGCTCAATAACTTTTTTTAAGAGAAAAAGTGCCTGAAATGATTTTTCATCGTCAAACATTTATACTTTCTAGGACTCACAAACAACTTTTAGTCCGTATACCGACGAAAGAGTAACAGTAAATGAATGATAACTAAAGAAACCAATTCGTGAACTGAGAAGTGTGTGTCAAATAGTCAACCTAATCATAAAAAAACAAAGGCTCGTGTACGTTGATAGGTACAAATTTGAACTTGTCGCAAAATGTACTTACAATCTTTCCGCCTCTTTCTCTCTGCAACTTTGAATTGTCGAGTGTTGGACGCCGATCAGTTCGAATTAACGCGTCGTTTTGTTATATAGCAATGATTTTTTCGTTCGAATTACCAAGTGCATAAAAATATATTGATTTAGTTCGAAATATAAAGAGATTTTGTAGGGAACTCGTGATAACTTTGAATTATTGAGAGGTTTGAATTATCGCAGGTTTGAATTAACGAGAGTCGACTGTATATCTATGTACTAATAATAAAACTGAAGAGTTGGTTTGTTTGACGCGCTAATGTCGCGAACTATCAGTCGGATTTGAAAAATTATTTTTTGCGTATAATAGCCCAATTCTTGAGGAAGGCTATAGGAGGGAGGCTTGAGGAAGGCGGTAGGACCTTTAGGTGCCGAGCAAAAACAAAAAAGTCGGAAATAACGCTAAGCGAAAATGGTACACCACTGACTGACCTGCAGCATTGCCTCTCCCTTTAATCCATCCAAAGGTTGTCTGTAAAATATCGTTTTTAACGATAAGACAGCCTACTTACTGTGTCACCCTGTGTAAAATTTCTACATTTATATCTGTAATTTTCATAATACCATTTCAATCTATTTAAAAATTCTTCTCGAACAGCAAAGCCCTTTAAAATAACGCAACACATGCAGAAGCAGGTATAACAGTGCCAGGTGGCACCAGCTAGGTAATGAATTGTTTACTGATTCTGACTCATGCACTCATTCAAACAACAAAACATTGAACTTTTATGAAACACCTGCTGAAGCCAAATAAAAAAGCAATAATAATCTTTATTTTGTCTATCGTTGAACCTTTCGACCTTATCGCTTATGACGATTGTTTTGTTTTCAAACTATATCGTAAACATGGTATTGGTAAGTATGTACTAAAGTTGTCAAAGAATAAAAGGCCCGTTTTGTTCTAGTAGTTAATAAAGATCAAATTCGAAAAACACGTATTCGTTTGAATGAAACGGACAGGTGTCAAGAAAGCATTCTCAAATGTCAAAACGGGCCTTTTATTTTTTGACAACTTTATAAGTACAGACGCCAGCAGGTCAAGCTACCCGAAACTGTCAAATTTTCCCAATCAACCTTGAACCTTAATGCTTTAGCGATAAAGTTGAAATTCTATTAAAGAAATTTGACAGATTGTAGTAGCTTGATGTGCTGGCGTCTGTACAACATCGTAACAACACGTTTTTCGATATCTATAAGATTTACATAGTCAGATCTGCCTTGTAAATAAGGCGACTCAGGGCCGCGCCGCCCCTGTGTGCGAAGTCGGCGCACACAAGCGCCAAGATAATAGGGGCACCGCCATCGAAATTATTTTTGTTACACTTACACAACAACATATTCTTTGTAGTGGAGTAGGTATCGATACGTTAGTAGGTACAATAGGCGCAACATATGCCTTGTAAATAAAAAAACATAATATTGCGCATATTGTACAAGTATCCCAAGATAAAATTCACGTTTGTGGTTTCATTTTACGCTTTGGGTTTTAGTTTACATTAATTACGAGCTCAGCCTTAAAATCAAAAGAACCGCCGTGAGTTTGTTTGAATGAGTTTATGAACGCAACCCGATGCGATTCGTGTGACGCAAGCGGGGTGGGGTCACGGGGATTCCCCGACTTTAAGGAATTCGTGAAAAAAGAGGCGCTTCATAGGTTTCGCATACAGGTGCTGTGGGGGGTCGGCGCGGCCCTGAGGCGACTAACCTTTTGTCGGCAGCCTTTCATTTATCCTCTCAACATGACCAAACCGTCTAAGCACCCCCTTATTTTCTGTCTCTTAGTACATCTTCTTTTAAACTGCAACGTCGACTTATAACATCATTCCACCTGACTACACACCACACATGCTTCGCAGGGAACGCATTTCCACATATTTTATTCTACTTCCATGCCTCGTTAGACACTCCCAACATTTACTTCCTTACATAAACATACGCACCAGCACATCATTGTGAACAGCCAGTCGATCGCCAGGAGAGGACGCCCGAGAAGAACATTATTTTTTGGTGATTTTCTTCAGAAAGGTCAGGTGCTTGGTACCCGCAAACGGCGGGTGTGTATGACCAACGGGATACTGGCATAACACACGAACAGTAACAATGGCTTTAATTTTGATAGTTCACCAATATTCATTCCGTTATTAACGTTGTTGAACAGACAAATTTTTCGAATATCTGAAGCAATGGCTTATCAATATCGTTCAAACTGAAATTGAAAGTATGCACAATATGGATACCGATGTATGAAAGTAAACGAAGCAAGAGGAGTAAGTACGTAGGTATGGATCGTAGCAGGTAGAGTCCTGTAGTCCTGCCTATGCCCCTTGGAAAAAGGCATGTATGTTAAAATGTAGCTTAAAAGAGCTCATGTTTGTGGCTTTTGTAAAGAAATTCGGTCCTTAAGACATAAATGATGCTACGAAAGATCAAAGAATGTAATCCTGAGACCAGGGGCTTTTTAAGCCAAGTAATTAAAGACCACAGAGATTAATTTTTGCAATCAAATAAATGAAAACATTGTGAGTATATCTTGGATTTTTTGGTCTCCTAGTAAAGTATTCATTTAAAGTTACGTTTTTATACATGAAATAAAATTGTTTATTCTGTAAGTAGGATATCGGAATAACTTTTACACGTCATATTAAAAAAATAAGCTAGATGGAGTCGATATTTTCTATTCGACTATAGCCTTGAGAAGCATGTCGAAACAAACTCGAGGGTCAAAGACTCTTTTAAGCCCAGACATAATCTTGGTGTGATCATGTGAGGACCATGTAGATTAGTGTCTGAAATGGTCTATAATATGTATAATCAAAGATAGACGTGGTGGTGGGCCAAAAATAGTAGATAATTTTTATTTTCATATTGAAAATTATGAATTTTTGTGAAAGCTATCTGAATTCTCTCAAGTCGATAGATATTTTAGCGGCTACAATTTACAATCAAGGTATTTTTTTGCCATTTGGTCTAAAACAGGGCTGTCCAAATCAGATATGATCCCGGGTCAACACAAATTCCTAAATTAATTGGAGGGCCGCAGAAACAAATACCTTAACTTTATTAAGAAACGCACCTTTACCGTTTTAATGCAAGTGCATAGGTGCCTAGGCTGTCCTAAAGAAATCCTGGGGACGAAAATCGTTGAACTCTTCAAAGGTGTTTTTCACAGACTAATTGCCAATGAATTTTTTTTTTTTTAATGTAAAATTTCCATTTTTTACGAAAATTTTGACCTACTATATGTATATGTATGTTTAGACCTACTACATATATATATAGTAGGTAACGAAGACTTTCCAGTTGAAGCATCTGTGATTTTGACAGGGTCCTTTGAGCGGTGTTTGACAAGTGTAATCTTAAAGAAGGGGTGGACTAAAGCCATTGACTTATTACTACTACTTCACTCCTTTATTTCAATATAAATACATATAAATTATATTTTTAAATATTAGAATATAAAAAGCATAAAAACATTTAAAAATATAAAAAATAGTAGCCCACCGGTATCGGGAACAGGGTCCAAGCTACCCGCGGGTCAGGGCTCCAGAGAGAGGAACCTCCTGACAATGCGAGCCGTGTCCAGAAATACCGCATTCTGAATCAAGCCCTTGATCCTACTGCCTAACGAGAGCCTCCTGAAGTGTTGGTCGAGGCTCTTGGCTATTAAGCCATTAGCTGTCACGACTATCGGCACAATGATCGCTGAGTCCACATCCCACATGTCGACAACCTCGTGAGCCAAGTATACTTGATTTGTTTATCTTTCTCGGCTTTCACGAGGTTCTCATATCTCTGATCGATCCACCACCACTACATCAGGCTTATTGGCAACAATAGTTTTGTCAGTGATGATGGATTGATCCCAGTACAATGTGATATTTCCATTTTCGAGAACTGGGTCGGGCACATACCTGTAGTACGGCACCTCAGATTTCACAAGGCTGTATGTCAGAGCAAGTTGCTGGTGGATTATCCTGGCTACAAGGTTGTATATATGCAAGTACTCTCCGTTAGCTAAACGAGAACACCCAGAGATAATATGCCTAATTGATTCTCCCGCCCGGTGGCATGCCCGACAGATGTCAACCGTGCAGTCTTTCACAATAAATCTCCGGTAATTGTTCGTCATCATAACTTCGTCCATAATTGCACAGACAAAACCTTCGGTTTCTCCAAAGAGGTCACCGAAACGCAGCCAGGCTACGGACGCTAGTAGTTCTACATCGGGCCCATATAGGGCCCGGATAAAGCGTCCGTGAAGCTCCTTACTCTGCCATACCTCGATGCGATCATTAGTGTCAAGCACTACTGGCTTGCGCCAGTTCTCTTTAGCCAATGAGAGCGGGGTGAGGCCCTTGTCCACCGCGACCACATCTCGATACATCCCCATGTCAGTTTCTAGGAAATATTGCCTGAGACTGCATATCTCGCGATTGTGGAGGGTCTTAGCGTTTAAAAAGCCTCCACATTTTGGCGGGATATACAGCCTCATTACCGATGACCGTGGGTGATGCACTTGATTTGCAGTCAGCAGCGTACGGACGCACCCTCCTATCCAGGGCGTCTAGTTCGGTCTGAGTCCATTTAAGTATGCCGAAAGAGTACATCAAAACCGGTATGACCCAACTGTTGAAGGCACGCACCTTGTTTCCGCCTGATAGAAGACTATTAAGTACTTTTTTCAGGCGGCCAAAGAAGCGCTCCTTCAACGATTGCTTCATGTCAGTAACATTGATGCCTAACGCTTCCGACATATCCAAATACTTATACATTTCGGATGTGGAGAGGGCTCTAAGGTTTGTGGAATCCGAGACTTGGGTTCCCACGGATTCCACAATCTGCCCTCGCACTACATGCATGGCCGCATATTTGTCCACACCAAATTCCATCCTGATGGCGCTACTGAAAGTTTGAGTTACTTTCAGTAGCTCCATCAATTGCAAATTGTTGGGAGCAAAGAGTTTCAGGTCATCCATGTAGAGGAGGTGCGATATAACCTGACCACCCCTCCTCAGCCGATAGCCTAGACTACTTATTATTACTACTTATTGGTTTTCTCTGTCACCCATCGTATTCGCCAGACCTTACATCAAATTACTTTTATTAGTTTTATTAAATTTCGGAATTTAGTTCCCTTATACAGGGGTTTCAACTCCGAAGCGTTGTGTCAGTGACAAAAACCTTACAAGAGTTCATCGATTCCCGTCCACTGAATTTCTATAGAACATCTAAATCAATGCACTTCTATTAAAACGGCAACGGTGCATCAACCATAATAGCCAAAAAACAACGATTAACCAAACTTTTCATAGGTCACTTAACAATAAAGACCAGAAGGCCAATTCCCGTAATTAAAAACGTTCAAAATCTAGTCGCAATCTCATCTCAGCGACAATCAATGTCAGAAACTAGTCAATAATGTAGAGAAATTAAACGAATTTTTGACAGATTGAGACTGAGATCAGACTGTGAAAGTTCTTAAAATTACGAGAATTGCCCCTCTGTTATGTCACTTATGTCGCGGGCCGCGAAAACAAAAGCGAGGTCAGCCCTGGTCTAGAAAAAGACATTTCGTTGTCAGTCATCCGCAGATGCATTTTATGAAATGAAAGTTCAAATATCACACAGGCTTAGCTCCTCGGGATAAGTAATAAACTTTTACGACTCTTTAAAATTTCCAAATCATCTATTTTTATGAGTATTCCAGAAGTCATTTGCGTTTGAGTCACAGCTCACAGCAGACGCGAAGAGAGAAAATTATATGAATGTAGATAGTTACTTACTTACGTTGAAGGAAAATTATGTGAATGTAGGTACGATGAAGGAAATTTCCCATTTTTATTGTCTTGCCACGGCGACTCGTAAAAAAAAATACACGAAAATAATAATAATTGAAAACAAAAAATATAAAAAACTGTTCACGATAATTCTTTCTTATAAGTAGATATCTATGGTAATTAAATTACTTTTTTTTATTTGTTTATCTTGCAATCAGTTTTTAAAACTATGAGCAGATGAGTTGTAGGAAAATCTGACAGGGAAGAATTGCTCCTCATTAGGAGCAACTCTCTTATTATATATGCAGCTCTCTACAAGCAACTGCTACACGCCAGGACTGCGGTGTCATCTACGTAGGTAGCAATTGTCACTCCAGGAGTTTGCGGTAGGTCTGCCGTGAAGATATATGTATATATATGGCATATGTGGTATGGCAAAGTAAGGAGCTTCACGGACGCTTTTACCGGGCCCTACATGGACCCGATGTAGATCTACTAGCGTCCGTAGCCTGGCTGCGTTTCGGTGACCTCTTTGGAGAAACCGAAGGTTTTGTCTGTGCAATTATGGACGAAGTTATGATGACGAACAATTACCGGAGATTTATTGTGAAAGACGGCACGGTTGACATCTGTCGGGCATGCCACCGGCCGGGGGAATCAATCAGGCATATTATCTCCGGGTGTTCTCGTCTAGCTAACGGAGAGTATTTGCATAGACACAACCTTGTAGCCAGGATAATCCATCAGCAACTTGCTCTAAAATACAGCCTTTTGGAATCTGAGGTGCCGTACTACAGGTATGTGCCCGACCCAGTTCTCGAAAATGGAAATATCACGTTGTACTGGGATCGATCCATCATCGCTGACAGGACTATTGTTGCCAATAAGCCTGACATAGTGGTGGTGGATCGATCAGAGCGGCGCGCAATGATTGTTGACATAACTGTCCCGCATGATGAGAACCTCGTGAAAGCCGAGAAAGATAAACAAATCAAGTATCTTGACTTGGCTCGCGAGGTTGTTGACATGTGGGATGTGGACTCAGCGATCATTGTGCCGATAGTCGTGACAGCCAATGGCTTAATAGCCAAGAGCCTCGACCAACACCTGAGGAGGCTCTCGTTGGGCAGCTGGATCAAGGGCTTGATTCAGAAAGCGGTACCTCTGGACACGGCTCGCATTGTCAGGAGGTTCCTCTCTCTGGAGCCCTGACCGCCGGTAGCTTGGACCCTGTTCCCGATACCGGTGGGCTACTATTTTTTATATTTTTAAATGTTTTTTTATCTTTTTGTTTATAAAAATATTTAAAAATATAATCTGTAAGTAAGTAAATGAAATAAAGGATATAATAATAAAAAAATAATAATAATAATAATTTTTAAAAAAAATGCCTAGATGAACGAACAGGTTGTTGTCTTGATGCTCAGAAGACGCTCGAGGACGAGCGTACGTCAGTATGGCCGTGACGGCGCCATTGTCATTATTTTGTAAACTGCGAGTGCAACGGGCAAGCAGTGAACAAACAACTGACCGACGTCATTTCAACCCCCACGCCGAGCGATATATAAGGCCGCGCGCGCACGACTCGGGTCATTCGTTTGTCGACCGTTGCCCAGTGCACACGTTACATAATTGCTGAGTAATCTTAGTGTTGGGTAGTTTTTATAATCAGTGTAGATTAATTTAGTGGTTCTAATTAAAATGAATGGGACATTATTTACGATTTATTTAATCAAAATAAACTAAGTGATTGTGTGAAGACTTTTGTGTTTTTTTAAAAAATAATGTCGGATCCTGACTCCGACACCACACAGTATACCACACTGGTTCAAGAACAGAGCCCTGAGGTACTCCTGCTAGTATGTTATGGAAACAAGAGGTGGAATCATCTACCTTAACCTGAAATATTCAATCAGCTAGATAAGATTCGAGAATTTAACAGTGTGGCAAATGTGTTTTGTGTGTTCTTTTTGACCTGTGAGTTGTGTTCTTCATAGTTATTGCTGATCTGAGTGTTTAGTGTTATTTTGCCTCTTGTGTAGTTTGGCTTGCGAGTTTTTCTGGCCAAGATCTCTTTATAGACCTCATATCCTTTATAATTTGCTGGATGAGGGCCTAAGCATAAGGCACACGTGACTGGCGGGGATGTACGATCAGTCTTAGGGCATTCCTTAGTGTTGTGTGATTCTGCGCATTTTAGAGAGCTGTAAGGTCTCATGCTGTAATTTTATGAATGTCCGTACTGCTGACATCTTTGGCATTGTACCGGGGCTGTCCTTTTCTTAGAATCTTCTATAGCAACTACCTGATGATAAATAACTTTCACCTGTTTTGCTACTTTGTTATTTGGTCCTGATTGCCAATTAATGAAAAAGGTGGATATTGGTACTTTATCAGGTCCATATCTAGAGTTTATAACTTCACCTACTACTACGTTTCCGGTATTTTCCAATGCCTCCCTGATAGCTTGATGTGGGCTTGTGTGGTGTAAGTTTTTGATAACCAGTCTAAGGTTGTTTCCATCTTTTCGATTGAAAGTGTGACTTATCAGGTTTTTTTCTCTGATCACACTCATTATTTTTTTTATAGATGTCAATGTCTTCGCTTGTAATTCGTATCTGGTTTTTGTTAATTATTTTAAAAGTGAACTTCGTATGCTCAGCGACTGTTTCTAGAAGCTCTGTGAGTTTGTTGACGTCAACCCCATAGAGCATTATAGGTGGTGGTTTGCTGATTTTCTTTTCATATGTCCGAGTGCCTTCATAGAGATTTACTTCCACAGGTAGTCCTGAGTATCTGTTTGAGATCTTCACACTCTCAGGTGTCGGTGGACTGTTAAGTTTCCTTTTTTTGGTGTTCCTGGTGGTGGGAGCTCTTTGCCAATCGGGAGGACAAGTGCTGTGATCTTGTTGCAACTCTATTGGATTAGAATTTTCCTTGCCTTGGCTAGTGTAGGCTGGATTCTCTAAAGATCTTTGGGTAATGTTTCCTAGTGAGGTGCTCCTAGGACGCGATATAAACAGGCTTGGGTGAAAAGCTTGTTGAACGAACTTTCTACTGCTGCTATTGCTGCCAGACGCATTTACTGTCACAGGGGCCTGGTCGCCTACCCCTGTGCAGTTTTCGGTAGTAAATTTCACACCCACAGGCCCGGGTACCTGTGAGCGCCGGATGTTAGCCGGAGTACCAGAATCATATTCTCATAATTTTCCATATTCATAAAAAGGGGGGTGGGAAGGTACACATGGCACTGTCGCAAGATGCCATGGCCACGTTTTCAGAGAATATTTAATTTCTCTAGGCTTGGGGTAGCCATATCAGGTTAATTAACCACCGCCTGCTGCTCGGCGTTGTGTTGCTCGTTTTGCACCACCCAGGGGACACGTGTAGGCTGGGCCTAGGAGAAGGTGGTAAATCCTACGGACGCGAGCAACAACGTCCTCCAATTAAATTAAATTACTAATAATTATAATTTCATTAGGTAATATTGTATGGGACCCAAAAACTAACATGGCTACAATTCAAATGACGGACTTTCCTTGTTCTAAACTGAAAACATAATTTTAATTGTTGGTAAGTAGTTGGTACCTAGTTAGTAGTAATCCTCCAGACCGAAATTCGGTCAAAGCAACCAATCTCAGCGGAGACTAGCCTTCGGCGCGGGAGATATTATAATACACCTGTCTCACTGTCACTCTTCCCTCTCTCTCATAGTCCGATGGGACGGCAATCCGACACGACCGGAGATAGATCAGGCGCAGTACTAACGGCTTAACGTGACCGAGGCACGGGAGTATCACACCGCCACTACTAGGAACTTCGTAATGGAAAATTCCAATAATACTTTAACCGATCTGGAAATCGAACCCAGGACCCCACGCTCAGCAGTCGCTCTAGCATCTCGAGACCAACGGAACCCGACCCATTAATCTGAACATAGTTTTCATTGACACTAGAGAGAGGCCACCATTGTAAGACGGTTAAAACTGCACATTGCCCGTGTATTAAAAAAATAAACGTCTGTAGGTACTGTAGAGGAAATTATTTCAGCCAATCGTTCACTTGATGTAAATGTTATGCTTACCTTTTAATGGCGTGTCTCCAGGCTCCTCCACGAATATAAGTAGGGGCTCGAGAACAGATTAATTTCAACACAACAGTTGTAATCTCTGTGGCTTAACTTAAGGTATTTTAAGGTTTGCTAACTTTTACAATTAACGCTACCTTCGTATCTTGGCGGGGCTTGAAAACCTCATTATTGTTTCTGTACAGACAGAATTATGGGAACTTGATTCCTGAAAAACTTGAAACATAGATCCTTACAATCTACATATGTTGCAAGTTTTTCAGGAATAAAGTTGAGCAATTTATCTAAACTAATATTATAAAGAGAAAAGATTTGATTCTTTGTATGTTGTTAAGCTTTCACGTTTAAACGGCGAATTTGAATAAAATTTGGCATATCGGTGGACAACTATTCCCTCTAAATCAAGAATTATACGATTGAAACCGCCGGGCGCAGCCAGTATCAATATAAACTTAAAAATAATTCATCTCCTTCTTCTTCTTTTACTTAGTGTGTCGATAGCCATCTAAATGGACTCGGCCCAGAATTCGGCCACTTGTTTGGCACCATCACCAGAGTCCATCGGTTCCTGTAACGTGCAGCTGACAGGACATGCAGGGCACGATATTAAGTGGCCCATCGTTTGTGGAACAACACCACATTTACACTCCAAGGCGGAGTCGCCTATGAATCTCCACCTGAACAAGTTTTCCTTGCTTCGGCCAACCTGGGTCCGGAGTCTATTTAAAGACTTCTAGGTTACCCAAGGTAACTCATGTCCAGGTGGGAGGTTTTCTGCGGGTGGGACGAAAGGTTTGGGTAGGGAAGCACAGTCTCGCCACAGCTTTAGTCTTTCTTGCGATCGTTCGCAAATGAGTAGAACTTTAAAAAGCTGTTTCGGCTTTTAAGCTTTTGTGGCTCAAGGAAGTTGTCGTGCAAAGGATGCCGTGTGTCGGAAACCATTTTGGCTCTTTCGATGGAGCTTGCCAACGCTCTACGAACCACTGGTGGAGCTATTCCCGCCAGTGAATACAGCATTTGTACCGGGGTCGGTTTTAGGGAACCAGTGATGATTCGGCACGTTTCATTCAAAGCTGTATCCACTTCGTTTCGTCCGTTTGCATGGGCGGAACGATTTTACACGGGGTACGCGAATTCACCCACAGAAAAAGATAGCGCCAGTCCAGTAGTCCGCATAACGTCAGGCGAAGCACCCCACTTCGATGAGACTAGTCGACGGAGAAGACTGTTACGAGTGTGCACCTCCTGCTTGATGTTCTTGCAGTTTTTGCCGAACGTTAAAGACCTGTCCAGGGTAACACCAAGATATTTAGGGGAGTTGCTGTGCTCGATGGACTCCACACCCCAAACGATGTTAAGTTTGCGGCCCGCCTCTCTACTGCGGAGATAAAATATGCAAGACTGGGTTTTGCTCGGATTGGGCTTGAGTGATTTTGAGAAGTAATAAGTGGTTAAGTCACCAAGAGCGTCTGACAGGTGGGCCTCAACCTCCTCAAATGTGGTGGCTTGGGACGTGAGGGCAAGGTCGTCTGCATAGAGGAAGCGGGACGTGTTTGGGCTGGACGGTTGGTCGTTTTGGTGTAGACGTTAAAAAGGAGCGGTGCCAGGATACTACCTTGAGGTAGGACGTTTTTCTACGCTCTCCAACGACTTCTTCCCTAGAGAAGGTACACCTTCTCTTCTTGTTCTTGGAGTAAAAATAAATCATGAATGGTAAACAAACAACAAAAAAAATACACAAAATAAATTAAATCCAGTGGTAACTCGGGTTTGTTTCCTGGCTGCACAAGTTGCATATTTTGAAAATAAAAAATCTTCGTAGTCACTAATTTGCACAAATGATATTAAAATTACATAACACACAAAACAAATAACATTGATACTTATGCAATTAGTTTTTCCCAAAAATTCAAAATTCAACGTGTTTCAAGTAACTAGTCTAAAAATAAGTTACATAAAGAAGAATAAAAAACAAATTCGAAGCATAGAAAACTATTTATACGAGCAAGTCACTACCTACTCAATATTGTATGCCAGAAAACTTCTTACATCCAACTCCCCGAAACTTTTCGATTTCGTTTCTCATCTGACTTTTCCCAAGAAAAATAAATGGTGTCAATTCTCTTGCTATAAAAGTAAAAATGGGTGTTCTACAAGGCTCGATATTAGGTCCCTTCCTATTTTTATGTAGTATATATATCAATGATCTACCCCATTTATTAAAGAACCAACCACGAATGGTGATAATTGCTGACGATACTTCCTTAATTTTTAAGATAAATAGACGTGCATCAAATCTTGACGACGTAAATAACGCCCTACTACAGGTACAAAATTGGTTTACTGCTAATAATTTGGTATTATATGGGGAAAAAACTAAATGCATAAGATTTGCTTTACCGAATGTTAAAAGTAGTGATTGTGACATAGTCATTTAACATCTCTTGCAGGACGGCTAAGTTCAGCAGCTTATGCTGTAAGAAAAATCCATCAATTTACTAATATAGATACCGCGAGGTTAGTCTATTTCAGTTACTTTCATAGTATGTACTCGTATAATGTCTTACCGTATGGGGACGGGCTGCAGATATCAAGTCCATTTTTATTTTGCAGAAAAGAGCTATCAGAGCACTATATGGCCTCCGCAGGCGCGTTTCTCTAAGGGAACTGTTTAAAGATATTAACATCATGACGGTACCTTGTCAATACATCTATGAAAACATCATGTACGTAAGAAAAAATTTAAATCTATTCCGTAAAAGAGGTGAAAGACACAACTATGACTAGAAATAGGGATCAATTAGTTCAAGCAGGTTTCAGTAGCTAAAGTAGACTCATCCTTCATGGGGTACTGTTTAAAATGTTACAATAAAATTCCTCCCCACATACTCCAATTATATGAAACGAAATTTAAATCTTGTATTAAACGCACACTATGTATGTGGCCAAGCATATTATAAGTTAGGGGATTACATCGCTGACAAACATGCTTGGCTCAACGCTGGTCCTGTGAATTCGGAAACATTGTTGGAGCTGCTGAACATTGGAAAAAACTGTCTTTGCATTGTATAAATTCAATTTCTTAGTATTATATAATTGCATAGCACACGTGTGAGCACTATGTACTTGCTATAAAGCTGCCATTTACTGGGTACGTCTTTCATTTACTTGAATGTGCCCTAGCGGCTGAGAGTATGTCATGTTCACTTTAATGTCTCGCTTGTGGTGGTGTGTGTATTCGATCATTAAGTTCCCTTCAAAATGGTTGAAAATGGTGCTGATCCATACGTCATGTTCGTGAACGGGCGCCGTCAGTAGGGACTGGTCATCTCTTAGTTGCCACGGCTTATTTTGATTTCTGAATTGTTTGTATGTTATTTTTATAACCGACGCTTTTAACGTGCACGTCTTTCTACATCGTTCTCACATGGATAATTTCAACACGAATGATGTAATAAAATATTTTGTAACAATTTTATGATTTAAAAGAGTGTCCGTGGATTATCTTGCCCGTTTTTCTCCATAGGTACCTACGCTTTGGAATGGGCAACTAGCTTCATCTTTCTGTCTGTCCGACCCTTTGACAATTCAAAATTGCCTGTAATTGGTCTATTTGAAATAAATGACTTGAGTTTTAGTTTGACTGTATTCATTATAACTTAGTATTTAACTAAACTAGCCCAAACACAAACCTCTTTTGAGCCATTCTTAAAATACAGGTTCAACTTCAACTCATCTTTATTGACATCATGTCTAAGATAATACTATAAATGCGAAACTTTGTGAGAATGGATAGATGGATGGATGTTTTGTTATTCTTTCACGCACCAACTACTGAACGGATTATTATGAAACTTTACAGTAATATAGCTTAAACATCAGGACACGATACTTTTCATCCCGATATTGCCACGGATTCGACACTTATGCGGGTGAAACCTCGGGGCACTGCTAGTATCTAATAAAAATCTTAAGTTCACTGACAGATAACGCACTGTTTATACCGCTGAGTCTACAGGCATGGAATTTTGCACAACAGTTGTTATGTAATTTATGTAAACACAAAGAAAGGATTTTTGAAAATTCATCCTTCATCATTTGCCTAGCCTTTTCCCAACTATGTTGGGGTCGGCTTCCAGTCTAACCGTATTATAATACCAGTATTTTACATGGAGCGACTGCCTATCTGACCTCCAAAACCCAGTTATCGCGGGTAATACGATACCCCTTGGTAAGACTGGATGTCAGACTTTCGGGCTACTGACGACTTAACATGCTTTCCGAGGCACGGCGGAGGGGTCTTGGTATGTGAAGATGGTCACACATCTACGGAGCAACCGCGGTAAGCGTAGCTAAACCTGATCGTTCGACTGTGCGGCTGTTATTACTTAGCCACAAGCCCCTCCAGAAAATTCATCCTTAAAGGTGTTAAATAGGGAATGAGAGTTGGTATGGAAGTTCGTCATTTATGCCGACGGGAAATCCCATCTGGTGCACGATCTGCGTGATAATGAATAGAGAATAGAATAGATCCATTTTATGATATGCAAAGAAATGGCGATTGGTGACAAAAAATAACAGTATAAAAAGGACATAAAAGTAAAAGGAACCAGATCCTGGAAGTATTGCCAACCGATAGTTAATAGGTCACTTCTGTTCAATATTCTTCCGTTACGTCCTGAAATGTCGGGACTTCGTTAATTGCGAACATTTCTGCCATCCATTAATAACGTTTATTGCGTTTTAATACCGACGCCAACTGTCTGCCCGACGGAAACGGATGTAGGTAAATAACGTTGAGTGACTCGTGACTTCCTGAGTTTCTTTTTAAACGCCACACAGCAAAATTTCGTAATGACCGAGAGGTTAGAGCCTCTTAATACTCGTACGAGGTCGCAGGTTTAGATCTGCTTAATATCAATGTGGAAACAAACATATTTCACAAGTCCCTTCTAAGTTAGGCTTCACACGTAGATAATCTCCATGGCTTCACATTACAAGGTGATGATGAAGAAAACCTGAGTTAAGAAGTGTCTGAAAACAAAAAACGGTACGAAGTCTCTTTTTTTGTATTTATCGAGCTTTATGGTTAGATAACATTAACCAGGCGGCCTAGGCCCATAATCTGACGAAATAATGAACTTCCAGTAGTTTAAATACTATTTATTATCTAACACTACAATATAACAAGGCACGTGATAACTAAAAGCTAACTACTACAAGGTGGGCAACTTGGAGGTATACAACTTTTTTTGCCGCCATTTTGTTTTGGCGGCAAATATTGTTATTATTATTGTTGTTTCATGAAAATTATTTTGTTTAGATACGGCAAATTTGTTATGGAGCGTTTTACGACTGAACAAAGTGTTTTAATTATTAAAACATTCTACTCAACCTAATCATGTATTGCGAAAACTCTTAAGAAAATTGCGGCCAATTTTTGATAGAAATCATTTACCTTCGCGGCTAACAATAACTCGTTTAGTGATTAAATTTGAGCATTGTAACAGATAAAGCAGTTTTCTTACATCAAGTGAATCAGTTGGGCTTAGGAAACATGTGGTTCCAACAAGACGGGGCCACATGTGATACCGCCACAACGAGACATTGAAAAGAACATCTCCGGGTCGATTAATTTCGAGAAACGGTGACATTGATTGGCCCCCAAGATCCCCGGATTTAACAGCTTCTGACTTTTTTTGTGAGGATATCTAAAGGGACGTGTCTATGCTAACAGGCCAATGAACCTTCAAGAATTAAAACAAAACATCTGAGACACAGTCACTGAAATAACACAGGAAATGTGTGAAAAGGATTCACATCAGCCATGCTGCTAGAGGTGGACATTTGTCTGAGATTATTTTCCATACTGAATTGCAGGCCCTAAATACTATATTTAAATAAAAATACTTAATCATTTTTTTTTTACTTCATAGAATACACTTTTATAAATAAAGTGTACCTCTTATTTGCCCAGCCTGTATGTGGTTAGACTCACATGACATTATCATATGTCAAATGACGCCTGAAATATGTCACAGACAAACACTTAGTATGAAGAATCCATGAGGCATTTGCATTCTTACTATTTTCTAACAGTGGCCATATTATCTAAGACACGCTACTCACAGCTATTTCTTCCTTCATCATAAATAACAATCCTCCCTTTTTAGACTTTCATGTTTATTACAGCAATACTGTAGTCTTGCGGAAGGTTTATTTGTAATTTATTTTCCAACCCATTCATCGGTAGCTATTTTAGCACTCTCAAGCGTATTGACTAATATGTTGGGAACCGACCCCAATGCAATGTTGGGGCAATGTTTTCTTTTCTAGGTAAAATAAATAACCTCAATAAATGAATAAAAGAAAACTAAAAGTGAAAAAAAACTTTGTACGTAGGTAGATATTCGTGTACTTTGGAAACTTTACGTATTACATTTACAGTTTCAGTAAATAAAGTAAACTTTACACAATTTAACGAAGCAACCTAAAAGTTAGGAATCGTGTCGCGACAAGATAAATAAACGTGAATTGATTTTCTCTTAGCGAGGTTGTTTGCCGAAACCTTATTAATGTTGAGAGGTTTGCACACAACTTCACCATGTGCCGTATTATCTCGAGAACACGACCAAAAGATATGCAAATCACCTCTGTTGAACGATGCTACGTCCCTTACTCACTATCTACAGAAGCACCTAGTCTTTGAATATTCTCAACTAGTCAGACGCAAATCAGGTGACATTAGAATTTTAATTAATATAGCAGACGAACGACGTCATCGTCGTCGCGAGACGTTTACTTAAACCAATTAACTGAGATTTAATTTACATCTCAGTTCTTACTCTCACGACACACTCATCTTTAAACATAACGTTTTCTTGTTACAGATGCGGCAACACATCGTCCCCGTGCTGTTACTTGCGATTGTGGCACTCTCCTCGAGTAATGTTCTTCCAATGTCCGTTAATGACTTTAACAGAGAACAACTCAGCTTTGATAGCCAACATATGAATGACAATACATTTAGTGATAGATTTCAAACAAGAAATTTTCTTGATGAAATATACAAAAAGTACGTCGCACGCGAGAATAAACCACAATATATGGATAAATTGGAACTCAAATATGCAGATGGTAACAATAATGAAAATGATGATATTTTCAATATTATAAGCGAAGGAGATGGTTTTCGGAAAGAGCAATGGCATAACTATCCGAGACAATTGGATCGCCTTCACCATTTGTATGGACATAATACGGATAAAAGGAATTTTGACCCCGACCCTGATAAGGAATACACTGATGAAGTTGCACCTGATAATCAAGATATAAATGATAAAACCAACGAAATCTACTTAGACAGTAACCCTGGCAAGGATAATGCTTACGATGCAGGGATAACTGCGACTAACCCCTTGTTACTACTTAAAATGCGTTTAGCAAGCTTGAATAAAAATATTTACGATGCAAATGCTAAATATGATGAACTTATAAATACTGCACTAAAATCTAATAATCTGAGAGAGGATGAAAAGAATGAATTCAGGAATGATAACCCCGAAGTGAACGTCATAAAACTAAAACGGGAAGGCGTAGATAGTACGGAAAATAATGAGTTAACAGGTGAGTTCAAACTAATAAAACATTTATCTGACCAGTGGGGTAATTGCGTAACACACTAAAAGTAGAAATGGCTTTCATTTTGACAGTTCACAACATCCATTGTGTTATTTACGTTGTTGAGCAGACAAATGTTTCGACCATATAAAGCAATGGATTAGCAATATATTTCAAAATGATTTAGATTGTGATTGATAGTGTGTTACACAATTACGGTGCCGATTAGATAGTTTGCTTAAACACGTAATTTGTCTTATACGTATTTTCTTGAAATCGAATCGATTCGACAAAATCCTACAAGTTATTCGTTATATATGTATGTATATTTTGTGTATAAAATTATATATTGAGTGTAAATCCACATGTTATAATTTACATTACTAGAATTGGTCACATAACACAAACCCGTGCCGTATATTAAACCAAAAATATTATTAATGCATTCACCCACTTTCCAGTAATTCAATGAATATTGTTATAATATATTCCAGACAACCCAACCCAGATCAAAGCTGTACACAAGAGGATTTTCTCGTTGTGGAGTCGTCTGCAAAGCCTCAACCACAAGGGGCACGAACTACAGCATCGACGACAACTACACGCTTTTCACGGTCTACCGGACTCTGATGGAGGAGGTGCCCTCACGGCGCAGACCAGGGCGATACTAATGCGACCACCCGGCTCTCCTCTACGATGGGGATAATAAACTATGACAGTTGAAGCTTTTTTAAGTTCCAATTGATTTGCAGTTACGTGTTAGATAAATAAATGAGGAACATGATAGGAAAAATATGAATGGAAGTAGCAAGATCGTAGGTCAACTCGAAAAATGTTAAAACAGTAGGAAATATATCACTGACCAAAACTATTCTGTTCAGTGGAGGTTTATTTCTGTTCGGCGCGCTTTTGTGAGTTAAAAGTATCTCAAGCCAGTTTATCTTTGTCTTAGCGATAGATGTTTCATCACGTTTAAGACGAAAATGTGTATTTAATTAAGGCAATAACATTTGAAATTTGCTCAGTTTTATATTTTTAATCAACGATTTTGGAACTTGTTCACAAAGCATGCATGAAAAAAAGAAGCACAATTTATTTTTATGTCGCACCTTCAAACTTTGTCTCTAACCTGAGAGCTGAGTAGTTTCTTGTCAAATATTTGAATAATGATGACTGAATGATTTAGATTTCTTTAAATGCTGAATAGTACAATAAAATTACCAAATCGTTACTATCATTTTTGATGGTTGTCTGGTACTTAGTAATTAATAATTTATAACAAATATTTGTAATGACTGTTTATACATTCAAAACAATATAACATTAAGGTATGTATGTTAATCAAATAAATATATTAAATTATTGACTGTGGACGAAATATTTTTGTTCTTGTGCGCAAATTCAATGCTTATTGTCTTCTGAAATGTAACTATTTGTTAATGATCCATAGAATGTAATATCTATATAACTTCCACTTCTATTGTGTCTATAAGGTTTAAAAAAACAAAAAATATTTGAATAACATAATAGTGATAATAAAATAATTACGTATATTGCCATTATATATGTAAATAAATAAAATGTATATCAGCTTTAATGTTTAATTTATAACCTGAAAGTTTTTAATTTTCCCGCCTATATAGTTTTATTGGCAATAGCGACATCTAGGTTTTATAAAAAGAACTACCTCAAAGAAAATCGAACACCACAGATATAAGAAAACAGGTTCAAGGTTATTTCCGATACAATGATTTATCTTATTTTAAGTAAACTTATCGACTTGAATTAAAGGGACCTTGAAAACGTTAATTGCGACCGAAATTAATAACAAAGTTATACAAAGTTATCAGTATTCTTGAACAAAATCAACAATCACTCGAACTGTCACAATCACAAATCACAACATTCAATGTTTTGTTAAGAGATATCTCGAGACACTTTATAAATAAAACATCACGTCCAAGACATTCAGACACCTAAATCAAAATAAGCAGATACCTGACATGGTAAGTACCTATTTTCATTAATTACACAAAGGTAAAATTGTTAGTAGCCTAATTGCCTTACAAGGATCAACTTTACCCACTACAAGTGTCAGTCAAGCAAACAGCTAAAATTGATGGTCCAGTCCAGCATACCTGACAAACTGTTTTTGTTAAGATTACGTCAGTAAACGTCAGACTAGCTCGGAATAAGATAGATTCATTCAACAACAGAACACGATTATCTAATAGGTAGTAGGGATCTAAGGTTTTAGAATTGAATTCTAGTTATAATACTGTTGTTGTTGTCCTATTATTGTTTGTACTATTCTGTTTTTATTACATCTAAAAGAAAAAAAATTAGGATACTTGATAATGAACTCTCGTAAAAACATTAAATATATAACCTCAAAATCACGAAGTTTGTCTTGGTTTTATAGTTTCTAGCTAACCATAGATCTCTAATTGTAAGTATTCAAAAGCATTCTTTTAATCAGATAATATTTGATTAAAAGAATGCTTTTGAATACTTGACTGGACTAAACTAATATTTATCTTCTGTCCTTTTCTTAGAAAGAAAAAGATGCACTGAACTTGAATTTATTTTAGTTTGTGAACAAGGGAATCGGCGCCAGTATTGAAGAGTTACTAACGCTGAGAGTTCCTTCTAGCATCACTTCGTTGTCAACCAGTCTGTCTGTTAGTCAAGACCCTATTTCTCAAGAACGCGTGGAGGAATAAAATTGAAATTAATATCAAATTGAAATACATAATGGGATGGGATTATTTATTACTAGGCGCTATATGAGATTTCTCATTAAATGACTGGTTAGTTCAGCTAGAAGGCTGCCCCCCTTGACAGGGGATAGTTAATAATTATCCTATAGATATAGGGGTTTTCAACTGGTCGAGCTCCAATTCAAGTCAATATTGAAATAACAATTGTTATTATTGATCAAAATAGAATTTGATTAATAGGATAAAATTGAATTCCTTAGATTTTTTTATTAAAAGTAAATGGAAGAATAATTAAAATTAGGATAGATAAAAGCAATCACCCCACCTAATTTATTATGGATTGATCGTAAAATTGCATAAGCAAATAAGAAATATCATTCTGGTTGAATATGAACAAGAGTTACTAATGGATTAGCTGGGATAACTAGCTACGCCACTGGTGCCACCCTGTATAGTACAATCATCACAAAATTATTACACAGAAAAAAAAATTGCCTTTGACAAACAAACTTTGACCTACTTTCGAAGGCTGAAAACCGCGCGATTCTCTACGCCTATTGGCTGTCATCGTGTTCATGGCGAGTGCGAGCTGCTCTGCATTTGAAGCGGATCCCTTTCGAGGAGAGACCCGTGGACATCGTGAAGAAAGGCCAGCAGAACACCGAGGAATACCGAGCTATCAACCCTAACCAGAAAGTGCCCGCCTTACTTATAGGTAAGCAATCAACAGATTGAAGATAGGGAACAATATCTTAAAATGTTTTACCTATACCTACCTAAGGCTGTTTTATAGTCACTAAAACGAAAAAACGGAGCTGCTCAAGCGCGCGACTTTGAAACGCAACTACTACCCCATACATCTCCGAATGCGCGCGCTCCAACGGGGCGCTGCCGCTGCCGAAACGCGTAACAATAAAACCAGCCTAAGGAAATGTCGGAGAAACAAAAAAAGTTTTTCCAAAATTGTTTTCAGTAAAAAAATCGAGTACTGTATTTATTTTCCTGCGGGTTAATTACGGAACACACCAACAGTAGCAAAGGCATTCATTTTGACAAATCAACAACATTCATTGCGTTATTTACATCGTAGAGCAGATTTTTTTTTCGAACATTTGAAGCAATGGATAAACAATATGATTGAGATTGTGATTGATAGTGTGTTACGCAATTAGGGTGCTGCTATATCATGGTCGAAAACAACATGAATGCATGATGTTTTCATCTTCATTAATACAATAATTTCCTAATACCTAACTTGCTTCTGCAGTACCCACTCTCTTGGGACAACGCTCGTTTATATCGTCAGCAATTCAGCATATCAATTCAACTACTGTGTGCTAACCACACCAGAGTAGCCTAAGTGGTCATACACACGAGCGACACGCGACAACGGCAGAGGCAACTGCAGTTGTCGACGTGTCGGCGGCTGCCGTCGAAAACATGCCATCGTGTACCTCCGGACACCGTACTCATATACACGAGCGGCACGTTGTCGACGGTTACAGTCGCCTCTGCCGTAATGCGTGTCGCTAGTGTGTATGCACTCTTACTCATCCCATATTATGTAAATACTTAGCTAGCGCCTGTTCCTTTGTTTTGTGATTATTGCAGTGAAAACTGGTTTAGGCGCGTTGAGCGATTTTTGGTAGGGGACAATCTTATGGGTTCGTGTCACCGACATGATAATGTTAACAATATATCTGTAGCTATGCACAGTTTTAAGTTTTTACTTTTTCTATCGGCAATCCCCATAACTGCCTATGTTTTTTTACTTCTATTTCCACGCCCCGTTAGTTCAGTGTTATAGGTACCTACAGTCACCAAAACAGAAGTAACCGGAGTCGACATGCTCGCGAACGAAGTCGTGGGCACAGCTAAAACTATGGGTGTACAGTACCTAGTATTTAAATGGATTTTTCATTAAATCATCATGATCTGCCTAGCCTTTTCCCAACTATGTTGGGGATGACTTCCAGTCTAACCAGTTGTAGCTGAATACCGGATGGAGCGACTGTCTATCTGACCTCCACAACCCGGTTACTGGATAATACGATACCCCTTGGTAAGATTGATTGTCAGATTTTTCATTAAATAAGTAGCAATTTTTTATGAAGTAGTTTATCAATTATGATTTTAAAATAATATCGCGGGGTCGAGGTGAGGAATGAAAATAAATATTACATCACCATTGTGACGAACACAATATATCATTCGTTTTCGCTGTAAATACCTGTAGGTTGATTGTGCCCACCATATCCCAAAAGGACCAAAAACTAATTTCCCCTAGGCAAAAGAAATAATAAGTCATTCTTGTAAAAGATTCCGCTACGGAATATGATTACTTACGTACTTAAATGACGCGAGCGTTGAAATATGGCTGTATGTGATGAAGTTCTTCGAAAAAATAGGTTAATTTTAAATAAATTATAGGACAGGTTAAAAAAAAACCGTATAGTATTGTATTTATTTATATCTCAGTATTATGTTACATTGAGGTCTTATATTAAACATTGTTTTACACATGCTACCAGTGGTGTAGAAATATTAAAAGACATACAGGCAGACTGGTTAAGATTCACCAAAAGTGCATCATTTTTGTTGTCAAAATATTAATAGTTAAATCAAAAATATAAGTCATAATAATATCGAAAATATAAATCATAATGTCAAAATAAAAATTACAATGTCCTAGAATTCATAATAATGTCAAAGTACTAATGTCATTATTAAGATCTTAATTACTATATCAAAAAGTATGATTTAAAAATTCATTGACGGAATAAAAACACATGTCTAAGAGCCAAGCAAACATTTTACATTTAAACTTATTAATTGGTAACATTCTCAAGGCAGAGGTGGTAATTTATTATAAATTTTAATTGTTATTTATGTAGGCAGGCCACACATTTTTTTTTAATGACACCCGTCTGTCCCACTGCACAGCTAAGTCCACTTCTCACACAGGGAAGCCACGAGCACTGATCACCAATTCAGGCGGACCATGGTTGCTCATTGCGAATTCGTGGTTTCAGACCTTACGGCCCGTATTAATAAACGTTCCTCAGCCCAAGAGCTCGCACTTGACATCAATCTTGAGGTCATGATCGTATTAATAAACATATAATTTACGTACTCAAGTTACGGCTTGGGCTTACGTATCAGCCGAGTGATGGACTGATTAATAAACAAAACCCTACACTTAAGTATAAAATAGGTGTGTGTACTCGAGTGGCTGAAACCGTTGTATTCCGTAATTACAGACACAATTAAAAAGCCATTGTGTCTCGCGTGGATCCATACGAAGGGTTAAACCTCAGTGTAGGTGGCGGACTAAGCCTGTCGAAAATAAAATGAGCCCCCCCCCCCCCCCCCCCCCGTCTATGGGTACTTGTATTTCCATTAGAATTTTGCAAAAATGAATAATTCCTAAAAAAGAAAGTATAACGTGTGTAATAAGGCAGCAGGATAATTTTTTTCATTTCAGGGAGGTGCACATTCATCTCCTCATTATACTGTTCATGAAAGGCAAGCAGGGATGCGAGAGCGAGCGACAAGAGCTCGAGAATCGAAATATTTACACTGTAACTCTGAATTCTCGGTCTTTTGAATATTCGTATTCGTACGGAAACAGGAGTTGCTTTCTCAAGTTATTTAGGCAAAGAGTCTTAGAAAAAGAGAGCGGCCGAAGCTAGCTCGAAAATTTTTAGCCCCCGATCTGGTAGGTGTCCGTGACTTGAGGTCGTGATCAGTAGCGCGAAACGTGGAGTTTGAAAATATTTTGGGTGAAATTAATTATTACGGTGAAATAGAGTATGTACTATGACGATATTTTATGGTCTTTGCGATATCGTATACCAAAAATCTATATAAGGGTCTCGAATCCTTAATTTCTACTACAGACCTATATTTTTTTTTTTTTCATTTCGAGAAAGTATTTTTACTCTATTGGAATGAGCAAATATATTCTTCCTGCTTTCCATTTTCGTTTATAACCACTTTTTAACAAATTAAACGCGAGATGTTCGTGACAGTAAATAAATAGAATGAGGTTGATTGTTGTTTGGCGTCCTTTTTTTGTCACTCGACGCAGACGCTCCAGTCTGACGCTATATTGCGTTAAGTTATTTCTACCTACTGATTTGAGTAGCATTTCTGTCGTATTGGGAAATAATACACAGCATTTTTAACAATTTAAGGCTTTCCTGGGTGCAAAGCTACTTTATGGCGTGATACAGCGCTTTTCATTAATGTTTTAACAGAATACAAGTATTTCAATAAATCTTACGACATAGCAATAACGAAATGTGATGTATGTTATTCTAAGCTTCGATCAGTGTGACGTAATAGACACGAGATCAAACCATCAAGTACAGCGTCTTGAGTAGCTGATCTTGGTAACTGAGATACTGTTTTCATGTGTTTAATAACAGTAATGAACCAAGCTCAGCATGATCTACATCTATTACACATCTGCTTACAGTCGAATTTACTTACTATTAATGCCTCGAAAACGAAATACATATTATCACTGCTAAAAACAAAAAAATTGAAAATCATCGAAGTACTTTTCCTATTAACGGTGAATAAATAACTAAAGTTAACAATGAAAAATATTTAGGCCTTGTTCTTGACAGTCAGCTTACCTGGAAACCGCAAATCGAAAATATCCGCAATAAAATAAATTCACTAACAGCCGCGCTAAGAGGTATAGTAAGATGTCTCCCAAGACATGTTCGATACACGATATATGACTCCTTGGTCAAGTCTCGTATAGATTATTTGGTAGAGGCATACCTCTACCAAATAATCTATACGAGACTTGACTTACTGAACCCCATAGGGTTCAGCAACAAAATCAAACTTGCAAAAACTGCAAGTTGCACAAAATAGAATTATTAAAACATTATTTCGATACGACTATCTAACACCAACTAACAAAATTTATAAAGCAAGAAAACTATTCAATCTTTCCCAAACACATAAATATAACACATGCATTTTTATTAGAAAAATCCTTACTAAAGATATCCACTCACAAATTACATTCACAAAAAGATAGATTACCATAAACGCATGACATGGCAGGCAAAACACCTATGTTTAAGAAGACGGCAAAAATTGTATTCTATACGAGTATGATGGAGCCCAACACTACAACGAATTACCTAAAAATATAAAAGAAGCAAAATCTATGTTTACATTTAAAAAACTATTGAAAAGCCACATTTTAAAGGATTTTTCATTAATAAAAGCTCAATATTAAGTTCAGTGGTACCAATTACTAATTTTAATTGTAACACACATACAATTCAAAATATAACCTAATAAACAATTAGTCATTTTATGAATATAATACACATAAGTACATTATTATAGTATAACATATAACACAGCAACATTTAACTACATACCTATTAAGAAATATTAATGTTTTTAAAGGTTGAAGGTTGAAATTTTGTCAAAGTAGGTACTAACCCACTACGCCAATCGGCTATAAGTATTTTTAATTATAATATTGTATTATCTCTGTAAGTGATTGTAAATCTTTTGAGAAAATAAATGTCTGAAACCGTAAACCGTAATTAATTAACAGTGATCTTGATAGGCTGATATCGTAATAATGGCGTATCAAGTGCTTACGCACTTGAGTACATCGTTGAGGAACGTTTATTAATATGGACCATAGTGCGTTTGATAAGTAGGTACAACCCGCAAGATTTAACTTGAGACTTTGCTCGAATAACGTAAGCGCGCGATCTCGGTGCTGAGAGAGCGGTAACCTTTCCTCACGATATTTCCCTTTTCTGTAGGTCAGTGATAGCTACATAAAATAATCTTAGAAATTAAGTAGGCACCTAGATATTAAATTAATAAAGTCACTTTTGAACTTCCCTGGTTTCGAACCCGCACCCTCGTATTTGAGAAGCAGGCGCCTTAACACCGGGGGCATCAAAATTCTGAAAATGTGTCACAAATTCAGGAATGAGAGAACATTTTTTTCTGAGTTGTTTTCGTAATTTAATTAGTGAACGTTTTATTTCCACCACATACTTATGTAGGTAGGTACATGGGTACGTAGGTACGTCAGGAAGACGTGGGTATGCTCCGGAGACGTAGCCTACCTATGATATGAGGTTATTATATCCACACATTCGCCCGTCGATAAAAGCGCCTAATACACCAATATCCGCGCGATTTGACGAAAAGGAAATGAGTAGAAAATGTTCGGCTCATCGATATCACCGCTTTGCCGGTGGTGGATGATTTTAATTTCACAAAATGCGATAACTCATTCAAATATTCTATTCAGAAATCAAAATACAGTACCTAACTCTCTATTTTTTCCGTCAAGTCAATATTCCTTTATTTATTTTTATTCCCACTGTATATTGAAAATTGGTTCCAGCTAGCCGACTACGCGTATGTAGTATTATAGGTTCATAAAGTTCATTTTGTTCTTTTTGGGTTGATTATTTTCCATTTTATTAATTTCTATCAGCCGTTGAAACCTAATTGAGTAATAAACATTTAAACTCAAAATTCAAACAGGCACTTTTAAATTTTCAATGGATCAGTCCTTCAGAAAGATGAAGTTGCCCATTCCAAAGCGTAGTAGGTACCTATGGAGAAAAACGGGCAAAAAAACTCCACGGACGCTCTTTTATATCAAAATATGGTTACAAAATATTGGTCACATCATTCATGTTGAAATATTGTGCATGTGAAAACGTTATAACCCTCTGTAAAAACCATTCAAATATTAAATTAAATGAAAATAAGTCGTGGCAGCTAAGAGATGACCAGTCCATACTAACCCGTGCCCGTGCCCGTTCACGAACATCATTAGCACCATTCAGCTCATCAGCAGCAGCAGCAGCAGCGTGCGGGCGTGCGTGCGTGCGTTCAGCATTTTGAAGGGAGCTAAACTATCCAACACATGCGCCACCATTAGCGATACGCTCACTCTAAAGCAATGAGCAAAACATACCCTCAGCCGCCAGGGCACAATCAAGCAATGAAAGACGTACCCAGTAAATGATACCATTACAGTATGTAAGGTAACTCACACATATGATATGCAAGTATACAATACTAAAACATTGAATTTATACAACGCGAACATAGTTTTTAAAATCTTCAACAGCTCCAAAAGTATTTTCAAATGCTAATCAATTTGTTTATGCAGCCTTAAGGAGCAGACCAGTGTTAAGCCAAGCATTTTATCAGCGATGTAATCCCCCAACTTAGCTTAGCTTTAGCTTGGCTGCACAGTGTGCGTTATATACAAGATCTAAATTTCGTTTCATTTAGTTGAAGTATATGGGGGTTATTTTATTGTTAAAAAAAAAAGAAAGGGTAGTTACGCATAGTACCACAGTTTTGGGAGTTCTCACGAACCTAAATAATTTGTAATACTAATGTAATATATAGTCAAATACGTCAGGTTATATGTAAGTCAGTGTCGAAGGACAATCATTAGTTTTTTATACTTTATATTTAAATTTGTTCTCATGTAAGTGAAATGCAAAGAACAATGGCGAAAGCTTAGCTGACTTTAATTTGAGCGTCTAAAAGTGACTTATATACGAAGGCAGTTCTATTATTTTTCTACGTTTTTTCAAAGTATCACATTACCTAGTTAACTCCGGATAAAAAAATTATTTTAAATGAAAAGTTATTGATTTTTTCATTGACAATTAGTGATGCCATTTTGTATTTATTCTGCCAAGTGACAGTAAGTACAGTATTATTGTAATAAAATCAGTTTTAGTTTGTTGTTGTAACAAAAAGGAGTAAATGAATTAACAATAATGTTTATTTATAAGTGGAAGTGTTCTTTGTAGGGAGGTAAAAATATTGTAGTGTAAAAATAAATTAATTACTTTCAATTAATTCGACGGCACGGTTGGCGCAGTGGTTAAGCGATTGACTGCTGCGCTGCGTGTCGCGGGTTCGATTCCCGCACGGAACAAATATTTGTATGACCTATAAGTAGTTGTTCCGGGTCTGGCTGTTTGTGTATGTGAGTTTAAATGTTTGTAAACGCACCCACGATACAGGAGAAATTCCTAGTGTGGGGCAACGTTTTTTTTAAAAAAAAAAAAAAAGAAAAAAAAAAAATTAATGACTGGCAAAAAGACTATTATCCCAAGTCGAAAAAAATATGAAGTCTTGGTTTGACAACTGTTGATTGTTCAATGGGGTTGCCAGGTCGCCAAACCTAATAGCCGGACAGAGTTTGGCCGGACATTTGGGTAGAAAGGCCGGACACCCTACATTATTGAGGATTTTGTGTCTCAGTGTTAATAGGTACGACAAAAAAAATGTATAAAATCAAGCTTTTTTGATTATTGTCATAATCAGTCATCGGCGCTCGCTCGTTTGCGAAATGTAAAAAGCCTAACAAAAGCCGGACAAGCCAGACACCGTTTATTTTGGCTGGACACGCAATCAGAAAGCCTACCTATGTCCGGGTTTATCCGGACGCCTGGCAACGCTAACCATAAACATAACCTACAAAAGTTCATGACTGAATTTCTATTATTCTCGGACTTCTCGAACAAAAATTCTTGCACAAACTAATTCAGAAGTTGACGCCGAGTTAAACAAGATATTTTTCATTTAAAGACGCAAGAATTAAATCTCAGCTAAATTAATGTATGGGTGGCTGCCATTGTTCTTTCTTTAGGAGAATTAAATGTCTTTAACCAGAATTCTCGTAATTTGAACGTTCATAGTCTGATCTGTCTCAATCTGTCAAAAAATCTTCTAATTTCTCTCCATTTTTCTCAATTTTTTTTATATTGACTGTCGCTGAGATGAGACTGCGACTAGATTTTGAACGTTTTTAAAATGGTCTGAATACTTTCTTGAGTAGCGTCGTGGACGATGGGCCATAGTTTCACGAAGTGTAATTACATTCGAATAACACGTTACTAAAACTGTTGCTACATTTGGTAGGGATACAAACAATCGTCCTTGAAATCGTTAGCGGATATCTTTAATCTTCTCCCTAAGGTTGTTAAAATCCTTTGTTCAGATTAAGTGGCGGGTAGGAAATGGCCGGAACTAGGCGACCATTTTCCACATGACTTCATTTCCAAATACACTTTCTGAGGTTCGATCGTATTGACATAGTTTTGAGAACTCGATTGTTCCTTTATTACAGAAACTACAGGGACATCGGCAGAAACGCCCTAAGTACATACCTTTTAGAGATAGTTTTATAGGAAATTAGCTAACGCCCGAGGCTTCGCCCACGTGATTGTCGGAAATTGTCACACGAGAATTTACTACCGGAATAAAAAAGTATCCTCTGACCCATAGACATCGTGCTCTGACCTAACCCAGGCCTGGCCTATCCGTTTGCCTTTCATCCAATTCCGTTCAGCCCTTATATCGCTTAAAAAGAGGTACACAATTTTTTTTAATAACAGAGATATGTGAATTTTATAACCGTGTCCAATTTTTACCCCCTTGAATGATTTTAAAAAAACGCTGAAACACGTAATTCTTTATTTCTTACCAAAAGCATACACCATTCCACCATGGAAGATATCACATGTGACTCCCATACCGAAATCTTCACATAAATCTTCACTCGATGAATATCGTCCAATAGCGATACTATCTCCTCCCGCGAGAGTTTTCGAGAATGTCCTACATCAAGGAATTTACAAGCAAGTGAAACAGTACCTGTGCAATGAGCTTTCGCGAAAAAAGATCTGTCAATACTAACTTACTTACACTAGTTAATTATATATCTACTAGTCTTGATCGCAGAGGCCAGGCAGACGTTCTTTTTTTTTTTTTTCTGGTGGGAAATCATCAAATGACCCCTCCCGCTCTGGGTGGAGCGGAAGGGAGTGTCAGACTCTTACTGACTAAAACCCACCCATGTTCCTTCCTTCGCCCTTTATGTTCCGGGGTAGCGGTAACCCTTTCGGACAATCCCGCTGAAGGTAGACGTTCTTTACTTTGATTTTCAAAAGGCGTTCGACAGAGTCAACAATGACGTCTTGCTGGCAAAGCTCAGTGCGATAGGTGTTGCTCCAGGGCTTCTACGGCTTCTTGCAGATTAAATGCGGGACCGAAAACAATTTGTCAAATTAGGTTTGTACGAGTCACTCCCATACCATAATCGCTCAGGTGTGAATCAAGTTTCGGTAGTCGGCCCTCTCCTTTTCATTTTGATGATTAATGACCTCCCTGATGTAGTTGCGAACGCCAGATCCCTCTTATATGCTGATGAATAAAAACTATTTTATGAAATAAAATCTGAGCGCGATTGCCAAACTTTGCAATCAGACATTGATTCAGTGTATAAGTGGAGTTTAGAAAATAAAATGGAATTTAATAAATCAAAATGCTACGTGATGTCTTTCGGTCGAATGCGGCGCCCAGTCAACTTTCTACACAAACTGAGTGGAGATACAATTACAAGAACTGATTCCATGAAAGACCTGAGAGTCATATTCGACCGTAAGCTCACTTTTCACGACCACATCACATCCACTACTAAGGAGTATTTCAGGCGCCTTGGCTTTGTTTTAAGTAACTGTCGTGACTTCCACAACCCCCACGTTATCAAGCTTGTTTTTGGGGCATTGGTCCGTAGCAAGCTTGAGTCTAGTGCGTGCGTATGGAATCCTTTTGAGAAGCAGTATGCGTTAGCTTTAGAAAAGTTCAAAAAACATTCCTTAGATACCTTTACAAGCATTACTGTGTTCCATTACTGTCGTGGCAGAAAACACCGCTTACTGGCTGATCCAACTTGCCGTACTGTGGCACACTCCAAGTCACCTATTCCTCGCGATCTCCTGGACTCAAACACAGATCTTAATATGTTTGCGAATGAATGGAAGATGATATTGTCAGAATGTTTGAATTTTTGCGGGAAGAATGCATGACTATGTTAAATAAATTATATTATTAAATAGTGTAATTGGCTTCGGCCGTTCTATTTAATATAAATAAAACATAAATACATTTGAATTTTTCATATCCCTAACATAAGAAATGCTGGGTTTAACATACAAACTTTCATCCCCTATATCACTCCCTTTGGATTATTTTTGAGACAAAAAGTAGCCTACGTCCTTTCCCAGGATGCCATCTATCTCTTTGCCAAATTATATCGAAATCCAAACAGACAGAGTTACTTTCGAATTTATTATATTAGTATGGATAAACCTTGAAAGTGTTAGTCATGTGTCAACAACAAAATGAGGGTAGTTACTACGTGCTGTCTTTTTTATTGTTCCATTGTTAAATAAATATGTTTGAAATGAAATGACTACGCGTTGTTATAAACACTCCATAAATGAATATGGCGCAATGTGCATGTTTTATGTGAATAAAGTTACGAAAAACGGCTTTGCAAAAAACAAATTATTACTTATTAGCCCCCATAACTATCTATTTAGTTATGTACACTAGTAATCTGTGGAAACGTTGTTGATTGTACATTTACCCCTCTTTTGTAAAACATATTGTACAATTGTTTCTTTTTCCCACATAAATAAAATAAAAATTAAAAAAATAAAATAACCATCTCATTATCCGTCTAATAACCGGCAGGATACCGACCAATAAATCAACATAATCACGACCGCACAAGCATCATATTAGGTCGATGAATGTTTGAACAAGCATTCGGTTCTATATTCGCTGATGTCATCGTAGTCACAATAGCCTCTCGGCCCGCTGGAGTGCACTGTGGGTAGCTAATAACCCACCCATTAATTAACACGTTAACACACTTCAATCGCTAATAGACGTCACAAGGTGCTCTTGCGCCTAAAATTTGATTTTCGAACGCGATTCCGATTGATAAGCTATCCATCAAGGGAAATGAGGTCGATTCGATGATCGTAGCAAATTAACTGTGAGAGTAGTTAAGTAGGTACTTAGTGCCTACCTACATAATATTGAAGCCTAAGTTGATTTGTTACATAGGTAAGTACAGATTACAGTGTATTTTTCCTTGGTTTAATTGGTCAACAAACCCGTTATGAAAATCACGAGTGTGCCTACGCGTCAATTTCAGTTTGGTAGGACTGAACGTCTTGTACTTTGTAAGAGACACATTAAAAGGTAATTACAATGGGATCTTTGTTTCCTGAAAATAAATACCTAAATGAAATTATCGACAGCTCAATTCTTTCACGACTCGATATTAAATTGAAATGAATGGTATCGTGCCTACTTACAGAGAATAGGGAGTACTCGTAACAATAGCTAACGCACTAGATATTAGATTTATCATCTGTGTCGCGAGGCGATCTCTCTAGTCATAGATATAAATAGGAATAAGAAGAATAGCACCCGCATGGATTACGTTCAATTCTTAGAACACTAGACACGCTGATTGGTTTAACGAGGGACAATAGTGAAAGTGGGAAAACAGATATAGCTTACCTCCCAGCATTATCACAAGTTGTTAGCCCGGTGCAGTCGCCAGCGCAAAGAGAAACACTGCACAAAACTTTCATCAAAGTTTTCATTGCGATTTATACTCACAGGTTAAGGCTGCATTCACATCAAAACGTATATGTTTACGAATGCCGTTTTGGTCTTTTGGTTATCGTGTTATGTTTATGTTTTGGTGTGAACTCTGCCTAGCCTTTTCACAACTACATAATAATATGTTGGGTTCGGCTTCCAGTTTAACCGGATGCGGCTGAACACCGGTATTTCACATGAACCGACTGCCTAGCTGACTTCCACAACCCAGTTACTGGGTAACATGAAACCTCTAAATCTGGTTATCAGACTTTTGGACTTCTACCCATAAAACTGTCAAAGATCTGTCTGCTGGCTGTCATTCATCAGCCCGGATCAACGGCTTAACATGCTTTCCGAGGCAGACAGAGGGGTCTCGATATGTAACTGATAGTCACCCATCCACGAACCGACCACGGCAAGCGTAGGTTAACCTTCGATCGACCCGTGCGGCTGCTATCACTTAGCCACGAGCCCATCATGACCACCTACCAAGTATTTATTTGAAAACATTCGGCATTTTGGCAGTAAAATACAGACATAAAACTGAAAGTACGACCCTCTATCGTAAACGAAATACATTGTGTACAAGATAGAAAGATAAATCTTTCACAGCATCCCTAGTAAGTTTAATGCCCGTCACTATTTACAGCTTCAGATTGATAAGTGCAGTCCCATTAATGTTAGAGGAGCGAGCACATTAGAGCTGCTGATCTGCTCACCCCTATGATTTGGTATCTCTGGTATTAAAGATCCGTTACTCGTCGTGAAACGGTTTAGCAAAGATTACAGACGATGATAAAAGCTTAACGTTACGTATCTGGTAAACTGTTTTGTATGATCAGTGTGTAAATGGAGTCTTGAAAATACTGCGGGTATTTAAACATTTATTCAAAGTGATTTTCATTTGGAATGTAATTTTCAAAGAATATATATTCTTGATAAGAATTTGTATGACACAATACCTTCATAATATTCATATTCATATTTTGAAAAAGAAAACATTTTGCAAAGAAACAGATTGAAAATAAATCTGACCATGTAAATAAATGGACCCATTAGAATGCACTCACAATGCGAACCTTAACACATTTTTATTTTCTTGCTAAATGGTTGGGCTCGCTCTAGTAAGGTCTAAAACCGCAATATTACAAATTCAAGCAGGGTCGTCTGTCCGCGGTCCGCTACAATCAAACCTCATTTGCGTGCTCGAGGCGACCGACCGTTTGTTTAAAGTGGACCGGTCAATAACTCCGCAAATAGCTATTTAATGAATGTGTCGCCACCTAATAACATCGCACATAGAAAAACTCTGACTGAATTGGTAACTATTTGGGTCATTGAATCCTGCAAAGTGCGTCGGCTCCTCATATATTTATCTCAGCAGTTTGTTCAACTTTACGACTGCAAGAGAATAGTGAATTGCGAGAGATTGTAAAGTATTTTGACGACGCAATTATTCTAACAACTTTATTAAACGAAACAAATTGGAACCATTTGTAGACTTGATTTAATTAAACTTATTTATTTGTGCTCAATCTCCTGCTTGCTTGCTTCTGAATTCTGACGCTCCACTAGATGCTGCCAGCAGACAACAGCATATTTTTGCATGTCAAGCTTTATTTTTGCATTCATCAAACTTATTTTACTGTGGAAATAAACTGTATTTCTTTCTTTTTTCAACAGTTTCGGTGCGAATGCGCTACAAGATTTGATTAGCTGTTGCAGTTTGTACACTGTAGTTATCATGCTAATAAACTTATGATAATATCTGCGCAATCCAATTCACTTCGAACATATACTCATCCATTAGAAACGCTTCAAGTAAATAAGAAACGAAATAGTATTTACTGACAAAAGGTGTGGACAGACAAAATACCTCACACCTACACTCAGACTGTGTCGATTAATTTGGTAACCAAATAAACAATGCAATATAATAATAAAACCGACGATATGAAGTTTAAATAAATAAAATACGCGTGAAAGGATAAGTCCCTACGTAGAAAACTAGTGTGTTAACTAATATTGACAGAAATTATGTATATGTATGTGCTCTCGGGACAACGATCAAAGCTGCTGCAGAAAACAAGAGCTAATCGCCACAGTATAAACACATCTATCTCTGTAGCAGAAGGTTCAAAGTCATTCACACTCTGTGTTACTTACGAAAATAATTTACCACTTGGCAAGCTTATTTGCCCTAACTTTCCGCCTCGAGGAATTTCTAAAGTTCGCTTAATTTACCTGCAAATCAAATACGAGACGGATTAAGTGAATTATTTGGCAATTCTAAGGACGGCTTCGTTATACGAGGATCAATGAGTAGTGAGACCTTTTAACAAATTAATGGTTCTGTAGTCACAACAGAATCGATCAACCGAGACAGGACCAAATTAGAAACTATTGAATCAAATAATTATTTTGATTTACTAAACACTTTTAGTGAATTTTCTCTCTCTAGGTATTCTTTAGGTGCCTGCAACTGTTGATTGCTTCAATTCAAGTCACACCATTTAGCAACGATTGATTGTTCAGTCAATGGTCAATCGCTATTAATTATTCGCGTCATGTTTATAGATACTGGAATTTTGTGAGTTATAGTGCGTCCACAGGCGATGTCTGTTGTTCAACGTCTTGTTTAATTAGTCGGTGCCCATATTCATTAAACATGTATGGGTATTGATTGACTGAAATGTCTCAGGCACTAAATGCCAAAGCTCGGGGCAGTAGGATTTCTGAAAATTCGACTCGTGTCATGTCACTGCCACGTTTTATAACCCCGACTGCCTCAAACCTTAGGTTTAAGTAAATTATAAGTTTATATGAAGTAAGGTCTTATGAGAGCCCGACGTTTGGCTCCCAGACTGCAGCGGGCCGGGGCTGCCTTGAGGCGGCTCCTGCCCAATCTAGGGGGTCCTAACGCCTCCTGTCAGAGGCTCTATGCGGGGGTCGTGCGGTCTATGGCCCTTTACGGGGCACCGGTGTGGGCGCGTTCCTTGAGGCGGCGACCAGTCCGCCGGTTGAACGCGACCCAAAGGGTCATGGCCGTCCCGCTGATTCGGGGATACCGCACGGTCTCCGCTGAGGCTGCGAACCTCCTTGCCGGATTGCCGCCATGGGATCTGGAGGCAAAAGTCCTCGCCCACATATGGGAGTGGCGAGAGGAGGCAAAACGCCGGGGCGTAACTCCGCGGCCGCGAGAAGTCACGGTACAGCGGACAGAGCTCCGGTAGGATCTCATGGCGACATGGAGAGTGCGATTGTCGCAACCCAGTGCTGGGCACGCCACAATTGCGGCGATAAGTCCCCTCTTTGAGGAGTGACTGGAGAGGCGCGACAGCGCCCTCACCTTCCGCCTGACGCAGGTCCTCACCGGACACGGTTGGTTCGGGAGGTTCCTGTTCTGGATAAGGCGGGAGGAAACGCCAGGGTGTCACTACTGTGTGGATCGCCCGGAGGACACGGTGGAGCATACGGTGGATGTCTGCCCGGCTTGGGCGGAGCACCGTCGCGTCCTCGTGGCGGCGTCGGCGGCGGCGATCTCTCGAGTCCGGCCCTGGTCCAGGCCATGGTACGGAGCGAGAGTGCATGGGAAGCCGTCACCTCCTTCTGCGAAGCAGTAATGCTCGCAAAGGAGAAGGCGGAGCGCGTGAGGGAGAGGCAATCTCTGCGCCCTCACGCCCCCAGTCGCCGCCGGAGACACCCTGGACGTCGGGAGTCACCAGCTGACTCCCGGCCACCGTAGGCGCGGACTTGCCCGGCATGGACCAGGCCCGGGTCGACGGCGCGTTGTCTTCCATGCGCGCCTCAAAGAGATGTCAGCACGAACCGACGGGGTCCGCTAGGGCCGATGACTGCCAGGGCCACGGGTTGTTCGAAAGAGATACCGTGGCCCCTGGCATAGGCAACTGAAGGAACACAGGTGGGTTTTAGTCATTAAAGTCTGACACGCCCTCCCGCTTCACCCAGAGCGGGAGAAGCCATACGATGATTTCTCACCCAGAAAAAAGAAAAAAAAAAGGTCCAATGAGAGCAGAGGTGGCCAAGTGGTATTATTTTTATTTTATTGGATTACGGCCCACTCTCTCTCACCAAGAGGAGGCCTGTGTCCCAGCAGTGGGGTGATGTATGATTATGTTAATTTTATATTTAAGTAATGTTTAGATAATGAGACACTGGTGGAGTCCATGGCTATCATGCAGTACCTGGAGGATACTCGCCCCGAGCCGGCCCTGACTCCGAAATCCCCGCTACTGAAAGCCAGGATGAGGGAACTCTGTGAGGTTTGTACAATTTACAGGTACTTTCGAACTTTCGGTCAGTTAGTCATGATATAGAAATACTAGCTTTTGGAAATGTGATTATCGGAAATTATCCCACTGGACCGTAGGTACTATCAGGACGAAAAATATCATATGTCCTTGTCCAGGTCATGGTCTACCTGTGTGCCAAACATGAAATTCAGTTCAGCCGTTAATGCGTGAAAATGTAATAGACAGACAGACAGAGTTACATTCATAATAATAATATTAGTATGGATAGTATCTATGTATTATATCGCATTATTGTGTGTCCCTCGCGTTACGTAAGCACATTACAACTCTTAAGAATCATTAATCTAAAACTTGATTACGATGCTGACAAAACATAACTCAATAATAAAAACGGCAAATGGCTCAACTTTCGCCAACTGTTCTCCGAGTTATACTTATAATTAATTGAATTTGCCTTTTAACCTGTCCGCATTTAAAGGGTATTCGAGGTGTTAATTCTCCAGCGGCCCCCTTTAAGTCGGGCGCCAATTATCATGAAACTCTGAATTATCTAGAGCCCCTCAATTAAAGTCAGCGAAAATACATTGTAAAATCCAATTATTTTAAAAGAGTAACCGTAGAGTTTCTTGCCGGCTCTTCTCCATAAGAAACGACCAATTGGAACCGTACATCTAGTTTCTAACGTTTCATGAGTGCCCATGTAGGTTAAGTTTCGCAAGACGTATAAGGGACAAACCTCAACCATTTTCTTTTGCAGATAGTAGTCTCAGGCATCCAGCCGTTACAAAACATCGGTCTAAGGCCCCAGTTCGAGACGACGGAGCAATACACGAAGTTTACAAGATATTGGACCGACCGCGGTCTTCAGACCTTGGAGGAACTGCTGCAGAAGACAGCTGGGAAATGTTGCGTTGGAGACCAGATTACCATTGCTGATTTATGTCTTGTGCCTCAGCTGTACAATGCTGTTACCAGGTGGGTTATAAACAAACTTTTATTTTAAGCAGTTATGGAAGAACAGTCACCAAAAGAGATAAGTAACCAGTGCCGTCAGATATAGTTGAAGTTTAGTAAGAAACAGATTGATGTTTTCGAATGAAAATTAATTTAATAAATTAAATGATTTGTTTTCTATTAATTTAATTTAATTGTATACGAAAACATCCATCTGTTTCTTACTAAACTTCAACTATATCCGACGACCCTGGTTAATCGTCTCCTTTGGTGACCGTACATTTTATGTCTTAAGTGTTGACCCACAGCTCGTGACGCAACTTTTTTGTAAGGGTCTACAAAATAAAGCATTACAAATATGGGGCATATACCGTAAAATGGGGTGAATAGACACAATTTTCAACTTCTACACTGATTTTCTTACATATTTTGTATGAAAGCTGTTATCAAAGAATTGTCGAATTGCGAGTCTCGTTTTAATTTACCAAATAGTTATTCTTTAATTATACATAAATTTGAGAATTATTTGTGAAATAGGAAAAAGTAGGCGGTTTCTATTTACCTTGAAACTGGGGTCAAAAGATACGACAGAGGGGTGAATAGAGAAAAAACTTTAGGGTTGTCAAAATCAACTTTTATTGTACTTACGTACCTAACTAGTACTTATTTGTTTTGATTTTGATTATTCGATGTGGCGTATCTGTTTAAAATAATCATGAAGAATTCGTGAAAATTAAGTACAAGAAATGATGTAATTCACCTTAAGTGAATTAATTATAATTCGAACACAAAATACTGATCGTCGCTACAGTCACTTACGCGAACCAGTTTAAATTAAACAAGTAAAACTAAAGTAGAATCTAGAATACCTTTTTTTTTTTTTAGGTGGTAAAAATCATCAAATGACTCCTTCCGCCCTGGGTGGGGCGGAAGGGACTGTCAGACTTTTACTGACTAATACCTAATATTTAAATATATTAACGAACATTAAAATAATAGGGCATATCGAGAATATGTATTTTTAAGAATTATTCTTTTTGCAAATGTACCCACAATTAGGGCATTTTTGGAATGAGGCTAATCGCAAATAAATCCTTAAACGGTCTTAAATATTTATCTCAGAAATCCAGAAAATGTTAAATTAAATTGACCAAAGCCGTTGAAGATAAAAAATCTAAATTTCAAATTAAAGTGTCACAGAAAAACATTTTAACTAAAATTTTTAAATGAAAACTGTCATGATGAAAAAATACTCGATTGACAACCCTGAAAATCATGTTTCTATTAACCTCTTTCTCGTTGCTATTAACCCCTCACTCATATCTATTCACCCCTTTCTTCGTTTCTATTGACCCTAAAGGCGTTTCTAATCACCCACGACTCGGTTCTATTCACCTCGAATTCAGTAAAAAAATACTAAGTCTCGATTTTACTAAAAAATAAGAACAAAATGATGGAATATTGATACTCATCTTTTTATTCCTAATAGATGAGAAACTTAACTATCCAAGTATGCAAATTGACAAAGAGATAACAGTGAAGAACTTGATGTTTTTTTTAAAGTTTGACACAGTCAATAAGCCCTTGTACGCAGACGTTCACTTCAACAGCTTTTTTCTTTATGTCATTAGACTTGACGTAAATTTTAGGGTTGCCAGAATGAAGGAAAAATGTTGCAGTGTTATTAATAGTGGGAATAAAGATACTTTAACAGACTATAGAGCAACTAGAACGACCATAATCAAGTTCTCAGTTTTGTTTCTATACACCCCGCGATTTCTATTCACCCCATTTTACGGTAAGTCATGAAAGAATAAACAGGCAAATCTTTACTTATTATTCACAATACAGGCCAAAAATAACAGTTGACCGCTAGACAAGAAAAGCCCTTAAATTAAGAAAATAGGGAATTATTGATGATAGACGTAGTTAGTTAACGTGTTAATTAAATAATCTTTCAAGCTATATGCATAATTTATAATTTAGGCCGTAATAGGTTGGGAAATATTACAAGGTAATCCTTACAAACACTTCCCCCGCTCGACTTCTATAAATTGCGAGCGAGACGCAAAGCAAACAATCCATGTTTTTCTTCCATTATTCACTTTTTCCATAGACAATATTTTAACAACTGAGCCTATACTCGTGTGGGCCCAACAGAAAACTAAAACACTTCACTCATCTCGAAGGTTTGACAAATCTGTTTATTTTCCATTTCATAACTCTTTATCTGAAAATTGTGAACTGAAATCTGAAACACAGTTTGCATCAAACAATCAAAGTTTTGATTTATTCACATGAAGGAGATCACGAGATTTTTTTTATTTTTCAGACATAATCTGGACATCGGCAAGTACCCAACAGTTTCGAAACTGTACAAGTCACTGTTAAATGAAACAGCTTTTCAAGAAACTCACCCTGAAAAAGTGAAATCAAAAATTTAAAAGTACATACTCGCGCCGATTCCCGTATTCACAAACTAAACTAAATTTAAGTTCAGTGCATCTTTTTCTTTTTATTTCATTATGAAAAGGACAGAAGATAAAATATTAGTTTAGTCCTGTCAAATTAATATACTCCATAGACAGTTTAGACGTGATTAAAAACATGGCTACTAAAAATACGTCAATTTACGTCAGGCGCTGACTAATTTGACAGGACTAAACTAATATTTATCTTCTTTCCTTTTCTTAATGAAATAGAAAGAAAAAGATGCAATTAACTGAAATTTAGTTTAGTTAGTGAACAAGGGAATTGGCGCCCTGTGTACGTTATTCATTCAACCTTAGAGGCGCACTATCAAACTGTACGGCCAGTGCGACAATTCTAGTAGCTAATAAAAATCAAATTCGCAAATCACGTATTCGTTTGTATGAAACTGACAGGTGTCAAAAACGCATTCTCTTGTCGGCGGCACTGTAAAGCCGTCGGCGGTTCTAGGAAATTGTCTGTTTCACATTTAAAGTAAATTTGTATCCTATTTAATTACTTAAAACATGCATATAACACTATAATAAATATATTTTCTAATAACGACTCCGACTGTTTTCGGGAACAAAACTTAATTGGTGCGTTTCTGGGCTCTGATGGGGATTTTAGATGAATGTTTTATTTAATTAAAACCCTCTAATTACTTGAATTGCTTCGTCGTCGACAGCTCTGGCTAAAGAATCGATATGTTTTGTAGCAGTTGGGTGTCTGAGACCTAAAATAAATCGTGCCACCATCTGTTTTGTTTCCTTTCAACCGACTTCTAAGAAGAAGAGGTACTTCATTCGACAGTATTTTCTTTCTGCCACTTATACCTTCTGCCTGAGGCTATTGTATAAGGCCATCAAAGGCTAAAAACCACGTTACGAAAAGGCTAACTTCTATTGTAAATATGTAGTGACTAATGTATAAACGTGAAAATTCTTACTTAAAGTAATTTTCATTAGAACCCCTGTAAAACAAACACTACCTCATTTTCTCGCCTTGCATTCATTAAGTTTACACTTATCTGTCACAGTCAAGGATGCCCCACTTTTGGAAAACAATGAAGGTTTAAGGGTTGAAGGCGTCCCCGACATTAGTTGAATCAAAGGCGCATAGAAGAAGGCAGGCATTAGCATTAAATCGGAAGGCATTAGCATTCCTCATTCGAAACGGCAAGTCTGGAACAGGTTTCAATGTTTGGTTGAGATTTTAGAGGTTGCAAACATGGACCCTTATTTTGGTAAGCAAACAGTACAAAAATATCCTGTAGGTTATATGTTCCCAATGTGGGCGATAACTCCTCCTCGTGGGCATTTGAGACTTTTAGCGGGGGCAGTAGAAGACCCAGAGAAAATTTATATGCTATCTTACTCGTTTAATTATAATCGTGGCAATAGTTGTTTCAGACTCGCGGCAGATGGTAAGTAAAAAAAATTGGGGGGCTCTAAAAAAATCTCAAAGTGGACGGTGGCCAAAATAAGGTTGAGCACCTACGCTATAGGTGAAGCCTGAACTCAGTTGTACTTCAGGGAAATAATTTGATAAGCAAATTAACACCCCACGTCAATTTGTAGTGCTGTATCCATTTCATACAACAGTTCCCATTTAAAACAATGACAGTTGTGATTTGAGTAGGTATATGGACAATTTAAGTTGCTAGTCAATTTGCTTACAGCCTTAAAATAATAATATATTATTTTTATACGCATTACTGTCAATAGGAAATGTGCGAAAGGCTGGTAGCATTGCCACGTTGTATGGCAATGCTGATTCTATGGCCAAAAAATAGGCCAGGCCTCCGGTCACGTGAAGAGTCGACCAGCCGCTTGGCGATGTCTCGAAAAACTAAGTAGGCACTTAGATCCCCATGACCTTAGTGTTTCAACCCCAAACGGCTCAAACATATAAGTTCCAAAGAGATTGGAGTATTTGCGAAGTTATTATTTTAAGATTGTTAGCTTTTTAATTTATGTTAATATGTTTAAATAAATAAATTAAACCAACGAATGAATGAATGAACAACAAACAATGAACAATGAATTTCCCTGTCATAATGTAAACACGTTACGTACGTCATTAAACCTCACTGCCATTAGTTATGTTACCCCTCATGTCGTGCTATCAAGTGCTGCACTTACGCTCTATATCCTGAATTTCCCTCACAACAACGAATGTTAACGACCCATAACATAACTACGCCGAATGTGCTTTCTTACAAAACTTCCAACATAGTTTGGCGGAGTGTTAAGGCTATGTCACATAAATCGCGGAGCGTCTATCTTTGGTATATTAGTCGATTCGCACGAATTTACTAGCCCGAAAAATGCGAATCGTCACTTTTAAATAATATTATGTTTTCTTAAGGCGACTCACACGAATTGGCACATTTTGAATTTTATGCAATGAAGTTAGGAAAAATGTACACGTTTTATAATTTTTAACTCTTATCACTTCTGCGCGCTAGGGTCCTTTTTCTGTACTTTCGAGTAATAACTAATAAGCCCTACATTTCCGTACCTATGTCCAGTATTACAAAGATATTTTGGTGCTGGAATGACGTAGACAGGGGGCGCTGTTGGTAAACATTTGTGCAACGTTTTGTAAAATTCGTTTTGAAATAACAAGATTCGATTTTGGCTACGCGGCATTAAATTCTTGCACAACTAAATGTACGAGATTGTTTCAGATAAAAAATCTCACTAACACTTTGCCCGGCCTGGGAATCGAACCCTCATGCTCAGCAGTAGCGCTTGTGACTACTAGATCAACGAGGCAGTCACACTATACTAACCCACAATACTAGCTTTATTTGTCTCCTATGGTAATTTTTGACTGTGTCTGCTAGGATACAGACCTCCTCTCTATGAGAGGGGCCATAATCCACCCCGCGAACCCAGTACGGGTTGGTGGATTAACGAAACGGAGGATTATCTCTGTCTAAAAGTTAGCACGTTTAAAGCTTCGAGATTTCCACGCGCACCTGTGTTACGCTTTTGTATATCCCGGGGTAAACAAACTTAGTCCAAACATACTTTAACCCTAATATCTATACTAATATAACAAAGAGGTAAAATTAATTTGTAAGTTTGTATCTAGGGGGTAATTTCCGGAACTACCAGTCGGATTTGAAAAAATATTTTTGATAGCCCAACTCTTGAGGAAGGTTATAGGTTAATTAACATCACGCTACGATCCTTAGGAGCAGAACAAAAGGAAAACAAAGTCAGAAAGAATGCTGAGCGACAATGAAGAAATAGCACGACCGAGCGATGGGATGCGACGCGATGAGTCGGAGGCCGAAATTTCACGCAGACGAAGTCGCGGGCAGAAGCTAGTAGCCTAATATACGTATCGAGGTACCTCACGCCCGAAGCCACACCGCTACCGACTCCGCCTCGCTTTCAATACGTCAAAGACTTTATATGTCTCACTGTCATAAATCGTTGAATTACGACTTGCTCTGCATATTTAGGTCACAGCTGCAATAAGAAATATTACGCCTTGTGAATACTAACATGATTGCCTACCACGTACTACTTAGATGAACGCGAATTTATTCGCAATTATTTTCATTGTACTGCCTAAATAATGACTGCAGTAAAATGTTTCAGAACATTAACATCAATGGATAATGCTACTGAAATATTGAATATATTCAACATTTAGTTTGTACTATGAACAGAAGATTTCGGTATTATACCTAGACCTTCACCTGTAACAATCCGCGAATCCTTCCTATGTACACTTCAAAAATATACTTTCCGTGTTATTACAAAAAGAGTTCTAACTTTGGTCCAAGCTCAAACCTTTCAGCCAGTTTCTGTATTTGAAACCTTCAATTTCAGGTTTAAAATTGGTTTTTGCTTTTACAAGTTTAGTGTCATCGAAATAAACTTTAAAATTTTAAAATGGCCCACTTGTTCAAGTGTTGTTTCTTTATAAGGCCGGACAAATCTAACTTAAAATTCACTTCGAAATTCACCTTAGTCGATTCGAAGTGAATTTTGATGTGAAATGAAAAACACTACAGAAACGTTATAAGGAATTTACGATATCATCATCTGGATATTTTTGTACCCGTTTGAAACCGATTAATTTATGTTCGTAATATTTCATAACTCATACATTAGGCCCCATATTATGTATACACACATGTCATTTTCAGTAATGGGTATCGTAAATTCCTTCCATTCATTACATCGAACAATTGATCCAAGGTTTCTTCGGTAAAAAGCAATTACACTGATGCGTAATGTTTTCTGTTGAACTCTGTAACTACGCCAGCCATTGACATCATTTTTGAATGCCTATTCGTAGACCCAGTAAGACTACGTTCACACGTCTATGTTCTGTACGTTTTTTTCAGTTTCAAGGCTTGGTTCATATGGAACCGCACGCTTATTGCAGTACAGATACTGTACTGCAATAAGCGTCCAGTACAGAAATACTGTGTCCATGGCTGTGTGAATAAAGTCTTACTGGGTGGGTCAATTACTTAAGAAATGTGGTCGTAAATCAGATCGGTAAAGCTGAGTCATATTATGTTATTCTTGGATGCCAAGCAGGTTTCAATGCCTTCTATAAAGTGACATTTACAAATGAACAAAACCTTTTACGACTCAAGTGAGTGCACGAAATGAAAATATTTATTTTCTCAATAAAATGGAGTCGTTCCAGGCTGATCGTGTATAAAATTCAAATGGTGTGAAATTCTCTCCCGGCGCATAAATTCAATACAAAGCCGATCAATTAATTTTCAGTGTTTTTCAATTTATGATAAAGTGCGAAGGTTTTTCTTCAAAAACTATATATACATCATTCCCAACAGTTGCTAATCTTTAACCCTGGATTTTTTACGTAATGTCTAATTTAAAAAACTAACAGTCTTAAAATAATAATATGTACGTAAAAAGGGAGGGGAAAGCATCATCATCAAAAAATTCATCCGCATCGCTGTCAACAGGAAAAATGCCCAAAAGGCTATGCCAGCCTTTTGGAACAATACAATAGGAAAACACTGTCAATAGGAAATGAGTTTCAACCCCAAACGGCTCCAAAAGCTTTTAAATTATGTAAATATCATAATTTTGTATGATTTAAAAAATTAAATGGTAATCACAACTTAGGCGCTCCATAACATGCTTTCGACAAATCAGTGGCGTTCCTGTACAACATAACACTGGGCTGGCTCCACCACGCCACAGATTCCAAGCAACGAATACTCCTGAGAGGCTCTTAACATTTGCGTGCATTGAATTGAAAATATCTCCGTTTCGAAGTTGGTTACAAAAGGTTTGTAAAAATCTCTACGATTATTATAAAGCGATGCACGGTCTACCACGACCATATTTGTAAAGGTCGGGCCACGCTTCAACAATCTGGCGACGCCCGCTAATCACCATTAAGCCTGTAGTTTTGCAATCAGAGTTTGCAATACTACAGGCTTGTACGTATATGCACCTTCTCACCCTACCTCTGACTTGTGAGTAAAGGTACCTACGAGACAAAATTCCTCACTCGTGTCGTGAAATTCTAATTAAAGCTTAAAAAGGCGTAAGTCAGACATACGAGTATCTCTTTCTATAAATAGACCTTTCGTGAGAAGTTCTCTGAAACCTGCGTGGTGTTGATTATTTCAGTTTCAGAGATAAAGAAACGGGCAGTGTAGGTTTGTAGCAGATCTTACTTTGATTTCCTTTTGATTGCCAACAAGGGACCTGTTAACTTTTATGTGAACAATAATCGGCGATGCTCTGTTAACGTTATTATTATGTGAAAAGCTTTAAGCCTTTTTTTTTTCAGAGCCCAGGTCTTTGTCGCCACACGCCATTTAGAAATACTTTTTGGTTTTCTTAAAAATCTTATATCACCAATTTGATGCGTTTTCTTCAATCACTACTCCTGGCTTCGTAGTTGTCGCAGTAGGTATACCAAAAATACAAGAAACATGTCGTACTGCCTATTTTGAGGAGTAGGTAGGTACTACCAGCCCCCAAGACAAACTACGATCAGAAACTATGTGAAAGTTCGTTAAGACCGAGTTCCGTGACATATACATGCCCCACGAACTACAAGTACGTCGCACCCAGTGTGTAATGAGGCAAACTTTGCTGCTTTGTTCGGTTGTCGCCATGTGACACGGGTATTATCTTTCACATACAGCAAGTTGTTCATGCATCCATGCTATTTATATCGCATAGGCCGGGAGCTGACGCTGAATTGTATAAACTACCTTGAAAATACGGAGCAGTACTTGGTGTTCCCAACTAGGACGCAAGTCGTGATACAGCGGCGAAATATGTTTTTCCTGTAATTTAATAATGCCTTAATATCAGGGATTAATTTTTTGGGAGATACATGATGTCCAAGTTCGTAGATGATATTTGAAAGTCGTAAATAATTCCTTGTTGAATCTTGTTGAAAGCTTTCTTAAAGTATTAACTAACAAATAAAATAGCATTCATGGTTACTTACTCAATTTGAGAGTTTGGAGAAAAAAATATTTAATGACGAATTCTGGAAAATTTTCAGACACAAAATTTGGATTTTCTGAAGCCCATGGATCTTCGCCTAGGCTACATGAGATGCTTAAATGTTGCAAAGGGGTCACATTATCACTTCCTGGGAGGAATACGTTGCATACACTTGTAGTGTCCCTGTATAATTGAATTATTCAATACCTTATCGTTTGTAACTAAGGTACACAAATAAAATACCTACTACTACGAATCAATTATGAATTCAACACAAATATTTACATAGAGTTAAAACTAATGACAATAATGTGTACCTAAGGCACTGTCCCATCGCCGACGAGGAATCGACTGGCTATGAACGATTTTCTCGCTCAAGAAAGATACAGAAAATAAATAAACAAACATTTATTAATAGTTGATCGCTGACTGTTCACACTGCCGTCGGTGAGTAGTCGTTTGTCGCAGCGACAAGGGCTATCAAAAAGAGTAAGTACTCGCTCAGCGACGCTCGCTTGGCGGGCAGAATGCTCGCTAAGAGGCGCACGCTTGGTACATGCGCTTACCAGCGAGTAAACGCTCGTCGCCGCCGCGTACGCTCGTTGCTCTTCAACTCGTTTTTGGATGCTAGCTCTACTCGCTTCTCGTTAGTCGCCAGCGATGGGACAGGTGCCTAGCCCATTACGTTTTTATTAGAACTTTCAAAGTACATCGACTTCGATATTTTAGTGTTTGAAAGTACCTATCAAATGTTTTGTCTAGTCGCAAAACAAATTAATCTCTATTAGACAGTTGATAGCGCGATTTGATCAATATACGCAAGCCAGGCGACAACAACATTTTACAAAAGCAAACACACAATGTTTGTTATTATTGTTTAACTTACTCCGATTAATATGATTCATGTGGAGTTTGTTTTCAACTTAGGTGTAATGACTCTCTTTGCAAATGACTTAGCCCAAACTGTTTTGATCATGGTAAACTACGGTCCCTGACTCTATGCAAATACATATCTGTAGCAACTGTATCGTTCTTAATTGTTTCAAATAGCATTCAATGAACGCTGTTTACGATCTCTGCCGTTTCATTAGCGTTCATTATTTTGACACCAATGCAATAAAGATGGCTGGCGATGTGATGTGGTGGCGGCAGATCGGGGGCTCAGTATTGTGCCTGCCGCCGCTGGCTAGCCGACATGTGCCGCCGCTCCCGCGAGGACGGCAAGAGTCTGCGACACCCCACGGCCTCTGACTAACACCCCCAGCGCGCCCACCGGGATGGGACCAAATATAAACATAAACCACCTTACATATTTATTCGGGCCGCAATGGCTCCACAGACAAAAGGAGTTTTTCTCCTTTTATTATTGTTTTGCGCACTCAGCGGGGGTAACGGGGACGGTGAGTAAATATCATTGCTTTAAATGCTTTTATTTCGATATCTAGACGCATGCCTACGCATACAATTTTGATAAAGAAAGTTGATGGGACCTTATAAGAAATACAGTAGCTCTAAAAATAAATAGTGAGAGGTGTCAGACCAAATAATGGTAGGATCAGGCGTATGCCTCCACTGGGAATGGAAGTTATAGTAAGAGGTCAACAGGATTAGGTCAGATATATCGACATCGTATTTGCAGACCTGGAGCTGATGTCACCGAATAAACTGTTAGTTCTCATGGGACTATGTTCGTAGATAAGTTGATCTACTATAAATTCTGATGTAACCTTATATTTCAGATGAAAATGAGACCGAATTTTTCGACGTTTTGTCTGTGGTTGGAGACAACGAGGAGCTCCCTGATGGGGTCACTCGGGCCCCGGGGCGCTGCCAGTCCCCCCTAGAGAACGACTCCGACTACACAGCTATCGCCCTGAATGAGAACGCCACCCTGCACCGACTGGCCGCTGGAATGTTCTACAACAGTTTTCCAGAAGACTTCTCAATTTTAGCTGTAGTTCGACTGCCAGGTAAGGAACTTTTATTTAAAACATTCTATACTTAGTACTAATCGCAAAAAAAGACAGCACTTAACACCTTCTCTTTTGCTTTCAACACCTATCTAAACGGGCCTCGGGTATAACCTAAACAACATAATCACTTTTCTCTCAGAGGTTTTACGGCTTTCCGACTATTAAGAGGATACAAGCGGCCACATTATTATGGTGCTTCAAATTGTGTGACAATACACAACAGCGTAATTACGAAGGGAAATTGCTACCAAGAATTTGTATCCTCATTGTCCAATGCGAAACACATTTTTAATGTTGTATACAAATTCAAGAAACTAAGCAAGCAATTTCAGTCTTAGCTGAAAATTTAAAATATACAATTATTTCGATATTTAGGACGCGATTTTTACAAAAGGTTACAGAAGACCGCGCTACGCGCCTATCTACGGCGTAGCGCGCAGTGTGCTACGACGCTACGATGATAAAAAAATAGGAAGTTTTCTTAGTCAAAAGCCTGTTTATTCATTTGTCTTCAAAGTAATTATTTTTTCTGCATCTACCCAAATCTGTTTGGATATCCAACCAACGCCTTGAATGTATAATTAATTTCCCCTAAAAACAAAAATGTATTTTTGAACAGGAACGGATCAAAATCCTATATTCATCTTGTACTCGGACGCCGGTGACGAACAGTTGCAACTGGTAGTGGGCAACCTAATAGAACTGTACTATGAGGACACGAGGGGAGATCCTGCCGACCATGAGCTCCTCACGTACCGGGTCGATATCGCTGATGGAAAGTAAGTGCTCTCTATGTTTTTCGGACTCGACGATGAAACAACAAAGCGTGCCTCAAAGCAAACACCCGGGCGTTAATGCGACGAGTTTTAGAAAGAGACATATGAAGGTCAGGAGACAATGTTCTTTAAAGCCTCTTTAAAATTACGTCTAAAACTCAACGGGATTTATTTATGAACGTTGCTTAAAGTTAATTAATGATTAACGACTGTTTATATAACTCACATACACGCGCGCGCGTGCACATTTTTGACGTCATCTTTATAAATAAAGGGGAATGTGCCATAAACGGCCAACGCACTCGGCCGGGTATTGTATTTTGATTTGATTGCTTCGGTCGGACTTCACATAGGCTAAATTCTTCGATAAGATTTCTAATTGTTTAGTTTGGAAGAGTTTAGATACACGCTACAGAATACTTTGTATTTCTTTATCTAATAAATAAAACTTTCGGCATCATGAACTTTTGGTGAAATTACCGAATGTTTGAAGAAAAAGTATCTGAAGAATGTCCCCCGTCCAAATACTTACACGACGTTTCCAAATAATAATGATCAAAATACCTACTAATGTTTTTTTTCTATTTTACTTTATTGACATATTGCATCGGTTCTTCTTTTTCTAGCTTGCTGATAAATAACCCATTTTATTGCCAGCCAGTTTCGTTGTAATCTTATACCCAGACACGTATGAAAGCTAACTGATACAACAAAATTTTGTTTGTAAAGGCAGATTAGATTAGATTAAAGGCAGAAGGTATTGTCTGTTTAGAGTTTTATTATGCATTGTTTTGTTTTATTTAAAGTACAACATAATTGTGGTTCCTCATAGGTGGCATCGCATCGCGATCAGTATTAAAGGCGATTCTGCTACTCTTTTGGTGGATTGTGAAGTTCGAGGAACATTACATCTGGATCGCAAGCCTGGCAGCACATTCAACCTGGCTGGTGCACTGGTGGTTGGCTCCCAAGTAACTGCCGACCAATATTACGAGGTAGGTTTAAAAAATAGAACACATCTTCATACTCCTGCCCTCATCCCAATTTATTTGGGGTCAACGCAACATGCATTTTTTTTTTTCTATTTGTGGTCATCGCGGTAGTCATATCATCTTTCACAAAGTCCATCCATCGTTTGTTTGGTCTTCCTCTACTCTTATAGCCATTCATACTCAAAACTTTCCTCATTTCTCTGCATCACATGCCCATACCATGGCATTGACAACCGATTTCGATACAACTTTCCAGTCACCGGTGACACTTTCAGACTTCCTCTTATGTACTCATTTCTTATTATATCCATTCGCGTAATACCTCTTAACATAGGCACAATTAGAAAAATAAAGAAACGTACTTGCGCTACGAACATGTTCAAAATCGTGCTACTGGGTGTCATATCTTGACGTTAACTACTGCTAGCGTGTGTAAGCTTCGTGTAACGCTTTCGAATTGAGTATAATTGTATACATACTGTTACGAGCTTCGGGGTTCGTGACAATTAAAACTGCCGATATAAATTACCAAAAATTACACTTTAATTAAACAACACTAATAACAACTCAAATACACTAATTATAAAACACAATTACACTTAAGTCGCACTTGAAGATCGCTTTCAATTTATTCGCTTGTATCGCCTATCCAACTCTCTCGGTTTTGGGTTATCCCGGCCTTTAGTGCCGCAGATAGTTCTAGAACCTTCTATTGTAGAAACATCTAGAATGTTCGAGTACATACCGGCCCCGACTGATCAGATGTCGATAGTTCTAGAAAGTTCTAGCATCAAAATTTCTAGAAGGATCTTGACTCAATTAGTTCTGCTACTCGATACTAGATGGCGCTAATGGTAACTAATTTCACCATGTGCCAGGCATTAATTGTGGGGCGCAACAATACAATAAAATAATGATAAGAACTCTATAAGTATTTTCCAAATTATCACGTTGATGTACATAGATACCTGCCGTAGGTATTTCACGCGATAAAGTGCTCAAGTTGAAAAAAATATATGCCTATGTTAAAAACACACTTTTGTCATAATAAAAGTCCCATTGGCACAATACATTTAATAGGTTCCATTACGAAGGTAATCTCACACTATGAATAAACTTTTATTTCTAGAGTACTGTTCATTAATTAACAATAAATTATTTTATTTGCGTAAAAAGATCTTAAACACTCTGAATTGAATTTTGATTAAAATTCTAATGAAATTAAAGAAATATCTCGAAAAAGAAATATATGAGAGAGTAGACTTACCAATATTTTACTGATGTACTTACATGCTCAAGGTACTTGCATACATAGATTCCTACAGATAACTTATCATATTTTATATCTTCTAGGGTGAAATCGAGTTACTCCAATTCGCAAACAAGCCGGACGTCGCCTACGACATGTGTTTATCGATAGCTCCAGACTGTGAAGGGGGATCTGGACTGTCATACGTCCCCATAATGCCAACAGCACAGTTAGAACCAGAAGTTAATCCCATACTCTATGTTGAACCTCGACCAGAATCCACAGAACATCCAAACTTAGGGACTTTAACAGAAGACGATGTTCGAAGGAGATACGGAACTCACAGCAGGAATAGATTCTTTGATAGAAATGAGTCAGATAATATATGGCCTACCAGAGTACTGACTACTCCTGAGCCAGTATGGCAGATCGCTAATTCATTCCCTATCAACAATCAGTACTCAGCATCTGCATCTACAGACTCAGGTATCACAGCTATACATTTTAGAGACCTTTCAGTATCCGACAGTACTAGTTTTTGTTGTTAAAAGTTCGTGCATTTATTTCAGATGAAAACAGCATTTTCGGTACATTTACGGATGATAACGAATTTATACCTGCACCGCCGCCTCCGACTCCTTTCTTCCGTCCGTCACCAACTTTTGAGAACGAACCTGAAGACGCTTTGGAACGAACTACACCAAGAGTAAGTTAAATATTATTGTAGCAAAGGTAAACTGATACAAACGTAGTATTTTTTAGTCTGAAGAGAAGAAGAGAAAATAAATAAGTAATTTTTTTTGTAAAGTACTTCGGTTTAAAAAAATTATTCTCATAAAGAACACAGGACTTTTTCACATAACATTTATGAAATATACAAATAAATCATGCAATTATAAAGTAACATAACGACTCCGTGAGTGGTTTCTATGATATATTCTAAATTAATGAAAAGGTTATTTATCATATGCAGGCAATTTTTATTTTACTTTTTCTCTAGCTAGGTGTTACATTGTTTCTGAATGAATAAAAACTTTACATATTTAAAAAAAAAAACTATCTTAACTTATTGAACAGTACTGCTCCTTCGTATAAAATATTTTTCTTCCCGTAATCTGTTCTAGGTGGTCTAACTTCGAGTTTGTTACAGTTTACTTAATTCGTAAATCTTATTGTCAATTCACAAAGCATACACCATTCTACGATAGTCTAACGGAAACATAATAGGTTTGTCATGTAAAGTCAATTATAATGTGCAAAAAAACCACATTTGGACAACAAAAATATTCCTTTCATTTTATTTTTGATGCCACCCGCACCTCAAAATTTGGAGTTTTTAATGGAATTATCATGTTTTTATGACACGTGAGATCATTTCCATAACGTATCTTGTTCAAGTCTAAACGAGGGGACGATGACGAAGCGGATGTGTCGGGGACAACCCTAGTCGTCACCGAGACCACGTACAGCCCTATGACGACCACAGAAGACACAGATTGGCTCACACATCCGCCGGATGTTACCCAAGTGAGATAACATGTATTACATTCTCTCTTGTTTAGCAGCTCATTTTCTATTGTGGAATGTTGGTTTGGTGGTTACAAATAGATTATTTATTTGTAGAAGGATGTCCATTTTAGAAATCCATTTCCTTTACTATGCACGAAATACTTACCTACACTGTTTAAAAATATAATCAAATGACCTTTAATGGGTAGGTAATACGTGCACTGTTTAAAAAAAAAATACCTAAAATTATGTGTAGAAATGCCTCCTACTTCTTGCAGGGCAATTCTACAACAAACTACGATTCATCTGAGACTTACTACGATTACGGCGGTTCTGGTACATACATGGGCCCTCGAGGATACCCCGGGCCACCTGGTCCGCAAGGTCCAAGGGGCCCAAAGGGAGAGCCGGGAAAGCCCGGCTTTGAGGGCTCGCAAGGATTCCCAGGACCTCCAGGAAATGTATTTGTTATTCCTGTAAGTACTACAACAATCTTTTACTAAAGTTCGTTTTTTTAACCCCAGGTACTAATTTGACAGTGTAATATCAAATTTCTATATTAAAAAAAGGCAAACACAAAAGACTTAAATGTCAGATTAGTATCTGGGATTAAAAAGCGAACTGTATTATTTCCCTTCAATACTCTCTACATTATGTTTATACCAACTTTTAGGCCTAGGAAATGTATATTTATTTTATTTCTTATTTTGATTATTGTTTTTTATTTATATTGTATGCTGCAAGGGTTGCCGCTATCACGTCAATGCGGGCTGTCGCTGAAAACAAGCGCTGAGGCTCTGTCTCGCACGGTCTTGGCATTATGCTGAGCGATGGCCGTTTTGCGTGGATGTGACGCATGTTTTCGCCCAACTTGTTTTTTTTGTGTTCGTATTCTTTTTCTGCGTCATGTTTGCCGCAAAAAAACGTATCTTCTTTCTATAATAAATGTTATTTGCAGCTACAACAATCTTCAACTGACAAAGGACCCGACGCTCAATCGGAAGCTCTTCGACAAATGTTCTCACAGCACATGGTATGACTGTTCAAACCATTGTTTTTTATTTGTGACCAAAGAACGCAAGTTATAGCTCTTCATAATAATAATAACTTGAAAATTAATACAGGCTGCAATGCGAGGGGCAGAGGGGCCAATGGGTTTGACAGGTCCACCAGGTCCGGAAGGCGAGATAGGCCCCGAGGGTACCAAAGGAGAATTGGGAGAGCAAGGGGAGCCAGTAAGTCTACAAACTGTTACGTCATTTAAATTTTTATATTGTGCAGTATAAGTTTTACGGTATGAATTAAATTTTAGGGTCCACCAGGCCCTAGGGGTTTACAAGGCCCACCTGGAAGATTGGGACGGCGAGGTCACGCAGGCAGGGATGGTGAGAGGGGATCAACGGGTGCTCCCGGTACTAAAGGCGAGCAGGGCTATCCTGGACTACCGGGAATGCCTGGGGACAAAGGTGAGAGAGGAAGTGCGGGGCTACAAGGTGAAGCAGGGGCTCCTGGTCAAGATGGACCACCGGGAGATGATGGACACCCTGGACCAGCTGGAATTCCTGGGGAACTGGTAAATAAACTTCTTCATGGAAACTTGTAAGATTCAAGGACGTGTTGCTTAATTTACTCATATTTCATAACTTGTTTCTCTTAGGGACCCCGAGGTTTTATGGGACCCAGGGGATTTCCAGGACTAATCGGATACCCAGGCATACCTGGTCTTGAAGGACCCCATGGAGCAAAGGGTTCGTCCGGCCAACCGGGCCCACCGGGTCCACCAGGACAGCCCGGCACTATCGGTTCTCCAGGCTCATCAGGACCACAAGGTCCTACTGGAGCTCCAGGAATTCAGGTACCGTTGAAATATTTTAATATCTCTTACAAATCAAAACATTTTTGTTTTGTTCAGTGCAAATATTGGTACTGATAGAAATGATTATTATGATACACAAATGCACGTCCTATTTTGGTATTATGTTCCAGGGTCCTCAAGGAAAACCGGGTATTTCAGGACTACCCGGCCCGGAGGGATCACCAGGTACACCCGGTAATCCAGGGCAGCAGGGAGCATCAGGAGACGTAGGCCCTCAGGGTCCACAGGTATTTATTGAAATAAATTGTGCAGTATTGCAATTTTCTAAAATATTCTCAGACTGTTTATTGTAAAACAAAAATCTAAAATTGTAGGGAATGCTGGGATTTCCTGGAAGTCGTGGTTTAAAGGGAGATGAGGGTCCACGAGGATTACCAGGGGACAAAGGAGATAAAGGGATAAGAGGCAAGAACATAAAATTTTATATTAATCGCGTCGTTTTACGTAAACAAAATTATTATACTCAAAATAATTTTAACCTGCAGGTATTGAAGGAGAAAAGGGCGATATGGGACCGAAAGGAGAAAGGGGATTAACAGGTGAACCCGGCCCCCCTGGCATTGAAGGACTTGAAGGACAAAAGGTAAAATAGCTTTTCAGTTATCTTAGCTGAGGCCTTTTTGGCATGAGTTTTTCTTTTAATACTTATGCCAATAAACCCATTTTCTTTCTTTAATTCTTTCTTTCTCTATCTTTATACACAAATTCCTTCGTATAGGACATTAAATCGTACTCTTCATTTTAGGGTGTAGAAGGACCACGGGGTGAAACTGGCCCCATTGGTACAGTCGGGGAGAAAGGAGCAACAGGCCCTCAAGGCCCACAAGGATATCCAGGCAGCCAAGGTGAAAAGGGTGACAAGGGTGCATCCGGAAGAAGAGGCAGACGAGGCACAAAAGGATTGATGGTAAGTAATTTTAAAAAAAGAAAACGAATTTTAATAAATAATTAAGTTAATATAAACAATCTCAAGCATTAAATCCGTACAAAGTGTACGGACTTAATGTCTTAGGCATTTTCTACCAGTCTACCGTAGGGTGATGCAAAGACAAAAATGGCAGGCCCTGGTAAACAGGTAACTAGAACTGAAAATAATTTGATCTTTTTTTCACAGGGTTTGGTGGGACAGCAAGGTGATCGGGGTGAAACAGGACCGAGGGTGAGTTTTGTCTAATTCGCGAATTTAAACAAATCAGAACGCCAATTTTCATTCGCCGTAGCATTATGTATTTTGATAAAAGTTAAAAGAAAGTAGAAATATTAATATTTGTCAAATTTAGGGTTACAGAGGACCACGCGGCCGGAGAGGGTCGGACGGGCCTCCGGGACCTAAAGGTGATACGGGTCAGCCAGGACCACCAGGATCAACCGGCGAGAGAGGACCACAAGGGTTAGAAGGCGTACGAGGTTTTCCGGGTGCTATGGGTGCCCCCGGACCTGATGGTAAAGCTGGATTACCTGGTCCGCCTGGAGAACGAGGACCTACGGTTAGAAATAAATATAAACTACGTTTGGCAATACAATGCTAAATATACTAATAAATCGTTACCAAAAATTCTAATTTACATTATCTTTTTAAAACAGGGTGAACCCGGTGCAACTGGACTAACAGGCCCCTCAGGTCCTGTCGGGCCTCAAGGTTCTAATGGCGAGCCGGGTCCACCGGGCCCACCCGGTGCTTCTGGCATTCCTGGAACGCCGGGAGACGTGGGCACTCCAGGGGAAGTCGGCAAAGAGGGGCCGCCTGGACCATCGGGCCCCGAAGGGAAACCTGGGCCAGTTGGATCTCCAGGCCCACCCGGAAATAACGGAGAGCCTGGATTACCGGGAGCAGCTGTGAGTATATCATATCGATGGTAAAGCTATTAAAAACATGAAAAGAAAGTCTTGCTTGTTGAACGCGCCTATAAGTACACCAAACCTTTCTAAATATTGATGCGTTTCTAACAGGGGATTCCTGGAGCTAAAGGCGATTTAGGTCCACTTGGTCCAGCAGGCATCAGAGGAGATAAGGGAGAGCCCGGTGAGACCGGTAACGAAGGACCTCAGGGACCTCAAGGCCGAGAAGGACAACGAGGGTCACCAGGACCTGGCGGACAAAAGGGTGAAATTGGTGAAGCAGGACCAGTAGGTCAGTAACTATATATTAAATAACGTTGTTAAAAACATGATTCGCGTCCGTAACAAATATGCATTTACAGTATAATCATTAAAATCATCAAAACCACTGTCTAAGTTCAAATTGCACAATTGTGTGACTATTTCAGGAAATCATGACATTTAAAGCCAATTATTTTTTTTGCATAAAGTTTGAAAAAGAAATTAAAATTGCCTAAAATGTAAGAAAATATGAATTGTGCGGCTACCCTAGCGCATCTTCCTTAAGTCTAAGTGCCTAATTCTGATATCATCTCAACTAATTCAAATTGTCTTTCAAGGGCCTATCGGTCGTGACGGGTTGCCTGGACCGAGAGGTTTAACTGGAGCCCCTGGCCCAGTAGGGCCACCTGGCGAAGACGGTGATAAAGGAGAAGCTGGACCACCTGGAGAAAAAGGCTTCAAAGGAGCAATGGGAGAATCTGTAAGTATGATGATAATGCGAGAGAAGTTTTATCGAACAGCTATCTTAAAATTTTAAATTGAACGGGTGACTATCACGACTGACTGTCTGTTTCAGGGTCCACCAGGATCTCCTGGTATACAAGGTCTGCGAGGAGAAGCTGGGCCAGTAGGTTTACCCGGCGATAAAGGACCACCCGGTGAAGCAGGCGCTCCCGGACAACCGGGCACAGATGGGGTCCGCGGCCCACCTGGACCTCTCGGGCCTGCTGGACTACAAGGCACAAAAGGACAACAGGGATCAAAGGGAGATATAGGGGATGCTGGAGCTTTGGGTATGAATTTCATGTACCTACTAGCCCCCATAACAATAAATAAGAACTAGCGTCCTGCTACTCCATCGCCATATTAAAATTGCAGCACGCACCAGTGATCGTTTGTAACAATCCCTAGCTGTCAGTCTCTTTCTTCAATTCGATATGCCATATTAACATCCAAATTTTTTTGTCAACAGGAGCAACAGGACCCGCTGGACCTACAGGCCCGCCAGGGCGACGAGGAACTAAAGGCATCCAAGGAGAAGCAGGGCCACGTGGTGCTGAGGGACAACAGGGAGATGTTGGCAGTCCTGGGGCACCTGGTCCTCCGGGCGTTCAAGGCCCTGAAGGAAAACTGGTAAAAATTTACTGTTTTCTTAAAAATAATAATGGCAACCAACGAAATCTGCATAAAACTTTACAAAAAAACAAAATAGTATTTATTTCTCATTTCATATTTACAGGGACCAAGAGGAGCAGTCGGGCCTAAAGGCGATGACGGCCCGTCAGGATTACAAGGAGAAACTGGTCCTAAAGGACCTCCGGGTCCCGAAGGACCTAAAGGAGATACTGGATCTGCTGGATTCCCAGGAGAGCGAGGAGAAACAGGCCCACAAGGCATCAAGGGTGAACCAGGATCCGACGGGCCTGAAGGTAGTACCGGGCCCCCAGGTTCCCCTGGGCCAGTGGGTCCACCAGGGAAATCCGGAGAAACTGGGATGCCCGGCAATCCTGTAAGTTTCCTGAAACTTTCAATAAAACCCCGGTTTTTGTAATATACAAATACATATAATATGTATATACAAATTTTGTGGTGATGTGACAACCTCATCGCAACTTTGTATTTTGGTAATATATAATGTTGTAAATAAATATTACTTATGTAAGTACATGGTTTTCATTAACAGGGTTCAGAAGGTCCAGCAGGACTTCAAGGAAGCCCTGGTCTAACTGGAGAAAAGGGTGATATGGGACCAAAAGGTGTTCCTGGAGAGCAAGGACCAAATGGACCCGCCGGACCAGCAGGGCAAGAAGGACAACGGGGATTAAGAGGGTTGCCGGGTCCTAATGTAAGTAGACGTCTCTATATTTATAACATCGTACTTACTGTGGGGTACTTTGTTTGGCAATCCATAGAAACAACCAACAATAAATAAAGTTGATGATTATATTAAATATGTATATAATGTTTCCAGGGTGAAAATGGCGCCCCAGGCATAATGGGACCTCCGGGTCAACCAGGAAAGGCAGGGCCTCCAGGTAACCAAGGAGTAAGAGGTGACAAAGGCAACCGAGGGCCAAAGGGTCACATTGGCGATACTGGGCCAATGGGCCTAAAAGGTGATCAAGGCGAATTTGGCAAGCAAGGTCCGCCTGGTCCAATTGGACCTCCTGGACCTAAAGGAGAAATGGTGTGCATTCAGTTTTTTTTTTTATGTCATTTCAAAACTGATTTACTAATACTTATCTTGATTTCGATTATTGTCTTATGTTTGATAATTCTCTTATTTTAGGGACCCGTAGGACCTCAGGGACTAAAAGGAGATACCGGACCGATAGGGCCAGCAGGGCCCGAAGGCCAACTTGGACCAAAAGGCTCAACGGGACCGGAAGGAAGGCCTGGTTCACCCGGACCGGCAGGAGCTCCTGGACCACCAGGCCCGCCCGCTCCAGCACCACAAATACCTCCTGATCTGTTCTCATCATACACCAGAAGACGACGCAGTGTAGAAATGCAATCTATGGAATCTGTTACTGAAGATAATTTCGACGAGGGTAAGTTCAATTCTGTGCCATGTGTTTTCCGACATAATAACCCTCTACTTATTCATGCAGTTATGTTCGAATACATATTGCTAATGCGTTTCACATGCTACAACGCACCACGCGACGGGGCGCGGGAAACGAAGCCATATTCGCCGCGAAGAAACACGTTTTTATTGAATTTGTAACGCGTTATCTGCGTCCCGTCCTGTGACACGATGTAGTGTGTGATCCGCCTAAGGTATTATTTTAATGCTGGGGAGTAGCATCCAATCTTCCAAGCATAAATAAACACACTACTGTCACGATTTTACTGTAGCAATTGTAAAACATTTAGCCAGCCGATTATTTTAGTTCCGATGTTTTCTTTTGTTGTTTGTGTTTGATTATAATTATTTCTGTTCTGTGTTCGTGAATATTGATCTTTTTTATGGATATTATGCACGTGTTTCTGTGACAAATAAACCTATTTTTCTTTTTTATATCCTTACTTTTAAAATCACCAAACTTACTTGACAGAGGAAGACATAGAATGGGTGAAGGAAGTCATGACGGGTGTCTTGGCAGCGCGCGGGGCACTCGAGGCGGTGAGGAGGCCTCGAGGAAGCAGGAGCAATCCAGCACTATCCTGTCGTGATCTTAGGACATCGCACGTTAATCTCACCGACGGTAAGACAATCTTTTATTGTTTTCAAAAGCAACTTGGACATCCGCGATATGTGCGTGCGCGTGGGTTTGTGACAAAAACAAATATTGATAGCTTAAGCTTCTCTTCTTTTGATCTCAAAGGATTCTTCTACCAGGAATTTCTCAGTAGCGCCCTGGAGTCTGAATTTGCGCTCGTGTTTAGAAATCAGCTCGCCTCTTAAAACATGAGGCTTGGTGAAATGTCGTCGTACCTCTGCCTAACCCTCCGGGGAATACAGGCTTGCTCTTGTGTAACTTACATCTCTTTATTATGATGATTATTTATGGTAAAACCATAAGTTATTAGCTCCGTTCGAAATATTTGCAAGATGGGCGATACAATCCAACACTATCTAGCTCTTCTGTGCTCACTGTGAAACACGATTTGTTAATGTGACATAAATATTTACCTACTTCCATAGGATACTACTGGATAGATGCACGTGGAGGTGCAACCAGTGGACGGCCCATCAAGGTCTACTGCAAGGGCCACAGCACCTGCGTGTACCCAGACGAAAGGGAACCAGCTGTTTTCAGCGCCGATGCCACCGCCCACAAATTCTCACAATCAGACAATGGCTTCAGGGTAAATATATAAACTTAGATTTCTTTTCTATTTAAATATTCAAGTACAGTCATGGAAATCAATTGGTAAGCAAATTACCCTACGTCAATTTGGCCATTTCATGCAACTGTCAAAAAATGACAGTTGTGATTTGAATATATACAAACAATTTTAGTTGGTAGGTAGTCAATATTCTTTACAATTAATTTCCCTACCTAATACTTTCCTAAACCGTCATTATTACCAAAAAACATTACTTTTCAGCTTACATACGATGGTGAAGGATCTGGTGCTATACAACTTCGATTCTTGAGATTGCTATCGAACGGGGCTAGGCAGAACTTCACGTACTCCTGTGTGAATACCAAGGCTCCCCAAAGGTACATTTTCTCTAATTCAAGCCTTTCATCGTGATCAAAACTTCATTCACACATAATTTCAAAAACACTTTTGTTAAGTTTTCTCAAAAATCTAAACTTTCTTTCAGATCCGACATCCCAGCTGATTTGACCAGACAGAACCACCTCAAGATTTTCGGCTACAATTCAGTGGAATTCAGAGAACCACAAGTGATTAAAGACGACTGCAAGGTTAATCTTTTAACATTTAAAAAACCATTAAACTATAGATTACTTCTCGCTTAACATTCGGCAAATAACGAGAAAATATCCATACCATAGAGCAGTTAGAGCAGTGGTGACCCAGTGGTAACGGCCCTGACTTACGAGTTTAAGGTCGTGAGTTCGAACCCAGGCAAGCGTTTGACTTTGGGTAATTTATTTCATGCACCATTGCTCTCAAAACCAGGAAAACATCGTGATGAAACCGATAAGTCCTGGAACCAAAAATTCGAAGATATGTGGCATCTACAACTCCGCACTGGGCCCGCGTAATGGATTACAGCCAAATCCCTGTGTCCTAGCAATAGGAACATTATAGGATGATTATGTGTGACTCCTGCAACCTAATTTCAATTAAAATTTTTGAAGGATATTGCTAATCCATTGCTTCATATTTTCGAAAAAATTGTCTGGTCAACATCGTAAATAACGCAATGAATGTTTATTTTTTTATTGTCTTTGGGTGGCTTACAGCTATCAAATACAGAAGTAGTAGTGAGGTAATAGACGACAAGCTATTTACAAGCCTCCACAGTTAGTAATAGAGTATTGTTGAACACGTTTTCAAATTGACTTACTTAAATAATAAATTACTTAACTAATAAATTAAATTAAATGCCTGTAACAGCACACACTCCAACAGCAGCGGCACATGCATCTGCCATGCATGCGCAGCCGCTGTCAGAGTGCATCAGAAACAATATTATACTGCTTAGATAAGACAGTAGTAATGGACGGTAAGCTGCTTGCAAACAAATAGATTGAAGGGTGCTTATTCTTAACAATTTGGTTATGTTGTTGAACTGTCAAAATAAAAGCCATTCCTACTGTCCGTGTGTTAAAAGCAATTACCTACCCCGTTGGTTTTGGTTTCGTTCTAACGTATCGTTTAAATAAGTAGGTATCTACTCGTGCAAATCAATTTCATTTTTTACTTTTGCGTCTCTACGGAGTTATGTTTTTATTTTTCTAAACTTCCGGACAGCAAAGTTATGTGAAGAGGATGAACAGCAAGATGGACGTGTGCCTTTTTTAACCGACCTCATTGTTCAATGTTTCAGGAGGGAACCGGCGAAATAGTGCTGGAAATAAAAACATCCAGGACAGACAGACTGCCTATCAGCGACTTCCAACCTCTGTCATTCGTTGATGCGGAACACCAGTTCACCTTCACTCCCGGACCAGTCTGTTTCACATGACATTGCGCTTGATGCCGATGCTGAAGACTTACTTAAATAAGGATAGATTTAACATTATGTACTTAACAGTGGACCTTTGTAAATATTGTAATTAAATGTTGTGACGACCATTAGTTTACGCTCATTTCGTTTAATAAAATATAAAAGAAACGTGTCCATGTCGTAGATTTACCAAAGTAGGTACCTAGAAATTATTAGGAATACCTCTTTTTTTTTTCCGGATGGGAAATCATCAAATGACCCCTCCCGCTCTGGGTGGAGCGGAAGGGAGTGTCAGACTCTTACTGACTAAAACCCACCCATGTTCCTTCCTTTGCCCTTTATGTTCCGGGGTAGTGGTAACCCTTTCGGACAATCCCGCTGAAGGAATACCTCTGCAACACCCGAAATATACATCTGTATCTAATTCAGAGCATAAAACTACAGAATGTGCTTTTTATTTCGGATTTTGATTCCGGAACATAAACGCCCTTCGTTGACTTTTTTTTCTCTGCTTCAAGGGATTACCTGAGCGCTGAGTATTTGACATTATTAATTTCAACTTGATAACTAAACGCGTTCCTGAGAAAAGGGGTCTTGACCGACGGACAGACAGCCGTTTTTTCTTTTATTTATTTATTTATTAAAATCACCCTTACAATTACTTGAGGTACGGAACCCTAAAAATAGCATGTTTCCTTTGAGTAAAAATTGGTACCACCAATATTTAAAGTATTTTTCCTCTCGGGCGCTTCAACTTTTCGCTGTATAACCAATAATCCTCGCGACAGATTTCTGTCAGTGGCCTATCTCAACGGATATTAGCCAGTACGCAGGGGATATACACAAATGCACTCTGTTCCTTTACTCTTTACTCTAGTCTGATGGGCAATCCGATACGAGCGGGGAGAGAACAGGCGCAGGACCAACAGCTTTACGTGCTTTCAGCACAGGGGTATCACGCCACCAACTTCAGGCTGCTACTGAGAAGTTCTTAATGGAAAAACCCAATAACACTTTGCCCGACTTGGGAATCGAACCCAGGACCCCGCGCTCAGCAGTCAAGCTTGCGACCACCAGACCAACGGGGCAGTCGTATAATCAATAATATATTCGTAAATAATAAACAAAGAAGATTATTCACGTCTGAAAGGCTTATTTATTATAAATTAAAATTACGGTTGTGATCAATTGCTTTTTAATCATACCTATTTTAAAAAGAACTAACGCTAAAATGAACTTATGTGCAAACATAAAATTATTGAAATTCGAATTCAACAAGGGTAATATGAAGTAATGAATATCAGCGCTAGATATGGAAGAATAAATGCAATTACTTATATAAATCTATAATACATAAAGTATTCATCTCCATTATTCATATAGGCTTGACTTCAGAGGCAATATTAGTAGTTCCTAGACAACATTACTATACGAGGGCTGCCTTTTAAGTCGTGTCGTTTGCAAACCTCCCGCAATTATTAAAAAAAAAAAAACATATGGCTTTTCATCTTTTTGAATTTACAATTCGAAAACAAAAGAATGTTTTTGATCGGTCGAATAGGTTTATTGTGGCGTCTTTCAAAGGTGACAAGTCGTGCGGTAATTTTCTACAACTTTCAAAGGGGATTAACGCGACTTCAGTGCTTTGAGGAGATCACTTCTGTGTCTAAACACAGAACATCTCCTCAAAGCACTGAAGTCACACAAACAGTGGTGATGCAGCACCATATCTTAGGACTGTACAACGCTGGTATTTAGAATTTCAACGTGGGCACTCTAGCTTCAGTGACAAGCCACGTGAAGGTAGTCCAAAAATCGCCATGACGCAAGAGAATATCGACGCCGTGCGGCAGCTAATCGTCCAATCGATACCACATTTGCTTAGCGACGACCAAAAAGCAGCCCGTGTTAGATGGTGTCGCAAAACTCTGCAGCGATTCAGCCGAGGAGAGTCAAAACACGTTTATTATATGGTTAGTGGTGACGAGTCTTGGATATATGCTTACGATCCAGATTCCAAGCAGCAGTCAACTGCCTGGGTCTTCCAAGATGAGCCAAAACCGACCGAAGTAAAACGCTCACGGAGCACTTAAAAAAAATGGTTGCCTCGTTTGTGGCAAAGGGTGGTCACGTCGTCACTATTGTACTAGAAGATCGCAAGACGGTTAACGCTGACTGGGTACCACTGTTTGTTTGCCACAAGCCATCACAGAGTTTCGAAAAAACAACTCAAGACGTCGTATGATACTGCACCATGGCAATGCAAGTTCGCACACCGCCCGCGATGCAAAGATGTTTTTGAGCACCCAAAATGTCGAAATTTTAGATCACCCGCCTTACAGCCACTTGAGCCCTAACGATTTTTTTACGTTCCCCTAAATTAAGCACTCTTCGTGGTCAACGTTTCAGCTCACCCGAAGAAGCTGTTGACGCATACAAATCGGCCATTTTGACTACCCCCACTTCAGAGTGGAATAAATGTTTTAAAAACTGGTTCGAACGCATGCAAAAGTGTATTAAATATCGCGGAGAATTCAACTTGGAAGAGACACAACTTAAAAGGCAGCCCTCGTATAAACAGAGAGAATAGAATTCTATAACAAATTGTCAACAGGGCAGAACATTGCATTCACAAAGAATGAGTAGTAAAGATTTCATTGACTTGACCATGCAAATCATAGCTAAGTGTACTCATACAAATGTAAATAAAATATATTTGATTTTTACACTTCAGTCATTTTTAACATTATATAAGCTTGGGTTATTGAGTTTGTGAAAATAGTGCAGGTGGTAAACGGTCTTCTACTCTTGTATTTGTCTCCAACTCGTCTGCTTCATCAACATCCATATAAATAACAGTATCAGCAGCTTTGGTATCATCAGATACAACACTGACATCATTCTGAGCACATTCTTCCTTGCATGCACTAGGTGCTATTTCTTGTGATGACTCTATAGATATAGATTCAATGGCATTCGATTTTTCTGTAACTTTATTGTCTATATCTTTAACATGATCATCATTAGTACTATTTTCTACAACACTAGGTTCATCAACATTACTTACCGTTTCAAGTATGATTTCAGGTATAACACTTGGCTCTTTTTCAGCGACGTCTTTAGGTTCATTAGCAACAGTGCCTACAATTGTTTCATCAATTGAAATGAGATCATCTTTAAGATTAATACACACACTATCAGCAGAGTGTGGCCCCTCTTCTTGACTTCCGCCAGTATCTTCATCTGATGACGCAAGTAACATATCTTCAACCGGCTCATTATATTCGTTGTTGTTAGATTTATTGTTTCTTTTCGTAGTATCAGAAATTGAGCTCTCTGTGTCCATAGCATCATTTCGGCGACATGATTCTATAACATTAGAACTGTCTGTCTTCATGACAACAACAGGCGCTTCGGTTTCTTTGTTCGGTTGGCAGTGCGGAACTATTAACTCAACACTTTCTGTACTTTCAACAGGTATATTATCCACTTTGTCAGCCTCACTTTCTGAGTAACTTGAATTTTCGATACTGATGACATCACTCAATTGCTTTCTAGTGTCACTACCAGATTCTATAGAGTCAGAGATAGCTATGGGACTATCATCATCAGAGGATTCAAGTGTTGAACTTTCAGCTTCATTACCTGAGTGCAATTTCTGCAATAGATGGAGCTCATCTATATCTGACTCTAAATCTTTACTGTCATCACTACTTACAGAAAGTGTTTCTGCAGCATCAAGAGAACCCTTGTCATTAGATATATCTAAGATTTCACCAGAATCTTCCTTATTTTCTTTATCTTTAGCATCGCTTTCCTTAATGTTTACTACTTCTTCATTTTCTTCAGGTTTTTTAGCATCTTCTTCAACTGCAGGTTCTTCTGGTGGTTCGCTTTCTCTTCCTTCACTGGGCCCTTTCGATATTTCCTGTATAAGTCTTTTCAGCCTTTCCTTCCTTTTACCTTTGTTCTCTAATGAAACACTTTCATCATTGGCTTCTTCTTCTTCACTCTCAACAGGTGACTCGTCCGCTTCTTTATCTCCAATCTCAACAGCTTCTAACTTGAGTTGGTTCTGTCTGTCTGCATACCTGAAATAATATGTATGCTTATTAGTAGATTAGCTTCACTAGATTAGATGATTCACGACGTCAAGTGGCGTAATAACTAATGAATGAATTGAGTAATCTCTACATGACTTGAAAGTGACGTTAAGGGTCAGTTCACACCGAGACGCGACGCGACGCGACGCTGCGCGCACACTTTAAAAGAGTGACTCAAAATATACTTTATTTTCTACACGAAAAGGTACACATTGCATTGTGAGAGTTCAGAATACGTTACGCGGTGCAGTAGGTCGTTTTAAAGTGTGCGCGCAGCGTCGCGTCGCGTCGCGTCTCGGTGTGAACTGACCCAAGCAGGCAGGCAGGTTTTACTGGGTTTTATGATTGATAAATGATTTTATTTCAGTAAGTAGGTCTGTACAAACACTTTTACAAGTCAATCATATTTTAAAAACTAGATGAGGTCGGCGTTTCCTATCTATCATCCTATATACTCTGAGAAAAAAGGCCGAACTCAACTGTGAACTTAAGGAACTCAACGATTCGACGAACAATACCAAAGAAAGGCCGCATAAAGTACTCAAACTTACCCAATAATCCTCACATCCACAATAATTAAAATAATAGTATACTTTACACAGTAAATATTCATATCATTCAATACGTAAAATGGGATATAGAAAAAAAAAGAATAACAAGATTGTTATATAAAAGTACAGGCTAGATAGATTAGACATAAAATTAATCGAAACAAAACCTACTTATTAAATATTTCAGTCTCCTTAGTTGCCGCTATCTTCTTATTTGCTTCTAGCTTGCATTTCAGCTGCTCATTATTTTCCGCAGGATCAATTTCTAAGGCAATTCTGGAAGCCGCTAGTCTCCATTCATTCTCTTGTCTACGCCTTTGAAGTTTCTTGCCACATCTCGTAAATAAGTCTCGAGCTAATAAACAAATAAATTTTTATTAAATTAGTGGCATGTAGTGGCTACAATATGTGTTATATAGTTGTAAATCCTACTAATATAATATTAGAAACGCGAAAGTTTGTGCGGATGAATGGATGGATGTTTGTTACTCTTTCACGCAAAAACTCCTGCACGGATTTGGATGAAATTTGGCACACGGATAGTTTATACCAGGATTAACACATAGGATACTTTTTATCCCGATATTCCCACGGGATCGAAACCTATGCGGGTGAAACCGCTGGGCGCTGCTAGTAAATAAATAAACTTGTAATCTTATTGGGGTACCTCTGATTTTAATAATGTTTATTCTTATAGATACCTTCTTCCATAATGTCAGCTTCATTCCAGCACAACTTGTCTTCATCATTCGCGTCTCTGACACAACGGAGAACATCGTGAAAGTCTGGGAATGGTAATGGCGTTCCAATCGGGACTTTCTTATTTATCCATTTTTCAAGACGTTTTGCCGGCCCCGACGGTTGACCTCGCCGGGAATCTAGTAAAATACGAGGCTCTGAAGGCATTTTTGTATTTGTCAATTGACAAAATTTCGAGTAAACGCGCACCATTCGTTCTTTATACCTGGAAAACAATTTAAAAATTTTAATAGTCTTTGATATTAAGTTACGTGGTATAATAATATTAAAATTGTTGTTTTTAGTGTCCCTCTTTATTACTCACACATTCCTACCTGTATGTAATGTCTACTTATAATAGAAAACTTTATTGTGAGACCCGGAGAAAAATCAACGCTTTTTTTTTGCTGTTGGTAAAAAACAAATAGCAAAAAAACGCTTTGGTTTTCCTAGTATAATCAAAATACATTACTTTACATAATCTAATCTAAAGCATTCTCCATCTACGTACTATTGTTAATAATAAACTGATATTAAAAATATAAATAGATATATCAAAATATAGATTTGTCACAGATTAGTTTGCATGCATATCCCAGTAAAATAGGGACAATGTTAAGCAGATGACCTATACATGTGAAAATGCTAACTCATAGGTTCTCATCATGGGCGTTTGTGACTTTCCTCCTATCTTACGACTATACAATATTACACGTTAAATATAATTGTGGCAATAGCTTTTTCAGATTCGCGACAGATGGTAAAAAGTATTGGGGGGCTATAGAAAAAAACAAATGGTGGGCGGAAGGCAAAATAAGGTTGAATCATTTTCACATGTATGAATGTAGATTTGTCATTTTACTACCTTTCAGTTAATAAATAAACAGAATCATCTTCATCATCAAAGTCAACCTCTTGTTCTTCTAGTTTCTGAATTGCTCTGTGCAGTTTCTTTATGGTCTTCTCTAGCTTACGTATCTGTCTTTGGCGTTTCGAATCATATTCTTTTTCTTCTCCAAATGCGAGCTGGTCTGGCTCTGAAGAAAATAAATTAATACAATGCATAATCAGCCTATAATGTTCCCACTGCTGGGACACAGGCCTCCTCTGTGAAAGGGAGTGGTCCGTAATCCACCACACCGGCTCAGTGTGGGTTGGTAGATGTCACATGTCTTCGAATTTTTTGGTTCTAGGACATGCCGGTTTCGTCACAATGTTTTCCTTCAATGGTTTGAGAACAAAAGAACAAAAGTAGCAGCCGTTATCACTGGGCCACCACTGCTCCGCAAATACAATAAGATCATTTGAATGAGGAGTTCATAAAAAGCAGTTCATTGTCACATTAAATACTATTTAAAAATGTGAAGAATTTGCTACAATGATCTTCTAGCAATGAAAAATATCAGCCTGTAATGTTGTCTAATAGTACAAGCTGATATTTTTAGTACACAAAGTGTACAATTGATTAGATAAAAACAAATATCCAAACCTTCCGTTTTGGTTTCCGTTTTTATTATCTGTGATTTGGCAATCTTTCTTTGCATGTTTAATTCATCAACAATATCTTTTATGTACAAATACATCTTTTCAGGGCTAGCCTTCATAGCAAGTATTTTACTTGCAACCATGTCAACAAAGTCCTCAGATTCTGAATACTCCTTTGGCACTTGCCTATAATATGCTTTGATTTTTTTATCTACTATTTTCTGCATGTCTTCAGAGTTTTCCAATTGAAAACAAGTATCTATGAAGCTTTGATACACAGAATGAAATTCACTGTGGCCACTATTACTTGTAGTCTCAATTTTCTTTTCTTTCAATGTAGTTTTTTCTGCAACATCATGTTTTTTACTTGGCTCGGGAGCTTGCTGGACACTAACTTCTTGGAACTTATCTATTTCAACTTTGCCTTTAATGTTTGTATCTAAACTAACTTCGAATGGAAAATCTATTTCTATTTCCAGAGTTTTTTTATTCTCATTTCCAGCATCTTTGGGATACTCCAACTTCTTCTTACTGTTACGTTCTTTAGTACTAGTTAGTTCTTCATCATCACTCCCACTGGGAGATGCATTCTTTTCTACACTTGCCTTGACAGGGCTATCATCTATAGTAATAGCCAGTTCAGCACCTATTTCACAAGTCCTTTTGTTCAGTACAGGTTTTATGGGACTGTCCTCTATAGTAATTTCAATCATGGTAGGGAGCTCTGGCTCTGCATTGTTCTCTTGCTCTAGTGTAGGAACGTCTGTTTGCTCTTCAGGTCTTAAATACCAAGCAGGACTTGAAGTAGTTCGAGAGCATTCGTCATCATCTAATTCCACAGTTTGGACCTCATTTACTTGTCTTGAATTTAATTTGGGCTTCAATATTTGATTTGCTGTTTTCATAAAAATTATGGGTTTATTAGAGGCCTGGGTAGTTTTCTTTACAGTAATGCCTGCAGGTAAGTTATTGAGAGGTGTATTGTTTTGTATCATATTGGGTTTCTTTAAAAGTGCTGAAGTAACACTACTAGGATTAGGTGTTTCTGCTGCTGTTGCATAAAAAACATTGGGATGAGATGTTGAGGCTTTTAGGATTTTTATAGGTTTAAGCATTTTGAGATGTGGTTTCATAATATTCTTCTGCACAGGCTTGCCATTGGTTTTACTTCTGCTTGCAAATGGATTAGATATAATTCCTGAAGCTTTTGTTACGGTTGTATGTTTCTTTGCCAGTGGTACTCCTTTTACTATAGTAATTTCTTTTGAAGTAAAAACACTGTTTGATACAGGTACACCTTTGATTCCAAATATTTCTTTTGATTTTGGTACCCCTTTGGCTGCTGATACTGCTTTTGCTGCAGGTACTCCTATCACTGCAGGTACTCCTTTTGTCAAATTTAGCTTAGAAGGCCTTATAGTAACTTCATGTATTTTTCTTGGAATGCACACCATTGCATTTGGCATTGGCTTACTCTGAAACAAACCATTTGAGTAAATAAAACAATCTGGATAATAAACAAACCAAGTACTTCATTTATTTATGGCTGAAAATTTTCACTCTGTGATTGATTCTATATTTTATAGCACTGTTACTTAAAAATTAATTAATTGAATACCTTCTTCGGTGCCGGTTGTGCCTCATCGTCCGAAGACCCCAATTCTATCACATCCTCACTTGCCATCTTGTGTCGAATGTTATGTACATGCAAGATTTAATTACAGCTTGAGCTCACATATCATTGCAACTACATGAGGACAGTGCATTAATAATCATACGGAAAACAATAAACGCCAGGTTATTAAAGTATTCTCATAGAACTCAAAAAAATACTACACAACGACACATCGAAACGAAAAATGTTTGACAAATTATTCAGTCAGGGTTGTCACCATGCTCGAAAGTCATAAATTCTACAGCTAAAATCTCATCCTGCATTTGTTAATTTTATGTAATCTAGATAAACAGAACGTTAACGTTAAATGAAGCTTAACAGCAATTTTGCAGTTTATTCAATGTTTTTTTTGTTACTAATTACGCAAAATAATTCAAAACATTACAATCGAAATCTTGTCTCTGACCCATGGAATTAGGATGTACGGACGACAGCACATCAAGTTACTACAAGCTGTCAAATTTCTTTAATAGTTATTAAGGTTCCTTGGACCTTAACGTTTTAGCGATAAAGTTGAAAATCTATTAAAGAAATTTGACAGATTGTAGTAACTTGATGTGCTGGCGTCCGTACATACTTTATAATACTACTATGTTATTGTCCAAAACACAGGCTATAATAAAATTAGATTCAAAAGTCTATCTCGTGAAGATTTCAGATGGATACAATAGAGTCGTGTGTTGGTTACATCTTAAACGGATTTTATAAAATAAAACAAGAATTTTAAAAATTTGCACAAAAGTAAACTTGGTTTTTAAAATGTGACAACAAAGAAACAGACATGCAGATTTTAATACAATACAATCAAATATAATGTCTTATATTCCGTAAGCAAAATGCGCGCATTGACGTGGAGTTGCGGACAACATTAAATGTTTTAAATCACGAACTACTTGAGGTTTTAATTATGTTTTAAGTGCAATCATGGCTTAACAGTTATTTTCAAAATTGCGGACTTTGACATTATCATTAAAAAATCTGTTTGTTTTTCAAATAGTAGACAATACTTGAAATCAATTAAATCAGGTATATGGTAGCAGTGATAGGCGATCAGAAAGATAGACAAACGACGTTGCACCGTAAGGGTTCCATTTTTTAACATTTTGGTACCGAACCCACTCAGATATTCCAGAATTCAACCCTGGGCGGGCATTATTACACACACATCAAAAGCATCCAGGGATTAAGCACATTTTTGCTAGTTACTAAAAACCAGGTTTTGTAATTATATTTTTTGTAATTGCTGAAGCACATGTTGCGCCGACCCCAAATAAATTGGGATAAGGGCAGGAGGATGATGATGATGATTTTTTTGTAATTGCTATAGATACTTTAGAATTTCGGTCAAAAGATGAAATTGTAGCTGCAATACATCCGTTCGCCGCCGCTGTGCGCGGGAATAGTTTCGGTGACCTGCGCGCCACCGCACGGATTTCTGTAGGAACGAATATTCCAACTGCGTTCCTATTGGTTAATTTTATGTTGTAAGTCAGCCACTACTTGTGCACCCAAGTTTAGGATAACATATTATGTAACATTTTTGTAAAAAAACACGCTATACGATATACAACTTTTACACTCTACACTCTATACGCCACACTTCCTCGTTTACTTTTAAATATACTTTCATCGTACGGACGCCAGCACATCAAGTTACTACAACCTGTCAAATTTCTTTAATAGATTTTCAACTTTATCGCTAAAGCATTAAGGTTCAAGGTTGATTGGGAAAATTTGACAGTTTCGGGTAGCTTGACCTGCTGGCGTCTGTACATCTGGAGTATTATTGCCTCACGCTACCTAAGCACTACAAAATTATTATTTTATGTCGTAATTCTATATAATCCTGGAACGGATTTAAGGCCAAATCAGTAAAATTTCTACCATAATACTGAGTGGAATCACGCAGACAAGATTACAATGAGATGTTACATACAAATTACTACTCGACGAATTCGTACGATGACCGCGATAATGTTTGTTACGAGCCTTCACAGCTCTTCAAGGATGTTAATAAGCGATCACACCATAATAAATCGCTTACATGGAGTCAATATCCGGTCCCGTAGCCTATTGAGCCCGCAAAAGTAATCTATATTACTATACTCTTTGAGTAAGAGTATGATTTAAAATGATTTTGCCATTTTTTTATTTTGTGTCAGTCTATTCTCTATGGCTCAGAAACGAGTCAAAACCCCAAAAAACCTTGTCAATAAGTCAAAAACCGGACCGGATACAAGATAAATTAAATAATACAAATATTTACTAAAACTGTGAAACAAAATAATTGACTAATAATTTTGTTTATCATATACTAGGCATTCTGTAGCTACGAATGAGAAAAGTGAGATGTCATGACCGGATTTTCTGGACGCTGATTGGTCAAACGTTACTATATTTTTTCTTTTTGTGAGGTTTGCCAATACAATAAAAGAAATTTATTTTATTTACAAATTGCAATCTGCCTAAATTGAAGTTTCGTACAAAAATTTAAGCTGTCAAAATAGATCGTGGTTTTATTTCTAATAATTTCTATTTTATCGATTAGTTAGGACAATGATTAAACTTTTTTCATTAAAACAACAAAAGAAAGATGAGGAAGGCTCAGGTAGAGCAGGAGGTTCACAGAAAAAAGCATCAGCCGCTCAGTTGCGGATCACAAAAGGTAAAGTTCAGAATATAGAATAATTTACGCGTTGTGTATTCATTGTTATTTTAATTCTGTTGTGAAGGATTCATATAAACAAGCTTACAACGGCCTATCTTCGGCTAGCAATGAGTTTTAAAGTTAGGGGGTAGTACTGTAAAAGTACTGAAATCATCCCTCAAAAGATTTCCTTGTTATGATCCTGAGGCAAATTTTTACAACTGTACTTGGTAACTACAGTGTTTACAAGATCTTCTCCTTAATCTAACTTGAAATGTTTTATTTTCAGATTTGAATGAATTGAATTTGCCCAAGACATGCAATACAGAGTTTCCAGATCCAGATGATTTACTTAATTTCAAACTAATCATATGCCCTGATGAAGGATTCTATAGAGGAGGAAGATTTGTATTTAGTTTTAAGGTAATCTTAACAGCTGTTCTATAGCTTGAGAAATGAGGTCTTTCCAAAACATAATCCCATAGTTCAATTTCTTGAAGTCACTGATAAATGGTTTTGTTACTTATATGATTAACTGAAAAGGGCCATGAAAGCCCTTTGGGTATAGGAAAATCAGGTTGATTTTTAGATCACTATACTTTTTCATTAAATACACAAACTGCAAACTTACAAAACCTGACTCCAACCAGTAGCATCATTATGGCAATAGTTCTTCTCAAGTAAAATCCTACCCATATTCTGCCTGACGTTATCCTTCTGACGATTATTAAGAACTTACCATTACTTTACCTTTTAGGTAGGACCAAACTATCCTCATGAGCCGCCCAAGGTGAAGTGTGAAACAGCAGTATACCATCCGAACATAGACCTGGAGGGTAATGTGTGTCTCAACATCTTAAGAGAAGACTGGAAACCTGTGCTTACTGTCAACTCTATAGTTTATGGACTCCAGTATTTATTCTTGGTATGTGTTAATCATAATTTACTAAGTATCTTGCATGTATTTTTATTTTATTATCTTGGAGTTCTTCAAATATTGTGTAATGAATTTTGTCTGTATGGCTTAATATTACTGCATTATCAGGCTCAATCATAGACAATTACACAACCTTCATCCCATGGCTTCAGCCATGCCTCCAGGCGTTGGAAAATGTCAGTAATCCTTAGTTTTTCCTTCCTATTGCTTTGGCCTCAATTCAATTTTGTCTGCAGCTTACCATTTTACAAAAACAAAAATGACTCATCATGCAATATTGTATTACTCATGGTCATGGCTTTATTGGTTATATTTTGATATACAGGGTAACAGGGATATTGGCATCAAACTGTAACCATGAATTTAGCACATGATTCTAGACCCCTTGGCAAAGAAAATCGTTGATTATAAAAAAAAAAGGTTGTTTCATAGAAAAATGCAATACCTACGCAGTCAAAATGTATAGAACAGCATACATACATACATACATAATCAGCCTATAATGTTCCCACTGCTGGGACACAGGCCTCCTCTCAGTGAGAGGGAGCGGAATATATATATAGAACAGCAATAAAAAATAAAAAAATAACCTACACAGTTTTCAACGCAGGGGAGTTCAGAATCATGTACTGCGTCCATGGTTACAGTTCGAGCGTTGATGTCCCTGCAACCCTGTATTCTAATAAAGGGTGTTCATGGTGTCCGCTAAGACAGTAAGGCACTTCTAAAAGGAAGACATCATAATGAAACTATCTAAAAGTAAAACAGGCCATTAGTATTCTCTTGGTTCAACAACCAGTCAGAAAACAAATCTTTAAAACAGAGTCTGTCTGTGACATAATTATGTAGCTATACGATCATCATGTATTGTTTAAATAAGCAAGTTATATACTTAATAAAAATGTTTATAAATAAATAAAAGTAGTGAGAACAATATGAAGATACCACAGAATCATAGCATTCTACTAACAGGAACATGGCACAAATAAGCGATACATAATCAGCCTGGCTTTTACATTCCCACTGCGGGGACTCTTTGTTCTATGTTAGAGCGTTTGGTATCTGCACTTAGTTCTTCAAGTGGACCATTGTATGTGAGCCATGGCAGCCGTCGGTGGTTATTCCAACCTGCTCAACTCTTTCTCCCCTCTGTCAGAAGTAGCAGGCTGTTCACGCATGCATGCTCTTCAATAAACATAAAACTGTTCTAATGCAGAGGAATGAGGACAGTTTTAAGTATGAATGTGGGATGGCTGTAAGGAAAGACCAAAGAAATGACTGTGTGACGATGATATGGCTAGAAACCCATGTCATCTTACATACAGTCCATACATTGTTTCTTTTGGGGTCACTACCGTAAGGAAAATGACTACTAAATGATAAATAATTTTATTTCTATAAGTAGGTTTGGAGAAACTCTTCTACGTGTCAATATATAGAAAAAGACATGTTGCGTCAACCCCAAAGAAATTGGGATATGGGCAGGAGAAGATGAAGAACTGTAATTGCATAGGCAGCAGTTTTCTGGACCTATTCAACACATTTTGCAATTCAAATTTTGGCAAAACCAGAATGATTGAGTGAAACAAGTCCCATCTTGTTATACAATAGTACAAAAACATGACACTTCACAAAATTGGCTAGTACATACAGATAAAAGACAATGACTAATCATTTCAAGTGAACATTGATAATGTTAAATGGGGCTATAATTGTTAAGTCATGTGATGTCATGCAGCCTTTCATTCGTTTTAAATACGACAAAAATATGCAGAGTGCCTTAGATTCAGCAAATGATCCGAAGGCCAGTTCCCGTAATTAAAAACGTTCAAAATCTAATCGCAATCTCATCTCAGCGACAATCAACGTTAAAAATGTAGGGTAATTAAAGGTATTTTTGACTGATTGAGACTGAAATTGGACTGTGAATGTTCTTAAAATTACGAGAATTGCCCGGAAAAGTATCGAAAATGTAAAAGTTAACAGGAGAATTAGCAGCATTGATATTAAAAGACGATGGATCGAACCCAAGACCTCACATTCCGCATTGGCGACCACAAGATCAATGACGTAGTCATCAACTACAAAATTCTTAGAAATGTTATTTATTTATATTTTGCTTTTACTTTCAGGAACCAAATCCTGAAGATCCTCTAAACAAGGAGGCTGCGGACGAGCTGCAAAGTAACAGGAGGTTGTTCGAACAGCACGTGCAGCGAGCGATGCGAGGCGGCTACGTCGGGTCGTCGTACTTCGAAAGATGCCTCAAATGAACAAGCAACACTCAACTGTAAATTAATGCTACCAACCCTATATAAATAAAACAATCTCACTTTAAATTAAAGCATTTGATTATTTATTCAACAAAAACAAAAGTGTGGATTGACATATTTACAAGGTCAATGTCATTGTATTGTTAAGGGTTTGCGTCCTATATTTTTTATACATTATTTAACAAGTATTTTTTTTTTATTATATCGAAGCGGATGTGCCGGTTGCAAGTGGCAGTCTCATAGAATTGAAATTATATAAACCACTAAATTAAATGCGATTTTTTATTTTATTTTAGCATGTAAGTTTAGTGTACATAGATGGCGCTTAACACAGTATTTTACAGTTTTAGTATAGATGGCGTTGCTTAATGGTCTCATGGTATTAACATTTTTATCAATCGGAAATTCAATTAATCAGCATTTTTAGGGTGGTCGTGCATCACCCTCGTGATTAATGTAGGTATATGATGGATGGCACTGAGAGGCTAGTATATCTCATTCAATAGTATAATGTGTGAACCTTAATCTCTCTCAGATAAGGTTGAGTTCAGTTTGTTCAGGTAGCAATAAACTTTGCCAACACACTGTTACTACGAGTCAGACGAGTGAATGGCATACGAGACGAGGTTATAGTCGGTACAACGGCGCCGACACAGGGCAACGCCGCCGCCCCACGCGAATGGCGCGAAGTGAGCCGCAATCAAGGGCCGCGTGAGTCAGTCGAGCCGCCGGAGCAGCGCCCGAGCGCCTCGTCAGTATAGCCACAGGCCACTCGCCTTCGTCAGTGTTACTCTGGACGCCGAGCCGCTCGCGCACACCCGTTAAACAATACGCTTTCTCCATACGGCAGCGTGCTCAAGGCAGAGCTGTTTCGACACGCCACTCGGTTGCGAAAGTCTGCGCGATGATATACAAGTGAGAGCCGACATCGGACGCCAGGGTAACGCTCATCGCACACGGTGAGCCAGTTTATTCGACGAGAGACATTCGAAACTCGCCAGCTGTGAGGGACGGGGGGCGCGCGACGCCGTCGGGTCGTACACGCGGGACCAACCTTTACACATAGTTACTGTGAGAGAAGCAACGGAAACCAATTTTTAATGTGTCAAGTCAGTATAGCATATTGCTGCTACGTCAGAAAGACGAACGCCTCGAGCAAGAACTACAAGGTTATGCAAATGAGTTCTGAACGCTTCTATACCAGGAATAATCAAAAGACCATTCATAACTTCAATAAACTTTAACGTTTACGTTGTATCCTTACGGTGTATTAAGTGCTTATCTATCGTTTCTCTACCTTAAATTATCTTTCGGTGTCGCGTTCGCTAATTGCTAATTACTGTGGGAGTCGAGTGATAAGAAGTGTTGACTGAACGAGCGATCGGGGTGTGGAAATCAGAGCGGTTGTATCAAGCGACGACAATGGCGGCCCAGCAGGAGGAGAGCCTGCTCGCTAGCTGCGAGATCCCCATCATTGACCTGGCGCATATAGGTGAGCATCTGCACAGCGATACCACAGCAGCTTCACAGAGACACCGCCCGCGACACCCTGGTCAGCGAAAGTCATTTACTGATCATACACATTACCTACTGTACATTCACTTGGCAAAACTTTGTACGTTTATCGCCTGTCGTTATTGCGTAATTATAGTAATCAACTTTTTTAGGTATCATTTAAAATTCAATGAGTTGGCCGTTGGTATTTTTCTTTTTAACGCTTTTAATTTTTCCCCATGTGCTCAATAGATGAAAGCGCTGTAGTAGTCCGGGGTTCAGATAAAGCACAGTTTTATTCAAAGTCTCGTAATAAGGGATGTTAAAGCAGACAAAAATAAATATATCGACTACCTGCAGGCCCTTCGCTATAATAGAGGGCCCCTCGGTCTCGCCTGCATGCCGACAGCCGCCCGACAGCTGTGCGCCGATGCTTTATTTGTTGTCATTATACAATCTCGGCATCCCGCTCTCGAGTTCAAAGACCGGACACCCGATCTGAACCGTTCATCGCAGTTCATCCGCCTAATTCTGAGATAAATTAAAGTTTCAACATCCTAATGGGTACTGCATGTAAACCGTGGACGTTTAATGAGGGCGCTACCGATTATGTGATGAGGGTTTTATGTCTAAATTATAAACAAAGGAAGGAGCGAATTCTTTGAAGCAATGAGTAAGTGGCCAGTATGCGTGCCCTATTTTAGTTTTATTGCATGAAGTTATATGAATCAACAGAAGAAAACTCATATTGCGAAGCTTATAATAGGCGTACCTCTTGATTATCAAATAATTGAGATGGATTGGAACTTCAACCATCACCAACACGGGCGTGCAACTGTCTATAAAAATCTGTACATAGTTAGGCTGTACACTTACATACTTACACTTGCTGTATACTTACCTGCACTTTTGCATTTAAAACACGTTTAATTACGTAGACATCATTGAGTGCCTGCTAATTAGTCGTTAAAGTGAATTGATTATGTCATTAACAATGTGCAATAAGTGCGCTTTCATGATAATAGGTAGGTTTACAGATACCTGAGAGAAGGTACTTACTTTGCGATATTATAATTAGAAATACTACATATAGGCTAGACTATTTTACAGAAAATTCCCGTTTTAAAAACTGTTAGGTGATTAGCTTAGCTACCAGTAAAAAGTTGAGTAACCGTTTCGAGTATCAAAGGAATCTTGATTGTTATACTTGTTTAGTCACATGAATACGTCAGAAACTAACTCTAAACGGGGCAGACATAAAAAAGGAACCCTTGCAATGTGGGGGCAACGGCCGATCGGCCCTTTGTAAGTCCACCCGAGCAGGCAACGCTATCAATGCATTGCCGACACACGACGCCTCCATGTGCGCACGCATCTTTTAAACAAAACACTATCTACAAATTCTACAATATCAGGGCGTCGACGTCATTGTTTTATTGCGTCTGACAATAAAAGCAAAGTTAAGCTTTAAAGTCGCAGCTTAAAGAAATTATTTGTGTTTCAATTCCGACCCGGGATGTGTTTCAATTCCGACCCGGGATTTGTATTTAAAACCCGACCCGGGATTTCCAATATCTTTCGGACTTGGAACTAAGTCTTGGAAAATCTTGGAGAATTAGTCACAGTCCGAATAGAAAATCTTATTCAGCCCTACATTCACTGAATAAAGACATTTCCTGGGATGATTAGATGACGTCGCATCCGGAAATACCATACATACCTACGTACTGGTGTATACCAAGTATACCCTCTTATGTGCATTAATTTTTAAATGCATTCAGTAGGAGTTACTATACATACGCTGATACGCATAGGTAGGCATATCTATAAAATATATAGTATATCTATAAAACAGGTCTCACGATCAATAAGATTTCTAATGCAATGTAAGTCGTAATTAAACCTCGTGTGGTGGAATTACAAAAGCGATTTAAATGTAGAAACAACACAAAGGTACCTAAAGATAATTAATGTATATTATACTTGCTTCAGAACTTAATGACGTATCCATGAGTAGGTAGGTGCCTATTTCTATTTTTCTTGAACCAACTTTGTTAAAAGGTTGAAAATAAAATTAATATACAATACCTAGGTGAAGTAGGTACGCCTTTTCAACATTTCAAGAAACGTCATCCATCTTGTTATTTGTTATTCGATATTGAAGGAAGGACAGAAACAGATAAGATAAATAAACCAAAGTCGTATTGCAAAATATAATCAAAAACAAGATTGTTAATATGCATGTTTCGAACAGGCGATAGAAAATGCAGTCACATTTTAAACAACTTAAATGAAATCCCCGTTGGTTTAGCGGTATGTAGCCTACTGAGCGTAGAGTTTTGGATTCGATACCCCGGGTTGGTCAAATTGATATTAGGTTTTTCCGTGAGGAAATTCTCAGTAGCAGCCATAAATCTTGATTTGTGTGTGAACAGAACAAGATTGTTATACGGGACTTATGATGAGATGTAGGACTATAGGCATGAAACACCTCGAATATAGCAACGTAGCTAGCACGTAGAACTACCTGTTACCCCTCAACCGCTTGCTACAAGCGCGCCGCGCCTATAATGCTACGCTTCGTCTACGCCATGCCTACGCTGCTACACTTCGTCTACGTCATGTCTACGCCGCTATACTTCGTCGCCGCGCCTACGTCGGGTACAAAAACCCAGTAGGAATACACTTATACACTTTTAGGTAAATCTAATGACTATAATGAGTGATAAAAGGGCAGAGCCAATATCAACACTATAAGTGGGTCTAACAATACAATGCAATGGCATAGGCAAAGTAACCAATAGGCACCTTCATCCAAGCTCTAATTTTGATTAAAAAAAAACATCGACAACAACAAAAATGACCTGCTATCATAACCCTTGTTTTATATCCCTCTAAGAGATAAAATGCCGTGATTAGATTTACCGTTACCGGCTCAAAACGTCACCGAGGTAGGTTATGTACACAAATACAATGGAAATGACTTTATATTTACATCGTATTCAACGCGTTGTGTTAATTGGACTGTCACATTTGATCCTACGCCATTCGACCACTGACCCACATTCGCGGCCATTCATCATTCGTACGTTTGACAGGCGGTTTCACACAAAAAATATGAGTTTATTTCTCCTCCGTCGATCTCTTAGCATGACTGTATCGTCGAGAAAGGAATGACTAATCGAAGTTTCAGAGTTTTTAAACGACACAGTCGTTTTTCTGCGATATTACTTTTGAAATCATAATAAACCCTTTGAAGCAAACTGAAGCTGAAAAGAAAATAATATGAAAGGAAAGAGGTTCTTTTTGTGACGTAGGCATACTCACCAACTACATCAAAAACCAAATCAGGCTGGTGCAACCTTTTTTCCTAAATATTTTTAAATGCATCAACCACTGGCTCTTTTGCCTCAAAAAACTGTCTGATGCCATTAGAGATTTCTTTCTTTTATTTTTTTTTTCTCCCAACCTTAATGGCTTACAAAGATTTTTTTCGTCAATAATGGCCAGTGTTTAGAATAAAATTGTAATGAAACCTTATTGGTGTCAAGTATTGGCACTACGGCATCTGTACCTGCCTACTGAGTTACAATTTACAAATAAAAGATTAGGTATCAATGCCTACACGATGCTGACCAAGATAATTGTTTATTATTTATTTATCTCAGGTGTGTTGAACATGTGAAGTTTAGTCCTACTCTGTCTCACGTTTTAGTAATTAAGTATTAGTCACACAGTAAATAAACAAAATAGTCTCCAATAATGGCAGTACCTAATCTAATCTGCTTCTGCTGTAAATTTACAGACCTATAAGTTAGTAGCTATCTAGATAAATTATCAGAAATCAGCACGATAGCGTTAAGTTCATTATACCTAAATAGAGCGAGACTAATTGATAGTTTTCCCCCATTATGTGAACCGCATCGCAGATGATGTCTCACGCTGCCGTCGGCGCCGTTTCCTAGACGCCATGTTGCGTCACGCCACGCGTTGACTACCCGAGTATTTATACATCACTCTAAATTATACGTCAATTCAGCTATTTTATTACAACTTGTTAACGCCATTAAAACTGCTGAAAGTGAGTAATTCCGTAGAATTAAACCGTCAGAATGAAATTGAGAGATAATACTAATCTATCCTAGAGCGATGGTTACGGGGCATCAGTGCGTAAAACACGCAGTTTATTATAGCGTGCGCCTTGATGAGCCGAGATAATTTTAATGACAGGTTGACAGTGAGACAGTGTGCCTTTCTGACAGCTGCGTGCAGCTGTGATGTGCTCTTGCGCAGCAGAGCTGCGTGCAGCTGTGATGTGCTCTTGCGCAGCACGGTTCTCGATATCCTGCGCAGGGGCAATGCTATCGTCGCTCAAAAACCGTAATAAAGTTCCACTACTTCCCCGAATTTGTTGAACTCGTTTATATTTCTTTTTATCTTTTGGTAACATGTTGCTTGCAAACGCTCCAACTCGGTTTCTCGGCCACGCAGTTCACTTCGTACCGACGTACGTGTTGTTCTGCTAAATAGTGTCTAATCACGAAATTTTAAACCAACACGCGGACATGAAACTGTCTAGAACACTAGACAGATGTTAACGTGCCCATAAAAATATTTATTGCACACGGAAATTGTATATTTATTGTAGTATGTACGTAACCTGAAACAATTTCTGTCATATATATAATGCCTGCCTCTAAATGAACTACTCCATATATTAGATGTGACTACCTATAAATAATAGGTGGGTACAGATAAAAGGTATAATAACGTGCGCTATATGTCGGTACTTATTTCAAAATTGCTCTGAACAATATAATTTTCCTGTTATCAGAAGCAGAACATAATGATGTTAGATATGAGGAAGTCGAAACTAATGGCACTTGACATTCCTGTAATGTTGACGAGCAATTTTATGCATCTGAAGTAGATGATGGAAAATACGATGCAGACGAGGAAGCGGAATCAACTGGCGCTGAAGTTTATTATGTTCCTATCGCTACGTTTCCTCCCTTATTACCTACATGAGACCCGGGGTAATTGCATAACACTCTATCGGTAGCAATGGGTTTCATTTTGACAGTTCAACCAAAATTCACAGTCTGATCTCAGTCTCAATCTGCCAAAAATGCCTCTAATTTTCCTACATTTTTGACTGGCAAAAGAGAAACATATTTGAATTTTTTTTTTGACATTGATTTTCGTTGAGATGAGATTGCGACTAGATTTTGAACGTTTTTAATTACGGAAATTGTTGCTCACCCATTTTGGAGTCTTAGATGATTTGCAATTTTGGGTATAACCCTTTTTTGTTATCCGCACTAAGTAATTAGGTAGAGACTGCCTTTTCAAACCTATCGCCTATCAGCGAGCAACAGGCAACAATTTTCTATTTACAAACAAGGTATAAATGATATCCCTCGATTGCCTCCTATCGACCCACAAGTAGGTTGGTACTTATATATATATATTAAAGTAGAGCTGGCTCTTTCTTCTAACTGAGCTAGCCAAACGAGTTGGTTTCCTATGCCACAAATGTACCCACCAGACTAGAGAAAGTGACAACTGGCAAGGGCAACAAATTACTTTAACGTGTTGTATATTTACCAAATGATTAACTAAAATAAATATGATACCTGAATACTTTGAATTTCTTTAATAGGATACCTAATTATTATGAATTTCTTTAATAAAATGTGAGTTGTATAAGTATTGCGATAAGTCGGTTTTCCTCATTGTTTTTCCATAAGTACATTTTTTACACCAGCCATGGCCAAATGTTTATTAACATAAATATTGCCTGCCTCATACAAGTTGATAAGTATTATACATATAAATAATGTTTTTTTCCTGTATTTCCACAGGTTTTTGAACCGTTTTGTTATATTTCACCTTCACGCTTTTTACACAAATGTCAAATAACATCTAACTTAATGTTTGTAGTACCTTTGTCGAACTTAGCATCATGTCGAAATATTGAAATAATCATTTTTCCCCCATTTTTCCGCCTTATCAGTAACTCATTAGCACATATTGTTTGTGTAACGGTGAATTCTCAGAATTGCACTGTTTTTGAGTGGTGCTTGTGACATGAATTTCCAAGATCAAGGTATGTTCTTACTATTTAGTTATATTTTTTAAATTTTATCTGACTTATTACGTGTTTTACGTGCTTACGCCACACAGGATTTCTACCAAATATTTAACTTATTGTTGACTTCACATAGGCTTACAACTAATTTCAACCATAATCAAATACTCTCACATATCTTAAATTAAAGATTAAACTGTCTATTTTGAAAATATAAAAGGTTTTTTTGCGTCCTTTTGCGACTTTAGTTGCTATATAGCCTCTACAACTGCGTAGGCTCAGGCGTAGCACGGTCTACGAAACATACGTAAAATATGTATTTAATTTTTTTTTGTGTGCATTTTATTTTATACCTTGTCCATCTTAATTTTTCATTGAATACCTACCGAGCGGAAAGTGCAAAAATACTGTAGGTAATAGGTACCCACTCATGTATGTAATGTATGAACCAAAACCGATTGTCGCTACGATCAAATAGAAATAATCAATTCAATCATCGATTGTCTTCGGCCAAAGCACTTAACACTTGAACGAGTCACGTCTTCGTGAGCTGTAAACTTAAGAATCATCAAACGTACGTGTTGATATAAAAAACGTAGGCTTAGCTAGGAGGCCTCCGTTCGAGCCATATTTGTTGAGACAACTCCTCAACAAGGCGCTCGGTGTCTGACGCGGACGGCCGACGGGCAGTTGACAGTTTACAGAGTCGGTCGCCTCGAGCCCTCCAGCCATTGTCCTCGACTAAAATGCATCCTAATGACGTGCGTTCTGCTATTGTTTACCGTGCCATCTGTGTCACCAAATTCGCTGCAAATGCGAATATTTGCATGTACACATCACATCGGCGAGCAAGGACGTCACAAAAAGTGCAGGAAACTTAGTTAATTTGGTATTCATGTAGCAATGGTGCTTTATAATGTTTTGCATAAGTATCTATTGGCAATTGATGTACGCCGCTATTTCAAAAAAAAGAAATCGCATGTCCTTAGTTCGGGGAAGTTCAGAAGACCATGTACGTTATGTTTACCAATAAAATTATCTATAGCTCTATCCTACAAAGAAATAAGAAGTTTCAAGAGCTAAGATTATTCATACATCGACCTCATCATCACAAGAGGTGAACTGTTTAGTGTAAGCCTGAAAATTAAGGCCACACATCAATCATTCTTATCGTACATGAGATTCGCCGATTGGATGCATGTCAAGTGCGTAAGTGTGCAACGATGCACTTACACCGTGCGCCTTGTATTGGTTCAATTTGATTTATTAGTAGTTTATTGAGTCGGCACGTGTATCGCATTTGCGTCCTCGTGAACAACGAGTTGCCCAGTTGCCCACATAATTTTCCGAGACGACATAAATCAAGTCTTAACAGGCGCTAGGGTTTCGCTCTATGCACTGGTACGGCAAAGCTGCATATAACTAAGGACATTATTGCAATGTATTTCTTGATGTTGTATGTTGTATGTTTTCTGAGGACATCGTTCCATAACGTGAAATGGTTTTCTAGAAACGGGGCGAGAATATCTAGATGCAAGCACTACAATGCAAAATAATGTGCCGTGTCGAAGTTTGTAGCAAAATATTCCTACTAAGGTTTTTCTCTTGAAATCTCTTGCCTACTGTGCATTTAACAATACATATTAATTGGTTGGTTTAATTTTATCGTTTTCTAAACAGTACAAAATCCATTAAAAATAATGTTTAATGTTTAGAAAGCAAACAAATGTTTATATTTCTCGGTAGTCGTCTTTGTCAATGTGTGATTTGTGTGAATGGGGCTAAACAAGGCTAGTCTCTGTTAGAGAAACCGTTTATCGTGAAGCTGAGCCAAATTCTATTTACGGCAATATTCAACATTTACTATGATATCACGCTTGTGTTCCTCGACAGGATAGCCAGAGGTGCCCCACATTTGGCGGTGGCACTAGTCCCGGGTAATGGCCCGCGAGCCTGTTGCCACAAAATAGATCGATTGCCAACAACCGGACAAAAAACCTTTGGCTGCTACTAGTTAGAAATGCCTAATGGAAAACTCGTTAACACTACCTACTCGAACTGGGAATCGAACCCAGGACCCCTTACTCTGCAAATTACTAGTTCAACGAAGCAGTCACAATTATTAGCCCACGTACAGACGCCAGCAGGTCAAGCAACCCGAAAATGTCAAATTCTCTCAATCAACATTGAACCTTAATGAGTTAGCGATAAAGTTGAAAATCTATTAAAGAAATTTGACAGATTGTAGTAGCTTGATGTGCTGGCGTCTGTACGTGAAAATATCGCGGCGGGATTTTATCGCACATCCCAAAAAAATACACTGTTGGATTTTTAACTCTCGACGCTAAGCAGCGCGTTGAAAATCCAATGCGTGAAAAAAAATCGCTGCGTATGGCGATTTTTTTCGCGCACTGGATTTTGGACGACACGCGCCCGTGCTTGCCTGAGCTTACTCAGAAGATTACTAGATCAACGAAGCAGTCACATTTACTCCTAAGGAAAGAATGTAATAAGAATCAATTACGTCCAGCCAGTTTGAAACCCTTTAACAATGAAAGGCTTTAAGCTTCAAGAAACACAATGACACATAAATTGCATTTAATTCTTTTGAAGTGGAGTATTATAATGTATCTTGTGAATAGGATTACAGTTACCTTGTTACAACACTTAGATAGATACTACATACATACCTATACTTATTTATATCGCCTGAGCAACAAAGCGCTAAGATGTCGAAGAGAGTTTTCGTTGCTGGTTTTCCTGTAAAATTTCCACACATCAGAGTGATTACTGAACCATTTTGATGTGTTTGCCTACATTCCTACGACCTACTGAGTAGGTAGCCATGAATGTAGGCTTATCAATAGCGGTTTATCTCAAAGGCTTTCTAAGCATCCACGTGCCAAAAATCCTCTTTAGATAGCCGAATCCGCTGATAAAGAAACTAAGCTTGCCTATGCTTACTAACATTCGATAATAGCACAATAAAGGCAACGAATACAATCTATTTACAACAAATTCTAAAAACACGATAACTTAAAAACTTCGGTACTCTTCTAATCTTAGCTAAGCGGCTTGTGTTTCTCCTGAGCGAACAATAGGTGTTCGCAAATAGTTATTGCCTTAAATAAACACTTCGGGCAGTCAGAAATGCAACCGGTGAACGGCACTTCAGAAATAGATTTCACTTTCTATCCTTGTCTTGTCACCTTGGTCTTTGTAATTGCGATAACTGTTAACTGTTTAAAAGTTAATAAAAATAGTACCAGCCTATAATTGTCCCACTCCACAGGGCAACGGTTTCTTCTCTCTTCTAGCGATAAGACCGTCACCCTTTGTAAAATTTCTATATTTATGTCTGTAATTTATATGGTGTACATAATAGAGTATTCTATTCTATTCTATTCTTCTCATAATGAGAAAGAAGGCACGAGCATTTTAGAATGCAATTTTAGACTCCATTTTTCCTCACAATGTTTTCCTCCACCGATATCATTAATATCTAAGACAAACTTTGAAAGTACCTACATGCATAATTATGTATTGTAAAAGTCACATTGCTACTTTCCCGAATTTAAACCCACAGGTTCGTGTGCATGAGACACGAACCCTTAACCACTGGCCCAACACGACATACTTTTTAAAAGTGATATCCAAAATGGATGCTATGGTTCTGAGAAGGCGAGTTCCTATTATTGTCTGTAGGTGCTCAATGATTATAAGAAACTGTTAATAACTGACTGACTGACTGACTGACTGTATATTTGAGTAGTTCGTAGAAAATATAAATGCCATTTTCTTTCAAATAAACTACAAATACGATAACGTGACTAGTTATCATCAGTTGAAGTAGATAACAAAAGAATGTCGTTCATCTAGTTTTTACATCGAATTTCAAAGTTTTAATTACATGGTTCATTATCAGTTATGTGTATTGAACAGTCCAAAGATTCTGTTACAAAGTAATATATTACAGAAGACAAATATTTTTAAAATGTCTGAAGCAGGCTATCTCTACCAATATAAACTTGAATCGGAAAAGCAAATAAATATGTAGAATTTTTCAGGTTTTCTAGAAGTGGTTACCAGAAATCTTGTTATTTATTTACAAAGCCATTGTTCTATGAAAATGTCGCAGTTTGTAACTTTTATAACAGATTTGCACGGGTGATTTTTTATGGTACACTAGATTTTCAACTCTCGGTGTTGAGCCGAGCATTGAAAATTCAACAGTGCTTCTCAGAACGTCAAAAAAAACACTGTTGGATTTTCAACACTCGGCGCTGCAGCAGTGCGTTAATCTAGTGCGCGATAGTAAAACGCGCGTGAGCACGAAGGTTTAGAAGTCAGACGACAGCAATGGAGAACCGATAGGGGCAATTAGGAACTAGGGGCAAGATTTATACACCACACGTTGACTTTAGCTACTTTGCTGTAAGCGCTTCAAACAAACATTGCTACCTCTTAGATGAAAGGTTCATATGAGGTGGTGTTGTTACGCTTGTAGTGTTCATATTCGTATAAACGAATGTGATCAAGAATCGCATCCGAATATGAACTTTAAAGATATACGAATAATGTTCATATTCATATGCGACGCTTTACTACTACTTAGCAAAGTAAACTCAAACTGCCATCTGTGAATATTGCTCTAGGTGTGTCCGATTTTGTCTCTGATTTCAAAATAAGAAAAAATAATGGATGTTATTATCTTTAGTGACAGGTAGATAACAGGGATTTGCGACCGATAATAGGAACAAACAGTAAAGATAGACTATCTGTAATGTTATAACAAAAACTAAAATAATATATTGAGTTGGAGATACGGTGGTAAAATACTTATTGCTAATAGGTACGTAATCTAATCAAGATTACGTACCTATTAGCAATAAGTATTTTCCTCTACATTTGTGAAGGGGATTCTAATGTTTCCACGAAACAATACTGTACCTATTCACTGAAGTGCTTTTTTTCTCTATAAATAGGCTGAACCACAGAGTGGCCATGTTACCTACATATTTACTTACTGATATTTACCGATCAAAGAATTAATTATGCATGTGGTTGAGTTTGGCTTCATTGTGGTTTTCTAGAGAATTTAAGCCAACTCTCGTATTAGTTAGTGGTCGTTAGGTACTATACGGTACTGTAGAGGTTTGTCTGCCGAAGGCAACCTCATATTTTGCAGGCCGGCTATAATTTAGCGCGGGTTACATTCGAACGTTCAAACTAATGTCAAATATTTTCTGTTAGCATTTTTGTCTAGAACAGTCAGTGGTAATTTAGTCAGAAATATGTAAAGACGTGCTTACAATATAATCTTAAAGGAGTCGTATAGTTGCTTGATTCCTCCCGTTACCTCAGAGGGCTCCTCGAGCCCTCTACAGTACCGTATGTGTATTATAATTTAAGCCAACTCTCGTATTAGTTAGTGGTCGTTAGGTACTATTCGGTACCAACAGTATGTGTATTATAACCATCATCCTCTGCCTAGCCTTTTTCCAACTATGTTGGGGTCGACTATATGGAATTAAAAAAAAAGACGCCTCGTTGGAGTAGTCGTCACAAGCGCTACTGCTCAGCATGAGGTCCTGGGTTCGACTTCCAGGTGGGGAAATTGTTATTAGGTTTTTCCAAAATGCGGGTGTAGTATAGGTACACCTCTGCCTAACCCTTCGAGAAATCATAATGCTTTGTTATGTTGTAAAAAGAAAAGAGGAGTAGATCTCTGTTTGTCGCAACCATATTATATCTGCATCACACGCATCCTAATCAAATGAATAAATTTAAGTGGTATGTTCAATTTACTCAAACCTTTACTTTGTCTTTGTTACAGGTATGCACCCGAGTTATATACAAACATTTACTCAAAAAGCGTTAACAAGCAGGTACCTACATCTACTACATTCGTCATAGCAATTTTCGTAAGGATTCCAATGACGAGTTTTTAAAACTCCACATCGTCGTCGTGCAGTGGAAACCTCGTGATAGCAATAAACGTTATTTCCCGCGTTAGTCTAGTGGTCGCAAGTACTTCTGGGTTCGATTCCCAGGTCGGCCAAGTGTGACTAGGTTGTTCCATCAGGAATTTCTCAGTAGCTGCCCGGAGTCTGGATCTGTGGTTGACGGATATAGGCTTGCTTCCTATTACATGGACCTTAACCACCTACTGTCTGAAAAATGGCCGTCATTGTCGTTCTCCGAGGTTCATTACCATGAATAGGAGGCATTAGAAACGTCTTAGAATTGCGCACGTAAGTTCTAAACAAGATTTTCTACACGACAAATAAATTAAAAGAAAAACAATAATTTATTATTTACGACGTTATCTATCACTGCTCGTCGTTGAACTGGGAGATGAAGTTTGTTTGTGATCTAGGTCGCGCACAACAGCTAGTCTCACACTTTTATGTTCTGTGGCTACGTGGCTAGTCTTCTGTATTTTAGTACCTACTACGTGATTCTCGTAAATAGTACTACTACTAACTACTACGCTACACTTTCGAACGTAAACATACGTCTAGTACTCGTACGTCTTGGCAACGCTTGCCATGAATGAAAATAAAAATAAGCACCTATATTGGTAATAATATACGTGATATCAAGTGTTCAAAAGCCAATTTTGGTAGATTTAATAATAAAAAGTGAATCTTTCACATAAAGATTCAAATATTGCAATAATATGATTTGTGGTCGGGGTTGGTCAGGCAGGTTATTTAAAAGGCTTTCCTTGAGGTCAATCTTTTATATCTTGGCCATACATTTTATAACACAACGTACCCACATCGCAGCCTCTTGACAAGCTACTGTCATGTGTCAATCTGTCAGATTTTAATAAGGGTTCCTACTGACACAATCTCAACCCCAACCAACTCAATCTCTTTCTAGCATGTGGGTTTAACATTAGACTAACCACTTCAACTAAATAAGCTTTTGCTTGGAGTAGGGATAGTTCTATATAGGTATCTGGGTACAGATAGTTTTTCTCTCCGTTGAGCTATTCGCTCCAAAATATAGAGCCCAACCGAAAATGGATGTCTTTTTCGGCCGATGACAGAAAAACGAATACGAAATCAATTAAAAATGTAATGTAAATGCATGTGTATGTAATCGATGAGGTCACAATCGAATATTTGTTTAATTTGTGACCATATCGAGTAAAAAGTTGCCTACTACATACATATATGACGACCACAAACGACTGACACGGTCTAGTAACGTAACTTTTGAACGTAACAGGAGAACAAGTTCATTCGGGAAGCCCCCAAACCCACGCACGATTTTCTTTCGCGCACTCTGTTTTCAACGCACTGCTTAGCGAAGAGAGTTGAAAATCCAACAGTGTGTGAGGGTGTGTCCAACAGTGTGTGTGTGTGTGAAGATATGTTTCGAATAACAAAATCTTAAGACTTTTTTTCTTTGGATATCGTTTCTCACTGAAATTATTGTAAAATGGCCGCCTTGTACAAGTTGGTACGAAGTGAAGGTACTTACCTAGTGACAGGCTAGTGCATCCTCGAGCGTATGTCAAGGTGAAATACCTATATTATTACGTTATCGTGCTGTTGTTTTATCAGGGCATTAGAATACACTTGGGGGATTCCGAAATAATAAGACGGACAATAACAATAACACATGTAAAGACGATGTATTTTGCTTGAAAAATACAGATAAATGAAAGCAACCATTAGAATCAATTTCATCATAATCATCAGCCTAGCCTTTTCCCAACTATGTTGGGGTCGGCTTCCAGTCTAACCGGATGCAGAAATACCAGTATTTTACATGGAGCAACTACCTACCTAACCTCCACAGCCCAGTTACTGGGTAATACGATACCCCTTGGTAAGACTGGTTGTCAGACTTTCGGGCTTCTGACTACCCGTAACGACTGTCAAAGATCTGCGAATGACAGCCGGGACCAACGGCTTAACGTGCTTTCCGAGGCACTGAAGGATCTCGGTACGTAAAGATGGTCACACATCCACAGACCAACCGCGGCTACCTGTGCGGCTGTTATATTACTTAGCCACGGGCTCCTCCTTTAATACGAGAATGCAGTGCAAAAACTTATAATAGGTAGTGCAAAAAACACAGTTACTTACGAAAGACTTCGAATTTGGTTAGCAAAGGAAATAAGCGTAGGTGGGTTCATTGAAATGTCATTTAAATATGGTCTACTTAGGTATATAATGTGTTTATATTACATTTATATCACTAATTAATTAATGATAACTTTCAATATGTTTTTGTCATGTTTCGTAAAAACCCACGTATTAGGTTTTTACCGATTAGCATAAATTACATAAATGATTATTTATTTACTGCTTTCAGCGAACCACCAAAATATATGTTGTTCTGTAATCTAAACGAAGTCATGTTTTTTCCTTGTTCGCTTGCGCAAGCAGTTCTTAAGAAATTCTTAGAGGACGGGGCTAAGGAAAAGTTATGAGGAAAATCAAAGAGGATTTGTTTTTATACTGTCTTGGGTGTCGCATAAAAGTTTTAAACTTCAAGGAGCATTTCATTTTATTCACTTTTATTCGATAGGTATGCTTTATCCAGTATCCAGTGGGTCACTTTTAAGTTAACAATCTACGAGTAAATGCCATTTGTAAGCCGTTTTTTAATGGCCGAGGTCCTTTGTTCGGTTGCGGAACTGACCTCGGCCAAAGTCCTTTCAAGGATAAAAGGTCACAGCTGACGCTCTGAACCGGTCACCCCTAGAGTCACACTCACACCAAAGTCTTTGTTATGTTAAACAAGTTGGTACAACAGGGAAGCTGTCGTAGTGTCCGCAATCTACCGACGAAAGACGTCACTGAAACGTTGTTTATGATAGTAAGTTAGTTTATTTTCCTTGGGAGAGTTTTGTGACGCTGGAAAGGCAAACCCTGCCATCATTTTCTTGACAGCCGTCACTGCAGCCGTTATGTGGCGGCCACCGGTCTTCTAGGAAACCCCGTAACAATTAGACTTTGACAGCGCGTAGTGGCAGTAAGTTTCTGACGTTGAACGTAATTATATTTAATGCTACGGCTACATTGTCGCGAAAACGCGAACTTCGCGCGTTCTCTTTCGCACACCGCTCGAAGTCTTGCTGCACAACAGAGGGCACGCGAAGTGCAGTTCGTGTTATCGCGACAATCCTACTTATTAATTAACGCGAAAGTTTGTGAGGATGGATGGATTTTTGTTACTCTTTCACGCAAAACCTACTGAACGGATTTGGATGAAAGGTACACAGATATTTTATAACCAGGATTAACACAGGATACTTTTTATCCCGATATTCCCACGGGATTCGAAACTTATGCGGGTGAAACCGCGGGGCGCTGCTAGTGTAGCATAAAGAGCCTAAGGCATTAAGTCCACCTTTGTACCTTTTTTTTGTGCAAAAAGAATAAATAAATAAATAAATAAAGAGAAAATGGCAACAATTATTTATATCACAAAACACAAAATATCTACTTAATCAAACAAAAATAGTGTGTTCCGTTTCTACCGAATGTTTCTGATTACTTTAATATGTCATCCACTTTAGTTTGTGTCTGTAGCAAAAATTTAATTTAATTGAATACACGTGAGCATACATATGTAGCTCTGTATTAAATTAACTTTGATTTTTTAGAAGATGGAAGTGCTTATTGTAATTTCAGATTCTTGATTAAAATGAAAACGTGACCAATAACAATGTACCTACACACACGATGTTAATAATTAAGTTTTAAATTAATATGCAACAGGTAGTTACAGACTAGACGTATTGCAAAAAAAACATTCTTAGAACAAGTGGTAACAAGCAATGTCAAGTGTTCCGTGGAATTATTTATTATTATTATTATTATTATTTATGTACTACCTAGGTGTTACATAAATACATAACGTTTTTATTCCTTGCATCGAGTGGCTTGTGGCTAAGTAATAACAGCCGCACTGGTGTACTATTATGTATTCTGTGGCACGGGTCGATCGATCAGGTTAAGGTAAAGGCCGCGGTTAGTCCGTGGATGGGTTTGAATACCCATTGGTCCCGGCTGTTATTCGTGGATCTGTGACAGTCGTTACAGACCGTCAGAAGCCCGAAAGTCTGACACCCAGTCAGACAGTATATTACCGAATAACTGGGTTGTGGAGGTCTGATAGGCAGTCGCTCCATATAAAATCCTGGTACTCAGCTGCATCCGGTTAGACTGGAAGCCGACACCAATATAGTTGGTGAAAGGCTGGCCAGATGATGCTGAATAAACCGTGTATTTTCTTACATAACTAGGTTCGTTCATGATTCTATTAAAATATCTTCCTCAATGCTTAAATGAGCACATTGATTGCTTATTTTGTTTTACACTTAATTCTTTCTTCATTAGCAAGTCACCTAGTGTTAGCCGCTGACGTAGGAGGTTTATCTGAAACAATGGTAGATAGATTCCTTTTGTTAGCAGTCTCACTTCCTGCAAACATCTGAACAGAGATATACCTAAGGCTCAAATTACACCGCCGCGGAATGGAATGGAAGCGACTTTTTTTTGTACAAAGCATAATGAACTTTATGTCAAAAGTGTAACGCTCGTATTAGATACACAAATACGCACAGGTCGCGCATCTTCTGGAGAATTATCGCGCATTCTCGGGAATTCCAGCAGTAATAAGCTCGTATCTAATTTGTACGTTAGACAATTGACATAAAGTTCATTTTGCTATCTACGAAAACTCGCTTCCACTTCGTTCCGCAGCAGTGTAAATTGAGCCTAAGAAAATTAAATTCTCATACAATGCCAAGTGTAACGAATGAGATTTTCTATGGCGTATGTATTGTTAAAGAATAAATACAGGGTCAAATTAAATTAGCTAGCGAAACTCTGCAGACGTGTTGGGTGTCGATATTTAAACATATTAACACAACCAGCGGAGAAATTGGTATTTTTTTTCTCGAAACACGGGTTGAGAAAATCAGTTTTTATATTTTATTGTTTTATCAATACCCATCACTTTTGTGGAGTTTACACAAATAAAACAGATTTTTAAAACTGCTATTTGATTATTTTGAAGTACTTAACTACATACGACGGTAACACTGAAAGTTCTTAGAAAATCAAAAACTGAACAAACTAGCAAGTTATTAGATTTATTATATCTTTTCAAAATAGTGTCCATTTACATCAATACATCGCTGCATCCGATGGAACCACTGAGACTTTGGCAAGGCACTTTGCCCACTCGTCCTTAGGGGTCTCTTCGACGGCATTTTGAAACGCAGCCACTGCTTCCTCGGCGTCCATAAAACGTTTTCCTCGAAGTTTTTCTTTTATTTTCGGGAATAAATAAAAATCGCAAGGTGCGAGGTCGGGGCTATAGGGCGGGTGACCCAGTAGGTAATTCCAAGTCTGACGTCGCCAAGTAGTAGATTGTTTGCTTGGCGGTGTGTGACGAGGCATTGTCGTGGTGAAGGAGGATCCTACTGCGAGGTCGTTTCTCCCGAACTTTTTCCAAGACAAGTGACAAACAATTGTTAGTATACCACTCTGCAGTAACTGTTTTTCGATCCTCTAAAACAATTGTTGCGTAATGACCTGTCCTTCCGAAGAACGAGGCCACCATCTTTATTCCCACGCTTCGACCTCTCTTCACTTTAATTGACAACTCCTTGCAAGGTAACACCCAGACAGCAGACTGTCTCTTAGTTTCAGGATCATAACAATAAATCCAGCTTTCGTCACATGTAAGTATGTCGAACACAGTATTTGAGTCACCTCCGTTAAATCTTTGAACCATTTCACGACACCAATCAACACGACGGAGCTTTTGGGCCTCTGTCAAATTATGAGGTATCCACCGGGCACAAAACTTCCTGACCGCTAAACGTTCATAGAGGATTTTGTGCACTTGACTCATACCGATGCCTAAGCTTGTCCGAATCTGCTGTTAAGTCACTCTTTTGTCAGTCTCTATCATACTCCGTACCACACTGATTTTATCTTCAGTCGTCGCCGTAGAAGGCCGTCCCTTACGGAGATCATCGGTGAGATTAGTGCAACCACGTTTCAAGTCATTAAACCAATTTTAAACAGTGGCACGAGATGGGGCTTCATCCTGAAAGGCCAATCGAAGTCTATCATAACTTTCTTGTTGACTTAAATGACATCGAAAGTCATAAAAAATCATTCTATGAAAATTTTCTCGTGTTATACTCATGCTGACGTGACGCAGACAATTTTCAATTTGCCGCCAAATCGTAAACAAATGACAAATGAATAAAATACATACACAATAATATTGGCAAAGAGTTCCATTTTCAAAATTTGAACTTATTTTTTTATTATATCGTTTACAAGTGGCCAGTTCTAAAAACTTTCAGTGTGGCTTTCGTACTTACACCCCATTTTAATAATCGTCATATTTTTTGTTTGTTTTATCACGTTTAGGTATCGATACATGTCTGCCGAGTTTCGCTAGCTAATTTAAATTGATCCTGTATGTTTAGCACCATAAGTTTGACGTGTCTGTGTCTGTCTGTGGCATCGTAGCTCCCTAACGGATGAACCGATTTTGATTTTGTTTTTATTGTTTGAAAGGTGAATTAGTCGGGAGTGTTCTTTTAAATTTTTTGATTACCTAATTGTGTCGCGTCGGGGGACCGCTACTATTTTAAACTTTAACAGAACGTTAGGCTAATAATTAGACACGACATTTAATCAAAAAATTTTATACGTACTTACGTAGGGTCATAATTTCAAGGTTATTTTTTCTTTTCATAGGGTTTCCACGTTTATACCTTTTTTGTTACTAATTTTATCATTACTTTGTGTCCGGGGTTTTTTAAATTTTATTACTTAGGTACACTTTGTTTTTTTCCCATTCATTCCGTGTCATTGCCAACATTTTGAATGAAAATGACAGTTAAAAAAAATACACGTAGGACCCATTACGCCCGATATGGAAAAGAAATTTCTTTGAAAATTGCATGGAATATAAGGAATATTAATAAGTAAATAGTAAATGGAAAGTATAAGTAAATGGAAAATTGCTTAACATTATCGCTTCTTGACCGTACGTACGGTACCGCATTGAAAGTAGGATTGATTAAAATCGTTAAATTAGATTGGAAGTGATTAAAATGAAATATTGCTTTTCATGCTTTTGCTGTATTTAATTTATTCTGCTAGATTGCTGTGTTTGATTAATCCAATCAAAAATACCTAGGTGCACCTATCGCAGAGAAGATTTCTCGTCTCTTTTAAGTATACCATCTAACCGTGTAAAATTGGGATCTGTTCAAAATACTTAATAAACAATGTAAAAAACATCTAAGTAAATAAATCTTGTTTACCTACATTAATAATTATTCGGTGTAGGCGGTATGTATCTACAGACGCCAGCACATCAAGCTACTACAATCTGTCAAATATCTTTAATAGATTTTCAACTTTATCTATGAATCATTAAGTTTCAAGGTTGATTGGAAAAAATTGACAGTTTCGGGTAGCTTGACCTGCTGGCGTCTGTACAGTCACCAAAGGAGATAAGTGACCAGGGTCGTCGGATATAGACGAAGTTTAGTAAGATACCGATGGATGTTTTCGAATGAAATTTTTACCTATCCCTTTTGGTGACCGTACCTATCAAAACGACAAAAGATCTGAAACATGCTGAAATATCAGATTTTTTGTAAGCAAAAGTAATATTTTTGTCTTGTTAACTGTCATTTAATCACTTTATCAAATCGTAATCTTGTACGCACCTACCTCATCAATCAATTCTGGAAACCTTAATCTTGAACTACATAACATTCGAATCTCAACGGCTGTATTGTTGCCATTACAAAAACGTGTTCTTTTTTTGCGCTGGCTCGTGGATTGATAAGAATTAGCATTCACGTTGATCGGCGCACGTGTCCCACGTCGTAAAACGATTGCTCTGTAAACATATCTTAAGGCGGAGACTGACTTGCAACGTTTGTTTGACATCGAGTTTTTTTAACACGTTACAGTAGTTAGTGCAGCGAGCCGAGCCGCCCGATGCGAGCATTGCGAGCCCATGTACACATAGCCTCTAAGTCCGGACTGCATAAAAATGGAGCACGCTTGAGTCCATAGATATAAGAAAGTTTTTTACATTTCTATGCTTGAGGGCTTGAGTCAAGCGGGATTGTCCGAAAGGGTTACCGCTACCCGGAACATAAAGGGCGAAGGAAGGAACATGGGTGGGTTTTAGTCAGTAAGAGTCTGACACTCCCTTCCGCTCCACCCAGAGCGGGAGGGGTCATTTGATGATTTCCCATACCGAAAAAAAAAAAAAAAGCGCTAGAAGCGAGTGTTCGCCATGTTTAGTTGTATCGCCGTTTTGTAACAAGAAATGGAGCGCGCTTGAGCCATGTGCTCGAAGCGAGCGTTCGCCGCGTCTTGCATATCGCTGTTTTGTAACCAAGCTCGCCTCGAATGATACATTACAAACAAACGTTTCAAGTCAATCTCCGCCTTTACAATTGATTTCAACAGCACTTCCGCGAACCCCACTTGAGCACTTCCACTAACCGCACTGAAACAAAATTTCGTAACGTGCGGTTCGGAGGAACAGTTTATCGTTATTGTTTTCAGTTCCCGAACAGCACCTTCATACAGTTTGTAGTGATGGGACGTATGTATTCTATCACTGCTAACATCCACATCCCACACGAAATTTCAATTTTCAAAATAAGAACTCGTTGGCAAGCGGGTAGAGGGGCGCGGCGTGTCGAGTCATTCTCTGCGTGGGAAAATAACAGTTTCCGTTATGTTATAACAATTCCCCTTTGTATAACGCAGTCCCTATTGCCGACCCCGCCGGAATAATCAAGTTTTTTTTTTAAAGTTGTGTGGGTACCTACTCTACTGCTTAACATACACAGAATTATATTGGTAGTCTAACGGTGGGTATACCTAGGTACATACATTAGAATAAGTAGTATTGGGCACCAGTATCATGCTTTATGAATAGCATATCTCAAAGGCTGAAAGCTATCCTCTTGCACATGTCTTCTACATGCATCCTTATAAGTGATCTCTACATTATTAAGGAAAGATGGATTGATGAAAGATCGTGTGTTCATGCCGTGAAACAATTTGGAAGCCAGGCTTAAACGCGGGTTAATTACGTAACACACTAACAGTAGCAATGATGGCTGACGAGGGCGTTCATTTTGACAGTTTAACAACATTCATTACGTTATTTACGTTGTAGAGCAGACAAATTCGAACATGTATAAAGCAATGAATTAGCAATATCCTTCAAAATCATTCAGATTGTGATTGAAAGTGTGTTGCAATAAGGGTGCTGAACATTCTACCCAGTAAACACAAGTAATTCACGGCTGGAGAAGCCAGTCAGAAAAAGAAATAAATTAATTAGTCACAATTGTATACTGAATTAGGCAAATTCACGTGATTAAAAAGCAGTCATATCCTGTTTAAGTCTGTGTGCGTGCCTATGTATGAAGCACGCCAGGTAATCTCAGGTTCTGTCTGCGATCTTATCACCTTCAGTAAGTAGGTATTTATCGTTTCCAAGAAATTAGGTACCTACACATCCAACAGCCGTTGAAGGTTAGCACAAGCAGACGTCTCATTACGAGGTTATAATATTCAAATAAAAAATTCTAAGAGTTGATGCCCCGATGTTTAGAAGTACAGACGCCAGCACATCAAGCTACTACAATCTGTCAAATTTCTTTAATAGATTTTCAATTTCATCGCTAATGTTTTAACGTTCAAGGTTGATTGGGAAAATTCGACAGTTTCGGGTAGCCTGACCTGCTGGCGTCTGTACTTATAAATATTATTGTGGGTTCCACCTTCTCATCATATTGAGTTTCAAGAGTAGACCGGTAGGTAAATAATCTCTGTTTACATTTCAAGTATTGTAAATAAGTTTCTATTTTTTCTTTTGCTCCACAAAATGTCAGAACGGCTTTTTGCTTATACAGGAAAAAATAATAACCAGTGCGCTAACTGTAACCATGAATACAGCATATGATTCTAGCGTAGAAATTTTTAATCGGCTATAAAAAAGAAATTGGTTGTTCCATACATTTTGACCGAGTAGATATTGCACTTTTCTATGAACGACGAAAAATTTTCTACGCTAGAATCATATGCATACAATCATAATTATTATGCTTGAATTCACGGATACAGATTACGCACTGGTAAAAAAAATCCTGTAGATATATTCAGTTCACTCATCAACTAAGCTTTTGACGAATTAGAAACGACTTGTATTTAGAAAGTTATATGTACGTATTGCACAATGGCGGTCAGAGCATCGTCCATTTTGTTTATTTGGCGTGTCATATAATTGTGTATAGAGCTCACTCTATCGTTACGGGCCCCAATAAAACGATTCGTTTCCCACCATTGAAGTTAGTATCAACTAGAAAACTAGCACACGGATCCTTATCGGTAAATTACTAGGATGAGCACACAGACACACTGGCACTTGAGTAGATATATTTTTTTACCTGTTGGTCTCGTGGTCGCAAGCGCGACTGCTGAGCGTTGGGTTTTCCATTAGGAATTTCTTAGTTACTCTGAGTTTGGAAGTTGGCGGTGTGATACCGGGCCGTGCTTCGGAAGCACGTTAAGCCGTTGGTTCTGCGTCTGATCTCTCTCCGGTCATGTCGAATTGCCGTCCCATCGGACTATGAGAGTGAGTGCACCTGTGTCTGCGCATACACTTGTGCACTGGAATATCTCCCACGTAGATTTCCGCTGTGGTTGGCTGCCATGGCCGAAATTCGGTCTGGAGGACTTTATTATAGTGTAGTATGGTAGTATATGTAGATTTTTTTTTTTCATCTTTTCCATCTACGCAGGCTGCACTGCCGCAGCCGGCATTGGACAACCCACACCCTATTCTAGTAATTACAATAGATGTGTAGATAGCGATGTCTTTGTTCAAATGACCTGCGTATCGTTAATCGATAGAATTAAAACAAATACTTATGCTTCGATTTAGTTTTTAAGAATGAAGCTAAATATATGTTTTATAAAAATCTTAAATTCATTCATTTACTGACAGACAGCGCAATTCGTAAACCGCATGAAATGTTGCATAAGAGTTATAATTATAGTGAAAGTGAGCTAAAGAGGGATGAAAGTTTTAATGGAAGTAAGTCCTTTTTGCCAATAAGAATAATACCTAACTATACGTAGAAAAGCAAAGAAAGAAATCATTGTCCAACTATTGTTCTACATATTAAAAGGCGACTCAATATTGCTCCTTGTGGCACTCCGTGGTGGAAGTTCAGAAATGAAATAACTGCTGTCTGTAAAACTGCACCTACCTACTATAAAAGTGAATGAATTTGTTATCAAAATATTGTTCATTATAGGGTGACTAATAATCTCATAAAATGTTGCTACGCTTATAACCCATTTAAACTATCATACTTAGCATTCGTTTAAGCTACAACCATAAAGATAAGTTTGTTATTGGTCTATTTCATGATGACTTAAATCAATGGTCCAAAAGTATGACACACGTTACTTTCTAGTGACAGTTGTAGGAAGTTAATTAATTAAGAGAAATGGCTTATGAGCGTCGGCGTTGACGAGAACTAGGTAAATGTCTAACTGTGAGTATTGGAGGCGTTAGCGAAAACTAGGTATGTACTGGTGTAACTGGTATCTTGATGCAGCAAATATGACGAGACCAAACAGTGTAAACTACCATGTTTTAAACATCTAATGACACATATGTACAAGTAACTTGTGAACTGTCTGTCTACAAAAATAATGTTGTTACATAAAATTATTTGATATTTATTAAATTTACTGTCAATAGTATTCACAACTATTCAGTGTTTTCTTTTAAATGAACCATGTTGATGTTTCAAGTATCACGAATAATAATTGAAAAGGAGCAATAAAATAAGAACTGCTATATTGCGCTTCGTAAATTATACGTTACTGACCCATAGAACTCGTTCAGTAGCTTTTTCATTACGAAAATCCAATCTTGGAAGGCTTCATTCTAGTTTACCTTATTCGCGTTTAATTTGCTTTTCGGAATTTTTCCATCAGCCAGTAACATCGTGCCAAAGGTTTGTGATAGCATGGGGTACGCAAGATCACGTTTAGCATGTGATTGACCTGGGATTTTCAGTTTAGTGCTAATCATCTTTGTTGACTTGTCAGCACTCATCAAAGCAAAACATGATGTATATTTTATTTTCATAATAAAATGTTTCGTTGCAGCTGTTTCACGCCTTTCAACTTTAACAATGGCCGCAGTAACATAAACATGATATCGCGATTTTACAAAAGTTTACTGTAAAATTGTAACTGGGCAAAGATATACGTAGCTAACGTAGCAAACTCAATAACTAACACAGACCTACTAACCTAATCTGGCCCACAATGCTAAGGCGGCCGAGTGATTTCGACACGACACCCATTGCGGGTACCAACTAGCTAGTAGAATGATATTAGTCATCACAGCGCGCTGTTAGTGCCGGTTAGATTTATGTATCTACTGTTCACGTGTCTAGGAATATTTTCAATAATTACACGTAGGCTGTGGGTTTGGATCAGTATTATATTGATTCTAGAAAAAGAAGTCATTTCATGCAAACATATGAAGAAAGAGAATAAAACAAACACATAGTTGATTCTTTGTTGTACTATTTCATGCACGTGAGCATACGTAATATATAAACAATTCAACATCAGCTGAAGCGCTGAAGGACCACAAAATATTCCTATCAATTACACACAACTCTAAGATAATGGGAAGCAAATACAAATGTAATAACAAAGATATCGCATTTGAAACGAGTATCCCTCCAACAATTTCAACTGCTGCAACAGTTACGGATAAAACAAGATGACCTTCTTCATTTCGTCACGGTCTACAATAAACGTTGCTATATTAATTTAGGCTAACATGCCATAACTTCCGCGAGTCTTTGTTTAAACACTCAATACGTAATAACATTAGTAACTATAGCTAATCTTTTGTTGTTAATGTCATAATCATTTTATAATAGTTTAGGTAACACATTGCATTGTGCAGTATATGCACTTTGTTCAACTTTATTATGTAATTGTACACCATTTGTATTGTCCTGACTATCAATTAATTGTTATGCTTCATTCGCTACTACATTATAAGTCCAAAGTTTATTGTTAACTTGTTAAGATTCGATCTATTGTTTCTTAGTTTGACATTTTATGGTCAGGAATATTTTATGGTTACGAGACATGGTAATATGGTATATTGTTATGAGTATGAGCAATAAATGTAACCGCTGTGTAAACTATATTTATAATGATTTGACATTTTAATAGTATGATGTCTTATTAATGTAAACAATAATATTGTGACGAGTCATACCCAACCGCTACTCATCTATCAACATTGTTCAGAAAAGGAGCATTTGTACCTATAGTTATATAATGTTGTGTTATATTTAACGTTGTAATTATCATTTCCTGTATTGTCGTTGATACCGTTACACAAAATGATTAAAATTACCCACGGCAAATATAACTGAATTTCAAAAGCACACCTTTACGTACTGCATCTACTTACTTAGTGCGTGTGAGCTACTGCCTAGAAACGTAGGTACGTATGCAAGTAGTCAATATCTTCTGCATGTCGTAATCGATAATAGAAGTACGAAGGTACGTACAGCTATTATATGTATTATTAATCGATTTAAACATTAACACTAGGTTACACACACACCTATATCCACGTCTGTCTGAAAATAATAAAATAGTCATTTGGTTCAAACAAAGGACAAATTGCGATCAGTAATGTTAAGTTATTACACTTATTAAGCAATGTATTACTATAATGTAATTAATTATACATATTGATTCCTGCACAGTAAGATCAGGCACAAAACATACCTAAGTACCTACTTACACATTTATCTATTTAAAGTTGCCAACAAGGGCAGTTTATAATGAAGGACAGGTCTAGGACCTTCCTGTAAATCGTGTCAATGCAAGTACTAGAAATCGATATTAAAGCTATCGATACAGATGTTGCTCCACACGCAACGTAACAAGGATACAGCCGCGTAGGAAACCAGTATAGAATTACTATAGCAACTTGATATTCTTGAGAAGACATTGTTACGAGAACGGAGGCAAAATTGTGGCGACGAGAGCCTATAAACCACTGAGATAATTCAGTATTCGTCGCACAAGCAAGCGCAGCATTTAGAATATGTAAAGAAATCTAAATAACAGATCTTAAAGCAGAATCTAAAATCGTAGCCACATATTTTAGAATAAAAACAGAACGTGAGACTGCAAAACGTGATGCCGAGAACTGTACAAAGATTCTCGACGTTCACAATTAAAATTCAAAGACACCTACGTATGCACATAATAAGATAACCGGTTAGCTGAAACCGCCTGTGGCAGCTAAGTGCCCTGTCGCCGAGAGGCAAATAATTATTTAAACACTACTAAGTATGACGGAATCGCGGTATTACCTTGACCCCCGACCGATACGATGCGATAATAAAAATCGTGAGCTTCAAAGCTCAAAACTTTTGAATAAATACACGATAACCCTATGATAAACGCTTAGGAAATTGATCAAATACCAACTTCATGATACTGGGCGCCCATAGCGACAAAGCAAAATCCGGCTAGAATGTCAGCAAATGTCAGTGTTAATGACGGGTTTCACAAAACTCCACGCGTTCAGGGCGGCTATAAATCCTGCTTAAAATCATATTTTTTTAAATATTCTTTCTTTAGCTGGTTGGCAGCCAACTTCAATCATAATAATATATTGGTCTGAACATTAAAAAAATACTGTAATATCTTCTCAGAATATTTCAAAGTATCGTTGTCAAGCAACACGGCAATCTGTTCACGTCCTGTCAACGTTCACGTTACAACACAGTTTATGTTACAGCACGCCCCACGCAGTGACAGCCACCTCGTGTCAAATGTGGGCCAAACAACTCATTCGAGTTTTAAAATTAGAACATATGTTATGTAATGAAAGATACCTATCTAATAATAAGGGGTTTATTCATAAACGTTAGTAGACGTTCAAACGTCAAAAATGTATGGTTAAACCACGGTTAAACAGTCGCTAATCATTACTTAACATTGAGCAACGTTTAAGAATAAACCCCTAAATGCACGAGGGCTTTTTTTTTTTTTTGGGATGGGAAATCTGGGTGGAGCGGAAGGGAGTGTCAGACTCTTACTGACTAAAACCCACCCATGTTCCTTCCTTCGCCCTTTATGTTCCGGGGCAGCGGTAACCCTTTCGGACAATCCCGCTGACCCGGCAGGCTTCGGCCCTAGTTTAAAGTATTATAAGGTTAGTTATAAGGTTAAGTTATAAGGTATCCACCTGCACCCGGTTATTCTGGAAGTCGATCATCATCGTGATGATGATATTCATTGACGATTAAAGTCCACAAGAATGTTCTATTTCCATGAAAATTACGTGGGAAATCAGCATCATCTTTCTATTATGAAAATACAATGAAAAATCCTACTCATAGGATGTCCTGCCGTGAGTACATAAGTGCTATGAATAAATATTTATTGTTAACAGTTCGTTCATGAATCAGAGTTTACTAAGTACGATGAAAACCCAATGCAGGAGAAAATATGAGTCATTTATGAGTGACTGCTACTTGCTACCATAAACAATAAATAAATAAATAAATAAATAAATAAATCCCTGGACATTTCACACAGCACCATTTGTCCCAAGCTAAGCAACCTAATGCTTGTGTTATGGTAACAAGATGGCTGATAAACTACTTATATACAATTTTTTTTTTGTAAATACATACATATTATAGATAGAAAAACACCCAGACTCGGAACAAATACATGTAGGTCATACAAATATTTGTTCCGTGCGGGAATCGAACCCGCGACACGCAGCGCAGCAGTCAATCGCTTAACCACTGCGCCAAACGTGCACGTCATAAACAATAACTGTACCTAATGAATTGGATAATTAGAATGAGACTTACTCTCCATAAACTTCTATGATGGCTTCTGAACATACATGGCGTTCATTTACTATTGTTAACGGTAATACTTATTTATGAGACAGTGGGCGTTGTGACGTCACTAACACATGACGGTCGCCGTTAACGGTCAAATCTTATCGCAGTTGTGGTTGACGGTTGTGTATGTCACTGCCACAACAGTTATTGATAATCGGATCGATTTTAAAAGAGCAAGCCAAACTGTTTGACGTTAACATAGTGATCTCCTTTTATTAATTACTGAAAAAGAAAAGGAATATGACAAATATGTTTTAAATAACCGTGATCAATACTTTAAATATGGACGCCAATATAAAATATCTCACTATCACCTCTGCATCAGCCAGAAGAATTGTACCTGGCATTGTTTACTTAATAACAAATAAAACACCCGCATTTTGAAGTCAAAATGTGCCAGTGTATATGCCATCCGCAGAACGGTGTCACGGCCAGACCTTCAGCTAACTCAGAATGTACGTACAGACAGCCGTATATTTTATTCATATTGCACAAGACGAGGTGAACCGCCAGTTTAAATGCAACATCTTTCAGGTCAACGTTTATTTAAATACAATTCCGTGTGTCTACGTTAACAACTAACTTTTCTCAAAGAACTTTTAAATGATTCAAACTACTTATTTCATTTTTGACAACTAATTGATGAACTTGTCTTAAATAGATGGCTTCTTTAAGATTATCACGAAATATTGTGAGAAGTGGAAAGCATAAGGGACGTCCATTCATCCATCGTCTGTCGTACCAACCAGCCCATCAAGCTACCCGAAACTGTCAAATGTTCCCAATCAATCTTGAACCTTAATACTTTAACAATAAAGTTGAAAATCTATTAAAGAAATTTGACAGATTGTAGTAGCTTGATGTGCTGGCGTCTGTACATACGCTGTTTAAAAAAACCGTAGTCTGAATAATAATGTGAAATACTGCAATAGGTAGGTCATTGCAGTAGTTCACAATATATTTTTTATTCTGAGTCAACTAATTATTTTTGCAATAGGTACAATAAACAATCACGATCGTTTAAAACAATACCTACCTACATTTTTCTTATAATGGCTTCCATAAATTGTCAAAGCAATTATGATAAAATTCCTGTGCCACTTAAATTATCACGATAATTATCCTTAAACTGGCTAAGTATATCGAAGGGATCATGGTTGAATGGATACGGAGCTAATCGGTTGATCTGCGAGGTTATATAAAGTAGCCGCGGAATTATTGAATGAGTCTATTTGAGTAGGATAAGCATATATCGAGAACGTCCAATACGTAACAGTTTATTTTAAGTGCCTGTGGCAACCTTCCTAGGTGGTCAGAAGCTTAAAAAGGGTAAAGACCCTTAGGTCTTTAACCTTTTTGGAAGGTTCCTAAGGGATATCCGTTGCCCTATTACCCTATGGCCCTATTGCACCAGCCGCAGCCCTACGAAAGTGAGGTGCCAGTTATTCTGTTAAATTATTATGATATTCAGCCGCATCGGGCAACATGAAGACCTTATAGTAGTAGTTCTAGTTTTGTATGGGACAGTTAATGATTTTTTCGCAATATCGATGTTGGTCCCATAGAGATAGGGTGTTCAGTTTGATAGTCTGTACCGCACCCTTAAATATGACCCCCCTTTCTGTTACATACGTACATACTTTCCTTTCATACATTAATTTAACCATTTCATTTCCGTCTTTCCAGGTACAGATGTGTGCCCTATGAAATCAGTGCTGCGACGCATTGGACAGCAGCTGTTCACTGCGCTGAGCGTCAAAGGGCTGGCGGTGCTCGTCAACCACGGCATTGCTGACGAGAAGGTGAGCATTCAGAAGGTCTTAAGGTGCTACTAGATTGCCGTTGATCGACGGTTCAGATCGATGCATTGCTGAAGGATAACAAATTCTGCTAAGGCTGATTAATTCTGTTTTAAGGCCATCGATATCGACTGGTCGGCGGGGGATAACCGCAATCTAGTTACACCTTTATGATAAACTCAAAAGAAAACAAAACATTTTTGGAACGAAGTTCCTTAACGCACTTCAGATTGCGCTTGTCACCCACAAGCGGATAACTAAGGCAAAGTCATCTGTCGAACTCGGCCATAAGGTGTTTGCGTGTTATCCCTCCCATCATCTTCACAGATGTTAAGAGGAAATGTCTCGGCCTCGACACGACCACTTCACATAGGTGTCTAAGGACAGTAACGTTAATTTATTCTAGCGACCCGCCATTGCTTCGCACGGTTCTTACGACTTGATAAAACATCGAGATTTCATGTATTATACACATAAACTTTCCAGAATAAATTCTCTAAATAATGGTGAAAATCGCATCAAAATGCGTTGCGTAGTTTAGAAGACCAACACGGTCACACAGACACGAAAAGCGACTTTATTTTATAATTATGCATAGATGGCCACCCATATTGTTTGTGACGGCACTCGCATATAAAAAAAAAACAATGGTTAATTTGGCATTCCCTACCACTGTCATAATAAAATGGTTTATAGTAGTGGGAAATAAGAAGGAAGGAAGAAAACAATTTTATCTACAAACGCATCGGTTTTTCCTGAATGAGTGAGCATTATTACTCGAAACGGTTGTTTCAAGATATTATCGGTACTAGTAGGTTTTTGGGTTTCAATATCGTACCTGTACCTTATCCTATCCTACTAATATTATAAACGCGAAAGTATGGATGGATGGACGGATGGATGGATGTTTGTTACTGTTTCATGCCAAAACTACTGAACGGATTTGGATGAAATTTTGCACACAGATAGTTTATAACCAGGATTAACACATAGGATACTTTTTATCGTGATATTCCCACGGTATCGAAACTTATGCGGGTGAAACCGCGGGGTGCAGCTAGTGAACTGATAATGATAATAATACTACCAGCCTATTGTTGACCCACTGCAGGACAAAGGCTTTTTCTCATAGAGAGAAGGCACGAACATTGATCACCGCACGCTTGCTCAAGACGGGTTAGCGATTTCTGGCTTATATCAATATGAAGTATATTAAAAAGTAATACAAATATAAAGAGAAAAGTTTTGCTTTTTTGTATGTTTGTTTTGTTACACTTTCACGCTAAAACGGCTTAACGGATTTGGTGAAATTTGGCACATGAGTAGACCATGACCTGGATTAGGCCAGAGAATAATTTTTATCCATCGGGATCTTGGAAGCTTCGATCCCGTGAGAATATCGATTCTACCGGGATCGAAGCTTATGCGGGTAAAACCGCGGGGCGCAGCAAGTAAACTGTAAGTCCAGGTTTCAGTTTCGGTTTGATGTCAGTAATGTCCAAGGTAAACTCGGAAGGTACAGTGAGAGACTGAACCCGTAACCCGAACTCTATTCCCCTTTTTTCTTTGTAGAGGGGTCAGGTAATGCAGAGTACTGAATATATGAATTGAAAAAGTCACATTGGTACTTCCCCGGATTTAAACCCACAACCTCGTGCATCATTAAAGACGAGGCCATCACGATATGAACTGATAGCGTTACTCTTTATTGCAATATAAATTATAATACCTTGATTGGCAGCTTATCCAGCTGACCAATTCTGTAAAAATCTCGCCGTGTAAAGTTAGGTGAAGTGAGCTTAGAGTGAGTTGTCAATAGTGTCAATCCCCTAGCATTAGTTGGAATGACAAGTCACTCCACGCTCACTTCACCTAAGTTTTCACGGTGAGATGGTTACAGAATCGCACTGCAGTACCTACTTCGCTCATCTGTAGATATTTGAGTTCCATGTCAACACAATCATGTCCTGTAGAGTAGATGTTTCTAAAATAATTAGATGATCGAGAAATAATTGCAAATGAATGACGATTTAAATGTGATTGGTTGATTATAAATCACTTGAATTTTTGCTTACGATTCCAGAAATCGAGTGTCAGTTGAACGTTTCGATCGAACATTTACATAGATTGTCAAAAGTAGTAGAGGTTGGTGACACTCCACTTTAAATCCGGTTCTCTAAACTAACAGTTAAAAAAAAAATGCAGTTTTCAAGGCAAACGTGTATGAACAGATCTTCAGGCTCGTTTACTTCGGTTTCGTTTGGAATACAAACTTTATCTCTTCGTTTAAATCTTGACAAGTTGACATACTATAGATTTGATCAAAGGTCCTCGGGCAATTATTCTTAAAAGGTTTTTTTCATTATAAATACATTTCAAACAAAAGGAGCAAAAATGGTCAGAATCAACACATTTTAAGGTTATATTACGGCTACGGTAAACAATGACGCGACGACATTATTTTGTATTTTATACTTTTTGTTCAAAGAGCGTCATAACTATGTAGATTAATTATTCATCTTCATCCAAAAAAGTTCTGGAGCAAACAACAACATGTAGCATCAATTTTAGCCAACGTTTATGCATTAGAGCCACAGTACAGGTTTGTAAGGAGGTTCTAACTAGTACCTACCTTAATGCCCTAGATTTGTCAAATCCTAACAGTCTAATAAATATTTTTAATTTTCCAGCTGAAGGCGGTGTATGCTGACCTGGACAACTTCTGCGCGCTGCCGGAAGGTTGCCAGGCGCAGTACCTCCGCAACCCCGTGAGCAACCATGGTTACGTGAAACCAGGGATGGAGCAGTTTGACACCACTAAGAAGGTATGCTATTTCAAATACTCAAATGTTACAATGTTTGGCTACTAAAAGCAGTCCTCCTGAGTTCGATCCCCAGGTCGCTCAAATGTTATTCAGCTTTTTCGCCACGATGATTCTAGTAGGTAGCAGCTAGGATCTGGATTAAAGTCCAGATGCGAGCTTATTACCTACATAACAATAAAATCGGCGTAACATGGACGCACTGGACATGCTCTTATTACATATCTGCCTATATCCCTTCGGGGAATACGGTGATGTTGTTATGTTATGCTCCAAAATGTTACTTTATCGGGTCAGCTAAGGTTCTAAATAACAACACACCTACTTATTGTACGTACTCCACATTACCTACTTATATCTTCTTTTAGTATATGTATACGCTCGTCTCAAAGTGTTAGGTACATATTTATCTCAAATATTCTTTTGAAACACTGCTATTACGTTTTTTATCAGTAATTTTGCTGATAATTACATGCTAATGCTATACCTACGACTATCTAAAATTGCATAATATTTCCCGCGAACGGACGACTGATGCCATCTAGCGGCAGAATAATAAATTAGCATAACCCGAAAACCTAGATGGACTTTCTCCTTCACACTCATTGTCATTACTTAGCACAATACACAATGTAGTTAATGTTTGAAAGTCTCACAAGCCATTTAAATGGAGCAATTACATCTAGGCTATTAGAAAATTAGAAACTAAGCTCAAGCAATGCAAGATTATGTCGAATGCAAAATCCGACTATGTAATTGCTTGGGACAGTACCAGAACACAAGGGCTAATCGCCTTCATGTTTATACATGGGTTTAATTCGTACGATTTCTTCCTTCCTCCAATACATTTTTAGATTGGTCTTCCTTCCTTCAATATACTCAAAAAGAAGTTTTCCTGATGACCTACGCCGAATCTGCTGGAAACGGGAGGCATAGAGCCGGTCATTGTTGTGATACTTTTAGAAGGCTTATATCCAGCAGTGGTCAGCTGAAGGATGATGATATGGTATAATGCGACAACTTCAACTTATCAAGCCTTTTTTTTCAAGGAGTTACGTCACTCGTTCAACATCACTTCGCTGTCCGCGTCGTCGATGCCTGCGCAGGAGGAGGTGCCTGAGTTCACCAAGCATGCCGTGCCGCTTGCCCAGGACCTCACTAACTTATCGCGAGTCGTGCTTCAGGCCCTCGCTTATGCCATGGGTAAGTTTTTATTAAAATACTATCAAATTTAAAATAAGTGCTGTTTGTCCAAAATGGCCAACCAATTACCATTCTAAAAAACCGCCAAATCTAGTGACAGTCGAAGTCATAAAACGTGCGAGTAGTAGCCTACCTTCTCTGAGACTCGCGTTGTCTTGTTCTCACGTTGTATGACCATGCCTGCCACAAAAGGAAGCGTTGAGAATGATTATTTTGTCATTATTGGACTTCGATTCAATGACATTTTTTTTAGCGACACCAATTTACATTTTATTTTCATTTGGCACCTTTAATGAATCTAAATTAACAGTAAAGGCCAATGAGTACTGATTAGGTAGTGTGAGTATGCAAATATTTGCTAATGTTCTCATTTCTAGGTTAATTACAAACAAATTGTTTTTTATTTGGATAAGAATTCCATTGAGAGAACAGTGTTTTAAAATAAAGTTACTTTATGTTTTTTTTAGTCAACACATTACAACATAGTTAATCCTAAACTAACTGAGCGTGAAAATCTTGACTTTCTTGTGAGAATAATAAATCCCGTATATTTATCAGTAAGCCAAAGCTCTTTGATATACAAGGGTTCAATCAACATACAGCTTAACAGTCTAAACTTATAAAACCATCTGCTCATTCCAGGTGTGCAACCGACCTCTATGCTGGCGAGTCACTCGGGCATGCTGATGGCGGAAGGACGCAACGCGTCAACGATGCGTCTGCTGTACTACCCGCCGGTACCTCCGGAGGACGTAGGTCCTTGTTGCCAGAACGATGTTGTGCACTACACGCGTTGTGGCGCACACGCCGATTACGGCACCTTTACACTATTGGCGCAGGATTCCGAGGGAGGACTAGAGGTGAGGGGCAATCAAATATCCGTTGACTAAACTAATGACACTAACATTAAATGATTACATTAGAATGAACGTATAAGAAGAGACACTTGTTGCTCTGTAATGGGACATTTAAAAGCTAGTATGAAAAAATAATGGAATTAGGTCTACCAACAGCGCACTGGGGAATATCCATAATTGCTTTATTATCTACTAGCTTCGGGCTTCGCCCGCGTGGATGTCGGAAATTATCCCACAGGAACAGGTACCGACACAAAAAGTAGCCTATACAGCCTATTAAGGCATTAAGTCAGCCTTTGTACCTTTTTTGTTTGCGAAAAGTTTAAATAATTAAATCTATGTTACTCCATAACATCAGCTATCTGCCAGTGAAAGTCCCGTCAAAACCGGTCCAGCCGTTTCGAAGATTAGCCGCAACAAACAGACAAACAAAAATAAAAAATAAATGTTTTTTATATAAGTACTTAGCGTGTATATTTTCATTTTCATACGCATTTAGTCAAATCTGTTATTTTTTAAGACCCCACTTCACTCTTCAAAAGGTAGTTATTTTTGAAAATAATTATTAAGATCTCATAATTCATTCAGAAATGAATGAATTATGAGATCTTAATCATTATTTATTATTTACGTCTACGCCTTATAAAAGTAAACCTAAGAGCCTACCTAATTTAAAAAAAAATAAACTCAATAACAGAAAATAAAATACCTACCTACCTAAATAAACCTATTTCTGATGATAACTAATCTTAACTCAATAAATTAGCAAAATCCCTAAAAACTAATATCTATACGAATGACTAATCCTACCTAACAGTATTATAAAATAACCTACGGTCACTACGTACACTATCAAATATACTACCTATACTTTAAAATTAAAATCTATACCTACGACTTATAAAAATAAACCTAAATAACTCTACCTTAAACTGTACTTAGTAAAAACTAAAAGGAATAAAAAGGTCGCACGGAAAAGCACGGTTTAGAATTGCAAGTAGCAGTTAAAACATACAATTTATACAATGCTAATCCGCAAACTAAACCTAACGCTCGCCACTCGACACGTCCGTTCAAATCAAAGTTCAAAAAATGTATGATGCGCGCGCTCAGACTCCGTCCTTATACGGTAGCGATCCGTGGAGGCCGCGCGCCACGCGTATTCTGCGAACGGTGCAAGCCAAATTCAACCTTCAGCACTATATTTACAGCATGACTTAGGGGCGCTGCACACGGCTAAGATATTATAATATTTTATCTTAAGATACAATATCGCTCGCCATACAAATTCATCTTAAGATACGAAAATATGAAATATTATTTATTATCTTCGTCGTGTGTCGTCGATAGTCCATTGAATTGTATGGCGAGCGATATTGTATCTTAAGATAAAATATTATAGTATCTTAGCCGTGTGTAGCGCCCCTTAGTGAACTCCACTGCAGGTGACGTAACCTACGACAAACTTATTATTTGCGGTTGGTACAGTAATCTGATCTAGGAATCGAACCGCAAAATTAAGTTTGTTTTTTATTGTATGTACTTGTCCGGGATAAAAGTACCCAGTGTGGTGCCCAGGATATTGAAGAATAATTATACCAAGTTTCATCGTAATCGAATCGGTAGTTTTTGCGTGATGCCTGAACAAACAGACAGACAGACAGACAAAAATTTTTTTAATCACATTTTTGGTTTCGGTGTCGGTCTAGTAACACCCCCTGCCATTTATTTTTTTGATATTTTCAATGTACAGAATTTTCATTTCTACAGATTTATTATAAGTATAGATAATTTCCGGAAACTAGACGTGCGCAGTTCGTACAGATTGATGGTTTTTTAATTTAGAGTTTTCGGGTAATGTAGCGTCATTAGTATAGGCAATGACGTCTGAAAATTATTCTTTTAAACCGTAGTTATTGTTAAAAAATCATGTTCATTTTGAGGACGTATTGTAAAAAAATATATTTGTCTACAGGTGAAGTTGAACGGCAGTGACAAGTGGCAGAAAGTGGGACACATTCCTGGAGCGATCCTCGTTCAATCAGGAGAATTCCTCGCCGCTTGGACAGCTAACGTTATACCGGCACTGGTTAGTATTTCTCAAGCATTGACTCAAATGGCATCTTGCTGCGAACAGACCAAGACATCACTACCCTTTTTTTGGGTCTCCTCACAGATTGCTGATTGTGGTTCACGTTACTCACCTACCTAAGATCTTATGGTTGACTATTCGTCAAAGACCTGTTATATTGGAGTTATTGAGTAGTGCAAGTATAAGTGTTTTCATTTAATCTGTCTCCACAGGTGCACCGCGTGGTGGTGCCTCAGGGAGAATACGCGCGGGCCCGCGGGCGGCACTGCGTGGCGTTCTTCTGCCACGCCGACGACGACGCCGTGCTGCCGCCGCTGCCACTGCGCGCCGTGGTCGCCCCCCCGCCACCCACTTTCACCCCGCACACGCACCTCACCCTGCACAACCGCCTGCTCAACGCTGCCCATCACCTCCAGAAGCGTTTTAGGGAGACGTACGCGTGACTAGCGCACGGTGGCGACCAGGAACCCGTCTACAAAGCGAGGCTCGCACGCCGCCACACCGCACCTTAAGAGCTATATTACAATGGGACACCGTGGTTACGGGCTGGCAACCAAATGTATAAAGCTCCATGATTGATTGCACAACTAATCGGACGCCAGGTGAAATACCCACCATAAAACTATATACATTTTGCTTTTGTTTAGTTGCGCCACCAAGGTGTCCCAGTATAATATCGCTCTGAACTACGAGTGCGTAATTTCTAAGATGTTTTCTAATCATTAGAACACATCTTTTATACTACGCACAATGCACTGACGCAGCACTGCGAGTCATGCGAAATCTATTTGCCACGATTCCCCTTGTGAGAAACCTTTTTTCGATACACGTGGTGAAACGAAAGTGAATTTAAGAATTTGAATTGGCGTTATGTTTATTATGTTACTGTGTGTACTATTGTTCTCTATGATTAGCAAATTATTAAAAAAGTGACTGATTGACTGTATTACAGACACGTGATAAAAAGACCGTATCGTTTAATTCGCGATGTACTTAAGTTTACGTACTTAATTATGTTGAAATAGACGGAAGAATAAATAAAAACTAAGGACAATAGAACAATGATGCCGATGCGCACAGTTCTTCTATCATACCTACTACTTATTATTTGCATAAAGATGGTGCTCTCACGGAACTCGACATACCTACCATAGGTACTTCATTATTCCAACGTGAAACTATTTCAAATAAAAAATCGAAATAGTTTCTCACTCACAACTTAGTATAATTGTATCATCATTGCATTGTTGACAGTTTCATCATAGTGTAAGTGTTCACATCTTAATTCATTTTTAAACACACAATACTTCACGAATTTCCAGTCTTAGACATTCTATTGTGTAGCTCCTTCATCTTATTTTTTCACAATGCACCTGCTAAGTGCGAGCACTTTTCACTTGCTACAACTGCCTACAGACTTAATTATATTATAATCTATTAATTCCCGAACATATTGCATTTCAGCATAAGCAACGAGCGTCTCATTTCATTAGAGTAGAGAATAATATCATTGGAGCTTTTTGCCAGATTTTTCTAGCTTATTTATAAACATATAATTATGATTATTTTTAGCAATTAGCGACGTGAAGTCGAATTCTATATTATTATATAATATAGGGTCTTTTAGTAAGCGCTTCCTACCTTTAAATTTAAATAAAACAAGGTGTGTATGAGATATCATCGATTTTTTTTTTTAAAGAACACCCATTTTGATAAAACAATTCTATCATTTGCACGTGTTGTTGAACGCTATATCCGTCCATGGTGATTTGGCAAAACAGACTGAATAAGTGACAGCCAATTTGACAGATGTAGCTTCAACAATATGGTCACTATCAACTGTCAAAGTTGGGAAGTCCCTATTGGAAGACCCTTTAGTATTCTGCTTTACTATCTTATATCATTCTTCGTTATTGTGTTCTTTTTATAGCATTTTATAATTAAGTATAAAGTATAGTTTTTTTTTCTCTATTTATTATATACTATTACACTGTCCATTTTCACGACTACTTATTGCATTTTATTAAGTAAATCGTGTGATAACTTTGTAGCTCAATTTTAATATCTGTACTTAAGTATACGATAATAGTGTGTTCGAACATCGATAATATCAAAAAATAATTGAACTTTTTTAATAGTTTTTACAGATGACGATCAGGACTTAATGACCCAGTTAATTTGGTACTTAAATGAGACTTAAACGAATGTATTGAGAAGGTATTATTAATTTCATGTTCCAATAATTAAATTAACAGATGCCTATGTAACACTTGCGTTGGTATTCTTGACTTGTATAATTTAGTAACCTGGCATGGGAACAAAAATAATTGTATTAAACAACAGAAGCAAACACCTACGATTCCATGAAAACATAATTATATAAATTAGGCAATCTGTTAATTATAAACCGTTTAAATGTATATAGTTATTAAAAACTATTAATTCGACAATATTAATAACTTGATTGTTAATTAGACGAATTTTGTAAAACCGTACATTACCTCTGTTTATACAATGTTCCTGTCGGAATGACGGTTGGCATGAAATACATTTAAAATAGTGAAATTAAATAAATATTCTGATTAAGATAAATGTTCGTTTTATTTCGACAGAGCTTTGATACGGTTTTCATTCAACCCAGCTTAACCCCGCTGAAGGTAAAAATTGTGAAACCATCCAGTACTATGTTCGTTAAAGAAATTACATGTAAGGTTTTTACTGCATAACCAGTACTTTTGAACCTGTGACATAAATGGCTAAATAAATAATAATAAATAAATAAACTTCTTTCTTGTTTATTTAACCAGAAATCTTCCTTTTTTTAATCGTCAGCTGTGCAGTAATCAGATAAATAATTCAAGAAAAAAAGATCTTTATTCCACAATCTTACAAAACATAATATGAAAGTAAACTATTACGTAAATATAAAAAAAGTGTCATAACTTACATACATAGCTGATAGTGATAACTCACATACATATTAATTATATTTGTCGACAGTATTGAGATTGTCTTGCGTTTCCGCAAAGGCCTCCCGTGAAGCTTGCCACTTTCTGTTAATCAGACGTCCTTCTCCAAGTAACACCAGCTATTTTCCGAATACCGTCCCCATCTAAGATGCTGCCTCCCTTTCTTTCGTTTTATTTTGTCTTGGACACCATTCGGTTACATCCTTAGCCCATTTATCTTTGTTACTCTCATCATAAGACCTGTCCACCTCTATTTCAGTTTTCTTATGTAGTATCACATCTTTTAATTTTTGGTTTCGTAATGTTTCCAGGTTTATTTTTCTTTTAACTTGACGTTGAGCATGCTTCGCTCCATACCGTGTTGGCAGGTCTAAAGTTTGCGCTTCCTATGTTTCGATATACTCCACGTTTGACATCCATATGTCATGATGGGTATAATATATAATACAAAAAAGCGTGACTTAAGTAGTCCGTTTTTACACAAAAAAGCGTAACTTAAGTGCGGGTTTAGGTCACACGAGCTATAAAATAATATACGATACGTGTGCCTTAAGTGGTGCAATAATGGACTACTTAAGTCACACGTATCGTAATGTACTATTTCCTTAGCTTTGAGTGGTACCCGAGGGTTTTTGACAATTTCCTTATCTTTTCCTTGCTAGCTGTACTCTGTTGTTAATTTCTTGGGTGATAGGTATTATCTGTCCAAGGTATGTATATTCTTCAACACATTATATTGTGGTGCCCTTGACTGTGATGAGGGTTTTGTCAAGGTTTGTCATTACGAGTACTTTGGTTTTTGTAGCGTTCATTGAGTCTGACTTTATCACTTTCCTAAACAAGTTGTTCAAGCATCCCTTGCAGCCTGCAAGGGATGCTTGAAAGTGAAAATCTGTCCAAGGTATGTATATTCTTCAACACATTATATTGTGGTGCCCTTGACTGTGATGAGGGTTTTGTCAAGGTTTGTCATTACGAGTACTTTGGTTTTTGTAGCGTTCATTGAGTCTGACTTTATCACTTTCCTAAACAAGTTGTTCAAGCATCCCTTGCAGGCTTCTTAGATCTTCAGAGATTATATTAAATAGTCTACAAATCATAGATAGTTTAGGTTGATGTTTAGTCCATATTTGCTTCACTGGAAACATCTAACTATGTATTCAAACACTGCCGATATAAGTTTGGGTGATAGTGGAACTCCCTGTCTGACTCCTCATTTTTTTTCTCCTACTCTTTCTGTCCGTATGTTTATGTGCGTGTGAACTGAGGGACCAAACTGGTATTTCACAAAATAAAAATCGTAGGATTTAGTAATAGACTTGATGACTTGATTACTTAAACAATTGTAGAACAAATCTGGGAATTTGTAAACAAATATATTAAAAACTAAAGCCCTTAAAGTGTGGTCCCTCAGTCCCCACAGACCATCAGCCAAATCTCGGAAAGTATCTGAAAAATTAAGGTATTATGACATTTAGTAAAGAATTTGTAAAGATGTTGACTGAAGAATAGACAACAAAGCATCAAAGATAAAAAATATCATCATCATTTCAGCCGATAGACGTCCACTGCTGGACATAGGCCTCCCCCAAGTGTCGCCACATTGACCGGTCCCGTGCGACTCGCATCCAGCGGATTCCCGCAACCTTCACCAGGTCATCGGTCCACCTAGTGGGAGGCCTTCCAACGCAACGTCTTCCGGTTCGCGGTCGCCACTCCAGAACTTTTCGGCCCCATCGGCCATCCGTTCTGCGAGCAATGTGCCCTGCCCACTGCCACTTAAGTTTGGCAATTCTTCGGGCTACGTCGGTAACCTTGGTTCTCTTGCGGATGTCCTCATTTCTGATTCGATCACGCAAGGAAACTCCGAGCATAGCCCTCTCCATTGCCCTTTGAGTGACTTTAAGCCTTCTGATGAGGCCCATTGTGAGCGACCACGTTTCAGTCCCGTATGTGATCACTGGCAACACACACTGGTCATAGACTGTCTTGAGACACTGTGGTAAGTTGGACGAGAAGATACCGCGCAGCCTCCCGAACGCCGCCCAGCCGAGTTGGATTCGACGATTGACCTCTTTCTCGAAGTTAGACCTACCTAACTGGACCGTTTGTCCCAGGTACACATAATCGTCTACAACTTCGAGTGTTGAGTCTCCGATCTTGATAGGAGTGGGTGTGACATGGGCATTCAGCATGATCTTGGTTTTGTCCATGTTCATTTTAAGACCCACTCTTCCGGAAGCTCTGCTGAGGTCATCGAGCATTATACTGAGGTCCTCCATGGTCTCAGCCATGACCACTATATCGTCGGCAAACCGAAGGTGAGTGATAAAAAATATATAACGACTAAACTGTGGTCCCTCATTCCACACAAGAAAGATAAATATTTTAGCGAATATTACCGAAGCAAATAAATAAAATCTTTCTTTTTCTACATTTTTGGTCGCTCAGTTCACACGCACATGATATATGTTTGCTTTCATGTTTTTGTACATTTTCTTCATTAGTCGTATGTATTTACATAGTTTCAGCACCTTAAGCTGCAAGTGCTTCCCATATTTTTGTGTGTTTAAAAAAGTCAAACGCATGATTCTAATCTCAAATACTAAATAATAAATCGCGCCGTATTCATTACATTTCTAAATAATAACTTATTTTATTGTGTGTATGTAATCGATTGTAGAAAATTGCTTCGAAAACCTGCTAGCTCTCATCCAGGTTTACATACAGAGTATTTTTTAAACGATTTAGTTACGGTTTTACTGCGCTACAGCCTTTGCTACCAGCTTACGGATCTATAGCACTACAGCCCTTGCTACGCGGTTCCGAAGCTACTGCGCTACGGACCTTCCTACAGGGCTACCTCCCATGCTACGCGGTTACGATCTACAGCGCTACGGACCTTGCTACAGCGCTACAGCCCTAGATACGCGGTTACGAAGCTACTACGCTACGGACCTTGCTACAGCGCTACAACACTTGCTACGCGGTTACGGATCCACAGCGCTACGGACTTTGCTACAGTGCTAAAGCCCTTGCTCGCAACACGGCTACGTATCTTCAGTGCTATAGCACTAAAAACACTACAGCAGGGCAGTGACAGTACGTCGCTCAAACGGTATTGGTATAAGAATAAGAAGTACTGTATTATCCATGAATGAATATAGAGTTTATAGCGGTTATTATAAAATATTCAATGACTCCACTTCTGACCCTTACTGTACAATATTACTGTCCTCACTCTATTTCTAAGCGCGGATCTCATACCAAAAATGTTTATTTAATTTATAGGTAAAAATACTTCTAAATTATAAAAAAATCTGATGGTGTTAAAAACACACGCATAAAGTTACATCGCAATGATAATTATCAATCCAAAAATGATGACGAAGTAAATCATTGTTGTGTCAACAGATGGCGCTATCTATGTGACTTTAGAACTACATATCACGTATACGCATAGGGATATCAAACACATTTAGAAATTCGATGGTTTTTTGGCTCACTTTTGTTGGTAGCTTATCATACCTATGGGTGGGTTGACCTGGTAAAAGGTCTAGTGATCGGTGTGGGTAGGATCCGCTGGATGCGAGAAGCATAGGACCCGTCGATGTGGCGACGCTATAGGAGGACATATCAAGCAGTCGACGTCACATAACATCACACCTGTATTTAATTCTCCGAAGGGTTAGACAGAGGAGTACCCTATAGTACACCCACATTTCGCCAGTTATATTCAAATCCCATGTAATAGGGGGCGAGGGAGGCCCTCCCTCCCTCTCTCATGGCTAAGTAATAAACACCGCACGGATCGATCGATCAGGTTAAGCTACATTTGTCGAGGTTGGTCCGTGGATGGGTGACACCATTATTACACACTGAGACCCCTCCGTGCCTCGAAAGCACGTTAACATCTTTGACAGTCGTTACGAGTCGTCAGAAGCCCGAAAAGCTGAAAAGGTATCGGTATCGTCTTACCCAGTAACTGGGTTGTGGAGTAAAATGCTGGTATTTAGCTGCATTCGGTTAGACTGGAAGCCAACCCCAACATAGTTGGGAAAGCAGATGAGGATGTAATAGGGGACGAGCCTATTGCCATCAAACGGGCATAAATCCAGGGTCCGGGCTGCTACTGTTGAGAAATTCCTAAAGGAAAAACTTCGTGGTGACCTCTTGCGGCTTAAATTATGATAACTCTTCGTCGACTCTTCTGTTGAATTTTCGTATAAAAACAATGGGTTATTAACTTAACCTTTATCAATACATGTGTATTCACACACACTCCACGTGCACCAACGTTTAAAATGTATTTACTGATTTTAGTGATTCATTGTTGTTTTGGTATTGTAACATCACGCCTGTCTTTCCCCGTAAGGATAGACAGAGGTGTACCTACCTATTGATTTAGTACACCAACATGTTGCCAGTTGTGTGTTTGGTATCATTCATCTACTTATTATTATTTTTTTGTCTTTGATATATCTCGGGACCCTGGAGTCCCGGACCTTTGAAAGGCGTACCAGGGGCCAAAGCCAACTCGCACAGGCCCTTTAGACAATTTTAAATGATGAGGAGGCACCAACCGACGATTATCCCTGTATGCACTATGCAAGTGCACCCAAGGACAACCCCGGTTGGTGCAGGACTATTTCAGAACATGGAAACAAAACATATTGGTTATGGGTTTGGGTGGCTATAGTGGATTGGTTACCTTAAACTATTAAAGAACCTTAACTATCCCTTGCCTGACCAATGTTTTATATAAATAACACAGATAAAATGGCAGGGGGTGACTTGCACACTCAATAATGGGCCCCCGAAAACGGTCGCTAGCCGCAAGGTCGTAGCGGCAAGGGGGCAACATGTTCTCCACTCAAGCTGGCCAATAAAGGCAAGAAAGAGGTGGGATCTCTGTTTCTCGTCAGTGTTCACTCCAGCCGGCCAATAAAGGCAAACCAGAGGTGAGGAACAAGACTTCTCGTCGCTACTGCCTAACAGCTCGCCACGTGCTGCCCTGCGGGTGTCTGTATCTCTCTTGGTCTGGCTCCTCACCCTACACCTGATCCGGCAAAGTAAACTCTTCCGTCACAGACCTAGAGCTTAGAGCGCTCAAGCCCCACCACGACGTCAACGTAGAGATAGGGCGGTGGGGTATTTTTTCTTTTATACATACTAAACTGAGTATACGCTATAAAAGAGGCATGCGAGGAGGATAATTGCTGTGGAAATGCAATCCTTGCGATGCATGTATGAATTATAGGCTAAGGAATGATATGATAAAGCACTGTTGCCGTTTAAAAGAAGATGTAGTGACAAAATTTAAAAAGAGTCTGCTTAGACGGTTTGGTCATCGTCGGCTACTTTTTATCCGACTTGAAATAATTATCAATTCCATAGTATTTTAATTATTTTTTTTTGCATTTTGGTAAGTTCAGTGATATTTTCGACAATTTTGAGGATTCTTTTTTTGTTCCGAAGAGTATTCTCCCAAGGTAGGTAGGTAGGCAGCGGGATTGTCCGAAAGGGTTACCGCTACCCCGGAACATAAAGGGCGAAGGAAGGAACATGGGTGGGTTTTAGTCAGTAAGAGTCTGACACTCCCTTCCGCTCCACCCAGAGCGGGAGGGGTCATTTGATGATTTCCCATCCCGAAAAAAAAAAAAAAAAAAAAAGGTAGGTAGGTATATTCTCCCTCAAATCTGGTGAAAATCTTCAATAAACGACAGCAAATCTCCCACGATTGCTGCAATCGCATGTCATGCATAACATAACTTCACGCCTGTATGCTCTGAAGGGGTACGCACACCGCACACCCCCACTACACCCACACTACACCCACATTTCGCCAGTTATGTTATTGTTGTTTGGTAGGTACTTAGTGCGTGTCGGATCACGGACAAAATCAAACACCAAAATTAAATTAGATAGTCCTCCAAAACGCTTACACTTGTACATTGAAGGGTTTCATGGTTGTGGTGGTTCCAGTCACTGTTGTTTACAAAGTAAGAAGCGGTATACGAATTCCTGTGGGGTAGGTACCACAACAAAAAGTTAATTACAAAAAAAAAACAATCATCTTTCAAAAATACATTACCAAATGAAAAGTAACTTTAAATTCGAAAGTCTGTGACAATTACAAAAATATTGAACCAAAGACACCGACTTCCGAAATTTTCATCATCATTCATTTGCATCATCCAGAAATGTGGTGTACTGTCGAAAGTTTCTTGGTAATCTAAATACTTGGTAATGGTACAATTAAGGTTATAATAAAAGGTTAAAATATTTTTTCATTTATAGCTAATGTTGCATTTTGGAGCATATTTTATGTACTGGAGACTATAATTAACCGTTCTTTGCATCTCATGTGGCCGGCGCCTACAACCCTTCTGTTCTTCTTTTATTATATTATGGTGTTCGATGTGTGAGTTGAGTTAATATTTTGTAAATAGTAGGTAAGCTTGTAATTGGTCTATATTGGGAAAATTTTCTATTGTATTGTCGCTGTGTTTCTGTATATTTCTGTAAAATATTTTTTCATTTATAGCTAATGTTGCATTTTGGAGCATACTGCATAACAGATACGCAGATGAAGGCAACGTTTCTTCCCAAACCAGACAAAATATGTACTCATATATTTTAAGAAACATTTTCAATTGATCTGTGTGTGCAGGTGAAACGACGACGAAGTTCCTGGGGGTCGTATAACGAGGTATTTTTGTCCCCAACTAAATAATCAAAACTCTGTACTTGAAGGTATAGCAAATAAGAAAGTTGCCTTACCGAGTAAAGTTACTAAGAGAGGTACGAGGTACTAAGATCTACTGTGGACCAAAAAGTTGTATTTCTTTAATAAATGTATGTATGTATGTATTAAAGAATATATACCTTTTACTAACTCCGATAATGAATTTGATTATTAAAAACCCGCTCTTTCTCTACCTGTTCCATCTCGTATGCCAGGCCACCTGAAAAAGTTACCTACGTACTACTCAGTTCTAAAAGTGAAAAAAAAACATCATACCCCAAAGAAAACTCAGTTGGGGGGGAAAACACGTCGTACGTCACATTACGTATGACTATTTTAATTTCGCCGCGGCATAATCGAGGCGGCTATTTTCGAGTTTTTATTTTGGTGAAGTTCGCGTGTGGTCGAAGCCGCACTGATGTTTTGGCGGGAAAAATCATAATGGTTGACGTTGGCCATCGGTGCAGCCGCTGACGTGACACCGATAAGCAGATTTAATAGCACGCCTGGACAAAACAATGGTGAGTCTATAAATTATTGTGTAACTTTTATTTTACTATAGATTCTGAAATAGGTAACCATTTTACCCAAGTATACGCAGTAGCTCCCGGTCTTTGTTTTTTTATTTTCGTTTAAATTGTGCTTTTTGAGGGTGCCTTGCGGGTTAATTCCGTGTCATTATCATCATCAACAGCCTATAGCAGTCCACTGCTGGACATAGGCCTCTCCACGCACGTCACGGCACGTCATTCAACTCGATGTTCGGCAAATCTCATCCAACTGCTACCAACTGTGAAGCTGCAGCTAATCCCGTGTACGTGAAAAAATCCGCTCGACACTAAAAACGCCTTAAGAGTGCTAGGCCACCCTTTAGGCCGACTGCGCGTTTCAAATCCAATCAATTAAATAATATCTAGGAATGGCAATATTTGATCGAATCGTTACAATATAAGTACGGTAAAGTTGATAGAATAGTATCTCTCATTTTATGTGTGAGGTAGGTATTAATTACCTTACCACATGTGAACTTTAGTATTACTGTAACGGAGCGAAGTGGTTCATGTTCAAAGTTCACTTGATTTTACCTATATATATTTTTTTTAATGTCAGACAATGCGCTAACAGATATGATACTTATCTAAAGTATCATATCTGTTAGCGCATTGTCTTACAATCTACTTATTTTATTGTAAAGTCCCTATTGAGCCCGTTTCAGTTCCGTACCTATACTATACAGTACCTATTCTTACATTACCTACGTACCTATGTATGTAGGTATAGGTAGACCTACAGTCACGTCATAATCATAAAAACAATTAATACCTTAAATCTACACAAAATTCAAAAGCGTTTTTCTCATGAAATAAAAATTGCAATCTTGAATAAAGACCTATTTCATAATAGTATGGTTTCGATAATACTTACTATATCCGTAACACGATAGAATATCTAATAATTTCCAATTTACATTTAGTATTATATAATAACAACAATCTTTTTTGCAGACCACAAGATCCATAATCATAATGTTGTTGTTGTTGTTGTATGTTGTTGTGTTGTGTGTGATTTATAATCATAATGTTGACTTATCAAGGAAACTACTTAATGGTTTGTTCATCGATAGATATGATTTTTTCTTAGTGTTTCTCACCTTTGGTAAAAATGGAACCAGCAAAGTATTTCATATTCTACATTATCATCATCAATCTCCCGTCCTTATCCTAATTTGCTTGGGATGCGCACATCCTGTCTTTTTCTTCCATACTTCTGTATTAGTCGTCATGTCGGTAGTCATCCTCTTTCGAACCATACCATTATTCACACAGTCCATACATCGTTTCTCTTACTCGTCCCCTAATTTGATATATATTATAGCCAGCGAAGTTCATACTCAAAACTTTCCTCGTGACATTTATTTCACATTGTACATTTTATAAAATTAGACGTTAAAAAAAATATGATTTACATCTTCGATCACTAAGATTTCGGTACCAATTGGTGTATGTAGTAGTATCGTGGAAGAATCTTCACGTAGGTAAGTACATAATTAATGTTTCAAAAGCGTGCTATAGTTAAGAAATCACGCTTAGACAGCATGAATACCTACACTGCAACGTGATGATGCGATCAAAGACTGGAGGATTAGGCATTTCTTATCGCCCGCCGTCAAGTCCTACCGAGATTGATGTCTGGCTCATATCTATGAAATAATCCACCTGTCGCATGTAATCGACACGAACACTCATGGAAACGTCTAGCGAATGCTGCGCAATAATTACTTACAAATTTCTTGTTTTTCATGTAAAAATAACACAAATCACTTTTCTTTTTTGCATTAATTTAATATACCGGATAATTCGTGTAAAAATTACGCGAACAATTCGGATACTAGAAATTTCGTGTATTAATAATTCTGAACATAATTTAATCAAAGCTCAAGGATCTTTGAGCAAGAGCAACTTTGAATTACTGTTTGCGCATGCGGCATGGATCTGTATATTAATTACCGGAATCTTTTGACTTTAACACATCCTTATTTATTTCCCTAAATACAAACCAGGTTCCTTAGGAAGTCTTCAGAAGTACTTTTGCCCTATAAGTTAGGTGTGCTGTTAAAAAACTTTCCATCTCAGTCAAATTAATACCTAATAATAATCAACCTGTATAGCCTTTTTCAACTTAACTCGATCCTGAGCCAGTATGGACCAATCCCTCATATACCTAAGGGTCAAGTTCGTCCCGCCAACTACTCCTGGATCTTCCGCGATGCCGTTAGACGTTTCCAGGAACCCATGCTGTGGTGTTCTAAATGAATAGGTACCAATGAAATTAATATATTGTATTATGTCATCAGAATCCACTAATTAACTCAATACATAAACTGTAGTATCGTAATATTATTTTTCTTCCGGAATAAGATAAGTAGTTAGGAACTTTTTAAAAGATTGGAAAACAAACCTTGAGATGCCAACCAGAAACTACTTATTATCTCGATCATAACTTAATTAGGTAGGTAATTAAAACATCTGTTGTCTCATACAAGTAGTTGTATGAGACAACAGATTTTTTCAGTACTGCCTGTAGTTATATGAAACCTCAAATCATGTACGGAATTCAGGGTAACAGTTTGCTATATTAGATAAGCCTAGGCAGTTTTTATATGTAGGTATTTCACACATATTTGCAAGCAAACCTAATGTTACCTAACTAGGTATTAATTTCTTAAAAATAAACATATTTGGTATGTGAGGATGTGTATGTGTGTGTGACATGTTTATGTTAGTTAGGATGACACATACGGATTTGACCGAATTTAGCAATCTGGATACGTAGAATCTTGGACACCAATGAATTACCAAAATATACATACCGCGCTCTTCGATTTCAAACAAGATAATTCAATAAATTTTATTAACAAGAACCTAATATTTTGTAGTACTAAAATCTTCCTGAAAGCACGTAGATTACGTTAGAGACCGAGTTATCAAAATTGATTTATGGTTTTTGAGAAAATCACGAACTTATCTACAAACATACGGGTCCAATGAAGAGCCTTTAATTTTTTACGAAGTCTGTTATAATTTCAAGTTAAATGATCAATAAACGAATAGAAAAAACAAAATGAAGTTTTCATTAACTTCACTGACAAAAAATCACGCTGTTTTTCCGAGCAAAAGAATTGTGTCGATCTTGACAAAAATATGACTTTTATCAATGTTTGGGGTATGTAAAATAAAATAATTAAAAATATTCATTAACATTTTAGAGATATTGTCTCTCAAATAGAGAGCACAGGTGGGCCAATTTATTTGCACGTAAGTGTAGTTTATGCACAGACGCCAGCAGGTCAAGCTACCCGAAACTGTCAAATTTTCCCAATGAACCTTGAACCTAATACTATAGCGATAAAGTTGAAAATTTAATAAAGAAATTTGACAGATTGTAGTAGCTTGATGTGCTGGCGTCTGTACGTATATAAAGTCACGTACCCATGGGCCCCCAAGCCAAAAACTACGGAACGCCACATCTACGATCCTTACATAGTCCTTTTGCTTTGTTTACGTTCATACACGCACGCCGGTTGGGAGTACTACGCACCACCAAAATACGGCGTCCCCGCCCTAGAAGGACATAATATAGTGACCTTAATATACATCCGGCGCGGCGTTTCCACTCACATCTGCCGTGTAAATAACTTTTGTTATTTACACGGCACTCATTCATCCAAAACATGACGAATTTATACAGGGTGGCAGGGACATCGACGCGCAAACGTCGTGAAAAGGTTACACCTGATGCCATAAACAAAATTACGAAAGTCATTCATCTCGAAAATTACCGGTTTAAAAAATTGTCATTTTGAGCGCGCAATGTATTGCAAACAACGAAATCAAAACGCTCCGCGGATGGCGCGCGCGCGCGCGCTACCTACAGCGATACCGCGCGCTGCCCTTTCGAGTTTAATTTACATTGCTGTTTTAAGTGAAACAAGTGAATTTACTATTTTTTTTTTATTAAAAATCCCATTGGGCTAGATAGAAATAATGATTTTATTCAGTTTACAGTAAAAAAAATTGCAGAATATAAAGGAAAAATTAAACAAAAGCCGACGAAAAATTTCAACGCAGAATCATGTACTGAATCCATGGTAAGCGGTTGCGCGTCGATGGTCCTGCCACCCTGTATTCAGCCCTTATTAATGCCACTCTTTGATGCAGATACCTAGAAATGAAAAAGTAATATTTCTTCATTTTTAATTAAGTAAATAATATTAGTCATTTATTGCCAATTTTATTTGGTCACTATGGCAGAATTGATTAGCTTTCTATGGAACAAGAATAATTTAGTTATAGTTAATTAAAACGATACAACGCCAATTACATTAATTAACTTAAAGACAATAATTACCTACGTTGACAATAATGTAATATAATTTAAACTAACATGGAACAGTGGACTCCCTTGCATACTTTCTTTCCTTTCATAATGAGGTGGTAGGTGTTACAGCAAGTAAACAACACGCAGTTAATAGTAAACAATAAGACAACTAATTATGTAGAGCCAGGCCACCTACCACCAGTTCTTACAACAACTCAACAGTACTATTTTAATCTTACTTAAATGTGGAAAATGTTATAAGAGACCACCGATTTGCCCCGTGAAAGCAAGTTGTCAAACGATTTCCCTTAATACGCTCCTATACTTTTGATTTGATTTTAATCATACGATGTATGAAAGTGCAAGATTATGAGCATGTATTTTTAACTTATTAAGTAGCTGTTTACTTACATTGGCAAGATGATGAAATACATTAAGCTGAACGTGACGGGTGTGATAAGGGGAAACCGGCGCAAACCGGCCGCGGCGGGCCGTCCGCCTGCCCCCGGCGGACTTTACGATACGGAGAAGTAAACACGTCTACTTTGACGACACGTGAACCAACACATTGCTATATTCTTGCTACAATCCTAATAAGGTATAATGGAATCATTGAGATTTGCCCAAAATCCAAATACATACCAAGATGTCACGTTTTTTCAGTACTTATAAAGACTTCCTGATTGAATGAGACTTGGTCCATCAGTGCAAACAACAACGCTATAAAACACGTGTGCACTGAAAGTGATAGGTTTTCTTTTCGTCGTCGACAGTTGGACAGTGAATATAACTTTGCTGGTACAAAACTTCGCCAGTTCCACGGCATCGTCGATGGCAGGGCAGAGGGTTGCTTCAGGAAGAGAAATCTTCAAAGCTTTCACGGCACCTACAGAAGCACTAATGCATGACCTGCTTTTATATTTTAACAGTGCCCAGCTTACCTTTTCTGCTTGTTGGGACTTGGGATTCATTAAACTGGTCCTGTTAGTTTCGGAAAACTGTGCCAGAACAAAGGTCCAATAGCGTTACTATGAAAGTGTTCGGGACTCTTGATAAAACCAAAGCATCCTACTGTGGAGCAGTTTATGGCAAACAACTGCAGTCTTTAAGTGACAGCGGAAAACTCAATGGCCATGTCCTCGATTGCATTGAAGTTTAAAGCTTCAAGTTATCTGATGACCTTGAAAATTTGCTGTGGGAGTCGCAAAGAAACTGGAAACATTTCTTGAGATAAAGAGGGGTGAAAGGTTCTTTTCTTGGTAGACAAAGCAAGTCCATTTATCTGTGTTGCTCAGTTAATACGCTAGCAGAATTTCCTGGAATTATAACTTATTTGGTGTTTAACACACATAATTACAGATTGCCCAATATTAAATAACAATATTATAATAAACTGTGGAAAAATATGGACATGATTGCAATGTCTTAAAATAAATGTTATCGATTATATTATGAATACCCAAATAATATGGCCTCGAGTTATTGTGTGTCATCTTTATATCACACATAAACTGAACATAATACGACCACCAAAATATTTTACGCTTATAATAAAAAAATACAATCTGCCCTCAATAGCATAAAATTTCTTATTTTTCTCAAAATACATAAATCGTCCATAAAGATTTAATGAAGCTATTAATCACAAAGCACACGGCAGTATATTGTGGCACTTGGTAGGTACCTATATTTTTATTAAGTCCTACATAAACTAGCACTGAGACTGAGTTAGCGTTGAAGACGACGGTGGTGATAAGCGAACCGGCCGTAACCGGCGCACGCGCCGCGCGTCGGCCGCAGGGGGCCGAACGCGCTCACACGCGCCTGTCACGGACGCGTACACACTTATTGAGCACACGCACACAAGCACACACTACCACTGATAACATTATCATCGTTTGAACAAGTATTCAATGGCGCACAGTTTTGCAGTGTATTTGCTCACGGTGTGGTGCCAATGGAGAATTAGGTGCTTTGTCACGTTAGCTAATGTTGCACAACAAAGTATGCTGCCAGAAAGTTTCAGGAAATTGTAAATGCTATCAGTTCGCACCATCATTCTTCCACATGTTTGGCAGAGACGTAGCCAAACTAAGTTCAATACCAAAGTACAGAGAAGGAACGAGTTATTTAAAACAACTAAAATCAATAGAACGACATCCAATCAATTTATGTACAGACGCCAGCAGGTCAAGCTACCCGAAACTGTCAAATTTTCCCAATCAACCATGAACCGTAATGCTTTAGCGATAAATTTGAAAATCTATTAATGAAATTTGACAGATTGTAGTAGCTTGATGTGCTGGCGTCTGTACTAGAGCCTAACTAACCCGCCGAAATGCCCCGTTGGTCTCGTGGTCCCAAGCGCTGGACTGCTGAGCGTGGGGTCCTGGGTTCGATTATAGAGATGATCGGGCAGTGTTACCTATTGGGTTTTTTCTTTAGGAATTTCTTAGTGACAGTCCGGAGTTTGGAAGTTGGTGGTGTGATACCCCCGTGCATCGGAAAGCTCTCCGGTCGTGTCGAATTGCTTATGAGAGTGAGGGAACAGAGGGAGTACCTGTGTCTGCGCACACACTTGTGCACTGTAATATCTCCCGCGCCGAAGGCTGGTCTCTGTTGAGTTTGGCCGCCATAGTCGAAATACGGTCTGGAAGACTATATAAAAGAGCCTTGGAGTCACAATTCCAAACCTTGAACGCCAACCCTTAATTAAACACCAGATATCTGAAGAACAGGCACACGGAAATTTATCCACCATTCCGAGTTCAGTTGCAATGCAACATATGAATTGTAACCGATATAACATTAACATTATCTCTATCCATACAGGTCATACAAGAAGTTAGCTTTTCCCATTAAAACGAAACAGGAAATAACATAGAAAACATCAAATAATCTCCACCCTATCTTCACCAGTTCCGGATTAGCCCCTAAGCAAATTAAGCAATTGCTTACACCACCACTGCACCATAAACCAGGCGTGGTTTTAAAATTAATTAGTCTGGTTTTTACATTTATCGGCTGTCCGGGCAACAACAAGCACAACACGTCATACTCATAGCTACAGGTATACTGTTAACTTTAGCATTTCGGTGCTTATTAGCAAATCACTAAACACGCCTAAAAAAGTTTTTACTTTAATAAGCCCTTTATAAAATATAGAATCTAGGTTGCAAGAGCGAGCGAAGCAAGCTCGGGAATTTGGGAACCCCTCGTACGTAAGGTTCGAAAAGCTAAGGCTAAGGTCAGATTCCAAAACCCGAATTGCTGTAAAACGAGTTGAAGCTTTTCGTCATAGCTTGACAAAGTAATTTCTATTTTTGTATAACGGTTAAAAGAAAATCTAACCTGTCCGAAAGTACGCAAAACTTTCGAGCTCGCTTCGCTCGCTTTTACATTCTAACCTACATTCTCAGTTACCTGAGCTTTCCTGCTTATGTCGACAATGTAACTCCTATTTCCGATTGAAGTATAAAACAAAACCTAACCTTACCGAGGCGGGTTGATAAGATTTCCGAGCTCGCTCCGCTCACCCTACATAATGTGTTAGGTATTCTAATTCCTACAATTTATCAAAAAATGCTGCGAGCAATTTTTCAGCATTATTAAGTAACACCCATGTGAAAGCTGCGTCCCTGAATAGCATCATTAAGTAATGTGGAGCTGGAGATGTACATGAACATTGACGGTAGCGGTAACGCTTGCGACCACTAGACCAACGACTAGATATACCACCCTAAAATAGAAAAAATACGAGGCGACTAGTGGATAGGGGAGCCCACAGGCGTGGATTGCTTAGGGCATCAAGTAGTCTTAATCCGGCACTGATCTTCACCTCATCTAAGCGGCGACAGGTTTAGTGTTAGACGTAATAGTTGGTAGGTAGGTGCTTAATCAGTAATCCGGTTACCTAGACACGTGATTAGATAAGCCTACCACGATTCAACCGGCTCTATGGGCCATTCTCATCACTGTCAAGCCACGCGTAGGCACGAAAGTCACAACGCACCTCGAATTTTCCGATGACCTAGCTGATACTATATCTTTATCAGACAGCTGATGTATCTGTCTGGCGGATTAGAATCAGAAATTGATATAATATCTGTAATATTAACTTTCAGGTGTGAACTTCGTTTTTACGACGCAATTTCAGCTGCAACATCGATAACTTAAAAATGTCTTTGACACGGCTTGTCGCTAACATCTGCGCTGGCAATCGATGTTAATTTCACGAATGAATAATAAGTAACGTTACATACTATGACTGTGGTCAAGTTGATTGTTACCAAGAATGTCCACCTAGATTAACTCAAGTGAAAATGACCCGAACAGGGAATTTACCCCGGGACTTCTCGATCGTAAAGTACCCTTGCGACAAAACGGATTGGTGTTATCTTCAAATACGTGGCTCTTTTTAAAGCACACTGGAATCACAGTCGAATATTCTGAAAAGAAATAAGCCTACTGTTTGATTAATACCTACAAAGATAAAGGTAGTCTCAAACTATTGACAGGTATCTATCGCGACTTATTTTTAGGTACCTATGTATTAGGTAACTATTTTGAAAAGTTTAGCTACCTATGTATTAGATAACTACGTTTCTAAAGAACTGCATTCACGTCATTTCCCGTAGATAAGTACTTAAGACTCTATATCCACTTTTAGTACCACTTTAGACCGTTCTTCAATAAAGTGTTCTATTAGATCATTTAATAATTCATCATATTTAGATATTTTTGTACAAATTCATTATGATAGTAAGATGTTTTGTTACTCTCTAATTCTTCATGTAAACATATTTATTTCCGAGATCTGAGTTCCGTCTACATATAAACACGTGATAGCCACCACGAAACATAAACGCTTTGTTCTTGAAACTACTGTCCTGAAGGCGATTAGTAATGAGATCGTCAATAAGAACCAGTAAGAGGTCGCTTCGCACCGACACTGCGATATCAGTCACCTATTGAACCGCGGCCTATCGGACCGGTAATAACTGGACAGCAGCCGCGGCAGGCGGCTTCTGATAACGCTCCCACATACACAAGTCGCTACGTGAGTTTAATGATACAACCCGCTCAAGCCAAACTAACCCTCATTGCAACGGACCTTGGGTCCTAAAAAAGTTTCAAAAATCTTTAATTTTCATCCAAATTAAAAAAACACGTCAGCTGCGCACTCTGAAGGGAAAATTTCTAAAAATGTATGAACGTATCATGTTCGCGGGGGACTCGTCCTCTTATCAGCGCGTTGTCACTCGCAGACGTTTTATAAGTAGGCGACGCAAGCGCCCGCCATCATTGTCCGTAGCGACCGCGCGGTGACCACAACTAGTTTTTATTTGTTAGAAGTTTCTTAGTGAACAAGTGTTTACGATGTTAGTGTTTCCGGCTTGGAGGTCGGATTTACCTCGGGATGGGTGCAGCGTGCCACGGTGGATGCCTGCCGAGAGGTTCGCTCCCTATTTTGCGAGACCTGTAGCTTTGCCGCCACTTCCACCACAGGTGCGGTATTTTTTAGTTGCAAATATTCAACAAGCGTTAAAAAAAAACATGTTTTGACAACAAAACAATTTTCATCAAAAATCAAATGTTTTATAATTATTATTTTTTGCAGTTGGAAGATGAAGATTCGTCCGGTGGGTCGTCCCCTGAGAGGAATTCTTCTGACACAGTTGATAACGCCGAGGGTGTGTGCATGTGGCGCGGCTGCGGCGCGCACTTCCCCAGCGTAGCGCGCCTGTCCGCGCACGTCGCCCGCGCACATGCGCTTGCACATAGAGATGGACTCTTCTATTGCGGATGGAAAGGATGCACGAGGCCACAAAGAGGCTTTAATGCACGGTTAGTTAACTTTGACCGACTTTATGAAACAAGAAAAGAAACTTGAAAATTGATATTTTATGATTATTACTAAGTATGGTTTCGTAGCATTTTTACTTATTATTTTTTGTTTTTGTCAACAGGTACAAAATGCTGGTCCACGTACGGACACACACAAACGAACGTCCACACACCTGCAACCAGTGCAACAAAAGTTTCTCCAGAGCTGAAAACTTGAAAATTCATCTCAGATCACATTCTGGAGAGAAACCTTACGTTTGTCCTTATGAGGTAATTATTTTGTTCACTTCAAATTTTACGAAAAATAAATACTTAAACCGAAAAAAAAAAACTAAGTTAATCTGTTAACAGTAAGTTTTAATTTATGTCTCTTTTTTCTTCTCCAGGGCTGCGGCAAAGCGTATTCAAACTCAAGCGACCGATTCAAGCACACACGCACACATGCAGTCGAGAAACCCTACTGCTGCAAAGTCCCCGGCTGCAACAAGCGCTACACAGATCCGTCCAGTTTGAGGAAACACGTCAAAACCTACAAACATTTTACCACAGAGCAAGCCACAAGGCGAGAATCATCAGAAGAAGTATATAGCCCCGACACACTCTCACCTTCAAAGGAAAATAGCTCTTCGTACACTGTGATAGAGCCCACATCACCGGTTCACACTAGTAGAGTGTACAACCCACCCGTCAGCTCTCTATCACCGACGCTACCGTCATACACATACGCGCCCATGCTGTCAGACTCCGTCCCCACAACAGTATCCTACGCTCCTATGGATCAAGTCACCTATATCAGGCCGCTTGAACCTATTTACCCAGTAAGAATTCCAACAAGTGAAATGTCTTACATGGAGTATACGCAGATGTATGAGCATGCGTACAGAAACTATTACTCCCGTACCCTTAGTTACCCAACACTGGGATCAAGTATTAGTGACAAAGTGTTCACATATGAGGACCAACCTCGATTGGAAGAAGTTTCCCTCAAAACAGTAGAGGACAGTCCGCAGATATACAGGCAAATGGAAGAAGACATGCCTTTGAACCTTATTTGCTCAAAGCGACGTGAATACACTTCTATTGAAGAACTAGTCAGACGCACAGACTTACCTTTAGATTTAAGTACTAAGAGTTAATTTATTTTTATTAAATTTATTCATAACTTCTTTTTGATTTTCATTTAATTCCATAGACAACTCGCTGTTGTGCAAAGATGCGAAGTCTATAATAAATATTAGCACCTGTTTGGTATTGTTCATCATATTCAGCATATCTTTATCAAAGTGCAAACATTGTGCTACGTGACGAGACGTATACAAGCTTAAGGATTATTTCCTTATCAGATGACAAAATAAAACTCATGCGTACAAAATACAACGAGATAAAACATATAGATTCCTACCAGCTAATGAGACGATCGACTGTGGAATATTTTTGTCAACCGGATAAATCTGGTGACTGTATCTTTTTATTGAGATAGGTCTGATTAGGGTATTATAATATTTATACACCAAAATAACTTGCAATCAACTTTATTCAATACATTCTCACACACAATTGATGAAAACAAATTAATAGGTAGAAAATTATCAAATAATCCCTATTAGAAAAATAATTATTTATTACGGAAAACAGAAAACTCAAATCACAAAGTTTCATTTTGGAAATATTTTTGCAATACAAGTATTTTATAATAATAAAAACATGCATTCTAATGTAGAGCTGAAGTACATAATTAAATTATAAATTGAAAAAAGGGAATATAATTATGAACTATTGATTATGGAGTATCAAAATATCATAGGTATACTTAAGCCCTGACGAGTCGGGACATGCCCTCAGCGATGGTCCCGAGCGCCGCGAGGTCCTTACGCGCGGTGTCCAACAAATGAGCCATGCCTTTCTGCTGCAGCGACAGGAACTGTTTGACGTCTTCTTGTGCACCTATTCACGAAGAAAGCAATACAATTATTAATGTTCCTATTAAACAATATATTATATAGATTTAGGGCTGATTTCTCCATCCCCGATAACTTTTATTCGAGGAATAAAATTGAAGTTTGAATGTTTTTGTATGAAATAACTGTCAAAATTTCAAAATTATTCCTCGTTTAGAGTTATCAGATGATTGAAAAACTCAATAACACATTGAAATACAGCTTTATAATACAGCGTTATTATAGATAGACTGAAAATTGTACGCTGCATTTTTTTTTTTTTTGTGGGAATAATTCCTGATGGTTTGTCGTTGCCGCAGCTTATGGACATTTGCAATACAGCCATTAACATGAGGCGAGTCGCTGCGCAGTAACAAATTCATGAGTCAGCGGGGGGGGGGGGGTGTTCCACGCGCGCCTCAAAGAGATGTCAGCATAATCAGAGGGGCCGAAGCCTGCCGGGTCAGCGGGATTGTCCGAAAGGGTTACCGCTGCCCCGGAACATAAAGGGCGAAGGAAGGAACATGGGGGGTGGGTTTTAGTCAGTAAGAGTCTGACACTCCCTTCCGCTCCACCCAGAGCGGGAGGGGTCATTTGATGATTTCCCATCCCAAAAAAAAAAAAAAGAAAAAAAAAAAAAAAAAAAAAAAAAAAAAAAAGCGGGGGGTGAGGTGTGTGTGTGCGCAGCGAGTAGCGCACTTCAAGCCACCTTAAAGTTTGAAGTGAACTATACCAGAGGTATTGCAGATGAATTGCTATCCCAGAGACAAAGCTGAAATGTCTTATATGTCTGTTATCACACGGGCGCCCATACCCTTCAAACCGAGATAACACAACGCTGCTAGGCGGCAGAAATAGGTACATTAGATGTTCTTCCCCGGAATATGGAGTGAACTTCTTATCGACTTAGTGTAGAAAGAAAGAAATAAGTATAAATCACAGCGGGTACTATAAAACCTCAAACATCACATGGCGTATTACCCATAAAGCGCAGGCCACATGTAAATGCGTCGGGCGCGCACATGGCACGGGCGGCTTCCTATTCCATTCAAATTCAGAAGCGGGCGTCGAAATGGCGCGTCGTAACCACGTCCGAGCAACGACATACCGTGTGTCCTAAATTGCGCTTTAGATATTTAACAACCGAGTCGCTCTATGGCAAACTCAACTCAAAACAATCACTCTACGTCGTGTATCAGAAAAGTGTTGCCATATTTAAGGTTGTGGTACAGACCATCAAACAGAATAACTTTCGCCAAGGGACCCACATGGTAATCGCGAAAAAATAATCAGCTGTCTAATACCAAACTTCAATACCTACTCGATCGAAATGTATGGGACAGCTGATTATTTTTTCGCTATTACGATGTTAGTCCTATGGTGAAAGTTGTGCAGTTTGAATGTCTGTACCACAGCTTTAAATATGACCACACATTTCAGATACACGCTGTATACAGGGTCTTTGGTAAAACACTAACAACCTTGCAGGACTTTATTACTAACATCATAAACAACAACTTTTGATCTATGACTTTTTACAAAACATAAAACATTTAACAAAAACAAACCTTTAAGATTTCGTTGTTCTATATAACCCCCGCTCCCCTCCGCTGAATTTTGTACTAGACACGCCAGTTTATTTACCTAACTAGCGCTTTCTTTCGCTTCGCGTAGAGTTCGTAACAGAAAATCTAATATTTTTTTTTTGTATGAAAGCTGGTGTATTCGAATAAAAGTCATAGAACAAAAGTTGTTGTTTATATGTAAAGTTTTTTATGTAATGTTTCGGAAAAACACGCGCAGGAGACACGGCATACATAAACTCACGCCTTTTTCCTGGGCGTAAGCAAAAACTACACAACGCCACCTGCTTCGATCCCTATATACATGTATAGCTTGTCCTGGCATCAACGACCAGCCAAGTCACTTGAGTATCAGTATCCAGTTTTATTAATATTTTACTCTAGCAATTTTTCCTCCTTTAGCACCTCTGCATTACCCCTCGACAAATACGGGCGTGATTTATGTTTTAACAATTTAGTAAAATAGAAAGTATAAGGTAAGGTAGTATCAAGCATCTTACCAGGGTCCAGGTGATAACGTTCATGCGGCGCGCCTGCACTTGCGCTGCGTTGCAGTCGCACCGCACATAACAGCTCGTTCAGGCGACCCTAAACAAAGACGATAGTTAATTTTATTATACTCTACATTTTAAAAAGAAAGGTAAAAAATAAGGTAGGCATAAGTTAGTCACTTTATAATATATGAAAGGGCTTGTTGTCGAACAGATGGGCAATTCTCGTAATTTTAAGCCCTTTCAGTCTGTCAAAAATACCTTTAATTTCCCTACATTTTTGACAAGTTTTTAACATTTGTTTATCGCCGAGATGAGACTGCGGCTAGATTTTGAACGTTTTAAATTACGAGAATTGGCCGTTTGGTCGATTAAGGTGGTTTAGTTGACCCAAGGCATCACACCCATGCAAGAGCCAAGGCCACTCTTTGGAAAACCAGTTAACCGAAAACAGATCCATTTCAAAATCACAATTAGAAATGGCTTCCTACGGGGCCTTGTTATAGCATAATCATCTCTTTAAGAGGGAGTGGGCCGTAAGCCACCACGCGGGCCTAGTGTGGGTTGGCGGATGTCACAGTAACTTGAATAACCCATAAACTACGTTACTACAAAGGTAAGAAAGACAAAGGAAAATTTGACTTGACAACAAGTCAAGCGTTTATCCCTAATTTATAGTGAAAGTGCGTGTCCACTTTTTATCTTGTTGATAAGATCTGTCGCACCTAAGTTCTAAGCACCAGAGTGGCTGATGTATCGTTAGTGTCATTTTGTGTCTATCTCGACCAAAACATACGAGTATCACGCATGATTTGTTTAGATTCAAAATTTTAGCAATGCGTGATAGGGATGTGATAGTATCGTGGCACATCGACACCTGCTTGTCTACCTGCGACCATGCAGAACTAAGTAACGATTATGTAATGATAAATTAATATGTGGTTATTACGGTCCTCCCCGCACGTTCGCAATGAATCAGACAAAATAACTGGTTACAACCAGCTTTATCGATTAGAAAGATTTTAGATATCTGTCTAACAATAGGTAGTAGAAATAATTTACAGCGCCTATTAAAGATTATAAAATATAACGTGTTGTCGGCTAGGTAACATAGGTACTGTATATTTTTTTGGGATTTGGGTTTATCTGCATTTTCCTATCAGATATAATTCTCTGTCTGGGCAGTCTGCCTACCCCGCTTCCAACGTTGCACGGCTGAGTTTGCTGTCTGAGCCGCTTAAACTGATATGAGCCGTCGTCGAACGTTCGTGGCAACAAGAGAGAAGAATAACTCATTAATTTTTCCACAGCAGGGCAAAGACCTTTTTTAAAGAAATTATGTAATTCAAACATTGTTCATATCTCCGAAGTCACTCTTGAAGCGTGTAAATATAATATCGTTTCTTTCCCTAATCATTGTAAATGTACAAGATGATAAATGAAAATTTATTGTTTTGTCACCGCCATTTGACAAACATACATAAATTCTAATCAGTGTGATAGCATACACTACCGTGTAAAGTCATTAAACAAAAGAATAATGATTTGTAAATTATATTTTAGAGATTCATCGAGGACAGAGGTATACAAATGTCATACCCTATACTGCATTCGTGATTTATTTGCCAAAAATGTAAACACATGTGAGTTTATGGAAAAATAACTTTAATTCCTACACAATAAAGTTCAGTTTACGCTACAACTTCAAACATTTTTGTAAATTTTTCAATAGTGCTAGTCACTCTGAAACCATTAAAATAAAGTTGATATTTGTTTAACTTGAAACAACATCAATTTGAAACATTAGTTTGAATAGACTTTACCTATATTGGTTAACTTATAACAATTATACATTACTTAAAGTCTAGAACAGCCGGAAAAGGCTCTAAACATAACATCACGCCATGTTTCCCCGAATGGTTAGGAAAAGGCGTTATAGGACCAAAATAAGGAACAACAGATTGAAGGCACAACGGGTTATTCAATTATTTCATGCTACTAATTATTATCGAACTACTTATGTTATTTTATTCCGAGGTTGGTCTTTCAACTCGATACAAAATTTAGTACTGAAAGTACTTTTTAGTTGAATGCTCCAAAGAGTGATTCATTTTAAAACGCATTTTTTTGTTGAGTAACTAATTAAAAGATGGATTATCGTCTGCTACTAAGAATTCCTTAATGGAATAGGCACCTGGGAAACACAATAAAATTGTGTTTTATGTTTTTTATTGCAGGATACATGTTGCCACAACACTAAAGTCGTTGTTTGCAACAATGTTGCACAACTTTTGTTTCTCATAAATATGGAAGTATTATAATAAGTGAATAAGGTCCCATTTTAATAAAGTCAGTCTGGTCATCTTTGTTTATTGTTATCCTTATGAGGAAAACTAAAAACGGGATTTGGCGCCGATTTCCTTGTTCACAAAAGTAAACTAAATTTAAGTTCAGTCATCAAAATTAAGTGCATCTTTTTCTTTCTATTTTACTAAGAAAAGGACAGAAGATAAATATTAGTTTAGTCCTGTCAAATTAGTCAGCGCCTGACGTAAATTGACGTATTTTTAGTAGCCATGTTTTTATTCACGTAACTGTCTATGGAGTATCTTAATTTGACATGACTAAACTAATACTTATCTTCTGTCGTTTTCATAATTAAATAGAATGAAAAAGATGCACTGAACTTAAATTTAGTTTAGTTTGTGAACAAGGGAATCGGCGTCATTATCTAATTATACTGATAACGATCACCATTGTCATTTAATTTCGATATATCGAAACCCCCAATCACGATACAAAACGTTGCTAATGACCAAGCAAGAAAAAGCGCCAATTTTACCCGTCTAATCTAAAAATAAAAGAGATTTGACATTGCTGATACCTCAAGATAGTACCCATATCTTGGTTGCACTCGTTTCCTGCATGATAACCACTTACTTTTCATCCAAAGTTACATTCTAAACCAGTTATATCTGGTACTACAGGCATTTCATAAGTCTTTTATAGATACTATTAAATGACTCAAAGATAGGAGAATGAATTGTTATTTTATAGTACATGTATAACACAGAACTATTCCCATTAGTATGAATGCTTTTGCCTTAGTAAAATAATCATATTTAGAACTAACACGACTCGTTGTGGCTAAAATATCATGTTAGGTAACAACATACGAAAGTGCGCCATAGAGCAACCTCATTGTTGTTCTTTGCTGGTGTTAATTATTAGTTTATCAACAACAGCATAACACCGATATACCTACTCGTGTTATAACGCTGTCTGGTGTCTGGAGATAAGGCGATAGTCACTGATAAGAGTGATAAGCGACCACGGGTAGGGCGAGTGCTCCAAACATTTGGCCAGACAAGGTCGTTCTATCATTCTATACTAGAATTAACTTTGCAATTTGGCTTATCACAATAGTCTGATCCCATATGATAAGTTACATGTGCACTATGTACCGTACCTATAGATGGGAACAGATATGTAGATAATCACATGGAATAAAAATGTTACTTGTGTGATGTGGTATTCATGAGGCCTTCAGCGCTTGTTTTTGTACTATATAAAGATCATACCAATCCATCTAAAAAAATAGAGACTCAGCATCAGATTAAAATCCACTAGAATTTATAATAGGACCTCATAGACACAGGGTGGCAGGTCATACGCGCAAACTGTAATCATGAATTCAGCACATGATTCTAGAACCAACAAGCATAGAAATTGTTCAAAGAAATCTGCTGTTTCATAGAAAAGTGCAATACCTTACGTGGTCAAAATGAATGGAATATTTTTAATTTGTTGGTTCAGAATCATGTACTGAATCCATGGTAACAGGTTGCGCGTCGATGTCAACAATATTTTAGCAAGAAACTTATTTTCGGTACCTTTAACAACAATTTTGTTATTTTCGAAAATGTTATCTCAATAAACTTTTCACACAGTATTTGTAATGCCTACCTAAATAAAGATAATCACAGTATTTGTAATGTCTAAAAAAGGACAACTTTCGCATTCAACTTTCATATCTTACTTCCCCGGGGTACAAGGAATTAGGAAATTACTAAGTAATAAAAAGAAATTCCATTCTCGATTATATATTTTTTTGTAAAAGTTTTCATACGACTTTTTAGTAAGGGTTCCAAATTCAAATCGTATTATTAACCAGCGAGTTATAATGAAATTGAGGATAATATTATTGCCCGACTAGACTATGCCCGACTAGGCTATAATTTAGGTTAGGTTTATAGCCTAAGAGCCCACGACGGCCAGACCTTCGTTATTTTATAAAAGCTGAAAATTCTTCTGTGCATGTCCCCTATACAGGTAAGAACGACCAGCGACTATGGAGTTTGGGTTGTGGTTACTTGGGCAGGTAACAGGTAGTAAAGGTGTACAAAATAGTATCGTTAAAGTATAAAGCTCAATTTTTTTATATTTTCTTCGGGATAACTTTAGAAATTTCGTCATCCATTGCCGGACACTTATGACAGTTGCTACCCTCTGCCAGACACCCCTAAACTTTAATAAATTATAATTATACTTTCGTTATAGTATAAAAGCTAAATTTTATATATGTTACTTGGGGACCTATAAAAAAATGTTACCTCAATAGCCGGACAGTTTTAATGGTTTTTACATCTTGCCAGACACATTGAAAGTCCGCTGTAGGTGCGAGCGCGAGTGCTTAGTCGATTGCGATCTTTTAAGATATCCAATAAAAAAATAATTTCATTACATTCATAGCCATATAAAGTAAAAAATGTTATTTTAATATCATAAAATCCAAAAAAAAGTATTATTACATGTAAAAAAAATATTTAATCGTTTTTATAAATTTCATCATTGTCGTCGATATTTTCATTTTCTTCACCATTACTCCTCCAGTCGATGTCATGATCGTCATCAATATCATAATAATTTATCATAATATTTACATACCTGATTGAGTTTTGAGCGAATCACTAACATAACTTGGTAGTTGATCCGCTTCAAACCATTTGAACTGGTATTTGTCATCTTTCAATACCCAGCCGTTATTGTCTGGTTGATATGTGGTTGGAATTTTCAGATGAGCATTATTCCAAATGGTACAGACGCCAGCAGGTCAAGCTACCCGAAACTGTCAAATTTTCCCAATCAACCTTGAACCGTAATGCTTCAGCGATAAAGTTGAAAATCTATTAGAGAAATTTGACAGATTGTAGTAACTTGATGTGCTGGCATCCGTACATACATAATTTGCTCTCAGAAATTACTGCAATAGCTCGCTTTTGCAAGGTGGTAGATTGCTAGCGTCAAAATTTTGCAACTTCTTTCGGTCAAAAGCTTCGTTTACATCAGAGACTGTATACGAGTCTATGAATATTTGAAGTCTAGCGGCATCAACATCAATTACATTAGGGACATTGTAAACATTGCATATAAATCTCTGAATAATATTAAAGATGTTTTGTTGATAATCTAAATTTTCAATTAATTCGCTGTTGCCGAAGTTCTTGAAAGCTTCCTGGTACACTGGATATTGTTTTAATGTCTTGTATGGTTTTAATTTTCCTTTTCTGAAGAACGCAGGATTATAATCACAACCTGTGATGGCATGAAATCCAGGTAAGCTCTGACAAATTAACTGTCCCAACTCTGCATGTATTTTGGTTAGGTCCAAATATTTTAAATTATTGCCAGTACCCGTAAGCATCTGCATATTTCACAAAAAAAAACTGCACAAATATCAATTATAAAACGTTGGTTGTACAGACGCCAGCACATCAAGCTACTACAATCTGTCAAATCTCTTTAATAGATTTTCAACTTTAATGATAAATCATTGAGGTTCAAGGTTGATTGGAAAAATTTGACAGTTTCGGGTAGCTTGACCTGCTGGCGTCCGTACCTACGCATTTTTTTTTTTTTTTTTTCAATAAATTGTTCAATACATCACTAAATGACAGATGATGCACAGTAAAAGATCGCAGTCGACTAAGCGCCCTATATGACTCGCACCCGTTTGAACAGTTGTTACCTCGCGTTCGCACCTACAGCGGACTGTCTGGCAAGATGTAAAAACCATTAAAACTGTCCGGCTATTGAGGTAATATTTTTTTATAGGTCCCCAAGTAACATATATAAAATTTAGCTTTTATACTATAACGAAAGTATAATTATAATTTATTAAAGTTTAGGGGTGTCTGGCAGGGGGTAGCAACTGTCATAAGTGTCCGGCAATGGATGACGAGATTTCTAAAGTTATCCCGAAGAAAATATAAAAAAATTGAGCTTTATACTTTAACGAATTTAAGGTACTATTTTGTACACCTTTACTACCTGTTACCTGCCCAAGTAACCACAAACCAAACTCTATAGTCGCTGGTCGTTCTTACCTTTATAGGGGACATGCACAGAAGAACTTTCAGCTTTTATAAAATAACGAAGGTCTGGCCGTCGTGGGCTCTTGCTCTATTACAAGACATTATAATTTGACATTATCGAGCAGGTGTGTTAAAATGCATTATATCAACTTCTATTGGCAAGTACAGAGTCTTAATGTAACAAAGTCCGATAGAGATTATGATTTTCGTGAGGTGACAGTACTTTGTACTTACATTGTAAAGCGGCGGCGCGGCGAGCTGTGACGTCAGCTCGTGCAGACGTGCCCGGGCGGCTTCCTCCTCGGGACCCAGCGCGGCTCCCACACGACCCACAACCTCACGCCGGGCTACCACCTACGATACAAATAATTATATATAATAGGATACAAATAGTTACTTTAAAGAGAAGGAACTTGATTCGTAAGACAATCTGTGACTTAAATTGTTCGTAATTTTTTAATTACAATTACTGTAAACCGTTGCGTTTCGTCGCTGACGTTCGTTTTGTTCGTTCGTATGGAATGTCTAGCTGTTTAATAACCGAGTTCCTTGACTGTTCATAAACATCTTGCAGTTACTCTGCCTGCACGACGCGTGCACAGCTCAGCTATACATATTCCAAAGTACAAATTCAAATGTAACCAAAAATGTCGACCTTTTTTTACAAACTGTCAATTAAAAATCTATTTAGACTACATAATGCTAAAGTAGATAGTTGATTAAGTGGCAATACATGTGAACTATCTAAGATTGTATATTCAAGTACGGGTAAACCAGAAAAGGTATGAATTTGCTCTAAAGTCGCGCCGACCCGCACAGGGAAAGCATCTGAGTTATTGAAAAGTTTTTTGGAGTTGTATAGAGTTGTCTATAATTTTGTAATCATGGTAATACCAAATAGGCAAGTCCTTCCATGGTTGTAACAGCACTATGTCTCATCATCGCGCGTTCCTATTTCCGACGATAGACGATGATTCCCGAAGCGCATTATTTCCTCGGGAAATCTGTGTACATAAGTGGTAGTGGACACGCGTACCTGCAGCAAGGTGTGCCTGCGCGCGTGCAGGCGCGCGGCCAGCTGCGCCAGGCGCGCGCTGGCGGCGGCGCGGCGCGTGCGCAGCTCGGCCAGCTCGCCCGCCGCGCGCTGCAGCCACTGCGCCTGCAGCTTGCCCTGCTCCGACTGGCAGCGGCTGCGGAACTTTATCTATAGAGAAAACGGAATTAAAAAACTATTATTGAAGCTAACTCAAAAACGAATGTCAATATTATCATCCTCATCATTTGCCTAGCCTTTTCTCAACTATGTTGGGGTCGGCTTCCAGTCTAAATGGAATGCTGAATACCAGTATTTTACATGGAGCGACTGCCTATCTGACCTCCACTTAACCCTTGGTATAACTGGTTAGGTTTTCAGACTTTGGGGTTTCTGGCGACCCGTAACGACAGTGAAATTAAAAACGTATGTATTTTGATTTATTTTAATTAGGTAATATATTGTCATTGCAGGCGCGGTCCGAGCGGGGGGTCGTGGGGGTCATGACCCTCCCCAAAATCATTCAAGCTGTCGATAGTCTGCATGATTTACTTGCCTTACTAACTTAAGTTACTAACTGACTACTTGTTGTCCCCCCCCCTCAAAATCTTGGGCTGCGACCAGGCCTGTCATTGGCGCCGATTCCCTTGTTCACAAACTAAACAAAGTTTAAGTTCAGTGTATCTTTTTCTTTCTATTTCATTAAGAAAAGGACAGAAGATAAATATTAGTTTAGTCCTGTCAAATTAAGACACTCCATAGGTATATAGACAGTTTAGACGCGATTAAAAACATGGCTACTAAAAATACGTCAGTTTACGTCAGACACTCTCTAATTTGACAGGACTAAACTAATATTTATCTTCTGTCCTTTTCTTAATGAAATAGCAAGAAAAAGATGCACTGAACTTAAAATTTGTTTAGTTTGTGAACAAGGGAATCGGCGCTAGTGTCAAACTTACTGCCCCTGCCAAGATTGTAACTAAGTGAGCAAAGGTCTGCTATTATTGGAAGTGCACACTAATATTTGATATAAAAGAATCGGATCAAGTATTAGTGATCAATTATAAGGAGACCTTTGGAGATCCAATAAATAAATCAATATATACTCAAATAAAGTTAATAAAATCGGTGTGAGACCATCGCGCGACTGTACTCTACCAAAAGAAGAAAAAAACACGTAAATCGGTCCCAGTAGTAATTGAGAAATCTATCACATCACATCACAGGACACGTTCTTAGCAACAATACAGTGCAACATCCACTCTTATGTGCGATGTGCGGCCTACACTTATAACAGATAAATGTAATGTCCGATCCGGTAAACATTTGGGCCAAGAAAACCATTATTTTTTAGAATGATTACCACAAATTGTTGCGATACTACAACTCCAGCTATGCCTAAAACAAAACTCATTTACACTTAGACTTTTTTACTATTCTTTTTTGATGTATGTACAGACGCCAGCACATCAAGCTACTACAATCTGTCAAATTTCTTTAATAGATTTTCAACTTTATCGCTGAAGCATTAAGGTTCAAGGTTGTTTGGGAAAATTTGACAGTTTCGGGTAGCTTGACCTGCTGGCGTCTGTACGTAAACGAAGAAAAAGGAGTATGTAAGGATCGTAGCAGGTGGCGTTCTGTAGTTTCTGCCTACCCCATGGAAAGAAGGTGTGAGTTTTTGTATGTTTTTTTTTTATTAATATTAGTTACCTCGGAAAATCCAATAATAGGCACGGGTATGTAGTTTTCAGAGTCAGGATTGTCAGCCTGCGCTTGCTTCCATAGTCGCATGTCCATACCTAAAACAGAAGTAACACTGAAAAACCACAACGCTTTGTACAGCGATCGCTAAAGGAAACATACAACAATCCGAAACCTTGTTTCCAATTGACATTATTTCCACTTCAAACAAATATCAACTTCACAGATGTGTAAATTAAGTTGATTTCGGAATGACACATACTATAAAAATCTTACATTCATAATTTCACTGACAAACAACGCACAGCCTAAACTGCCGTCAAGAAGCTTGAAGTTTTGCACATGAGTTCATTTTATAATGAAAGGGAAGCACTAAAGCCTGAATTACATGGTGCGATTTAATTGCCTGCGGCATAAGTTGAAACAGCAATAAATGTTGCACCGTCTAAACCGTGTTTAGTTGATGCAACTTTTATTGCTGTATCAGTCATTTATTAGGCAGTTATTTTTAGTCCCATGTAATAGGGGGCGAGCCTATTGCCATCAACCAGGCACAAATCGAGATCCCGGACTATTGAGACATTCCAGATAAAAAAATCCAATAACACTTTGCCCGCCCCGGGAATCGAATCCGGGACCTCATGCTCAGGGCCCTATTCCTCGAAACTCATTAGACTAATAATATGAGTCCATGAACGAATATTTTTTACATCACAACTTACTAAGCCTTTAATTAACAGACAACCCTCGAAATCCCAGTCTCAAACTAACAACACACAATTGGCTAGCTCATTAACACAGAATGAACAACAAGCATCATTATATACACCGTTATCAGGCGTAGTCGCAGATGTCACTGGGTTCACAATACTAAGAAACCAGCCGTCTACCGCAATAAAATACACTTGCCCCGATTTGCGTATTGCAACTTGGAACGTCCGTGGGGCCTCAAAACCGGCAAAAAGATAAAATAAAATAGACGGAAACTATCACTTAGGGGCATTCATGTAGCCTGCATACAAGAAACATGGATGAACTCAGGAGCATACAACTCCACATGCTACGAATGGCACCTCTATGGAACTACAGGTAAAACGCACCGGGGACTGGCAATTTTAATCAGAAAAGATGCCCAAATTGAATTAGTTAACAGGAAAAAGGATACAGACGCAATGTCAGCTACTCTTATAGTTGACAGTGGAAATGACAAGCCTGCTCCTCTGTACATAATCAACTCTCACATCAACAGTTGTACAGACGCCAGCACATCAAGCTACTACAATCTGTCAAATTTCTTTAATAGATTATCAACTTTATCGCTAAAGCATTAAGGTTCAAGATTGATTGGGAAAATTTGACAGTTTCGGGTAGCTTGACCTGCTGGCGTCTGTACATCCATAGCAAACAGATCCTTCACAGGCTTATTAAACTTGACCTGTGACCAGACAAAAACCAAGGAAATGTACTTTAATAATTCTAGGCGACTTTAACGCCCATATTGGTCGACATGATACACAAAATTACCAACGTAAAGGGCTGATTCAACAAAACCTACATCATGACTTCTCCAACTGCAACAGTTCCCTGTTAATGGATATAGCCAACAGGGCAAAACTGCATTCAAATATAAACAATGCTATTATGCCGACCTCAATAGCAAGTTCACCAAAACAAAATATCAAGATTGCATAACAAAAAAGCTAAAAAATATAGGAATCAACTCAACGGACGAAAACATCGAAATACCCTGGAATACCATAACGGAAGTATTAAAAGCGGCTGCCCAGGAAACTAATTCTTCAGCCAGTTCTCCCCAGAGATCATCGACTAGCTTTTGCTAACCTACAAAAGGCTAAATTCTTACAAAGTAGGCAACCAGATAATCCAAATAGGCATAACCGCGTAAAAGAATATCAGGCAACACTTCAAAAGGTTAAATATCAGGAGGAACAAAAAGCATGCAGGACCAGCCTCAGCGGACTGGGGAAAAACCACCCTGCAAAACGCATGCAAATGCTGTACTTTTTTACAGGAGAAACAAACTTCAAACAAAACGTCGAAAAAGATCTATTTATATACCGATGACAAAATGGGAGCAAATTTAAAAAAAAATCCGATGGCCGTCTTATACCAACAGTTAATACAAAAAAGCCGATAACCGAAGTCCAATGTGATGGACCCACTGCAGATGACGTAATGGAAATCATCAAAAAAATGCGGAACGAGACGTGAGATATACAAAAAACCGGAAACGGATAGTAGCAAGAACTCCGACGATGACATTGAAAACAACAACATCTAACACAGCAGAGCAATGACATACAAAAGAACCGAGAAAGCAGTAGAACCCGGCCAAAAGAGTTACGGGTGAAGCTCGACCTGAAGCACCTGGCCGCGAAGTCTTTAAAAAATGCCCATCCATAGACAAATATCACCCATCTCTCCACTAGTCCAATGCTTACTCTAGGATGCATATCCGGTAGGCTCTTAAATCCTACCCTTTCCCACGGGCACGTCTTCCCTACAAAAACCGCGCCCCCCGGTCTACTTCTTGATATACAATGGTCGCTGTAGCACCATTAGGCTACAGGAGCTAGTGTGAATCTTGGGGTTCATTCTATTAATCGAGTCTGGTCAAACCACGCTGGGAATGGTGCAATTCATATTCGTATTCATCCATGAACGAATATTTTTTATAAGTTTGCTAGTGTGCGTTTCTCGAAGCTACGGTAGTAAAATATTAGTTACTAGTTGCCACTAATAAATATTAGCTAAAATTACCCGAGTCAATTCAATTTGGTTTCATAAAAATATATGTTATTAAATACTCTTGTAAATTACACTGAAAAAGCTATTAGTCTCAGAAGGCTTGTAAAAAATATTAGCCAAAATTATTAGACTTAAATTTACCAACAAAGGTCATTGGGCATATCTGACCCGCTCTGCGAAGAGTGGCGAACATTAACCAAAATAGTTTTAAACTAAAGAGAATAATGTGACTTTTCATTGTATATAATTATTTGATAAATAAGCGATGGAGAAAAGTCACTGAGCCGTTAAAAACAAAAAGGTTTCAGAGGATTTTATGTGATCTAAAAAATTTTTCATCATAAAAATTCCGATACCATACAGCTCGGAGCACGGATGAGCCACACGATCAGAGGCATGTCTCTTTTGCACATTGGACGGGTAGAATAAGTTTCCGTCCTCCGCGCAGTCCTTCGTTAGCTATCGTTGCGATCTGTGCGTTTACCTAGTTTCTATTGTTTTTTCGACCACATTCACGTGTTTCATGGACTCTGGTTATTTACTTTTCGATTAGATTTTTGTTGATATGGAAATTGTATATACGATAATTTTGTTTTTTTTTTTCAAGATTCCCGTGACTCACATAAATGGGATTAATGCCATAGTAAATCAGAGCCATATATCAATACATTCTGCTATATTACGTTTGTGTCCGCTATGGGTATGGTTTCCATACTAAGATGCCCAATGACCTTTTATAAAATGTGGTCAGATTTGGACGCTTCCGATAGTGAAGGAGATACAATAAGAATTCGCCGTCGACGAGTTTTTTTTAACCAGAAACATTTACGAAATATTCGAATCTACATTCCAGTTTAATGAACTGATGGCTGTTATCGGGCTTAGTTTGCAATGGTTAACCGAATGAAATCAAGCCTTGTCACCAAAACTAATAATTTTAGTTGCTCTACACTGGATGGGTACGAGAGTCCACTACCACAAAATGAGTGAGAACCCAAAAGTGGCGGGAACTTTTCGTATTTTTTTTAATAAGTAAAGAGGCATGGGTAATATGTGTGTGTATTCAGCCAAGCCAGCTTAATCTTTTTTATTAGTCTGCTACTATTACTTATTAGTCCAGTACTTGTTTTTGAGATACAGGAAATATTAGGACTAGTAATTTTTACACTCATAACTAATATACTAGTAAACTAATAGTTTCGAGAAATAGGGCCCAGCAGTAACGGTTGCGACTACTAAACCAACGAGGAAGTCTTTACAAGTAGTTTTAGGACTTTTATGTAGGTATGTATTAAAGTTGGTTTTTAAGTACCGGGCGGTGCAGTCTGCAGGTATTGCGCCAACATCTGCGGCGAGGGGGCTGTGACGGCCGACACGGAGGCGCAGCCCGCGCCGACCAGTGCGTTGCGCGCGTTGCCGGCATTCAGGAAGGCGCCCAGCTCCGCCGCCGAGATGTGCGTGCCGCCCGCGCCTTTATCCACTACGTATATCACCACCTGTGTAGAAGAAAGTGGCATGTATTATTTCGAACCTTACAGTACGCCATATATGCGCTTGGGCGTTGTGTTGCGGTTACCAGGGTCCGTCTTATAAAGTATTAATGCCATCATTATTCCACTGCAAAAAAGGGATGGTGCTATGGGCCTTCTATAGCTCCGACTCTCTCTCACACTAGAAAACTAATGGAATTCATACGTCATAATACGGACGCAGACCGTTATACTATACTAATTCCCATTTAGCTTTCCTAAAAATATTATTGAACACTCTCAATATAATCACTGAGGTTCATTAATTTAAAAAAGCCTACATTATTAGACAGTCGATAAGTTTTTAGAGGATCCGTTAAATATTTCCCAAAAAACACAAACAAAACAAACACCTGTGTGTGACTGTGGAGGAGTACACACACTCAGGGGGAGGAATGCACATCTGTTTTGTGGGCTTTTTGGCACATTTTTCTTGAGAATGGAGATGAACGATCTCTTTATTTGCTAGAATATAGGTTACTAGCGACCCGCCCCTGCTTCTGTACACGACACGTTGAGCACAAGTTCTGAGCAGTAACCTAAGAAAAAGTATTAGGCTTGCCTGAATTCAAGATAGGGTTTATTAGAATGATTAAATACTTCGTTTTGTATATATTTACATGATATTATACAGCCTATGTCCATCTGGAATAACGTACCTTTCAAATGGTGAAAACATTTTGTAAAATAATGGAAGCTGTGGTTTTGGAGATTACCCTCTACATAATTATACACAAACTCCACTCACTCCACAAAATTCACTCTTACTCTTTATAATATTAGTATATATTACATGGTTGGCAATTTATTTAAGTCTCACTATTTTGGAGATTTCGGTTGATGTGTGTAGAGAGGGTAACACTTACTAAGTAACGTGTGAGGTGAAGGGCGGGCGTTTTGGGGGACTGTCTTTTGTAATTTTGACGTGCGAAAAGTGCTGATTCTCAGCCTAATTTGAATAATGGCTTTTGATTTAGATAATAGGCTTAATCTTAGTACGCACCTGAGTCTTGTTGTCGGAGACTGCTTTAACACATTCTATATTAACGGCCAAGTTAGGTTTATTTCCTAACAAACTATGCAGAGACGTCGTCAAGGCTTGCTGGTTCGTTCTAGAAAATAAATAACATTTTGTCAGGTTTTTATACGTTTTAAGATGTGACTACACTTTAGTTAAAACTATGAGAAATATAAAAAATGGAACACAAAATAAAAATACATCAAATGATGGAAATTTTCAAAATATTACTAAAAGTATAATATAGATGGGCCAGTTAGTGGCGCCGATTCTCTTGTTTACAAACTAAACTAAATTTAAGTTCAGTGCATCTTTATCTTTCTTTTTCATTAAGAAAAGGACAGAAGATAAATATTAGTTTAGTCCTGTCAAATTAGTCAGCGCCTGACGTAAATTGACGTATTTTAAGTAACCATGTTTTTAATCACATCTAAACTGTCTATGGAGTATCTTATTTTGACATGACTAAACGAATGTTTATCTTCTGTCCTTTTCTTAATGAAATAGAAAGATAAAGATGCACTGAACTTAAATTTAGTTTAGTTTGTGAACAAGGGAACCGGCGCCAATGTGTATTATTCTATCATACAGGTATAATGCTGGCACGCATTCAAATTATAATGATCTAAAGTGCTAGCCTGGACAGACACGTCTAAAAATTAACAGCGCTGTCTGTAAACACATACTTGATATCCTGTTCAGCCTTGTTGAACAACATGGCGACATGTCCGTCTTTGTCCTCGCGGCCTCCGAGCCGAGAGTATCCCACCGCTTTGAACCTGCAAAGCGGGTTCTGTTCGTTCAGCTCCAAAGGAGGTGCGTTACGACTGTAGTAGGCTTGCCCTGCAAAAGTAATTGAGAATAGGTTTAAACTGGTGAAATAATCAGAAAATTGATGCTGAAAGCCTTACAAATCTTTTTCAAACCATTAGGTCTCCGTTCCACCTGATAAATCTTTACTCTAATAATGTTTAATTCAATAACTTATGTTCAGATACATATTGATTGGCCATCAGATTGTACAAATTGCGGTGCATTAAGTAGATATCCCACAAATTCATTAATACTCCGTAATTCACTATCACCTTGATGTGTGTTGGACATAAACAGAACACTAAGTAAGCTATACACCACAACAATGGAAGACCAAAATGATAAATATAGTACCAGCATTAATAAGGCAGGTCGAGTTTTATAAAGTGACTATCACACAGGTATGATTGATAGAGACAAAGCCGAACTTTTATATTATCGGCCGGTTCCTGTACTTTAAGAATGCCTCTTATTATTATTTGATGAATTAAAGTAGATGACTACCACAACAGAAGAGTAAAGCTTTGGTTTCCTAGGAAAGCGGTTCCGTCATATTTAAGGTGATCGTGAAAATCACCAGTATTTCATATTAAGATGTCAAAACTTCTGCATTTGGACTGCCGTAATTCTGTGACCGTTCACCGATTTCTTGGGAAATCAATGCTTTGCACACCAAAACAAAAAAAAGGCCGAATCAGTAAATGACTTGACTCACCAGTGCCCCACTGTGCTTGTATGAGATTCCACTTGGCAAGCACTTGGTCCCTCTCATCTCCAAAGACGCAACAGTTGAACACTGCTGCTACCAGCGCCTCATGAGCAGATGATGGGCCCTGCGGCTGTTGTTGCTGTTGTTGTTGTTGCTGCTGTCAACAGAGCAGTATTCATTTGGTAAGTTCATTGAACTCTCGAGCTCTTGAGCAAAAAATTATACTCGGGGGTTCAATACACATATTTTTAAGGGGGGTGCGCTAGGTCGAAAAATTTTCTTAAGTTTTTTTGCAATTTGCAGGTCAGCGTTAGGTTGTATGTTAATCCTATTGATTGATTTTTCATGAAATAAGCATTCAATGGGATTATAATTATGAATTTAGAGGGTTCTATTGATGATTTTAATGATTATAATTCTGTAAAGTCACATTTGTTACGCTCGCGAATCACATTTTAATCAACACACAACCGGACACCAAACTGCAAATTGTAAAAAAACCTAAGAAAATTTGAATTTTGCAGGCTACCCTTTTTTTTCTGGTGGGAAATCATCAAATGACCGCTCCCGCTCTGGGTGGAGCGGAAGGGAGTGTCAGACTCTTACTGACTAAAACCCACCCATGTTCCTTCCTTCGCCCTTTATGTTCCGGGGTAGCGGTAACCCTTTCGGACAATCCCGCTGACCCGGCAGGCTTCGGCCCTAAGGGGCCTCTCGGATTATGCTGACATCTCTTTGAGGCGCGCGTGGAACACTTACGCGCCGTCCGGCACGGGCCTGGTCCTGATCGGGCGGTGAGCTACCCATTGCTCTCCGCCCGCAGGCCCGCGCCTACGGTGGCCGGTAGTCGTCACGCGACTCCCGACGCCCGGAGCGTTTCCCGCGGCGGCTAGAACGGGAGGCTCTCTCCCTCATCCGTCCCGCCACCTCCTTCGCTAGCATGACTGCTTTGCAGAAGGAGGCGACTGCCTCCCAATCCCTCTCGCTCCGGACCATGGCTTGCACCAGGGCCGGGCGCGAGAGGCCGCCGCCGCTGCCGATCGCCTCTACGAGGACACGGCGGTGCTCCGCCCAAGCGGGGCAGACCTCCACCGTGTGCTCCACCGTGTCCTCTGGGCGATCCTGGCAATGGTGACACCCGGGCGTTTCCTCCCGCCTAATGATGTGCAGGAACCTCCCGAAACTTCCGTGTCCGGTGAGAACCTGCGTCAGGCGGTAGGTGAGGGCGCCGTGGCGCCTCTCTAGCCACTCCCCAAAGAGGGGTCTTATCGCCGCTATCGCGGCGTGCCCTGCGCTGGGTTGCGACAGTCGCTCTTTCCATGTCGCCATGAGATCGAGCCGGAGATCCGTCCGCTCCGCCGCAATTTGCCGCGGGAGCGGACTTTCCCCCCGGCGTAGTGCCTCCGCGCGCCACTCACACAGGCGCGCGGAGGGGCAATTCTCGTAATTTTAAGACCGTTCACAGTCTGATCTCAGTCTCAATCTGTCAAAAAATACTTCTAATTTCCCTACATTTTGACAAGTTTTTGACATTTGTTTATCGCTGAGATGAGACACTGCAACCAGATTTTGAACTTTTTAAATTACGAGAATTGGCCTTCTGGTGTTTGCCCCTTATTTAACAAGAATGGCCTTTGGTTAATATGTAACTATTAAAATACATACCTGTCCAAACTGTGGTGCTGATCCAAGAACACTGCCAAAACCAGTAAATCCAGTGTTTGGTTTAGTTCCAAATGACTGGCCAAAATTGCCAGTAGCACCAAATGGACTGCCAAATGTATTGGCACCAAGAGTGTTAGTACCAAATGTAGGTGCAGCACTGCCAAACGTTGGTGCGCCGAATGCTGGTGCAGCACCAAAGGTGTTTGCGCCAAATGAGGTATTTCCAAAACCTGAACAGAAAAATTAATTGGTCAATGTCAACATTTTTTACTTGCACAATAAAACTTGCAAGTGGACTTTGTGCACTAGATAGTACCTGTTGCAGGTTTAGCAGGAGTAGCACCGAAGCCAGTCCCACCAAATAAAGATGGTGCTGTGGAAGCAGGGGCAGTGCCTAGTGCTCCAAATGGTGCAGCTGTGAAAAAAAAACAATACAGTTAATGACATTTTTTTAAGGCTGCATTTTTTTCATTTGAATAATGTTTTATTTATAACCTAGCTATCATACCAATCAAAACAGCAAGAATTCTGAATTTGTCAGTGTTGTTTACGCAATTTAATCGTAATTTATTACAAGTTTCCATAATAATTTTTGAAAATTAAAACCTAGTTCAATTACTCTAAAAGTCTACAGAATCAAAACAGCCTTAATCATTTTGGGTTTTCTGCAAACCAATTCTTTAGTGCTAGAGGTTAGCAATGTATGTGCAAGGCGTGCCTTGGAAAGCATGTAAAGCCGTTGGTCCCGGCTGTCATTTGTGGATCTTTGACAGTCATTATGGGTAGTCAGAACCCCGAAAGTCTGAAAACCAGTCTTACCAAGGGGTATTGTATTACCCAGTAACTGGGTTGTGGAGGTCATATAGGTCATATAGTCACTCCATATAAAATACTGGTATTCAGCTGCATCCTTAGTTTGTTACCATTGGCAGTAGTAGGTAGGTAGGTGGTAAGTTGGTGTTGTGTGTATTTGTATACTGCCATGCAAAGTACTTCTTCAGAGTCACAGTTGCGTTTTAGTTTAGTTACCTGTACTAGTTGCTGGTGTACCAAATGCGCCAAAACCTGCAGATGTGGCTGGGGTTCCAAAACCACCAAAACCAGTAGTAGTAGTAGTTGTTGCTCCTCCAAAAGAAAAGGAAGCTGAAACATTACATAAATAATTATGTAGGGGTTTTCTCATTGCTGACAGAGACCCCGGTAGTTAAGTTACACCAAACCACTATTAAGTTTAATAGCTTCTTATGGACACAATTTAAAGTTAATTATCTGAGCCGCACTTAATGTATTCTTATCAGGTAATTATCGACCCGCACAATAGTGCACGATGGAGTTTTGGTTATGACTGAATTGAGTGATTATTAATGAGGTTCGCGGAAACGTGCTGTATGAGCATTATTGGCTCGTACAAATTACAATTTAAACTCATTAATATAGCATCTGTTAGATGTTGATACCCATACCACAGGCTGGTTTGTACCTCATTTTAGACTTAAGTAAATAAGTAGTTCAGACATAAATGCTAACTCAAGCAGACAGGTGAGGTCCACAAATAATTATTCATAGTGGCAGATGGCAGTGGCATTTCTCATGTACAACTTGCATTTATAACTTCAGAAAATTAATAAATTGTACTTAAATCGTGTTTTCTGATAAGCAATTATCATCTAAAAAGTTATAACTACAATAACTTACGTTTTGCTGCAGCCCCGAAGGCTGAACTTTGAGTACTTGGGGTTCCAAATGAAAAAGCCATTCTGTTATTTGTAATTATCTTTATGCAAATGGCAGAAGGAAGTGGAGGAACTTAACGCATTACGCAAAGATTGTACTAAACACTGTTGTATTTAGAATGTGTACACAAACCCTGGAAAAAATTGTAAACAAAAATTAACAAACGTGAGGTTATTTTTGCGCTGTTACAAGTAAACATTCAATCAATTTGACAGTTTGAAGTTTTGACTCACGAAAAAATCAAAATTGACGTTAACATTTGACATTATTGTAACGTTTTGTTTCATGTCTTTTTCTGTATGTCTCTATTGCGAAAGAAGTTTTTTATTTCCTAATCGTATTTTTTCAACAATATTCCTAAAATGTTTATAAAGTTCTGGGAATCTGGTTTGTTTCTCCTCTTAGGGCCGCGTTGAACATGATCAAACAAAGGGATAAACAAATAAACGGGGTCAAAGTAAGTGGTTACGTGTGCCGCTCGCTAAAAGGCACCTTTAGTGACATTGCTTTTGGGTCTGCTATGGAACTGTAGCGGTTCGTCTAGGCCCTGGGGTTCCCTAAATCTTGAGAAGTACTTTTTAATTAAATATCAAACAATGTAAAAATATGTCAGTAAGAAGCAGTTGGAGGCCCTTATACGTATGCAAAATTTAAATGCAGAGTGCAACATTTTCACTTCACTCGTTCTTGTCAACATTCTCTTAATTGTTAGGCTTTTCTGCATATCTTCGTATAAGTAACTGTTTCTGTTTAAATATTACATATTCAAAAGAAAACCTCACCTAAGTACAGACGCCAGCACATCAAGCTACTACAATCTGTCAAATTTCTTTAATAGATTTTCAAGTTTTCGCTAAAGCATTAAGGTTCAAGGTTGATTGGGAAAATTTGACAGTTTCGGGTAGCTTGACCTGCTGGCGTCCGTACATACATGCATCAGCTGGAGTGCTAAAATTTTCGAGCTCGCTTTAGCATCCTGCATTCTCATGGTTTCCACGTTCTAATTCTCTAACTTTTCTGCATAAGTCAACAAAGCAACTCCTATTTCCGTATGAATTTTCAAAATAATCCTAATTGAGAATTACGAGACGGGCTGTGAAAATTTTCGAGATCGCTGCGCTCGCTCTCGCATACCATATTTTTGTTTTTTGATAACAATGTCCGTGAAAAACATTTTTTTTTTCATTATTCAATTTCTGCAAACTGTTAATAGAAATGCCCCCCTAAACTCAAAAGACCGGGGAGCGACCTCATTTTGTTTTGCTCCCCGGGCCCTCGACAGTCTTACCACTGCCTTCACAAGAAATAATATACATATTGAAAGACACCCAAGAAATATTGATAGGAATACTGAGCTAACCGAGGGACAGCTCAATCATGTAGTCGTAACATGATTGAGCTATACCCAAAAATTATTTCTTGTGCAATTTCAACCTAAGGATTGTAAAAATAATCTAGAAAGTTACAATTGTATAGGTTAGGGCAGCAAAGAACTTAACAGCCTAACTATATTAGTTGTAAAATGTGTTACAACCGACAGGCTGCCGTATCGCAAATGACACATTTTCGAATTTCGATTATAGTCCGTCCCACGAAAAGAGCATCGCAGATGCGGCGCTACCTAGAGTTAAATAACTACAATAGTTGTCGGAAGAATAGCAATCGTCTATTTGATTTAAAACGGTCTGAATTTTCGGATACCGGATTTGTTATCAGCCTTTTTCAATTATATGGAAGGAGTTCTCACTCCTTGGATAGAATTTATTGATGTTCGATTCGTCACGGAGTCTAGCCATGCTGGTAGTTTTCTCAAAAGACTTGCCTCAGGCCTTGCATTGCTTCTAACCCCTTTGATTACATACCTATACAAACCGCCTAGTATTTCTTATCCCGTGGGAATTTCGAAAAATCCGGACTTACTTATCCTAGGTCTACGATAGGGTCAAAAACGGAACCTTCCTTTTTTGACCCTATAGTAAATGTATGTTCGGATTTTTACCACTGATTTGCATAAAGGTCTGTGCTCTGTGCAAAACAGGGGATTGAGCCGAGTTGAGTCCCAGTCAGCTGTCCAGCCAGTCCGTAACCTTTGTGCAGACTTTTCTTTTTATTATTAAACCTTTGATTGCAGACTGCTGCAGAAATTTTACCTACATTACTGCAGCAGCCTGCAATCAAAGGTTATTAATATTTTTAATTAAAACTTTAATGTTTTACAGAGGTAGGTATGTAGTTAGTCAAGGAAATTAAAATGTTCCAGCTTTTTAACATCGCTGCGTCGCCTTCTACTGTGCATCTGTAACAGTGGCTCGCTGTGTTATCAAAACACTAACGAATGAAAATGATAACAATAACCACGATTTCTTTGCACAATAATAACAGCAACACGCAAACAAAATTTGAAAACACGTGATTTAACATTAGTTCCGACCGATTCAATCGGTTTTCTCTTTTCTCATGTTTAGGACTGTTTCTGATAAAAACACCTTATAGAACGAACTAACGTAATTTACAAGCATGATTTTAGAATGTTTCAACAGTTACGTAGTATAAAAAAACTTGTCATTAGCCATTGCAGAATGAAATTTATTATGAAAATAGTCGACAGGCGACACCTAACCTAAAAATGACGAATATTTTTGAATACAAATAAAATGAAAGATAAAACAATCATAAATAGCTATTTTATTGCATATCACATCACCACTTTACCACTATCTCCAAATTCAATGTAAACTGAACATTTTTTCCTTGGTGGTAACACATTGCACATCACAGATGGAACATTCCAGAGGAAAATAAAATTTGCTACATCATTTTACTTTGTTAGTTTTGTAAGTATACATTAATAGAGAACACATTCAACAGCAAAAATGAGATAGAATTATAATTATGCAATAAACAAATCGGAGTTATGTCTTCGCCTCCCAGGGAATCCGTTATTTCTTCGCTCCAGGAGGCTGTAGTGGCTGGCCACGTTCTTTTCCTCGAAGTTTTAATCCAATTGCCCTTTCTATCTTACCAAGAACAATGTTATTTGGAATGCCACGACCGGCCTCATAGTCATTGACAATTTGAGGTTTCTCGCATATTTTAGTTGCCAAATCTTTTTGACTCATGCCTTTCGACTGTCTTCCTTGCATTATAAGCTTTCCCAGGTCAAGGGTTACTTTTTCATGGCGCAATTCTTCAGTTTCTCTGTCGAGTTTAGCCGTGTTTTTAGTAGTAACGTGTTGTTTATTGGTTCCAGCTCCATATTTTTGTTGAGTATCAACTGGTAAGCCTTGACGACGTGCCGCATTTACTGCTTGTTCAGTCTTCAAAGCTGATGCCTTTGGTGGTTTTTTACGGAGAATCGTGACTGTATCCCAGTCGGACATTTTTACGCAGCTGATACCACTGGTTTCACAATAAAATTACTGATTACGAAAATTTTTCTGCTTACTTCGTGCGTGCCGTTCTATAGTCACTAGGGCAACTATTCACTAATAAGGATGTCATCAACATCGATGGTTGTTATTAATATCGATTTCAATTGAAGTTTTTTTGTAAAATTTTGTAAGTTTTATTTATTCCTATAATCTAAAGTTGACTGGATATTTTGTTATATTTATTGATTAAATATAACAAAATATCTATACTAGAGTTTTCAATGCTTAGATTTCACGAGAAATCAATATTTAGGCCTATGATGATCCTAGCATGATCGACCAGTCATTTACGTGCAGCTTTTTTGGAGAGAGCCGAACATTCACTGTGGACTTGTGGAGTGGTGCAGCGTGATTTAAATTATTTCGTAAAGTACGAAATGTACAGTCAACCACATATCAATGATAAAACGAAAATCGCCTCTTTTTTGGCAATTGAGCTGATGTCGACTATTCTGCCAGCGTCATTTATTGAAATCGCCCATAATGCTACAACATAAATAAAGGCGCTGTCAATGCCAATAGGGAAACTTACTGCTTATTTATCCCGCTGGAGGTTACCGTTGCACATGATAACAAAAAGTTTGTAATAAAAAGGTTAAAGTTTATAGCCGTTCGTTAGAATAAATCATCATGAATAAGAATGACGACACATCAAGCTATACATTTTTAGTGTTATTAATTAAAAGAATATTGTAAAGTAGTTCAATATCACAAAAAAACAATCTGTTTAAATACTTATTTGTTTAGGCTTTTGTACAGACGCCAGCAGGTCAAGCTACCCGAAACTGTCAAATTTTCCCAATCAACCTTGAACCTTAATGTTTTAGCGTTAAAGTTGAAAATCTATTAAAGAGATTTGACAGATTGTAGTAACTTGATGTGCTGGCGTCCGTACTTAAAACGTACATTTATATGAACACGAATTAAACTAGAATATGGAAGAAACCGAAAAAATATTGCGCGCGCTTTTGTCTTGTTTGTTTGATTTATGTTACGTGGTATCTAGGTGGCACCATCTGTTGTCTCAGCTTTGCGTAAGATTCTCTACTGTTACCACTGATACTCATTTATGAAGTCCGCATATCATCGTCCGCATTACAGCAACATAATTTTTTTCCCTTGAGTGTACAGACGCCAGCAGGTCAAGCTACTCGAAACTGTCAAATTTTTCCAATCAACCTTTAACGATAAAGTTGAAAATCTATTAAAGAAATTTGACAGATTGTAGTAGCTTGATGTGCTGGCGTCCGTACATACAAAACTGACGAATCGATGAAAACCTGCAAACACTGGAAACTGTCTAATCGGCAAAACTGACTAATCAACGAAACTGGTAAATAAACTGACGACTGAGGGGAACTGACCAGTGATACGCGAACTCAATTTAAGTGGTAGACTGTAAGTCGATTTCGATATCCAAATCGATACAATATAAAATGAACACTAACATCGTAGTGATGTACCAAATTTCATTCTGTCTGTGTCACTTTTGTGATGTCTTTTTTTATCTGTCAGTAGTTGATGTAAACAAAAATTCCATCCATGAAATAATCCAATACTGCGAAATAACGTAACATTGACGTGACACACACTTATTAAATACAATTTATAATGACTGAAGAAATAACTGATTCAGAAGAGGAATTAATAGTCTACGCTGAGTTTGAAGACACTGTAAATATTGAAAAGTATCGAGCGGTTCATGTCTTGGGAGCTAATGGAAAAAATCCTATCATTCAAATGGATGATACGTTTTTCACAGGTTGTTGCGGTATTACTATATAAATATTATGAATCATACTCTTGTTCACCACTACATAGTGACACTAATTGATGAATATTATTACCTATCTGTTTAGTAAAAGCCAAGAAATTTTCAGTCATTATTAACGATTAAATTGAATTTTTTTGAAACAGGAAAGTACGAAAGTGCTCTTGGAACATACATGTTTTTTGAAGAAGATCCAGAACCAAAATCGGAAGATCCATTATTCGACAAATTGCCTGAAAAGAATTTGAAGTACCTCTGTAAGACTGCAAAGTTATTGAATATGGAACATGCGTATGTTACTCCCAAAGAAGGTAATATAACACGGTGAACGGCCTATTTCACTATGTCCAAATTATAAATAAAATTTAACTCGGAGGTGGTGAAGTCTCTGTTAAACTGTTTATAGTAAATTTTATAAGGTTATTCAGACATTGTGAACTGACCGTTTGTTGCAATGTTTAGAAGAAAGTAAACTTCCTATCATGAATCTGTAGGCTTGACTTGTAATGAACCAAGATTTTTTATTGCTGTGGTCACAAAATCAACACAGCAATGGGTTTTTTGTTTGTATAATGTTTTATAAACTTTCTTTCACAGGGCATGATCTCCAGCATATGAAGCTTGAAGTGGATGACAACATAGAACCTGTCAATTTTAAGACATTACAAGAAGCTATTGATAAATTTAAAAATCATTTTGAAACTGAGTCGGTCACTGAAATTATAGACCCATAAGGTAAGTACCATCAACGTAACCAACCTAACTAGTTATCAACCTGGAAAAATCCACTGCTGACTAAAGAAAGAGAAATAAAAGGTCATCATTCTCTTGACGTTATCCCTATTTATTTGGAGTGGGTGCAACATGTATTTTTCTTCCATACTTTATTCCAGTCACCAGTGCCACTTTTAGACTTCCTCTTATGTAATCATTACCTACTTAATCTATCCATTCGCGTGACACCATACATCCCTCTTAGCATTCTCAGCTCAGCTGCCTGCAATTGCCTAATTCATCTCTTTTGTGATCCAACATTCTGCTCTATACAATACAACAAATCTCGCCACTGTTTTAAATTGTTTATTGGTTCTATATAAAATCGAAACTGGGCCTATTATTGACCCAGTAGCTGTATGCTCATGGCAAAATTTTGAATTTGTTTTGGAGTATTTGATCTGTTCAATGAAACAGGGTCTTTTCTGGTACAATTCTGAACAATTAAAATTATCACATGCACCGAAACTGGACAGTAATTTTGAAAGTGTAAATGAGTTTGCATACACTACTATAATAATATAAGGTCATATTTATATTATTGTAGTTTTCACAATGCACAGTTAGGAGAAACTGCCATAATTGTCACAAGGCGCTTGAACAGGTAACTTTATCGAACCGCAACGCAGTGACACCACAATGGATCACTAGGTAACGACGCGGCTGACGAGCTGGCCAGAAGGGCATCCAGCACGTCAGTCTAGGGACCGGAACCAGTCGTGCCCATCCCCTTCAATCAACTACGCAGGTGGCTACAGGAGCACACCCACACACAAGCAGAGAACTGGTGGTCCTCGTCACCGGGCTGCAGGCAGTCCAAGGAGGCCATACCATCATTAGATGGCAAATTTACCAAAAGATTACTACGCCTGGATAGGAAAGGCCTGCGCCTGATGACGGGGACCATCACGGGACACTGCTCACTAAACAAACACTTTCACACGATAGACATAACGGACAGCCCCCTGTGCAGAAATTGCATGGAGGCTGATGAAACCGTCGCGCATGTGCTCTTTGAGTGCACAGGTATCACCCAGATTGGGTCGGAAACCTTCGGGACACCCAGATCTTACACAGATGTTCTCAACAGACCAGGAGACTTAATAAGCTTCTGGAGGGAGGTGGGCTGGTTGGAATAACCACCGACTGCCGCCATGGCCCACGTCCAATGATTCACCTGAAGGACTAAGTGCGGAAACGAAACCCGTAACATAGAACATAGAACTGCCATAATTATCATATTGTACTACTGGAGGCAAAACAATATTTGAGAAAGGACTTCCTGATACAGGTTTGCGAAAAACTTAAGCAAAATTAAACTTCGCGGGATACCTTTTACCGTCCCCGTTAATCCCCATTTCTTTGGTAAATGGGTATTTCCCCTGTTACTGTTGAACAATAAGTCCCTACATTATATATTAGGCAATACAATGAACTAAAAGTCCGCTACATCAATACGTGGAAAAACCGTAGTGCAAAGGTCTATGCGAAAATTGTGGCGGTTGCTATAACTACTCCATGTACGTTTTCTTTTCCCGCATTCAATCGTGCGGCGTGTGTCGAGTATAGCGCGGACACGTACTGACACGTTGTGACTATTTACTGGCCAACGTTTGCCTTGATACTACAAACAGTATTTCATTATAGTTTCAAACGACTTGCTTCATAGAAGTCGTGTGTTGTTCGTTCGTTTTTAGTTTGTTTCAAAGACTACAATAGTAGTTTGTTTTGATCGTGTAACTAGGTGAGTTAACTGCATCAGTGTGATTAGTTCTATTTACGTATTTTTAAAAAAACATACTTATGGTTTATTCTAAAAGTTGTGTTATTAAAGTTTTTTTTTAAATAACACAATTTATTATGTTATGTTTATTACTTATTCGATTTTATTTGGTGGTTGTTTAATTACTTAATGTTATTTTGGAATTATTTTGTAAAGCAAAGACCGTTTAATTAAGGCCACAGTAAAAAAAAACGACATAATAAAATGAATTGAGCAGCTGCCGAATAACAGTTAATCTACTAATTTATAATAATAAACACATTTTTTACTATGTAGGTATATCTATTCTGTTTCTATTTCGTTGTCAGAGGCAGGAAGTTACCACAGTTAAATAGATAGCACTTATAATTTTATCAATAAGTAGTTTTTTTTTTTTACTCACATATTTAATTTCGGGCAATTCCAACTTCCGACTGGTTCCGGTCCTGTCTATACTAATAATAAAGCTGAAGAGTTTGTCTGTTTGATAGCGCTAATATCTGGAACTACCAGTCGGATTTGAAAAAATCTTTTTACGTTTGTTAGGTGAATTCTTGAGGAAGGCTATAGGCTTTAAGGTCACGCTAGGACCCTTAGGAGCCGAGCCATACAGTCAGAAAGAACGCTAAGCGAAGACGAAGTAATAGCGAAGGGGATATTAATAAAAATGTGACTGTTATTTTAGTATAGGCATTGTGTATCTTACGACAGAAGCTAGTTTGCAATATTCATTTATACATTTCCTTCTACTTAGGGATTTCTTTAGTATCCTGAAGGCTTTTAGTTTACGAACTCAAATCTCACATAAACAGTTACCATCAGACTCATCAGCCAAGGCTTCTCTTTTCAGGTCTTTAGGACCTACCTACTGGATCTATAATATTATAGTAGGTACAGAAATTTGATGCAGGTGAGGATCGAAATGCCACCGCCGCTGCCTCATCCCGGTAACAGTCGCAGCGCAGCAGCCTTTAACCAACAATGCTGTCCTTCGTGTTAATAATAGGATGACCAGGACTCTTGGATACCTGCAGAAAGAAAGAATATTCATATTTAATTATTGTTTCAGCAAGATGACAAACTCGGGCCGTCGGCACCCAGGTCGACATGTGAAAACAATGGAAGAAATTTTCCAAGAGGTGAATAGAAGATATGTGCGAATTAAAAGAAAAGACAGAACGGACAATAACTCTATTCTTTACAAAGTGCTTCAAGAACTTCTGAAGATAATGCGTAAATGTGATAGTTTATTCGACAGTATGAACCCCAAATTAGAATATTTAGGTAGCTACTTTGATGGCATGCGCGTGGGCCAACCAAATGAATACGACATTAATGTTATTTTGACCATACACGTTAATTACAATAAAATTGGTCTAGATGCCCGTGAAAACCACAATGGTTACACAAGTATTGTAATGCCAGAAGAATTCCGCAGACTGTCGAAAACTCCAGCCACCGCCAAGAAAGGTTTCAATAAGACTGAATTTTGGTGCGACCAATTTTACCGCCTCTCTGTTACAAAGTTTCGATCCTGGATGCAGAGGGTCGTAGATGTTGCGCTAAATACATTAGTCTTAGAAGATGGTAAACGAATTTTAAAAGTGAAGAATAAATATTTCAAAATCATATATAAGATGTCGGGTCCTGCTAATACCATAACAATATGTATTGAGAACGATTACGTTATTGATGTCGATTTGGTTCCAACGTTAGCATTTGAGCTACCAAAAAAGCCATGTTGTTCAAATATCGATTTTGAGAAAGTTACAACGACAAAAATTACTAATTATTTTGCAGTACCAAAACCTAGTGATAATGATTTTAGCTGGAGATTAGCTTTTCCGTATCAAGAACGATATTATACGGACAATAGGAATAATTTAAAAAGCGCTATAAAACTTTTAAAGCTATTCCGAGATATTCAAGGATTTAACAAATTGGCTAGCTATTTTATTAAAACATTATTTTTATGGGAAATTATAGAAAAGGACTCTACATTTTGGTCAAAAAATTCTTTGACATTTATAGTACTATATATGTTAAAAAAATTAAGAGATTGTTTAGCTATTGCGACTATTAAGAATTTTTGGTGCTCTGATCACAATCTTCTGGAGAAAATTAAAAGGGAAACTTGTCAAAATTGGAGCAATCGAATATCTAATATAATCAATGACATAGAACGAAATAAACTGACGAATCCACATGTTGTATTAAAATATTTTATTAATCAAGTGACTTTAAAATAAAAATAAAATGGTATTGTTGGTAACGAATTCAATGAATATTGTGTTGCATTGTTGTACCTTTCGACGCGATTCAGGAATATACATGTATGTATTGACTTATATCAGTAAGTTATTTTTGTAACCTAATGTGAAAGTCTGTTGTATAACTGATTTGTTATATTTATAATAGATCAAAATCTCAATATTGTCACTATTATTTTATAAGTGTAACTAGTTTAAGTTAGGCATGTACGGACGCCAGCAGGTCAAGCTACCCGAAACTGTCAAATTTTCCCAATCAACCTTGAACCTCAATGTTTTAGCGTTAAAGTTGAAAATCTATTAAAGAGATTTGACAGATTGTAGTAGCTTGATGTGCAGGCGTCTGTACGTACAAAATATCTTTAAATAAACAATATATGAACAAATATAATTATGTATCATTTTAGAAACGACGACTCACGTTAATATGGCACATCAAGTTTTACAAAAGAGAGTGCCCGCTTTCAGCGAGACAAGTACAGGTGCACCCTGACCGTACATCTCACACTGATTTACTTATTAAATTAGCCTGTTAAAAAAAGCTGTTCCCCACATTTTGATCGCATGGTAGGCATTTCACTTTAAAGAGAACGGCTATTTTTTTTCGTATTTCGGGGTTGGTTCCATAATAAAGGTTGATCATTATGAGATCATCATGAGTAGGTGCTGTACTACAGTAGTACATTATGCCCCTCACCTAATACACTGTATAAGTGCATTACAGACAAAGATGTCGGTATGTAGTACCTACACAAAGGGTGTCCGTGTGTGACACCAAGGTATAAAACATGACTACATCCATGTTGTCTCCTTTTTTTATTTAAATTTTACACCTAGAACAAGTTTTTCAAAAAGTAGTAGGTAGGTAAACTTGTAGGTATACAACAAGACCGTATTTCGACCATGGCGGGCCGGCCAATCTCAACGACGACAGCCTTCGTCGCGGGAGATTGGAGATATTATAGTGCACAAGTGTGTGCGCAGACAGGTACACTCCCTCTTCCCTAACTCTCATAGTCTGATGGGACGGCAATACGACACGATCGAAGAGAGATTAGGCGCAGGCACAGGACTACTGCTTAACGTGCTTTCCGGGGCACGGGGTTATCACACCGCCAACTTACAAACTCCGGGCTGTTACTAAGAAATTTCTAATGGAAAAACTCAAAACACTGCCCGACCCGGGAATCCAACCCAGGACCCCACGCTCAACAGTCGCGCTTGCGACCACGAGACCAACGGGGCAGTCACAATACATGTAGGTACAATATATGTTTGTGTATGTCAATATATGTTTGTGTGTTTTATAATGACACCCTACAGAGGCAATGCATGGGCTGATTTTTCAATAGTCAGATAACTTTTATCTGAGGAATTGATATTGCGTTTTGACAGCTTTTTCATAGAAAATATTATGTCAAACAGACATAATTATTATGTTATTATTCTGTAGGTATTGTTATTCTTCAAATAAAAGTTATCGGACTATTGAAAAATCAGCCCTAAGTTTTGTTAGTAGTACACCGGTCTCAGATCGTCATTTACTTAACACTCAAGTTAGAAAAGTTTTTTGAAACTGTAGTTGGTAATCTTATAATGTTGTAAACATAGCTTAATCTATAATAATATTCTAAAGAGGTAAAATTTGTTTGTTTGAATGTAGGGGGTAATTTCCGGAGTTAATGATCCAATTCTAAAAATGTTTTCATTGGTAGAAAGCAACATTATGTGTGAGTGCTATAAATATGGCTATAAATTATGTTTACATCATACATTTTAGCTGAGCTATCAAAACTTTTGTCTAGCAAGTCGGAAAGAAATACCTCTTAAAACAGAATTGCAGCATGCGCTGCCTCAACAGTTGTATATAACTAAAAACAATGTATGGTAATCTGGTCCGCCTTAAGGGCTTATTACACTATGCTAAATAACGGGCCCGATATTTAGCATAGGTGTAATAAGCTCTTTAAATAGTTTTACGAAAAAGTCCGCGACGCCATATTATCTTTTAATATAACTTTTATGTTTTAAAAAAGTATTTTTTTCACATGTTTACATTTGGATGAAAATATAATTTTTAATTATGAATCCTTATCAAAATAAATTATTTTATGATCACAAGGACATTATAGATATAAGATTGCCCCTTGCAGTATGTCAATTGGTCAAATAGTTTCCGAGATAATAGAAAATTACTAAAACGCAAAATGCCGTTGTGGCTTAAACATTCACGAATACGAGGGTGACAGTTGACGCTGAAAGTTCTTAGAAAATCAAAAACTGAACAAACTAGGAACTTATTGGTTTTATTATATCTTTTCAAAATAGTGTCCATTTACATCGCTGCATCCGATGGAACCACTGAGAAAAGCACTTTACCCACTCGTCCTTCGGGGTCTCTGGGTCTCTTCGACGGCATTTTGAATCGCAGCCACTGCTTCCTCGGCGTCCATAAAACGTTTTCCTCGAAGTTTTTCTTTCATTTTCGGAAATAAATAAAAATCGCAAGGTTCGAGGTCGGGGCTATAGGGCGGGTGACCCAGTAATTCCGTCTGACGTCGCCAAGTAGTCGATTTATTGCTTGGCGGTGTGCGACGAGGCGTTGTCGTGGTGAAGGAGGATTCTACTGTGAGGTCATTTCTCCCGAACTTTTTCCAAGACAAGTGGCAAACAATTGTTAGTGTACCACTCTGCAGTAACTGCTGTTTTTCGATCCTCTAAAACAATTGTTGCGTAATTACTTGTCCTTCCGAAGAATGAGGCCACCATCATTTTTCCCACGCTTCGACCACTCTTCACTTTAGTTGGCAACTCCTCGGAAGGAAACACCCAGACAGCAGACTGTCTCTTAGTTTCAGGATCATAACAATAAATCCAGCTTTCGTCACCCGTGAGTATATCGAGCACAGCATTTGAGTCACCTTCACCTCCGTTAAATCTTTGAACCATTTCACGACACCAATCAACACAACGGAGCTTTTGGGCCTCTGTCAAATTATGAGGTATCCACCGGGCGCAAAGCATCCCGACCGCTAAATGTTCATGGAGGATTTTGTGCACTTGACTCATACTGATGCCTAAGCTTGTCCGAATCAGCTGATAAGTTACTCTTTTGTCAGTCTCTATCATACACTGATGCTATCTTCAGTCGTCGCCGTAGAAGGCTGTCCCTCACGCAGATCATCGGTGAGATTAGTGCGACCACGTTTAAACTCTTTAAACCAGTTTTAAACAGTGGCACGAGATGGGGCTTCATCGTGAAAGGCCAATCGAAGTCTATCATAACTTTCTTGTTGACTTAATTGACATCGAAAGTCATAAAAACTCATTGTACGAAAACTTTCTCGCGTTAAATTCATGCTGACGTGACGCAGACCATTTTCAATTTGCCGCCAAATCGTAAACAAATGACAAATTAATAAAATACATACACAATAATATTGGCAAAGAGTTCCATTTTCAAAATTTGAACTTATTTTTTTATAATATCGTTTACAAGTTCTAAAAACTTTCAGTGTCGCCCTCGTACAACTACACATGCTTTGTGCAGACGTTTTATCCATTTACCCATAGATGGCGTTGTACAAATACGTAATTTTTCTGACTCGCGGTGTTCATACTTTACGCGGATTAATGACATTTTAGGTATTGCCATTGAGTGCAGACGCCAGCACATCAAGCTACCCGAAACTGTCAAATTTTCCCAATCAACCTTGAACCCAATGCAAGAAATTTGACAGATTGTAGTAGTTTGATGTGCTGGCGTCTACAATCTGTCAAATTTATTTAATAGATTTTCAACTTTATCGCTATAGCGTTAAGGTTCAAGGTTGATTGGGAAAATTTGACAGTTTCGGGTAGCTTGACCTGCTGGCATCTGTACATAAATTGATTGGATGTCGTTCTATTGATTTCTATTGGTTTTGGTTGTTTTAAATAATTCGTTCCTTCTCCTCTTCGTAATTCTGGTTTACGATTGTTTCTATCTCAAATTGAGGTAATAATAATAAAGCTGAAGAGTTTATTTGAACGCGATCTCTGGAACTACCAGTCTGATATTATAATGAAAAAATATTTTTGCTTTTGATTGGTAGCCCAATTCTTGAGAAAGGCTATTTAACATCACGACACGACTCTTCGAAGCCGAGCAGAAAGAAAAAAAAGTCCGAAAGAAGAAAGAACGCTAAGCGAAAACAAAGTAATAGCGCGGGCAGGCGACGCGTTGTCACGGGTCCAGTCGGAGGAACCAAAAATTCCACGCGGAGGAAGTCGCGGTCAGAAGCTAGTTAGTGGTATATTACAAGCTATAGTTATATTCGAACTCATCATCGCGAGTTAGTTTTTCCAAAGATAGACGATGATTTCCGAAGTGCATCCCCACAGCTGCCACGGTAAAACCATTGCTAATACTCTATGGTGAAACATCACCGTGTTGTAAACAATGCGCCCAGTATATATTGGCTAACTACACTTCCCTTTCCCTTTGTGTTAGCAGTTACTTGTATTATAGGTTGCTCATCTATCTACTGACTATGTATTTTTAATGTAGATACGCAGTATATTGCAAGCACAGACAATCTTGGTTGCTTTGGCAAGCAGCGCTGCCTCCGTCTGCTAAGCTCTCCAACGTGCAAAGTATACTGAGCATACTGTCCTCTTGCAGCATCAGCAGAAACAATCAAACAAAACCGTAGTTTGATTTATATCGCTCGCATTTTTAGAATTATAATGAAAACGTTTTGAACAAATTAACATCTTTTTGGTTGAATAATAACGCCAATTTTCACTTTTCTATAAAAGTCTCGATAAAGTCACATTTTTGCGCTGGCAATGGTTGCAGTGTAGCACCCGCCCCTCCTCAAAGCCGCCATTTTATTTGTATTGTATCGCCATTTCGTTTCTTTAGTGAGATGGAGAATTGGACAAGAAAGTGAGACAGAAATAAAGTAATCTAAATCCTTTTGGTAATAGAAATCTATTCTAAGTATATAAGAAAATTAAAATCAGGTTAGAAAAAGTGAATTATTACAAATCAGTTCCTTTTAAACTTTTTTTAATTTTAATTGTGACCGCGTCTCACCTCTTGTTCGAGTACAATGGCGTCTGCTCACTCGTAGCACGTATGGATATTCCGTCATCCTTTTCTTGCATATATCGACTATTCAGGAGACACTGCCTTTCTAACGAATGATCTTTTTACGAGTAGAGTAGACTGATAAGAAATATTCCCCGTTACCTTCGCACTTTGTGTTTGAGTTTCTCTTTCACGTACAATTAGCCGCGCTTTTGTTGAACGCGCAAAGATGTTTATAAACATATTTACAGTGTGTATTTTATATTATAACAGATATATACAATGTGCTGCTGATTGAAATTGTGTGATGAATTAATTTATGTGTCGATATGTTCACTACGAACACTGTTCAAACCGGCACAGTGCCGACGCTGCAGTACCAAGAGCATCCTACACAAAAGTCTCAAGGCAAAAACATTGAAAACGTTCAGCAAAAGAATGCTCAGCAGACTCAACAAACTCAACAACAACAGGTAAACATGTTTTGTTCCCACTCATACATAAGGTTATACACAAAATTTACAATAAAACAGTCAAGAATAATACATTACAATACATAAATAAGTTGTACAAAGGTACAGAGTATGAACCTAAGCAATATTAAAATAAAACAGTTACTTACTATCATACAGAGATCCAAGTATTACTGTATTGTTATTATTCTTATGAATTTCTACTAATTCACTTTCAAACCTAAATTGTTGTCTCTGTGTTGATAGCCTGAGTTGATTGGCAATATATATTTTAACACCTACAAGTTCTTTGTCCTTGCACTCCAAACTGTTTACTAATAGTTTTTAAAATTATGATTTAAAATGTTTGTAACTTGCTAACACTTTTTAACAACTTTATTTGTTTTTAATTTCAGGAGTTTCCTACATTTTGTTATACTACCAACGTGAATATGATTGGCAAACTAGGCACTGGTACCACTAGTGGAGCTGGCAATGTGACCAGTGGTGTAAATATAACACAACTGACCACCAGCGACGATAAGACTTGTTATATAGCCCAGCCATTTTCCTACAACTATGCATTAGTGAATCAAATGCAAATTGCTCCAAATGGAATTCAGAATACAATATCAAATATTAGTTTTAAATGTGATGTTTGCGGACTGATGTTTGGGCATCTTACTCTTCTGAATGCTCATAAAAGAATACATGCTCAAGATACAGGTAATTTTCTTTGTTTTGTTTGAATTTCAATGGAATTGTACATAATTTTTAATTCTTCTGAATACACATGGTAATAAGCTTCGAGCTGTGCTATACAAAATAATGAATGTACAGATCCCTCAAAGGAAGCCAGGCAGCTGATAAATCAGTTTTAGACAATCCGTAACAGCTGAAAAGAATTACTCAAGCAATTTAGCTTTTTCAGAGCAGAATAAAAGCAATTATTTTGTTAACACACTTTACTGAACATTATCTAATTTTGTAAAGTAACAAAACCTTGCTTCAATCAAATTATTGTTAAATTGTTTTGAGAGAAATCCTTCAATATTAACTAAAAGATTACTGAATTCTTTTATTACAGAAAACAATATAACGGTGGTAGCGACAGGTGTAAGTACTGGAAATGACGTTGCCATGCCTCCACACATTCAGATCCTCTCCTCTGATCCCAATGAGCAGCAGCAACACCACGTACAAATTCAAGACAGTTAGTAGGCACTTTTTTTTCACAGCTGACCACCCTGCACCTATTTATGATTTAAAGACCTCTGTTTGTATTGTCTAGCTATTTTTTATATAACCAGTGTCAGTGATCAGTTATGCAACTCTTAAACCTGCACTACACTACTGAAGTTGATTGAAATTAAGCGTTCAACCTCGCCTCGGGCGACTTCCGTTCGTTTTCGGTTTTTGCACCCGACTCAAAGGACTCTGAAATGTCCTGTAGGTCTTAGCGTGATTGTATAGTCACATACTTTGGTTGATTTTACCAGTACTTCGTCGAAGCAACTTCGCGAGTAGTGTAGTGCAGTACACTGCAAAGCCAAAACCTACTCTGCACTGCTTGTTCACTTCTAAGAATTACTCCACATAAAGTCTTAACAGTAGAATAATATTGATTTGGTCATGATTATTTATTTGACCACTATGTAATAATACAAGTAAGACTGGGGCTAAACAGAAAACTTTCAAATACTGCTTCCTTTCAATTTTTAGATATTGTAACAGGTTTGTGTTCAATGGATGAAAATAATGCTATGTTTCAGTTCTACCTTAGATACTGCATGTTAATTTTGCACATTTAATCCTATCAAGCCTTCTGATAGACAGCTTTAATAATTTTTTGTCTATTTCAGCTAAACCAGTTATAATAGAAAAGGTCCAGAAATGTATTACTTGTGGTGGACCTATTCCTAATAATCCTAAGAGAAAGGGACCCAAGTTAATTCGCTGTGAAAACTGCATTGCACAAGATTCAGTAGACCAGAGAAATAGTCAATGTGAGTATATTATTTTAATCCAAATTTTATATTACGAATTCAAAAATATATTTCCCGAAGCGGTAGGCAGAGGGGTATATTTCATTTAATTTCAGAGGGGTATATAATACACCCTCAAAAAAACCTTTTAACATTGCCCAACCTGGGTATTTTCAGGGAGCAGTGGTAACTGCCGCGACTTAAGAGTTGTAGGTCGTAGGTTCGAACCCAGACAGGCGCTGTAAATTATTCTGTCACCACTGCTCTCAAAACGGTAAAGGAAAACATCATGAGGAAACTGGCATGTCCTAGACCCAAAAATCGGAAGACCCGTGACATCTACCAACCCGCACTGGACCCGCGTTGTGTCCCAGCAGTGGGAATGTTATTGGCTGATTATGCTATTAGTCGGTGTACACATGTTTTTTGAACATGATTGTGAACCTGGTTATGTTCTATGTTAAGAGGGTTTGGTTTCTGCTCTTAGTCCAGGTGGGCTATCGCAGTTGTCACCAAGTGCATGCCGTTCAACCCAACCTGGGTATCACACCCAGGACCTAGAATTGACCAACAAGCTAATCACTAACGAAACTAAATTGGGCTATTTATCAACACTCATAAGTTTAATTTATGTTTGTCAGTGAATGCAACACAAATATTTGTGGCGGCGGAAGACAATGTTAAGTTTGAAGTGAGCGCAGTGCAGCCGGCCTCAGACCCACTGTCGACTGCACAGACCAATCAACAAACGCAACAACAGCAACAGCAACAGCAACAACAGAAACCTCGTGAGTATACCTAATTTGAAATATATAATTAAAATAATATATAATTTGAAATCAGAAAACATTTTTTGACCCACAAACAAAAATTCTCCCCATTATTACAAAACATGGTTTTTCATTTGATCTGGTTTATACCGCTGAATTAGTTATTGAATTAAATACTTAACTATTATAGAAATGCAGTTCTTTATACAAATATGACAGTTTAGTTCAGTGCTAAGTTGCTATTTTAGTATTAAGAACTTTGCCTAAATCGAAATAAAGTTTGAAATCAAATACTAGCTCAAAGGTATAGGCTACAACTAAAGTTAGATTTCGTTTTGTAATAAGATGGACTGACTCTATGCTTTTGTGCCTTCGTCTCCTATAAAGGCGTTAGATATTTGTATCTAACGCCTTTAGAGGAGACGAAAATATCGACGCATGCGTCGATATTTTTGATCTAATAATAAAACATTTGTTTCAGTACCTGGCCACCACCCTGTGAAGAGGAGAAACTTAGCATCAGTAACAAAATGTCAGAACTGCAATGGTTCAGGCATTATTTTCGTAGGTGGGAATAAGAATAAGTTAAATAATGCAAATTTGGACAAACCATTCCACTGCAATATCTGTGGAGGTTCCTTTGCCAGATATTCCTCATTGTGGTCACATAAAAAGTTGCATTCTGGTGAGAAGAACTTTAAATGTGGTATATGTGGAATTGCATTTGCTAAGGCTGTTTATCTTAAGAATCATTCAAGAATACATACAGGAGAAAAACCATATAGGTATGTATATTTATTTTATTAACATAATAAAAGAAAAGAAGAATGTGTATTGTTATATATGTTAGTTAATAAATTGTCTCATAGAAAATGATTGATTAATTTTTCAGATGTAATACTTGTGGTATGCAGTTTTCACAATCACCACATTTGAAGAACCATGAAAGAACACATTCAGGAGAGAAGCCATATGTTTGCGAAGTAAGTATAGGTTTAAATCAATAGAATTTTACTCATTTTATGGTCTTACAAAAACAAGCACGAGAGAGTATATCGTGAAAAAGACGTTGCGAATATGTGCGATAAAACAATCTTCAAGAAAGCATATTTTATTATGGGCCAGACTTGAGACCAAGATGCGAATATGCAACACTACAGTACTGACACAGGCCCTGTAAAGATCAAGGTCATTGGCATATTGTGGCAATGCGACCACGCGTAGTGGGTTTAGATTTTGGGCCATGTTATTTTATATTATTATATAAAAAGGCTAAAGTGCATACATGCATAAATTCAAGCCTTCTTCCAATGGGGGAAGGCAGAAACTACAGAATGCCACCTACTACGATCTTTTCATACTCCTTTTGCTTCGTTTACGTACATGACATCAAAAATCGCTAATGTGCTATCGGCTCTAAATTGCTGGACTATCCATATTTTTTTAAGAGTAATCTGAATAAATTCTACCAATATCTTACTTATTTTTCTAGAAATAGAACTAGTATTTACAATAAAACTGTGTTGTTTTTATTTAGGTCTGTGACAAGGGATTTGCACGACACGCTACCTTATGGAATCATCGACGTATACACACCGGAGAGAAGCCATACAAGTAAGTACTTACCTTGCATGCCTTAGTATGAATGTTTGTGCCATTAGCTGAGCTGTTACGGTTTTAACACGCTTGTGTAGCCAGCTAGTTCATATATACCATGAGAAGTTACAGGCAGCAGTATGAATTTAGGATTGCCTAAGCCTTTCATTACCCATAAAAAAAAGAAAAAAAAAGTATTTATTATGACTCGCACAGGATGATCACAAACTAAGCAGGCTGGTTTGGCTCGGAAGAGGAGACAACAACCGATCTAGTATAGGTACAGTGTCGACTGAGCGATACTGTACATTGGGTGCATAATAAAAAATAAAAAACTTTCTGAGCACATGAGTCACACGGTTATTGAAATGCCATTGTTATTTAACTTTAATTTGTATATTCGTAAGAAGGCTGCTATTACTTTAATATTAGCCGCCTGGGTGATATTAAAAAAGTCCGTTGCTGGTCTTTGTTCACGCATCTTGATAAACTTGAATTACTACATTTTAAAATGTGTCTTGTGCAATGCAGGTGTGAGACGTGCGGATCGGCATTCAGTCAAGCAGCCCACCTCAAAAACCACGCTAAAGTGCATTCCGGAGAGAAACCTTTCAAGTGTGACATTTGCACGGCTGCCTTTGCAGATAGGTTCGCGCTGAAGAGGCATCGGGGGATTCACGACAAATATGGTACCCATCAAAATATACGAAATTCGCATCTTTAAACCATGTACTGATTAGTAATATTATATAACCATATTTCCAAAAGAGTAATGATTTAATTTTTTTTTCTAGGTCAAACCGCGCCTTTACCTTCAAGAATACAACAAAATCAACAAGAGCAACAGCAAACACAGAATAGTGAGCAACAAAGCACACCGGCCGTCGAAGTTGAACACCATGCAGACCAAACACTTTAAGTCTAATAACTGTTTTGTTTCAATATAATCCCACCCTGTCAGATAATTTTAATAACCTTGGTGAAAAGCGTGTGTAAACTCGGGCGACTGTGAATATGCGAAGGCCGAGGACATAATTTTGTGATATAGGATGCCCAACCTTGCATTCATCGGTGATCAAATGCAATATTCCTCATCAATAATGATGACCGAATGTACTTTTTAGTATTGCAAACGCTGCGGCATTAATGACTTATTTATGTGTTCATGTAAAAAGCAGGTTAATAATATGCTAAAGATGTACAGACGCCAGCACATCAAGCTACTACAATCTGTCAAATTTCTTTTATAGATTTTCATCTTTGTCGCATTAAGGTTCAAGGTTGAATGGGAAAAATTGACAGTTTCGGGTAGCTTGACCTGCTGGCGTCTGTACCTAAAGGTTTTCTTTTACTTGAAATTTGATTTACTTTGACTAAAAAATTTAAGAAGGCTTGATTTTGTATTTTAAAAATAACTTTTAAAATCCAAAATCAAGCCTTCTTTAATTTCTGGCTGTGGATTGTAACATCATAATATCTTCTGTTTAAAGGCTCCATATTATTCCCTTTATTTTTCAGAGATGTAAATAAAACGAATTCAGGTGCGTCACAAAGCCTACGTGATTTAGTATTTTAGCATATCCAATGAGATGTCAATGAATTTTTGTTATAATAGAATGTGGATGGGGTGAACTTACTAATATTAGAGGCAATACTTTGTTATAGGTAAATGGTTCTCTGCAATACAATATTCAGACTAGCTACTATACAATTTACTTACTCGTTTATTTTTTATATATAGATGTTAATTATCTAATAAAATTGTAGTAAGTGCAGCTCATCCAGAAGCACCGCATCCGTGATGCGTTTTGTAAGTTAAACTTGGAATTTTTAATTATGGAATGTATAGTAAAATTTTGACTATATTTGTTGTTTTATTATTTTTTAGGGTCTTGTGTTCATTTGTAACTTAGATAGACGTGCATACCTAATTAGCAGTTTTCGATTTTAGTCCAATTATTGTTTTGACTTTGGTGTCATTTACGCATTTGCCGAGTGGAAAATAACTTGCATCATTTCCGGGTCATAATCACAAGTGCATACTATCCAGTCGCGCTAATGCTTAACGTTATGTAGATACTTGTGGAAACCTAATCTTATCAAAGTTCCTACACATGGGAGTATAGAAGGCGGTTTTTTTCAACAAAAGTTAATTTTAAGGCTTGATTCTCCATCGGGAACAAAAAGCACTGGTGAAGTAGCTTAGTCAAATGTTGCGTCTTTTGTTAGGGACAATCGACAAGTTTGAAAGATAGCTCGTTTGTTGAGCGGATGCCAATGACCTTGGGAGGTCGGCGCCCGCTTCTCAAGCAGGAGGATGCGGGTTCGAAAACAGGAAGTACCTGTGGTACGCCAATCCGCAATGCAGTTATTTTTGTTCTTTACATTCAGTAGTAAAACGGGGTGAATAGGGATGCAGGGGTGAATCAGAACGAAACTTTAAAATGGATTTTAACGTTGAAATAATATAGTTTGTTGCCAGAAAATACTCTAATGTGTTTACTGTTTTTTAATTAAATATTAAGTGTCCTTTTTAGTAACAAACTATATTATTTTAAAGTATAAATCCATTTTAAAATTTCGTCCCGATTCACCCCTGCAACCCTATTCACCCCGTTTTACCGGTAGTCATTGTCGAACATCGTCTGCAATGTATTCTCATTCAGGGAAGACATTGCAATGTTACGAAGTATTAATGTTTACAATGCATACGTATTACGGCTAATTTTGACGTATTTAATTAAGATTTTAATATTGGTAAAAACAAGTACCTACCTACATGGTATAGTATTATTAATTTATTTAGAGAATGAAAAATAAACAAACGTATAAAATTAAGATTTTATTGTTATCACGGATTATACTTATAGCATTACATACATAACCTATTACACGTGGTAAAAGGTTATAACGGAATAATAACAGTGGGTATAGTTTACTCGTAAACCCAGTTTTCAGCAGCTGGTGTCCATCCGACAACTTCCTTCTCACCAAACCAAAGCGCGATTTCTTTCTTGGCAGACTCCACACTGTCAGAACCGTGGATTATGTTGCGGCCAACTTGGATGCAGAGGTCACCACGAATTGTGCCGGGTTGTGAGTCAGCCGGGTTTGTAGCACCAAGCATTTGACGGCCGGTTTTCACTGCGTTAAGGCCTTCCCACACCATAGGAACTACAGGTCCGGAGCTCATGTATTTCACTAGACCAGGGAAGAAGGGCCTGGCCGCCAAGTCACTGTAGTGTTTCTGCAGTAATTCTTCTGAGGGCCACATGAATTTAAGGCCGACCAACTTGAATCCTTTCTTCTCAAAACGCTCGATGATGGTACCGACAAGTCCACGTTGGACACCGTCGGGTTTAATCATGAGGAAAGTTCTTTCACGTTGTTCCGCCATTATGACTTTTATTAACGTGCAGCCGGTGCGTCTGAGATGGATTAGAAGGTAAAGCAAAAAGCAAAGTGGCAATCATACGAAAAAGGAAGTTATCGTATCGCGTCACAAAATCAACCGCAGATTGTGTATAGCTATGTATCTATAGTAAAAACGCGATCAGGGTATTGGTATGTGCAATTTTATTTGTTAAAATGTAGATTTATCTAAAATAAAATTGCTTAGTAATTATTAAACATGTGTTAATAATTATCACTATGGATTGAGCATGTTCTAGTAAGTAAACTTTTAAGGACTGACATTTAGTATCTTCTTTTAGTTATCCTACTAAAGCCTTATCGCGTGATAGATGGCAGATCAATCCACGTCCCTGTATGTTGTATTTTGATGAATGGCAACTACATGGCAGTTTACTCTCGATAGTTTCACTGATCACCTAATTTGTGTGTTGATGTTCACCGTCTTTTTTCCTTTCATTTATGCTAATAAATAATATTTATGAGTAAGCCGACTCCAACATAGCTGAATTTGTAAAAATGGAAAACGAAGGCGAGGCTTTTACGAATTTTATTTGGAGCTTCGTGAACCAAAAACCTGTCTGTTTTAAAAAAAACCTTTTTAAAAATTAAAAACAAGATAAGCTAAAAACAAAAAAATAAACTTTTACTATAACTTATCTATAACGTCATAATACACAATTTATAATTATGATGTAAAAGCTTGTCGTGAGATATTCACCTAGTTTGAAAATTTTAAGCTCAAAAATCCATATCATCAAGTTATTTAATTTATTTGTTTAATGTAAATCTCGCGACAAGCTTTTTTTTTTTTTTTCTTTATTTATTTAGGGACATTTATAATCGCTATGCGTATGTCAGTCCCATCGTATCCTAAGCTTTTATATCATATAAATTGTGTAATGTCGTTATAAGTTGATAGTAAGTTATTTTTTTCGTTTTAGCGCATTTAAATAAAATTGTTTTTTAAAAATGTTTTTTATTAAAACAGACACAGGTTTTGACATGATCATTCACAAGGCCACACGCTTGCATGAAAGCGTAACAAATTTTAGAACCGACATACTTAAAACTTTTCTTTTTCAAAGCTTTCGATAATGCTATAGATATTGGTGTTTCAGACGGGATTTCTTTGTAGTGGTCCCAACTATTAACGATGGGTTTATGGTTCACGAAGCTCCAAATAAAATTCGTAAAATCCTCGCCTTCGTTTTCCATTTTTACAAAGCACTTAGAATTGTTTATTATAGCCTCTATTTTTCCTTTATGCCTTACAATTCCTGAATCTTTCAAACAGTTGTTCACATCCTTTTCCGTTAATTTTGATACTTTTCGAGGGTTAAAGTTGTGAAACCTCTTTCGGTAATTTTCTCTTTTTTTCAATATTGTTAACCACGATAGCCCGGCTTGCTGTCCTTCTAAACACAACATTTCAAACAAGGCATAGTTGTTATATTGTGGTTGTCCCCATTCTTCATCATGGTACTTAATGTAAAGTGGATCTTCTGTTAACCATCCACATCGGAGAACTTTATTTTCTGTGATTACTTCGGTCATCTCACTCATCACTTAGGTCGTGTTCTTTAGTGAGTACATATGTAGCTTTTGTAGTTAATATATTTCCATTGTGAAAGGTAACTTTTAAGATGTAGGTAAGTACTTTTATTGGTAAAAATTGTTAGGCAGATAAAATTCTAACCTAATTCTTCAACTACCACAGATTAAAAATATTCGCTTGTTTTTTGGGATTGTCTTTCACTGCTTCGTATAATTAAATAACAATATAATAATTGTAAATTCTAGTGCCAGTATACGCGCGTATTGCACTTCATTTTATTAAGTGTGCTGACGCACATTAGGACGGGCCGCGCCACATTGCAAAAATCCAATTACATCACCGCACCGCCCTTTTTGTATTAAAATGCGATGCGTTGTAGCCCCATGCATAAATTAATAGCCCCATGCGGCTGTACAGTCGGATTCAAACTTTGTTTATGGCGGCTCGGAAGTGCGCTACTTGCTGCGCTGTATTTCTGTTACTGCGCAGCGACTCTCTTTAGGTTCCGAGCCGCCATATTAATCGGGCTGTAATTTTCGTTTAGCTATAAACTACTAGAGTCATGTGGCGTTGCGAGTGTCAATATACAAAGGAATGTGCAAATAAAAAATGAAAAATACTTTATTTTTATAATTTACTTATTTTTATATTGTGTGCTACTTTCTGCAAAAGTTATTCACAGTACCTATTATACATTAATGAATCACTTTCGTAGTTTTATTGTAAAATGCCACGCCTGTAGAGATCACTAATTGACTCAAATCGCAAGCAGACAGATCAATGTCACTATTCGGACATACTGCACAGCTCAAACCCATTTCAATAACTAAAGATTTTACATACGCACTGGACCGGCCCGCAACATGCAGTTAAACGTGCAGCTACCCGAATTACGGGTAACTGTAATCGTAACGCAACCGCATCCTCCGGTTGAGAAATCGTTGCAACTTGCGGCTAGACCAAACCATTTTAAGGAAAGACGTGGATGGAAGAAGTCTCCAGACGGTTGTTTGAAGATTATGGAAACAAGAATGAACTTCTTTCCATGAATGTTCACGTGTGCTGTGTAAGTAGATCTGTATACAATGTGGATCCGGACTTATGACATTAAATTAAAACGGGCACAGAGTCCATTGAAACATCACTATCTCGGTGTGCGACTCGACTCGACAATTTAAAATAAAAAAAAAACATTATGTACAGACACCAGCACATCAAGCTACTACAATCTGTCAAATTTCTTTAATCGATCTTCAACTTTGTCGCTAAAGCTTTGAGGTTCAAGGTTGATTGGAAAAATTTGACAGTTTCGGGTAGCTTGACCTGCTGGCGTCTGTACCTACACAAATAATGAAATAACCCTAACTTCTTTGTTGATTGTACGAACAGTGCTCACTTGTTTTACGCTATCTAGACACAAATAGACTCATTTTTATGTCTTGGGTTGGTTAAACAATCAAAGATGCATGTTGAATGTTGATGTGATAATTATAATATTATGCTTTGGCTTTCGTTTTGCTCCCTAGGTTGTTTCTTCTTACCAAGTAACGCAGCGTTTAGCCGGTCTGCTCAGTTTAGGCAAGATTTTAAAGTATTCTTCCCTTTGATGAACATTCTAACTGTGCCTTTGTTTATTTCCTTAATCGACAAAAAACTTATGTAACGTAACGGCTGATTTATCAAAACCCAAGTTTAATCATACAAGCTGGGTGTATTTAAATTTAAGTATCCCGTACAGACTAGCCATTTAGGGCCGCCATATATTCGTGCTAGTTTGGACTGGTGGTTGCATCTGTGGGGCTTAATATATCTTCGTGTTTGAGGTCCGGATACCAAGCTGTTGACAAGTCTTATATTGTCATCACTAAGAGTGCCATCGGCTATTTGCTGTAAGAGTGGCAGATAATCTGGTTTTGATAGTTCATTCGTAATACGTGTCATCTGAAAAGTAAAAAAAATAAATTGATACCTTACAGTTTACATTGAAAGGTAGGTATATTATCGATACCTTTACGAAAGTTAGCAGGACTTTCTTTTTTTTATCTTCTGATCTTTATTTTTCTATCTTTTAGAATAGGATATGGAAGTGGTTAGAAACCGATTATAATAAAATGGTCGGGAAAAACTGATACTTACCACTATTTTTAGTTGGGCTTCCGAAAGAGGTGTTGCTATTGGACCCAAAAACATGACACTGCTATTTGATCCAAGACTATCTGGATCGACCGAGATGAGCCCATTATCACTTCCATTACTCTTTATTTCGTCATTTATAATTAAAAACATATGTTCGTTAGGCATTGTAGTTTGTGAGTATTTAAACTCTGGTACGTAAGGTTTTTGAACTATTTCATGCGGCATTATGTCACTTAATAAGGCCTTGAGTTTAAAGTTGGTAAAGTTGGTTTTGGCCTTCTTCTTCGTCGGGTTATTTCTTTTACAACATAGTGTTTTTAGTTGGGCTACGAGAACATCAAATAATAGTTCTTTTTTTTCATCTTCGTCGTCATTCTTACTATCTACATCCACTTCTGAGGGACGGTTATACAATAAATTGTTCAGTTTTTGGATAGCAACATACTGAGGATCCCCGACTCTGTTAGGAGAAAATGGATCCACTTCTTTATTTTCTAACCGAAAGAAAGCTCCGCTTGGTTCGGGTTTATCTGAAACTTTTTGAAATCTCTTTTTTTTATGATTTTCGAAGATATCATTAAGTGCCGGTAAAGGTTTGCTTGGTAAGTCGACTATTGCTTTATAATTTTTTGTAAACTTTGATTCTGAAGCAATTTTGACAATGTCTTTCAAATTATATTCATTCTTATTAGGTTGGTCGCTAAGCAGCTTAATGAGCTCATCGTCAGATAGCTTCGAAAGGAGATAAGTAACGTCGCCATCTGAAAAAGAGAAAATAATACATTAAAAGAAATTCTCTGCTGTAACAATCTATGTTTCTTTGCAATCGGAATTCAGTTTAGTTCAAACTTTAAGGGAGATTAGCTTATACCCGCGACTTCTATCCGCGTGGAAATCAATTTTACCACAAAAGACAAAACATATCCCTATGGTACAGACGCCACCAGGTCAAGCTACACGAAACTGTCAAATTTTCCCAATCAACCTTGAACCTTAATGCTTTAGCGATAAAGTTGAAATTCTATTAAAGAAATTTGACAGATTGTAGTAGCTTGATGTGCTGGCGTCTGTACCTACTCGGCAATAGTGTAATATTCTATCAGTGAAATACTTTTTGTAAGTAATTGGATTCCTCTAATAAACAAACAAACAATTTTACTTCGTTATAATATTACGGATTGCTTTCATGGCTTACCAATGTTTTTTAGGATCGACGACTTTGGCAAATCTTTCTCATTTGGCAAATGCCCTTTGTGGATTATATACTCCGATACATCATTTTCAGCTTCACTACCGACGGAGTATATCGGATTGTTGTTCAATAACGACATCGATAACGCTGTCTGTATCTGCAAAAGTAATATAATGGCTAAAAAAAATCCTAGTTAAATAAAATAACTCATTTCATGTTCGGTTCGGATGTAAGAAAAATTTTGTCAGTCAGACTCAGTAGTTATTTTAACACGCTTTATGTATTATTAGCCTCCCTTGTAACTAGCTTATTATCTACTAAACAATGTAATCAAATCTTATAAGTCAATTTTAACTTAATTCTAATTCGAACCTACTTCTATATCGAAATGAAACTTTGTATGTAGGTATATGTAGTTCGGATGACAAAACTTTAACTTGGTATTTGGAGCTGATCTGATGATGGAGTCAGGAGGTGGATAGTGGAACTCTTCATTGGCTACTAGTAAAACTCGAGAGTTTTACTAGTAGCCAATGAAGAGTTACACTATCCACCGATCCAAGATCGGGCTCATATGACTTGCTTTGACGAGTCCAATAAATTGGATAAGCGTGTTTTTTAGTTTTTTTTTTTACTAGGTACATATTATACATTTTATTTAGCTAGCTTTGAGTCTGACTGACTACATTTTGCTAACGGATTCGTTTTATCAACAGAGGATGTACTAAGATAATGAAATAAAAATAAATGTATGTAATAGAAAGAAATAAAAAATAATAACATGCATGTGTATATTAAGCATGACCCACTTCTTTTAGTTTGACTTACCCAATAAGAGAAAAATATTATCCTATATTCACTAAAATACGGAAACATGTTCGTTACGAAGAAAGAATACTTATGCGGTCAGTGCAAGTTTAATTTAACGGCTGAATGCTCAATAGCTTCTTTCTCATAAAAAGTAGTTGCCTATCTCGTTAATGTTTACGAATTTAACAATGAACAAGCGCTCGTTAAAAAATTTACGATCGCGATAAGGAGATTCAGTCGTGTTGAATGTTATGTTTTTAGCGTGTCAAGGACTAAGTTGACATTTTATTCTATTCTATCCATCTCTTCTAGCAATATGAAATGGTGATTCTGGACGTGATGTGTCGTTACTGCCCATGGAAAGTAACGACACATCACGTGTCAGGACAACATACGCGTAGGTATATATATAATTATAACTATTCACCAATGTAAACAGAGTTCTTGCACCACAAAACCGTGTTTTACCACTGTCTGCAGCCTACCCGCGTCAGGCCGTCGGTCCCACTAGTCGGAGGGCATCGGTCTTCGGACACAACGTTTGCTATTAGCGAAAACCTATGCAAGCTCTGAAATAAAGGCGCTCTCAATGTGAAATCGTTATCATGGACATACGGTTGACTGTGCCTATGCATGTAAACTCTGGTGTACGCCTTTTAGCAAAATAATAACAAACTTCACTTGTACACGTTTTAATTTGACCAAGTAAAATAAAATATTAATAAAAACATAAGAAAAGACACAGAACGAATATTATTAAAAAGATTACATCGTGACGCCGACGCGGACGTTTTTGGTGTTCGATCCTATAATAAATTTTACGTATTCTTGTTATGCGTCGAGTACGTAACTAGATAAATACGAGGACGACCTAATGGGTAATTGGCACCAAGTCAATTCGTTATTAGGAAGCAAGATAATGATTTAAATTACCGCCCGATCAAAATTGTAACAATGATATTATACCGCTAATTGGTAGTACAGACGCCAGCACACCAAGCTACCCGAAACTGTCAAATTTTCCCAATCAACCTTAAACTTAATGCTTTAGCGATAAACTTGAAAATCTATTAAAGAAATTTGACAGATTGTAGTAACTTGATGTGCTGGCGTCCGTACATCAAGTATTAGGCTCTACTGAAAACTAAGCTACTTATTATATGAAACTCCGGTCCTAGGCTCCACGCTGTCAATCGGTAGGCACCTCGCTGGCCGGATTCAAAATCCTCTTAAATGTGCAGGTCGTGCGCAAGGTGTTATGTTGGGTTCGATTCCCAAGAGAAAGCTTGTAGACGTCTGATACTAGGGTGGCGGGTAGGGCGGATTCTAGATCGCCCTACAGTCTTCGGACAAATGAAATCTTCGCGCTTCGCCTCGAGATCAATTTTTAGTGATGTACAATAAGTTTATTTTCGGGAACACTGCCCTTGGATTCAGTGGATGACCGCACAGAACTCGGTCTTTCAATCCTTATTAGATTACCGTTACCAAATTCTTTCATTGTGAAAGCAGGAAAAAATAATATTTAGACTACCGTCCTGTCCAAAAAATCCTTCTAATGAAAAATCTCAGTAAGAGAAAAGACATGTCACTATTTGATTCAAAATTCAAAACCAATATGAAGAAAAAAACCTTCCTGATTAAAAATAAGGTTGGATTTGTTATATTTAAAAGGTCGTTCGTGATAAAATTATAATGTACAGCTTGGCAAGAAAGTCCTGAAACGGAACTAAAATATTTAATCATTGGCAACACTCGCTCTGCCTCGTCGAGTAAGGTACATATTCTGTCATTTCTTGTAATCTGTGACTGTTTCTCGTGTTATTATTTATTTATTTGCTTTATCGTGGTGATACTGGTGACCCATTGTGTTCATAATGAACAGATCTGTTATTCGCAGCTCCGCAAGAGCAATAATTTATAAAGTGTACGTGAGATATTTGGCGGAACTCGAGCTCGGACAAATCTTAACCGAAATCAACGATGTGTATGAAAGAACCGCTGAAATGACAGGTAAAATTATATTTTATACATGTAATTATATCTAATGTGTGTATTTCAAGGTGCAATATCTATTCTAAACCTTTCATACAATATTATTGAAATGTACATTCACGAATTTGAGGTTATGTTTACAAAACACATTCGGAATGCAGCGCGTTCGTATAATTTTGATACTTTTTGTTAATATTGCATAAAATAAATCACTGAACAAAAATAACTATAGTATTTTTTAGGTAAATCCGTCAGTACTATAAAGCTATATTTTTAATTCATTACAATAAGTAATTGCAAATGTTTAGTTGTTTTTATTTTATTGTTCTAGGCAGTGGCTGAACAAGCGTTTCAGAGCATATCAGTTGACGACTGGAAAAATTCATGTCAACATGTCATAAAAATAGAAAAAGGTTATTTTCGAAGGGGGCAAACTGTGTATAGTGACATTGAAAAAAATATCATAAACCTACAAGATGAAAGCAGCAACAGTGACACATCTGAACATAGCCAGCATAGTTTTGGTGAAAGCTCACACCAAGACATGGATGAAGAGTTTTCTGGCGTGGAATACTTTGAGGAAAACATTTTTTATTCTGATTAAAATTTTTGATTCTGATTAAAAAAATTATTCTGATTATTATTTTAGTTTTTGATTAGAACACCAACTATGGAACATTTTGCCTGTGGTTAGAGGAGAACTTGGATTTGTGGGACACAGTCACACAGTAGTAAAGCTTCTAACTTGTCACTGGGATCTAAACCCTATTAAATTGATCTGGGGTCTTGTGAAACATAAAATTGTCTCACATAATGTGGGATTAGTTGACATCAGAGTATTTTGAAATACCTCATAATTATATTTTTAATTCATTAAATTAAATAACTGCAAATGTTATCGTTCTAGGCAGTGGCTGAACAAGCGTTTCAGAGCTTTTCTTGTTTTCATAAAACCCGCCAATATTCACATTAATTAAAAAAAAAAACTAATATCAAAACCGTTTTAGTCGTACTATTTAGGGTTACAACATGCACGATAGTGGCGCCACCATTATTTTCACGACTTTTTGGCCAAGCTGTAGCATTTGCCAATGCTGCAGCCTGTAACCTAAAATATGAGCGTGTTTTAAAAGTCTCCTAGGGCCTAGCGGACAGGTATATCGAGATAGTTCGATGTAGCAACATTTATTCCTAATCGTGATCCTCTTGCATGGTAACTAAAGCTAGTTACCACGATAGGAATAGATCACGATTAGGAATAAATGTTGCTGAAAATAATGAGAATTTATCTGATTTACCCATACCAACTTTAAGTTCTTTTTATGTCCCTCGTTTAAAATTGAGTACTCCATCATAATTTTAACAAGGAAACAGTTGCTAGATAGGCTTATCAAATCATTTGTTGAGATATAAGTTGTCTTAACGAGAATGTCTACTCAATGGCTTAGAATTGTGAAGATAAAAAGACAAGAATTCCTAGCAAAAAAAAGGCGGTTTGATTGATTTGTCAATGTCCATTTGACGTTGACGTTTATTTCTTTTGTTTACTACCGTTACTATCTAACTTGAAACTTGGAAACATTTGTAATTTTATTGAATTTAACAATGAATATTCCTTTTCCACTTTTAACTCCTCGTTTAGTGGACTCATTGTGGTTTAACGCTGATAGTCCATGCGACGAAGAAACAGAATTAACTGCTTTAGAACAGGCGAATCAACATTGGGCAAGTATTTGGTTCCTACGAATACTACGGAAAACTGAAGGATCAGGTCACTCAAGACAAAATAATTTATTTTGAATTACTAATCTTATCAAGTCATCATTGATCTCGTATTTTTGTCACTATAGTGGCCCCCACGGTCTAGCCTAGATGGATTAAAATTACCGAGTAACAGGTCAATTATTTTGAAACACAATTGAACATTTTACATGATTTGCTACTGTAAGCCTATGATTTATTTTAAGGAAGGCTTAGTCTAACACATCTTTCAATATTACGAACAGTGTAAAAAGACTTTGATGATAAACACTATTGTTTGCTTTCACATTTAAAGTAAGATTGGTTTACTTGCAGTTAAACTCGATTGGACAGCAGTACATGAAGCGTGCTCCACTAGGCAAAGCTGACCCTGAGCCTATGGAAGAAGAAGCGGACACTGATGAAGAAGAAGGTACTAAGTATTTAATATAAATCATGAAGGCTGTTTAGTTAGTTGCAGAACCCGTTTCGTTAGGCGGCCATCCATTGTAGGGAATGCACAGCACATATGCTGGCATGCTAAGGAAGCATTCCCTACAATGGATGGCAGAGGAGACCAAGGTGAGCCTTGGTCCCCTCTATAGTTTGTGATGTTGGTCCCTGGTGCATTTCCTTACCAGAGTCCATAAGTACCCTAGGGAAGTGGCACGGTGGGTTCAGGTCCCACAGTTGCCTCATGCCATGCTCGACCCTCTATGTTCGGTATTACGGGTTTGGTTTTCGCACTTAGTCCTTCAGGTGGACCATTGTACGTGGACCATGGTGGCCGTCGGTGGTTATTCCAACCAGCCCACTTTCCTCCAGAAGCTTATTAGGTCTCCTGGTCTGTTGAGAACATCTGGGTAAGATCTGGTTGTCCCGAGGGTTTCCGACCTAATCTGGGTGAAGCCTGTGCACATGCGCGACGGTTTCATCAGCCTCCATGCAGGCTCTGCATAGGGGGCTGTCCGTTATACCTATAGTGTGAAAATGTTTTTTTAGTGAGCAGTGTCCCGTAATGGTCCCCGTCATCAGGTGCAGGCTTTTCCTATCCAGGCATAGTAATCTTTTGGTTAGTTTGCCATCTAGTGATGGCATGGCCTCCTTGAACTGCCTGCAGCCCGGTGACGAGGACCACCAGTTCTCTGCTTGTGTGTGGGTGTGCTCCTGTAGCCACCTGCATAGTTGATTGAAGGGGATGGGCACGACTGGTTCCGGTCCATATACTGACGTGCTGGATGTCCTTCTGGCCAGCTCGTCAGCCGCGTCGTTACCTAGTGATCCACTGTGTCCTTTTATCCATTGTAGTGTCACTGTGTTGCGGTTCAATACAGTTACCTGTTCAAGCGCCTTGTGACATTCTAGTATTAGATGTGATGTGATGCATCCCTTCTTCAGGGGTTGGAGGACTGAGGCGCTGTCAGAGATTATACGAACATGAGTGTCCGTAACTCTCCTGGCTGCTATGGCATGGGCCGCTTGTATTATACCCACACACTCCGCTTGGTAGACATTGGCGCCGATTCCCTTGTTCGCAAACTAAACTAAATTTAAGTTCATTGCATCTTTTTCTTTCTATTTAATTTAGAAAAGGACAGATAAATATTAGTTTAGTCCTGTCAAATTCAGATACTCCATAGACAAATAAGACGTGATTAAAAACATGGTTACTAAAAATACGTCAATTTACGTCAGGCGCTGACTAATTTGACAGGACTAAACTAATATTTATCTTCTGCCCTTTTCTTAATGAAATAGAAAGAAAAAGATACACTGAACTTAAAATTAGTTTAGTTTGTGAACAAGGGAATCGGCGCCAGTGTTGAGCATTCTTATCGGGCTGGATATGTTTATGTTGAGATTGTGTGAGAAAACTCCGACTCCACTTCCGCAGTCGGTCTTTGATCCACCAGTGTAAACTCTCAACTCTCTCGGCCCCGAGTAGTCGCGCTGCTCCTCTTCAAGCATTATGTTGTAATGCTTTTGGAAGCAGTATTGCTTAGGGGCTTTGTCGCAGGGTGCTGCCATCATTGGCTGTTGTTTGATCGCCTCATCCTTTAGGCGTATGTGTTTGATCTTCGAGTCTTTGTTCAGAGTTCCTGATATATGGGGTCTGAAGGCAGACAGGGCCGCCTCCTCCCGCACGATAAGGTGTAGGGGAGGCAGTCCAAGTATAGCCTGTAGGGCAGTGGTGGGTGCAGTTCTCATGCAGCTAGTAATTGCCACACGAGCACATCGCTGGCGCTTTTCGAGGTCTCTTTGGGCTGCGCTCAGAGGGGCAATTCTCGTAATTTTAAGAACGTTCAAAGTCCTATCTCAGTCTCAATCTGTCAAAAAAACCTCAAATTTCCCTACATTTTGACAAGTTTTTGACATTTGTTTGTCGCTGAGATGAGACTGCGACTAGATTTTGAACGTTTTAAATTACGAGAATTGGCCTTCTGGTCTGTTCTGGGCCACCAGACTAGTGAGCCGTATGTGATAATTGGTCGGATGACTGTGGTGTAAAGTCAGTAGGTGATCTTGGGGCTAATGCCCCAGTTTTTACCAAGCATTTTCTTGCATGGCCACAGGGATATGCTGGCCTTTGTGGTGATGTAGTTGATGTGCTTTGCCCAATTCAGCTGTTTGACCAAAAAGATGCCCAGGACCCCAGGTATTTGGTTTCAATTGATAGGCTTAGGGTAGTGCCAAAGAATCTTGGAAGTTGTAGTGTAGTAAGTTTCCTCTTTTTTGTGAAGAGGATCAATTCGGTTTTTGTTGGGTTCACTGATAGTTGGTGTGTACTACACCAGTTCTCTACTATTTTCAGGGCCTGGTGCATTAGGTTGCACAGGGTATTTTCGTGGGTGCCATTTATTATTATGGTTAGATCATCGGCGTAGCCTACGGTAAAGTAGCTTTTATCGTTTAGTGCCTTTATCAGGCTGTCTACAACCAGATTCCATAGAAGTGGCGAAAGGACGCCCCCTTTTTTTTTTTTTTTTTCTGGTGGGAAATCATCAAATGACCCCTCCCGCTCTGGGTGGAGCGGAAGGGAGTGTCAGACTCTTACTGACTAAAACCCACCCATGTTCCTTCCTTCGCCCTTTATGTTCCGGGGTAGCGGTAACCCTTTCGGACAACCCCGCTGGTAGTCCCACCTTTGGCCGCTTTTTGCGCTAGGTTGCCCCCTCGCGGAATTGTGGCCGTTCTCTGTCTTCCGCGTCCGGCCCTTTTTCGCGCTCGGTTTCCCCGTCGCGTAATCGGAGTTGGTCGCGTACTACCTCTTCGGCGTCTGATCTGGCATCGCGCTGGCTGTTGCCTTCGCAAGTGTTGCGCTTTCGGTCGCCTACTTTCCTCCCCCGGTCTGTGATTTTTCCGCGCTTTTTCAGCTGTCGTACACCATTTATCGGGAGAGTGGTAGGGCCGCCGGGCTCGTTTACCTTCCCCGTTTCGGTCTGTCCGTGTCGTTCAGTGTCAGGGTTCGTACTGCTGTTCCGCACGATGCTCTGTAGCCAGAGGCTCGCGGGAGGCATATGTGTAGTAGTGGGTGTTGGCGTGTCAGTCGCTGCCGGGGTTGTGTCTATGGGCGCGTTTGTCGCTGCCGGTGTTTGGGGCATTAAGTCAGCAGCCGGCCGCGCTGGAGAACGCGGCGATGGTTTGCAGCAAGTTGCCCCCCCCAGAACACGTTGGGGGCTGACCGCCTTGGCGGTGTGGGATTCCCCTTAGTCTTTTTTGGAATCGAGGTTATCCGTCCTCAGGGACAGACAGGATGTAGGAATAGGAGGGAGGGTGATTGGTAGTAGGGTGTGGGTTACTTGTGGGGTCACCCTAGGTCTTCTGGGATTTGGCCTAGGGGTTTTGCGGATTGACAGGATTTCTGGATAAGGAAGGGTTGTGTATGGTTAGGTCATTAAGGTACATGGGATAAGGTGTATTGGTTACCCTAAACCTTGGACTTGGTGTTCGGGAAGAAGAAGTGCCCGGCAGCCCGGGTCGCACCACCACAGATGTACGTACGAGCCATATACATACATGCCATACATGCCTCGTATACATTTGCGTTGGTACGAGCCAGCTAGCCCCGAGATGCTCGACCCTCTTATGACAAGTTCGTCGACTGCGTTGTTACCTAGCGAACCGCTGTGTTGATCCATTGAATGGTTATCTTATTGAGGCTACCCACCTGGTTGAGGCGCTGGTCAGTATCAAATTTGTGACTGTTTAGCGCTTGCAGACTGGCCATGCTGTCTGAGAGTATGCAGATTGACCTTGTTGGTAAACTGGAGTTCTGTGTGGGTTTGTAGGCAGAAAGGGTGTAATGCTTGTTTGTGGGTAAACATGATTAGTTCAGTTTTAGTGGGGTTCACTGATAGGTCAAATTCTCTGCAGCAACTTTCTACTGCTCCTTCAATGTCTAAGAAAGTGCCCAGACAGGTGCCTTTCTGATGAACTGCTTCCTCTACCTGACTGACTACTAGATGAAGTGCGGATTCGGTCGGCTTACCCGAGTTATATGCGTGTTGGTTACCATGTAGCGGTATTGGTTTTCAGAGCGCCGTCCCTCAGCTCCTTATCACACAGCCAGAGTCTTTAGTAGAAAGGAGGTCTGGCTGATTGGTCGGTGGGATTTGGGGTTTGTGTAGTCTCCCGTACCTGGCTTAGGGATGAATATTACTTTCACTTCCCTATCCACGTATCTAAAGGCCAGGCTTGCAGAGGTTCCACCTCACTTTATTAAAGCGGGGAACACTCCATGAGGACCAGCTGCCTTAAATGGATTGAAATTCCGGATGGCGCATTGGAGTTTCTCCAACATGATCACCCCTGCTTGCATAAAGCCAATCAGTGTCTGATGGTGCGCCATCCCGTGAACTACGTGGTATTCCTGAATCTGATGCATTTTCTGTGGCTGGATTTGGCTGCGTAATAGTTATCCCAGTCCTCATCCGCATATGTGTTCATGGCTCTATTCAGTTTTCTTTGCTTTGCCGCGCTCGCGCTCCTCAGAGCCCACCATTGTTCTTTGGCCGGTGTGTTACGGACCGCGTAATTATTGCACTTTTCTATAAAACAGCTAATAAACAACAAATATAAAAAGCTAAATAAACCAACGAAAAATTTCTACTCTAGGGGGTCTAGCATCAGTGGTGAGTTCATGGTTTCAGTTTGCGCGTCGATGACCCTGCGACGCGCAAACTGAAACCATGATATATCTCTGACGATTTGTATATTACCCCAATCTGATATTTTTTTGTTCCAGGTAATGATGAATCAGATGAATCTGAGGAGTCCCATGATGAAGACGAGGAGGAGGATGTTCCCGCCTCGTACTCCCCTGCCCGCAACAACAATGAGCTGGAGCCCGATAGTTTAGATGACCTGAATGATGGGCCAGACCTTAACACCTCTGACCAAAGTGCACTTTGGCCTATACAGTAGTGATTAGATCATTTTAGAAAGTAAAAAAGGCCAATTATGTTTGATATGAGTGAGAATTAAGATGTCGTGACTCTTTTTTTGTGAACATGTGTTGATTGATAATCAAGATTACAAATAATTAAGATTCTATGTATTGCTATTGTGTTCATTAATTTATTTGGACATGATTTTATGTTAGTTAAACCAAATCTATACATATAAATAAAAATCAATCATCGAAATGTATGTACGCGCATAACTTCCGATCGACTGCACCAAATTGGATAATTCTTTTTTTTTTGTGTTTGTTATTGTCAGGACAAGGTTTGTATACACAATTGAACCCGGTAGGTGGCGCTGCTTTTTCAGGCAGGACGACGTCTGCCGGGTCCGCTAGTTGTAAATAAATATACTTAATCTGAAATGTTATTTTCATTCTATTGTGTTATATTAGGTCCTTACATACATCCAAGTGCTGAAATGTCTTTATGAAAACGCGACAACGACCGTCCAAATTCAGGACCAGCGAACTGAACATATCACCCAGCGTAGAGGGGTGAGACAAGGGGAAGTAATATCCCTGGAGGATGTGTTTAAGACGCTGAACTGAGAAGGACGTGGCATTAACATCAACGGCGAGTACATCTCACACTTGAGATATGCGATGACATCGTCATACTGGCTGAATCGCTGCAGGACTTGCAATAGATGCTGGATGGCCTAGTTGATTCTTCTGTATGCATCGGTCTCCGGATGTACTTGGGCAAAACCAGGTTATGTTCAACGAACACGTTACCCTGGGACCGATAGCTCAGATAGCTGTCAATGGCGGTGCTCTCAAGGTTGTTCAAGAATACGTTTACCTCGGGAAAACTCTGCAGTTTGGTAAGAACGACTTTGAGAGGGAGGCTAACAGAAGAATTCAGCTAGGCTGGGCAGCGTTCGGAAAGCTTCGTCGAGTCTTCTCGTCGCGTATTCCACAGACCCTAAATACTAAGGTCTTCAATCAGTGCGTCTTGCCAGTTATGACTTAGGTACGGAGCCGAAAGTGGACACTTACGGTACGGCTGGTCCATAAATTCAAGGTCGCTCAGCGAGCTTAGGAACGGGCTATGCTTGGAGTCTCTTTGAGGGATCGAATCCGTATCCGCAACGAGATGATTCGGCAGAAAACCAAACTTATTGACATAGAAAGACTGAGCAAGCTGAATTGGCCATGGGCCGGCCATATAGCCGTAGAACCGAAGACCGTTGGGGTAGACATGTACTGGAGTGGAGAATGCGAATCGGCAAACGTAAGGTAGGACGCCCTCGGGCTAGGTGGAGCGACGATCTTCGCAGGATGGCTGGTAGCAGCTGGATGAGTGTTAAATGGCGTGCAATAGGAGAAGCCAATGTCCAGCAGTGGACTGCTGGACATAGGCTGCTGATGATAGCTGCTGTAGGCATAGCAATGCATGCTATGCTATGCTGCACAGTTACTATACAAGAACACAGTTCCGTAAATTTAAAAGAGATCGTACTGATCAGAACTGGACACTATTTAAAGCCGCAAGCAATAGATGTAATCAGACGATAGGCAATGCTAAAAGCCGTCACATTCTAGATAATACCAATTCTTTTGCCGATATTTGAAAATTTCTTGGAACTCTGTGTTGGCAAGCCGCGACATTTAGACCTTCCTAATTTACTTTACTTGGACGATCTCAAACGTCATTTCTCCATTGTTTTAACCATGGATCGTCTATTTGTATTTGCAACATGTTTTGTGTTTAAAAAATAATTTCAGCAACAGTTAACGTCCTGTCTTCTGTAAATTTGAAATAATTTGGAATTCCTAACCAGATATTTGAGATCAAAGTGGCCAAAACTTGCCGACAAGAACAATAAAAGAAAGTCATAATTTTCTCAATAATTTTAATTAAAACTTATGAATAAATAAAAACTCGTAATATGATAACAAATTCAAATTAATACATTATTTTATAAATACTGATTTAAAACACACTGGTGACATCTATTATTACATCTACCACTCTGGTTAGTAAAGGTCTCATGTTTTCAGGGGGCACAGTCTTCCATTTCCTCGCAAGGCATTTTTCAATGAAATCATGTGTCGATTTTGGAACTGAAAAAATATTTGTTAAGTATTAGTTAACTTGCACATAAAGCAGCGATATTTTAATAAATTCTAGGCAGTTACTTTAATCAACATCATTTCAGCCCGGAATCACCTACTGCTGGTTATAGCCTCCCCCTTTTTCTGTCATACTTCCCGGTTCTGTGCAACCCTCATCTAGGTGTTTCCTGCGACTTGTGACAATATCACCAACCCAACCAATTTTCTCTATGTGATAATAATGACCACTGACAATAGTATTAACTACACTAGTGGTTAAATTCGTTAATCAATCATGACATCACATCATATTACCACTATGCTGTGCCTGTCATAACTATAAAAGATTCAATAACTGTATTTTTACCTGATGTATTAGAACAATTTGCCATATTTAGTGTGAAAAATATAGCACTTCTTTTGACGAGCGGATCATATTCATCGCAATAGTAATGGAAGGCCATTGCGAGATCTGAGGGCACTGCGTCGATCTCTTTGACAAGCATCACACCGGATCTATCGACATCTTCCCGGTACCGAGTGATCAGCTCCCCGTGTTCTTGCATATCGAGGTCAGAGCTTTCAACGACTGTGTGTTTAATTGACAAGATGTCGTTACCTGAATAAAAGAGGAAGTTGGAATCAATGATTAATAATGAAATTGAAAAAATGAATAGTTTCCCTAAACGCTGCGGAAAGTTTCCGCTATTTTACTTGACGCTCTAAAATTGCACCATTTTTTAAGGTAGTTAGCCAAAGTAGGGTGTCATCCCGTTATTTTAATGCAGGTTGGCTATTAAGATTAAATAATAATCTATACTTATAATAAATCTGTAAAAGTGAAAATTCTGTACATTGAAAATATAAAAAAAAATAAATGGCAGGGGGTGTTACTAGACCGACACCAAACCCAAAAATGTGATAAAAAAAAATGTTGTCTGTCTGTCTGTTTGTTCAGGCATCACGCAAAAACTACCGGTTCGATTACGATGAAACTTGGTATAATTATTCTTTAATATCCTGGGCACCACACTGGGTACTTTTTATCCCGGAAAAGTATATACAATAAAAAACAAACTTAATTTTGCGGTTCGATCCCTAGACCCGATTACTGTACCAATCGCAAATAATAAGTTTGTCGTAGGTTACGTCACCCGCAGTGGAGTTCACTAAGGGGGTTCGCTGCACACGGCTAAGATACTATAATATTAATTTATCAATATTATAGTATTTTTAGTTTTTACTAAGTACAGTTTAAGGTAGAGTTATTTAGGTTTATTTTTATAAGTCGTAGGTATAGATTTTAATTTTAAAGTATAGGTAGTATATTTGATAGTGTACGTAGTGACCGTAGGTTATTTTATAATACTGTTAGGTAGGATTAGTCATTCGTATAGTTATTAGTTTTTAGGGATTTTGCTTATTTATTGAGTTTAGATTAGTTATCATCAGAAATAGGTTTATTTAGTTTATTTAGTGGTCCCATAGTCACCAAGATAGGATCTGATGATTGGATCCTGGAGAAATCGAGGGCAACCCTCAAATTTTATGGGCCCACACATCGTTTTTTTTTTAACCAAAATTACTGGTGAAAATTACAACTTAAAAGTGAAAAATAAAAACTTTTTTGCAAAAAAAAAACGACTTCCAAAAAAAACACTACAAAGTGAAAAATAACGAAATGAAAAACAACGAAAATGCGAACCCAACGACACCGACTTCCGAAATTAAAGTCATTTTTCACTTTGTAGTGTCTTTTTTAGAAGTCGGTTTTTTTTTGCAAAAAAGTTTTTATTTTTTTAATTAGGTAGGTACTTAGGTTTACTTTTATAAGGGGCAGACCGTATAGATTTTAATTTCAAGTATAGTTAGGGGCCCGCGCCGGGACAGAAGTATTAATACCGGTATGCTCGATAGATAACGTTCTACACAAATAGCACTTTACACAAAAAACTCATTGATAAGTTTCGTCATCCACGCGAACGAAGTCGCGGGCACAGCTAGTAAACAAATAATATTATAGTCTTACGTAAAAATCTTGCAGCAGTATACGCAACTTCGTCTGCGAATTTTTCGAATCTCACTGGATTGAAATTGCTTGTTTTACTGTTGTAAACAAACATGAAGGACCCGGTATCCATTCTCGAAAATATTGTTGATAAACCTGAAACAATAGAGCAAAACCATTTGTAAAGGTATTGAATGTATCAGTCACTGTCTGGACAGTGATAGAGGATAAAATGCTGGCTTGCTTAACGAAAATCACATTCGATTGCGACTGAGCAGTTCATATTCTTTGAAAAGGTCTAATTTAGCTTGGAATTAAAAAGTGTATCATGATCATCATGTTTCTGGGTGTACCTGATTGACGTAAAGAGAAGGGGCGACAGTATACAACCTTGGGGAACGCTGAGATGGACATAATAAAATGACAGGACAGAACATACAATACTGAAGTTGTCTATTAGTTCGAAACAATAATACCTACAATAAAGACTGGCTTTTACAACAAGAGCAACAGCTTCTGTAAAAGTCTAACATAATTGAAGGGTTTAACATTCTCAAACGTTAAGTTATGTTACCTCTAGGTTAACTTTGCAGCTCTAAGTTAAGTGAGCATTGCAATAAAAAAAAATAAAAAAAAAGACAAGTAAACACTGCATTGATATTATTTTACTTTTGGACTATGACCATACACAGCATTAATCTTTTTTCTCAACACTAAAGATTTAATAAAATATTGTTCAGATAATATGAAAAAGTATAGTATTTAACAAATTACTCACCAGTTTTTAGCTTTAGAATAGAATTATCATCTATATTATATTTTTCCTGAAGGTTTTTCATATTGTTTTCAAAGATAATTTTATCCTGATTCACAGTTTCGGTAGATTTATCTTGACTGTTGTTTGTTATCATATTGGGGAACATCCGGTGTAACATCACAGCTACAATACCTAATAATAATGTGAGAAAAATGTTTCGTATTGTGTTGCTGGACTGAGGATGGCTTTTCTCCCTTGATGAAATGGACAATTTGCGTTGAAAAGGTGACGGTTGGATTCGTTCTGTGCTCCTATTATTTCTATTCATCATACCATAATAACTTTCCTCTTCAATTCTTGATTTTGTTAAAGAGTTGTTTTCCTCAAATTCAGAATCATCACTGTAAGGCAAATGTGACGGGAGAGTTGCAGGTAAAGATTTTGAAAGCACATTGCTGCAATGAAACACACATAGACTTTTCACAAAAGCTTAGTCACACAATGAGACAAAAAAATTGGATGACTGATAAAAGCTTATGATGATATTATGTTATGAGCAGCAGCAATGTGTTTTGAAAATGCTTATGAGTAGGTACCACAATATAATTGAAAAACAAGATAGTGTGACACTTGAAAACATTATAGCTTATGATGGTTTGTTAACGGCAGCAGTAATGCGATTATAAAAACCCTGGCGTTACACACCTAGCTAGGTAAGTTAAACATACAAGAGGTTTAGAATAGGTTGTCTTTGAAGTACAGAAACTGGTAATTTAGTGAAAAGTGGGCAACTGATTCCCGAAGACTACTTATTCACAATGGCTGCAACACATATAAATACTTAACTGTGGATGGCACAGAAATAAGCTAAGCAAGTGGGGTTTCAAATGGATTCTGATGAAATTAATGAAAAACGCTGCGTGGGAATATGGTCACAAAACTTTATGTTATAGAATATAGTTTTGTTAACCACATTTTATATGTGTTTGAAAGTGATAACAAGCAACATTACAAAGCATAATAGCAGCATATAATAATAATAATAATGACTCACCTCTCATCGGTATTATCCTCATCCTGTGAATACGAATTACTTCTTTGTAGTTTTTTCTTTCGTATTGATAGTGGACTGCTTTGACGAGACATTTTGCTGAAAAAAATATATTTATTTGTCTTATTTTTTGTGCCAGAATGTGGCATAAAAAATTTAAATTGAGTTTTTGGTCATAAATCTTTAGCCATAATGACAGAGACTGATATAAGTACTTCTCACCATCCTAGCCTAGCCTTTTCCTAACAATTTTTGGGGTTAGTTTCCAGTCTGACCGGATGAAGACAGCTGAATACCAGTATTTCACGTGGAGTGACTATCATCTGACCTCCACCACCCAGTTACTGGGTTGTTACCAATACCCCTTAGTAAGACTAGTTGTCAGACTTTCAGGCTTCTAACGACCCGTAACAACTGTAAAAGATCCACGAATGACAGCCGGTACCAACAGCTTAACATGCTTTCTGAGGCACGGAGGGTCTCGTGATGTAAAGATGGTCACCCATCCACGGAACGACCGCGGTAAGCGTAGCTTAACCAGATTGATCGACCTGTGCGTCTGTTATTATGTAATTCTGTAGTATACAATGTTACACATATTTTCAGCACTAGTGTAGATAATAGTAGTTTCTTACCTCATCACATTATCCACTTCATCTATTCCTTGACTCAGTGGATTGCTCTGGTCATTGGCATCCTGTTCATTCTGGTTCTTAGGTTTATTTAATCCATACCTCCCCATTATCTCCTTTGTTATTAGATCTTCAACTCTATTACTATGAATAGGCTTTCGTGCTGAAGGATGATAAGGAACCCCCCCTTTCTGGAAATTATAATTATGTCATTGGTTACAATGATGGATTAACTAGAGTTGTAACACTGAATGGTCATAGAATAAGGATATTTATCTAATTTAATATTGCTCTCTTTGCTACAAGTATGTACTGCATACCTACTTATGATTTGGCATTGAAATCCTATTTAAAAATATTTATTTATTTATTTATAGGAGAACCAACAGCTATACAGAAAGATAACAATTGTATATAAGACATAAAGTCCATTACAGGTTCTCACGGGTAAAAACAGAAAATGTAGTAGAAATCTTAGGATCACTAACAGAATACATATATTATTTAATTTTATTTTTAAGGTATATAAGCACTACGCACTTTTAAAAAAGTCAGCGTTCAGCCGAGTGCGTGCAGAATAAGTTTTGGTTGTAAATGGGTCAAATAAGAACTCTTTGCAAAGAATTTTAAAGTCCTTACTCGCTTGCACCGTTAATGAGTTTTGCTTGTAGTTAGAAGGAGGAAAAAGGAATGGAGATCGGCGGATTAAATCTAACTGATCTCTGGACGACATTGAAACGCAGTCTATGCAGAAGAACAGGACAGTCATTCTCGTTAGATATAATTTTTAAAAGAAAAGTGCAATGTGTTAGTCGACGACGATTTATGTGGCTGCAGGTGAAGTTTCTTGCAAAGATTTATGTAATCATCAGAATGGTATGGTATACGTAGCCGAAAACATAGAAGCCGAATAAATCTTTTTTGTATATTCTCAATACGGTCAATGTATTTGCCATAGTACGGGTTCCAAATTTGTGCCGCATATTCAAGATGACTTCTCACAAAGGAGTTATTGTAGGATATTGTATTTATTTGTTAAAAACGTTCTGTCGGCTTCTTTCTCAAAGTTGTGTCTACCGAGCTGGATTATTTGCATAATTCTTCACAACTTCGAGAAGCGACCGTTCGATGTGGATTGGACTTGGCAAGACGTGCGAATTGTACATGACTTTCGTCTTGTCTAAATTGATGGCGAGGCCAAGCACCCGAGAGGCTCCATTAAGGCCGTGCAGTTTTTGGTCTAGCTGTTCCAGTGTCTCTGCAATTATGACGATGTCATCGGCAAATCGAAGATGTGAAATGTATGTATGTGTGTCGTTGATGCCCTGTCCAGTCCAGTCCAGCGTCTTGAAGACGTCTTCCAACGCATTTGTAAACAGTTTTGGGGATATTACATCCCCCTGTCTCACCCCCCCTGAACAGTTGAATGGGGCTGGTTTTCTGGGCCTGGATCTGGACAGTCCAGCCAATCAATTCGACATCGTTGCAGAGAGGCCAGAACTGCCCATATTTCGATGGAGTCGAAGGCTTTCTCGTAGTCCACAGATGTACACAGCGGCTGATTGTACTCCTCGGTCTTCTGTACGATTTGCCGAACAGTATACATGTGGTCTAGAGTTTTGATTAAAGAATAGTAAAATCTATATTTACAGACTTTAATTTTATTCATGCAATCCTTTTGATTTGTAAAATGACAGCACAAGAAACGAAATCTGTACGTACGAGGGTGACACTTAAAGTTCTTAGAAAATCAAAAACTGAAAAAACTAACAAGTTATTAGTTTTATTATATATTTTCAAAATAGTGTCCATTTACATGAATACATCGCTGCATCCGATGAAACCACTGAAAAAAGCACTTAGCCCACTCGTCCTTAGGGGTCTCTTCGACGGCATTTTGAAACGCAGCCACTGCTTCCTCGGCGTCCATAAAACGTTTTCCTCGAAGATTTTCTTTTATTTTCGGAAATAAGGAAACACCCAGACAGCAGACTGTCTCTTAGTTTCAGGATTTTCTTTTTTTTTTTTTTTTTTTCTGGGTGGGAAATCATCATATGACTTCTCCCGCTCTGGGCGGAGCAGGAGGGCGTGTCAGACTTTTACTGACTAAAACCCACCCGTGTTCCTTCAGTTGCCTATGCCAGGGACCACGGTATCTCTTCCGAACAACCCGCGACCCTGGCAGGCAGCGGCCCTAACGGACCCCGTCACTTCTTGCTGACATCTCTTTGAGGCGCGCGTGGAACACAACGCGCCGTCGACCCGGGCCTGGTCCCTGCCGGGCGGCGAGCTGCCCATAGCTCGCCACCCGCAAGCCCGCGCCTACGGTGGCCGGGAGTCGGCTGGTGACTCCCGACGACCAGGGCGTCTCCTGCGGCGACTAGGGGCGTGAGGGCGCAGAGATAGCCTCTCCCTCACGCGTTCCGCCTCCTCCTTTGCGAGCATTACTGCTTCGCAGAAGGAGGTGACGGCTTCCCATGCACTCTCGCTCCGTACCATGGCCTGGACCAGGGCCGGACGCGAGAGATCGCCGCCGCCGATCGCCACCACGAGGACGCGGCGGTGCTCCGCCCAAGCCGGGCAGACCTCCACCGTATGCTCCACCGTGTCCTCCGGGCGATCCACACAGTGGTGACACCCTGGCGTTTCCTCCCGCCTTATCCTGAACAGGAACCTCCCGAAACAACCGTGTCCGGTGAGGACCTGCGTCAGGCGGAAGGTGAGGGCGCCGTGGCGCCTCTCCATCCACTCCTCAAAGAGGGGACTTATCGCCGCAATTGTGGCGTGCCCAGCACTGGGTTGCGACAATCGCACTCTCCATGTCGCCATGAGATCCCGCCGGAGCTCTGTCCGCTGTACCGTGATCTCTCGCGGCAGCGGAGTTACGCCCCGGCGTTTTGCCTCCTCTCGCCACTCCCATATGTGGGCGAGGGCTTTTGCCTCCAGATCCCATGGCGGCAATCCGGCAAGGAGGCTCGCCGCCTCAGCGGAGACCGTGCGGTATCCTCGGATCAGCCGGACGGCCATGACCCTTTGGGACGCGTTCAACCGGCGGACTGGTCGCCGCCTCAAGGAACGCGCCCACACCGGTGCCCCGTAAAGGGCCATGGACCGCACGACCCCCGCATATAGCCTCCGGCAGGAGGCGTTTGGACCCCCTAGATTGGGCAGGAGCCGCCCCAAGGCAGCCCCGGCCCGCTCCAGTCTGGGAGCCAAACGTCGGAAATGCTCCACGAAGTTCCACCGGCTGTCGAGGACGAGTCCCAGGTACTTCATCGTCGACTCGACGCCGATGTGAACCCCTCCTACCGTTATTTGGGAACCCGACGGTGGCGCGTTCCGAGGACCATGAAAACACATGGCCTCGGACTTGTGCAGGGCCACCTCGAGTCCCAATTGCCGGATCCTCTCAACGATTGTCGCAACCCCGCGTGTCGCTATTTCGGCCGCCGCCTGGTGCGACCTCCCCTGCGCTAGGACCAGCGTGTCGTCAGCGTAGCAAACTACGCTGACGCTGCTAGGGAGGTCGGCGCGCAGCACCCAGTCGTACCCGATATCCCACAGATGCGGCCCCAGGACCGATCCCTGTGGGACACCGCACGACATCTCTCGCCGGTTCCACTCTCCCCGGTGACCGGGGTAGATGACGGCTCTGTCCGTCAAATAGGCCTCGACAATGCGACAGAGGTAGGTCGGCATCCGGTGATACCGGAGTGCCTCCCTGATGCAACTCCAGGGCAGGGTATTGAAGGCATTGGCGATGTCTAGAGACACCGCCAAGACAACCCCACCCCGGGCCACGGCATCCCCCGTCGTGAGGGCTCGCACACGCATGATGGCGTCCACCGTAGAGCGCCCCCTGCGGAAACCAAACTGGCTTTCCGCCAAATCCGGCCCCACCCGCACCAGCCGCTCGACAAGGCGGTCTGCAATGACTCTTTCAAAGAGCTTGCCCACCTCGTCGAGCAGCACGATGGGCCGGTAAGCGGACGGAGAGTCCGCAGGGCGCCCCGGTTTCTTGATGAGGACCAGTTTCCCCGTTTTCCAACGTAGTGGGAACTGGCCCCTCTCCAAGCATGCGCTTATTAGCCCCCTTAGTCGAGGCCCGAGAGCCTCCAAGGCCAGAACCCAGGCTTTTCCAGGTAAGCCGTCGGGTCCTGGGGCGGTATTTTTGGCATTCAGCCTACGTACCGCCACTCTCAGCTCTACCTCGGTCACCTCCGGAGCATCGTTGTCGTCGTCGGTGGTGTGGTCCGCATCTGGCACCGCAGGAGGCGGAGCCATGGGCGGGGGAGTATGTTCCCCTCGCAAAGGAAACAGAGCGCTCACCACGTCCTCCACGAGCTGGGGCCGGAGACTCTGCGTCAGCGGGGGAGCCCATGGGCGGAGTTTCTCCCGCACCATCTTGTATGGGCGTCCCCACGGGTCTCTGTTCAGAATCCCCAGCGACTACTCGCGGGCCAAACTCTTGGCCCGCAGGATCTCCGCTCGGAGGGCGGTCTTCGCCACTCTGTACTCCTCGTACAGCTCCGCCTGCATGGCTTCCGTATCCGGAGGGCGGATACGGAGCCTGCGGTGCCTGGTGTACCGACGTCGCGCAGCCACGCACGCCTCGCGCAGAGACGTCAGCTCCGGCGACCACCAGTACACCTGGCGCCGGGCGCGTCCGGGCTGGACCCGGGGCATTGCCACGTCGCATATTTCGGACATGGCCTCCCGGAACCACTCCGCTTCGTCGTTGATGTCAGCAGGCCTGTCCGGTGGTGACACCCAGGCCTGCACGATCGAGGCTTCCAGGAGGAGCTCCCGGTCCAGCTGCTTCAGCGCCCACCGCGGACCACCCGGGGCCTGTCGGACTGGCGCGCTCGAGGTCTGGGCGGAGACGTCGAACCGGATGTACCAGTGGTCGGAATAGGTCTCCACCTCCTCCATGACGCGCCAGTTGACGACATGCGGCGACAGAGCGGGGCTGGCGAACGAGATGTCCACCACTGACTCACCCCGCATCCGCACGCATGTTGGGACCGAACCCCGGTTTAGGACGACCAGGCCTGTCTCCAGAGCCCAGTCCTCCACCATCCTGCCCCGTGTGTCCGTATACCGGGAACCCCAAGCCACGTTCTTAGCATTGAAGTCCCCGAGGACGAGTACGGGGAGGGAACGGAGCCCAACGACGACGACTCTCAGCTCCGCAAGGGAGTTGTGGAACTCGGCGAGAGTTCGGCTCGGGGAGAAGTATACCCCTACCACGACTATCTCCCCGAACCGTGCTGCCACGCACCCCCGTCCTCTCTTGACCGCCTCGAGGGACGGGGTACCGGCGGCGGCCGACGAAATAAGGATCACTGAGCCGCTCAGGTCCTCCACCCAGTCGTCCCTGGGCGGGACAAAGTACGGCTCAGCGACCACGGCGATGTTAATCGACCACTGCGCCATGCTCTGGAGCAACAGATCCTGAGCGGAGGCGCAGTGGTTGATGTTCGCCTGGAGGAGGCGTAATGGGGCCATTATTGGCACTCCATATCAGCCCCCTCTAGGGCCCCCTGTGAGGGCCCAGCCGCGATGGATGCGGCGGCGACGGCGGTGGAGGCGGCAGCGGCGGCAGTGGTGGTGGCGGCTGCGGCGATGACGGCGGTGGCGGAGGGCTTGACCCTGCCCCTCGCTTTGGCGGGTGGAGCGCAGGCCTTGCTCCCAACCCGGTGATCGGCCGGCTTGCCAGCTGCCGCACATACATAACAGTGCGGCATTGCGGCATTACATGAGCCGGCCTTGTGACCGGGCTGACCGCAGCGGAAGCAGACTGCTGCAGTCCACCTCCGAGGTGCATTTAGCTCCGACGTGGTTGCCCACGTGGCAGCGGAAGCACCTCAGAGGTCTGGGTTCCAGGAGTTTCACCTGCGCGGAAACCCAGCCCACCAGGAGCCTTCGGCCCTCCCCGACTATTTTTTGGGCCGTCGACACGGGGCAGCTCACCGTAATGGCTTGCATCCCCGTGAAGTCAGGACGAATGGTGCCCGCCCTCACTTGCTCGGCAGAGCACCCCCCAGTCCTGACGATGGCAGCCACCACCTCCTCCACCGTCGCAGAGTCGTCCAGACCCAGGATGCGCATATCAGCGCACTTAGTGGGTCTGGACACTCGGGCCTCGTCTGCACTTAGGGACGCCCTAAGCCTTTCGGCCAGAGCGTCAGCAGTCGGGCCGCTGGCCGCACCAGGGACCTCCAGCATCCGGGCCCCAGTCGCAGTGACCCTTACCCGGAGGCCCTCCGCAACGCCGAGCTCCTGGAGGTTCACCGCCGCCCTCGCCTTGGCAAGCACGTCGCGGTAGGACATGCCCTTCTTCTCCGCCTCCGGCTGTAGTGTGATCACTACAGCTGCGGACTTCGGGGCACGAAGCCTAGCCGCGACACTTCGCTCCTTGCGCCGTTGCCGCCTCTCTCTCTTTTTGGCCGCCCTCGCAGCCTTCCCCGCCTTTCTCTTCTCTCCGGCTACTTGCCAATCGGCGTCGGCCGGAGGGGATGTAGGAGGCGGCGGGGGCGGACGTTTCGCCGCCGGGGCTGGGGCCCTCGCGGGTTTCGGTGCGGTCCCACCTTTAGCCTGCGCCGTGGCTGTAGCTGTGGCAGCCGCGGCGGCAGCATACGAAGCCGCCTTTCGCTGGCCCGAAACCGGCCGGCTCCCCGCTAGCGGTGGGCGCAGAACAATGGCCTCCAGGGCGGAAAACCTGCTCTGGAAAGAGGCCAGCTCCTGTCGCACCAGGGTCAGCACCCGATCCTCAGCAGGTACTGGTCCACCCCGCCCATGTTGCGCCCTCTCCTGCGGCACCTCCCGGGGGCCGGCTGCTCGCAGCCCGGCCAGGTCCGCTCGGAGCTCCTCATTCTCCTTTCGGAGAAGCTCCATGGCGGCTGTCAAACGGGCGACCTCCGCCCGCATTTCGGACATTTCGTCCGGCGGGGGCTCGGACTGGGTGGCCTTTGCTGCCGCTATGATGGAGGCCGTGGCTGCAGATATGGCCCTGTCTTTGGAGGACTGAATCCTCTTCAGGGCCACACTCTTGATTGCAGCTACCACGACCTCCTCAAACCTGACCGCCCGCTCTGAATTGGACCCACCAACGGCGTCCAGCTCACCGCCTGACGACTCTGAGAGGGCTGCTTTGCGGCTGGCCACTCCCAAGTGCTGCCCGTCCGTGTCGAGCCTCTCGGCTCGCTGGGCCGGCTCAGCTGGGCTGGCTCGGTTCGGCTCACTGGCCTCCTTTGCGGCAAGCCCTCTGCCCATGCCCCCCTCATGGACTCCGCCCCGCCGGCTTATTTTCCTGCGGGCCGAGCTCGACCCGCCATCCGAGGAGGACCCCTGGCCATCCCCCGATTTGGGGCGCTTCTGGAAGAACCTTAGGTTCTTCCCAGCAGCCCCAACCACTACGCGCTCCGGCCTCTTAAAAGAGCCCGTCACGCTAGATGCGGCGTCGGACTCCGACCCCACATCACTCCCCACCTCTTTTGATTTGTGGTTTTTAAAATATTTTTCCATAATGTTCCCACGAGTATTTATCATGTTTTACTTGCTCAAAATCATGGTCCGCACTAGTGACTAAATCAAGCTACCCATTAGCCAAGCTTACAACCTCCCTCACGGTGCGCCGCCGCTTGGAGGTTTGGGGAATTTTTTATAGAGGTTAATCTTCCTCGCGGTCCGGGTGGTTAAGCCAAGACCCTCGACCCCCTTCAACAGCCAGAGACATGACCTTAACTGTCTCCGGGGCTACGAGATTAGCAGCAGTGGCAGAAGGGTTGCCCCTCCTGCCTGCCCGGCGGCAGGGTAAGTGCACACCGGGCCCGCTCTGACCCCCCACAGTTGTTGCTCTGCTACTCAGAGCGACCTGTGTGGGGCGATCCTCTTGGCAGAACATTAGCATGCGGACAGCGAAATCCCACTGGGAAATAATCCCAATGGGAAATTGCTGCCCGCACCCCAGGATGTACCGGCCCGAACACTGGTCTTCCCCTAGACGTATCCAGAAAGGAACCCCAGTCCCCGGGCACACGTGGAGGTTTTCTGCCCTGACATCCCTAGTTTCAGGATCATAATAATAAATCTAGCTCTCGTCACCCGTGAGTATATCGAACCCAGCATTTGAATCACCTCCGTTAAATCTTTGAACCATTTCACGACACCAATCAACACGACGGAGCTTTTAGGCCTCTGTCAAATTATGAGGTATCCACCGGGCACAAAGCTTCCTGACCGCTAAATGTTCATGGAGGATTTTTTGCACTTGACTCATACTGATGCCTAAGCTTGTCGAATCTGCTGATAAGCCACTCTTTTGTCAGCCTCTATCATACGCCGCACAACACTGATGTTATCTTCAGTCGTCGCCGTAGAAGGCTGTCCCTCACGCAGATCATCGGTGAGATTAGTGCGACCACGTTTAAACTCATTAAACCAGTTGTAAACAGTGGCACGAGATGGGGCTTCATCGTGAAAGGCCAATCGAAGTCAAAGACATTAAATTATTTACTTGACAATAGACGGGACATTGCGAACAAAATCGTAATCCAATACATTTGTCCTAGTGGTCAAAAGTCGCTCAGTCTAGTGTGGTACGCCTGCGTGTCAAGACGTATTTGTGTCCACCAAAAACAAATATTTTCTAAGCAAATATGCCAAGTTGCGCATTGCGATATTGTAAATCTCGTTATAGTAAAACGGCTGGACCTAACTTCGGTTTATTTTTTTCGTATGAATTATTTATATTTACTCAGTAATTAAAATTAAACAATTTTCCTAAATAGATCTAGAAAATTTGCTAATTTTGTTATAAACGCCCTCTATTGCGGAGTAGTTTTACTACTGCCTCGTTGAGATGTGATGTTGTTTATCGATTTTGTTATCGATAATATTTATTAAGGTAAATAATAAATAACACTTAAAATATAATACTGTTTGAAAATAATCATGTCATTTTATTTAAATGTCAATAAATGAACAAGTACTATTAATTCATGTAGGTGAAAAGTGGATACGGTTTGTTCAGACAGACCGTAGAGAAGAAAATTGGTTTCCATCTGCTTCGTCAAAATTATGCTCGAAGCATTATAAAAGAGAGAACATCTACTTCGGAAAGACTGGTCGATCAATTAAAAAAAAAGGATCGGTACCCTGTACTAGAAGTGAAGTGGTCTGAAATTGTCTTTTGAGGAAATAACCGCACAGCTTTGAGTGGACGTGCAAGGTATTCAGAACGTCAAGAAATTAAAAACTGAACGCGATGTAAACCGGTTAAAATTTTATTTTATTGATCCTTTAGTAAGTGGGAGTTTGTTAACCACTTTTAAAAGTTCGTCAATGGATGGTAGGTCTGACGTTGGGGACACAGGTAGCCCATGCTCTGATGTGGTGCTGGTAGTCGCTATCATTATTCTATCGATCGTCAGGCATAACATTTTTAAATTGAACGTCCGTAGTTTCCGCAATATTAGCGGTATGAGTGTTTTTGACTTTTATATTTTGTACGTACGCATGGTCGACTGACCTGTTTGCTTCAAACCGCAGAGCAGAGCTTATACTATGGATACTACGCAATGGATATAATACTTAAATACTTTCTTTTGTAAATAAATACTTATTTACAAAAGAAATACTACTTATAAACATAAGAAACACGCGGACCAACACAATCACTTATATTCATCACAAAAATATTTGTGTCCTTTGGGAATCGCATTCATGTCCTCGTCATCAGCTGCAGTCTGACACTTGGATCACTAGATCATAATAACGATAATTAGTAATTTGTATGTAAAAATAATTTTATAAATAAATAACTTGTAAACATTGAAACTGCTAATCATTTTATTGCTTTCCTAATTTTTTGGCACTTGTTTCAATCTATTCAAATGCGAAAAAAAAAGTCTTAGTAACTTTTTTCAATATTATCGATACATTTATATCGAAATGGTAAAATCCCTACCACAGGTTTTATACTTTCTACTTAGTGTCACCCTGTATTGCCAGACCTACGGATTTTTTCATAGATCTACGGATTTTGGACCTCGCCTCGGATGTACGTATACATACGGATACAAGATTTACAAATATTTTCAAACATACGTGAAAAAAATATATTTTGCTAAAACCGAAACACAACCGACAATATTGTAAAGAAAATATGCGCTTTGTGATGTAATAGCTCTACTTTACACAAAAAGCGAAATAACCTGCAAAGCAGGCACATTTGAAATGATTTTATTTTGTAAATGTACGGACGCCAGCACATCAAGCTACTACAATCTGTCAAATTTCTTTAATAGATTTTCAACTTTATCGCTAAAGCATTAAGGTTCAAGGTTGATTGGGAAAATTTGACAGTTTCGTGTAGCTTGACCTGCTGGCGTCTGTACGTAAACACACACTGAAACTGATACCTAGTCATAGACGGCGACACGGACAATGGATAGTAGCGAATACAATTCTAAAATCGTTTTTACTGTTTGAGACAGGTTTTGTTTAATTTGTTTAGTTTTTTTTTTATATTTATTTACCATTTGAACTAAGTATATAAGGTTTTTCAGGCTTACTCCACGAATTGAAAATCGGATCTGGCAACACTGACCACACTGGCCACCTACCGTGCAATAGCTGAATATATTTTACTAAATTTAATTCATTTTTGCATTTGATGTTCCCAATTGCCGCTCTAATTTTGCTATATTATACTAGATGGCGTCACTGAGACATGGGATCACAGTTTTTCTATGACATTTCTTTGCATAGCCTCTCTATTGTACCTATCTTAAATCTCTTTGATCGAAGTCTATCATAACTTTCTGGTTGACATCGAAAGGCATAAAAAATCATTGTATGAAAATTTACTCGCGTTAAATTCATGCTGACGTGACGCAGACAATTTTCAATTTGCCGCCAAATCGTAAACAAATGACAAATGAATAAAATACATACACAATAATATTGGCAGAGTTCCATTTTCAAAATTTGAACTTATTTTTTTATTATATCGTTTACAAGTGGCCAGTTCTAAAAACTTTCAGTGTCGCCCTCGTATAAAGTATTTATCCGCGGTTTTGGATAAATACTCGAGTGAAAACGGATATTTATGAGTATTTATTAATGTTTAGTATTTATCCGGATAAAATCACAACATTAAGGCTGTGCCCCATTGTCCATTCTGTCCGTTAGAAAGTCATTGAGCATATCCGGGTTAGATACAGTTGAACGGCCCTTAAGAAATCCGTGCTGAGAAGGGCTAAAAGACTAACTCAGCGCTGCGTAAACTTGGTTGTAGCCAAGCTCTCTCCAAAACTTTTGTTAATATGCAGTTTGGGAATAGGTCTGTAATTAACTATTTCGTTTTTGTGCCCTTTTTTATGCACCAAAGTTATAAAGGTAGACTTCCAGATCTGGGGAATAGGACAGGACAAGAGCGATTTTTTAAAGAATAGAGATACTGGCAAGGCAATGGTTTTAGCACACCGAATCAGCAATTTAGGTGATAAGTGGCCGCAGATAGACCAGCAGATTTAAATGGATCGATTTTACTAATTTACTCAACTATAGCATTTAGATCAATCTCGATTGAGGAAACATATGAGGATATAATGGAATTTGCAGCAGTTTGGGGATTACACTAATTAGTAGGCACATCATTGATAGAATCAAGAAAAGTAAAATAAAAGTGGGAAGAAAATGCATTACAAATAGACTCGGAAGAAGAAATCGTCACATCACCGTACCTGAGGAAACTGGGTATTGCATTGGACTTAGATCGCTGCTTCATAAAGCTCCAAAAGCGTTTAGGATTATTTTCGATGGAGGCTTCTGTATCAGTTAAGTAGTTGGTGTAACAATCTGCTTCAAGTTTATTAACCCGCTCACGTAAATGTTTATAGGTCGCCTCGTCTGAAAGTCTGCCATAAGGCTTAAATTTACGGAGATATGAACTTCTCTTTAATCAAGCGTTAAGTGCCGGGGAGCACCAAACTGTCTTAGTGGGAACAAACTTGTTCTGAATATTCGCTATAGTAGCATAGAAGTAGTTTACGGCGACATTAAGCGACATGTCAAAAAATACGTTCATCCATTCTAAAGCTGCTATTTCCATGTGGCCGCAAAGTCAGCTTTACCGTAAAGGTAACGTACAAAAGGAGCGGGAGTCGGATAGGTGTACTCTGTACTCAGCAAAGTTCATGTCGATACAGAGGGCCGGATGATATTTGTCGGCAGGTGATAAAGGCACCAAAAATTCACATATTGAAACAATTTCACCATATTCATTTAATATTCCATTATATTGATTGAACCCTAAAACACGCAATTCATCTGTTAGCATGTATTCGTCGCCACTACAAATATTCTCAGGTAATAAAGTGTTGTTATTTAATTGCCACAAAACTCCACTCAGGTTAAAATCACAATAACTAAACAATTATCGGCTGGACTGTTTAACACTATACGACTTAAGCTATGGAGAAAATTTGATAATTGGTCGGAAAAAGAGTAACCGCGGTTTTGCTTACATAGATAGATGACGCAAACATTAAAATTTAGGTATTTTCTTGTGCTAGGCTGACGTACACTTATACAAGTTTTCTGCCGAGGAGTGAAATAATGGTGGGGAACCGCAGAAATATACTTACGGACAGCTGCCAAGACACCACCTCCACTAGACTGACCTGTGAGACAGTAATCCCGATCGCGACGCCATACAATAAACTGATCACTAAATAACTCCGAGTTTGATATCGTCGACTAACCAAGTTCCCGTTAAAACATAACATCGTTTGAAAATAGGCATAGTTGGCGAAAGAAGGATTCAGTCTACCAAGACTGAATCCTTCTTTCGCCAACTGTTCGTGAGCTCCGTACAAACGGAGCCCACGAACATTCTGATAATACTGTTTTTTATTGTCGTTTAAAGCCATCGATAATCAGAATTATTAGCACGATAACAACCACTTAAGTACCAAGATGCTAAAAGACTAATGATTGCAGTGTCTGTCAGTTTGACCCATACGTGCTTGTACTATTTCTCCTTTGCTATTGTTCAGGTTTTGTTTAGCAACTTTTTGGAGTCAGAGTTGAGGTGATCATTCACATAAACCCGGTTCGTTTGGCCTAAGAATCCAAGGTCATGGGCGGATAACGTCTTGAAAGAGCGTAAAGCCGCTACAAAGTCCTTCTTGACATATCTGTTCAGAAAGCTGACCAAAATTGATTTGTCCTTTGTGTTGAACAATGGAATCCTGGAAATGTGGTTGATCTAGGTTTAAGGAAAAGTAAAATTAACCGTTTGGCTGATCCAAGATAGCGAACAGATTTTCGTCTGTTTTAAGGGGAATGCCCTAAATTTCCACATTGTTCAGCCTAGATCTCTGGTCGCTGGCAGACAACTCCGACTTAATCATGTCAATGTCAGACTGAAGACAGCAAACAGATTCCTGTAGATGCTCAAGACCAGCAACTCTAGTCTCAATGCCTGCAAGTTTAGCAGCTAAGTCATCTAGCCGTTTACCCTTGAATTCACAACTAACTTTGAGTTATTTGAGTTCCTCTTTTATAGATTTGATATTATCAGACAGAGTCGGCAGGCCAGAGATTCGGATACTGACCGCCGAAGTGGACAGACGTGCCCTGTCTCTAGTCTCAGTAGAAGCCATGTGCGCAACACATGGAACGGTTAATGTTGAGTTTGAATGTCGCATTTAAAATTGGAACGCTATTTCGTGTTGTTTTTGTGGGTGCAAATTAAAACACCTTAAAACGGTGGTAAAGTGGCATACGGGCGTTCCTGATCTACAGCCCGAGGCCTAGGCTTTTCGGCTTTCCGGCCGAGGACCCGGGTGACGTCGAGCGACTCTGCGTTGCGGGTCAATTTGGTGAGATCTTTCCGTTTATTTCAGGGATCTCCATTGAAAGCCGATCCGATTGTGTTTTAATTTGTTAATTTGGACTTTTGAAGCCACGCGCGAATTCAACATCATTTCAAGCCATAGCTGAGTTTTAGGAAAAAGTTTTCATAGTAGCTTTATACGCTTTATTATTCTAGCCTAAAATACGGTACCACTCTAGATTTCCTACTTCACGCCGTTCTTATTTTAACATTGTGCTAAATTACCAAAACGGTCTTAAATAAGTTATCAATTTCCTAACTTGTAAATCAAGTTTGTGTACCTACGCGCGCTATATGAAACCCGCAGTGGAACAAAAAAAGAAAACAAAAAACTACCCCAAACCCTTAAGTTTGCATAACAAGGTATATTTCTAAAGATCTACAAAGAGTGAAGCTCATAAATTTCAGACCGGACGCTCTCTCTATTGTTCTAAAGCTGCACATTTGTCGAAAAGGCCTACCAAAACCATAAAAAAATAATGGACAAAAGATGGGAATTGCTTGTTTAGAACTTTAGCCCATCAAGACTTAGCTTCATATATTTTGGAGCATCGATATGACGACAGAATTCTCCTAGCACTTCTAAATAATATACAAGAGCTCCTCCCTAACAGCGGCCTCTCCCAGGAACAAAGGATATGTTATCCTTTGTTTTCATTACATAACAATGCAGTTTAACAAGGCGTTCTGGGGCGGAGAGGATATCTTAATCGCCGCGTCTGAGTTCTATCTAATTAATGTGCATGTGCACACGGATACAATAAACACACTGGTGTATTCACCAGTACCAGCCACTACTAGGACGAGCACAATGATAGTTGGGTCATGACCGACGACGAGCATTACAAAGATCTAATGTAAGAAATAACCAATGTCAAAACATCACAACATACTAAACCTTTAATTAACGGACAACCCACGAAACCCCAGTCTCAAAGTAACAACACCCAATTGGTTAGCTCATTAACACAGTGTGAACAACAAGTATCATTATATACACCGTTATCAGACGTAGTCGCAGATGTCACTGGGTTCATAATACTAAGAAACCAGCCGTCTACCGCAATAAAACACACTTGCGTATTGCAACCTGGATCGTTCGTGGGGCCTCAAAACCGGCAAAAAAGATAAAATAGACGCTGAACTTTCACTTAGGGGCATCCATGTAGCCTGCATACAAGAAACAGGGATGAACTCAGGAGCATACACACTACAAATGGCACCTCTATGGTACCACAGGTAAGATACACCGGGGACTGGCAATTTTAATCAGAAAAGATGCCCAAATTGAGTTAATTAACAGGAAAAAGGATACAGACGCAATGTCAGCTACTCTTAAAGTCGACAGAGAAAATGACAAGCCTGCTCCTTTGTATATAATCAACTCTCACATCAACAGTTGTACATTCATAGCAAACAGATCCTTCACAGGCTTATTTAACTCGATCAGACAAAAACCAAGGAAATGTACTTTAATAATTCTTGGCGACTTTAACGCCCATATTGGGTGACATGATACACAAAATTACCAACGCAAAGGGCTTATTCAACAAAACCTACATCATGACTTCTCCAACTGCAACTGGGAACTGTTAATGGATATAGCCAACAGGGAAAAACTGCAAATAGAAACGACAAAAGCGAGATCATCATGCAGGCTAACATGGTCAAAGGGCACTCAAAAGTCCCAATTGGATCACATTATAACGCCACACGCGACAGAAAAACTCTTTGAATTTATTAAAGGTGGGAATGAGCCGCTAAGAGCATATCCGACCATAAAATCATCTGGGGTTTGCTAAAGCAAACCGAATTTCAAACAAAAAGAAAACACAAAACACAATAATACACAAAGACAACAGCTACCCGCGAAGGAGACAATAATAGTGACAAACACGAAATAGAAAAAACAGTGGAAGTGCCACGCAGCTATCGCGCGTGTGTCACAATTATGCGGAGCTCCGCAACACCGGCTCAGTTGGGATTAGCTACTTGCTGTGATATGACGTCTCGAACGTAACGAAAAATATTACAAATATGCCTTATTGTGCAATTTTTACATGCAAAAACGATAGCAGGACAAAAAATGTATCTTGCGGAGGTGTATCGTATCACCGGTTATTATAAAACTATGATATATTTCAATATAATCGTTTTTATTGACAAAACCATATTTATTACTTTGTTGCGAACTAAAAACTACCTTATGTCCATTGTTCAAAGTCTAAATCAACTTGCTCGCTGTCTTGAATATCATCGTATACATTCTAGAAACTTCGACGCTACTCGATTAGGATAGGACACATTCAAATAGTTCGGTATCGATAAAATAATAAAATGTGTATTTATATAGTGAAACTTACACGTTACCATGACATATTATATGCTCGTTGTCGTTCTTCTCGATTAATTGAAATAAATGGTTGGAGTTTGAGTACTCATATTCTGACAAATAAACCAATCATTCATTCATAGCTGGACGTAGGCCTCAAAAGTAACTAATACTAATAAAGTATATAAATATTTCAGTTTTCCCTAAGATCCTTTTACCAAGGAGAAATGGATAGAAGCTACGAGAAGACGGAACTGTATTCCGTCAAAATCAAGTACATAGAATCTGTTCAGAACAATTTAAAAACTTCAAAAAAAGGCTACATATTTTTAAAAAAGATAACGCAATTCCGACAATTATTAAACAAATATGTTTTATTTCAAGTACAATAAATAGTTTAAATTCACTATTTATCGTTTCATTTAACCATTTTACCTTTTATACTAATCGGACTTTGGTCCGTTACATAAGATAAAAAAAATTAATTACAATTGTACAAACATCGATATTAAATTATCGATATCTTGTCCTCATCTCTAGCTGAGTAGAAAAATAGATAACAAGTGCATACGAATATGACATCTATTTCAATGACTTTAGGGTGCTAAATAGAGTAAATTGGTTACAGCGCCCTCTAGCGTTGAGTAGCTGAACTCGTTGTGGATTACTCGAATTTGATTGTTACATGGAAAAATGGACTTCATTGATTTTGACATGTACAATAAAAACAACACTCATGAGTTGTAATAAGATTTAATTTTGAACAACAATAAATAAACTTTTCGCCAAAGTTGCGTTTATAATTAGTAGCCAATTATATCATCGTTTTCTGTGTATTGAAATTTTGCAAGTGTGTGAGTTTGGCGACACTGGTTCCCGTACTAAGGAAGTCTAAGGGCACTTCCACTGTTTTTTCTATTCCGTGGTGACAAAGGACTTTAACTATAAACAATGCTATTATGCCGCCCTCAATAGCAAGTTCACCAAAATAAAATACCAAGATTGCATAACAAAACAGTTAAAAAATATAGGAATGAACTTAACGGAGGAAAACATCGAAATACCCTGGAATCACAACAGAAGTATTAAAAGCGGCTGCCCAGGAAACTCTAATTCTTCAGCCAGTTCTCTCTAGGGATCATCGACTAGCTCTTGCTAACCTACAAAAGGCTAAATTCTTACAAAGCAGGCAACCAGATAATCCAAATAGGCATAACCGCGTAAAAGAATGTCAGGCAACGCTTGAAAAGTTTAAATATCATGAGGAACAAAAAGCATGCAAGGCCTGCCTCAGCGGACTGGGGAAAAACCACCCTGCAAAACGCAGACGCAAACAGAAGACGCTGTACTTTTTTACAGGAGAAACAAACTTCAAACGAAACGTCGAAGTAGATCTACTTATATACGATGACCAAAGGGGGCAAACTTAAAAAAAAAAAAATCCGATGGCCGTCTTATACCAACAGTTAATATAAAAAAGCCGATAACTGAAGTACAATGTGATGGACCCACTAAAGATGACGTAATGGAAATCATCAAGAAAATGCGGAACGGGACAGCTCCCGGGACTGACCAAGTAGTAATCAAGGTATACAAAGCGATGGACAGAATGGACTTTACCGGCCATAAGAAACGCCAAATTGTTACTACTATTCATAAAACACTCGAAAATGGACTGGAAATTAGCCAGACTAATGTATCGAATGGTCATCGTTCCGTGCATGATACATAGTTTGAAAGTATCGGCACTTACTAAAGCTAACAGGTCAAGATCCAGAAAATATGAGCGAGTTATCATGAGATTTGATAAACCACTCTAGGAATAAACCAAGACAAAAGAAAAATGCATGAAACCTTGACGGAAAAACAGTAACCAAACGCATCAAGAACCACAGGATGTGCTACCTCGCACATGTTTACAGGCGCCGCGTACCACATCTGCTGCATGCAGCAATGGAGTACAAGGCCAAAACTAAGAAGGTCGGCCGACCTATCTACTATCTAACACATGGAACGACAACTTAAAACAGGACATGAAGTACTTCGACAAGGGAATCGATTTTTGGATAGATACGGCGGAAGACAAAAACAAAATCAAGATTGCTGCTAGTGAGATATACAAAAAATCGGAAACGGATAGTAGCGAGAACTCCGACGATGACATTGAAAACAGCAACATCTAATACAACATAACACAGCAGACCAAGGACATACAAGGGAACCGAGAAAGCAGTAGAACCTTGCCAAAAGATTCACGGGTGAAGCTCGACCTGAAGCACCTGGCCGCGAAGTCTTTCCATAGAAAGAATCCATAGACAAATATCACCCATCTCTCCACTAGTCCAATGCTTACTTTAGGATGCATATCCGGTAAGCTCTTCAATCCTACCCTATCCTAGGGGCACGTCTTCCCTATAAAAATCGCACCCCCTGGTCTACTTCTTGATATGCAATGGTTGCTGTAGCACCATGAACATGAGGCTACAGGAGCTAGTGGGAATCTTGGGGTTCATTCTATTAATCGAGTCTGGTCAAACCATGCTGGGATCGGTGCAATTCATATTTATATTCATCAGATAGAGTCGGCAGGCCAGCAAGTTCAACCTTGAGCTCACAAATTTCATTCAGGATCACGTCCAGAGACGCAGGTTCAGGTGTTGGTAATGGAGATGGGGAAGGAGTCAGTGATGATGAGGAAATTCGGCACTTAGGACATTTCCAAGCCACCCTTCGGTCAGCTCCTACTTTCCTCCACCCACCCTCTGTGATGCTAGCACAGCCAAAATCGAAGTGCCGATTGCCTGCGGCAAGACAGCGTAGTGATGAGAACCACTGATGTAACAACCCAGTCGAGCAAGGTGTGTAGGTACTTGCGTAGCGATCGCGCGAAGTGTGTAGCGGACAAGGGAATTGTGTGCTTGCTTAGTGGGTGATCACGAGTAACTGCTGCAATTGTCCAATACATAACCCCTTGTCTATTAAGCAGACTTATTAAGTTCGGTAACAATAGAAAAAGTAATTGTGTCTCATTAGTGACAGTTGAGATCTTAATCAGCCTATAATGTTCCCACCGCTGGGCATAGGCCTCCTATCGGTGAGAGGGAGTGGGCCGTAATCCACCATGCGGGCCCAATGCAATAAAAATGCATAATTAGCACTGTAATGGTGAAGGGTTGATAGATATGGATTATTTAAAATTATTTATTGCAGAATTTAAAAGCAACATTAGAAATTGTTATATGTAACTCTATAGAAATGATAAAGAAAAAGAACGACCAATAATAAATTATTTACATTGTCCTGCTTTAAATTTTATAGCTTTGTTCCTATGGTCCGAATGCTTTAATCACAAAACACAAATATTTAACCATAATGAGTCATTTATAGGTATCCTGTGAAGTAAGTGTTGTAAAAAACTTTCATCTTACCCCCTCTGGTCGGTCACTATTCATTTATTGTTGGCTGATCTCGCGGGGCCTCCCCTAAAATACTGAAATCCGATCAAAACCGAGTGTTAGATATGATCTAAATGAATAGATATTAACAAAACTTGACTGCTTTCTATTATTCAAATAGTTCGTACGTTTTATAGTTTTATTCGCATGCATGGAACACAATTTCACAAACAATACAAATAATAAAACTTGACTATCCGAATCAGAATCACTGTTGTCTTTTATTGACATAATTGACATACTAACTGACATTAATTACAACGTGACACTCATGACAGTTGGTTGGATGGTATTAAGTCAAAAATCCCACAGACGTAATTTTTTTTTTATCAACCTGAGGAAGTATAAATTGTTTAATTAGCATGGATAGATAGGATGGTCGAGCCGCTGGTTCATAGCTAGACCGGTGCCTGTGAGCGCATTGCCATGTATTCCTAAAGAAAACGTAGAAACTGCGCGCCGCTTGTGTGCCCGCGCCTTGACGCCGCCTCGACTCTAGCTCGTTTGGGCGACCCGCCTAAGTTCGTAAGATTAAGGAAGTGGAAACCTTGTGTACAGTCTCCTGTACCATGGCTGTACCAAACAGACAGCAGACGTGCTGCTCTCGGTTCACAGATCGCAGCATAAACTTTTACTGGATAAATGATGGCCTGTTGTGTCTGAAGATCGTTTAATATGTTCAAGTAAAACTAAATTAATATAGACCTGAAAATATTTATTGAAATTTTACCAACAATTTATATTACTATAAAGATAAATAACATAGATGTCAATAAAGCGCCAAGATACATGCACATCCTGTAAAAAAATACGTGGGATTCACAAGTTGTGCTCCCGAGTCACTCGTCAGTTTATGAACACGACGAGTATCTGTTCGTAGAATTGGTGTTGGATAGATTACTAGAGCAGCTTGACCTTTATCTTCATTCTTTTTTATTTTTTCATCAAGCCATGCTTTAAAAACATAGGTTGGTAAAACATCTGCCATCCTTTTGTTTACAGCATATGTAGCCGACATCTCTCTAGAGCATTCCTCTTGACCTTTAACAACAATACCCATAAGCTCTTTATCAAATATCACAGGACCACCCGTGTCTTTGAAACACGTCACTACCTTTGTTTCGACGCAGTCAAAATACACTTTCAAAACATCTGTTATTTCGTCTGGGGAACGGTTTTCCATGCCTATAAACTGAAGGTGTTTCGTTTGCCCAACATCGGCATTCAATCCAAACCCTATCCCTTCTAAATCGACGACGTTGCGAGGGTTTGTGTAATTGCTGAGGATTACTTTTGATGCAAAGCTATTATTATGTTTCTCGGTGTAAATAATACCAACATCTTTTAGTGAATCCGATCCAGTAAAAGTGGGGAATCTCTCAGTTTTTATAACATGAAGCGATACCGTTGTTTCGTCCTTCTTGTCAGTAGTGGTATTCAATAAAACGTAACTTAAAGCAAATTGAGTACACTGAGCTGTAGTTAATATCAATCCATTGGAAACTACAACACCAGAACACAGATATTCATTTTGTTGAGACATTATAGCGGCCATGAATGGAAATTGTTGGTGAATCGCCGACTGTATTTCATGCATTTGACTATTTTGTCTTCTCGTGCACGTAATATTATTAGGTTCACTTTCAACGGGGAGGTCCAGGGATTCATCTTTGGAGTCATCGCTTGTTTCGCCGTTGTCATCTCTATTTTCATCCACACTTTTTTTTACATTTTCCCCAGCACACGTAGTTATAAAACCGAATGCAAATACAACGGGAACTAGAAAATGCAGAAAAACGTTTTCAGTCTTCATCATTAAAACATGCCAATTTTTGCTAGAAGAATAATCTAGTTCCTTTTTCGTATCTATCATGTCATAATCATTTATTTCTTTTTTAATAAAATTTTTTTATGCAGCCAGCAAACTATGATTCTTGCACACTATTCTCTTTATCTTTGACTAGCGACCCGCTCCAGCTTCGCATGGTCTTTACGACATATCAAAACATAAGTATCTAAGTTTAATAATAATCTAAAACCCAATCTCTCTCTCTCTGAATAATACAGCTGAAGAGTTTGTTTGTGTGAACGCGCTAATCTCTGATAATCCATTAAAATTATATACTATAATTAAAAAATATTTTTGAATTTTATAGCGCAATTCTTGGAGAGGGTAGATAGACTATTTAACATCATGCTAGGACCATTAGGAGCCGAGCGAAAAAAAAAGATCGTGACGGGATGGGTCGGGGAACAAGAATTTTCACACGGACGAAGTCGCGGGCAGAAGCTAGTGTATAATATAATACACATAAACCTTCCAGAATAAATTGACTAAATGTTATAATTAATTGGCTTATGAAATTATAAAAACAGTCAAGTTTGAGTGTGTGATCTTTCCAACTAGGTACCTATCTGTTGAAATTGAGATTAAACCCATACTAAACAGGGTCCAAAAGAAAGAAGGCACGAAAGGTGTATTCGAGAGATTATAGGATTGTTTCGTTTGACAGCTATCATGACTATTCAAGGTATGTACTTTTCTTTCAGGTATGTACCTATCGTATTTCTTTCCCATCCTGTAATAAATCATACTCACGCGCGGCGATGATCGAGTTCTTTGCCATTATTCCCACGTATGGAAGACGGTTGTGTAAATTTATTTTTGTTTTTATCTTACTTTATAGTGCACTTGGTGGCAGTATAATGTGCAGTTCGTTTATTTGTGATGTTTTATCAATAAACGATCAAAATGCCGTGCGTGATGAGTGATGAGAAATTGGCCAGAGTAGGCAATGCACAGAGACGCGTGGAAGGTTATGGGGAGACGTTTAATCAGCTTGCCATCATCTGCCTGGCCTTTTCCCAACTATTTTGGGTTCGGCTTCCAGTCTAACCGGATGCAGCTGAATACCAGTATTTTACATGGAGCGACTGCCTATCTGACCTCCATAACGGCATAACCCAACTACTTGGTAATAAGATAACCCTTTTTTTTTTTTTTTCTTTGGGAAATCATCAAATGACCCCTCCCGCTCTGGGTGGAGAGGAAGGGAGTGTCAGACTCTTACTGACTAAAACCCACCCATGTTCCTTCCTTCGCCTTTTATGTTCCGGGGTAGCGGTAACCCTTTCGGACAATCCCGCTGACCCGGCTGGCTTCGGCCCTAAGGGGCCCCTCGAATTATGCTGACAACTCTTTGAGGCGCGCGTGGAACACTTATACGATACCCCTTAGAAAGACTGGTTGTCAGACTTTCGGGCTTCTGGCTACCCGTAACGACTGTCAAAGATCCACGAATGATAGCCGGGACCAACGGTTTAAACTGCTTTCCGAGCCACGGAGGGGTTTCGGTATGTAAAGATGGTCACCCATTCACAGACCAACCGCGGCAAGCGTAGCTTAACCTGATCGATTGACCTGTATGACTATTAAATATTTAGTTACGGGACTATACAGTACAATAAATAAAACGATAAACCAAAGAGTGATGACTTGACATTGTGTGTGTGGACCATACGTGACTTTAGCTATATAAAGACGACATAAAACCAAAGACAAGATTTTTATGAAGTTGACAGTTGACAGTGACACTTATATTCAGAAAGAATCGGTTCATTGCATAGTTTGTGAATTTCATAAAATAAGTGAGTTGGCTGATTCTGTGATTTTTCAATTACCATTCTTTGAATTAAGTCATCAAAATGTCAAAAAAGAAGGGAACCAAGAAAATCCAAGACTTCGATGACGATTTTGAGGAGAAAAAGACTATAACAAACGATCATGAGGTAACCTCTAAAAGTAAGGGAAAAGGGAAGAAGAAAGGTAAAAGCAACGCAGGTGGTTGGAGCGACAGTGACGAAGGAAATGTGCAGAAGAAGGTTTTAGCATCCGATGATGAAGATGTACCCAAGCCAGTGGCAAAGAAATCACAAAAGAAAGGTACACATATGCTAAGAAAATTCAATGTTATAATTTGCATTGCAACTAGGCTCATGACAAACCCTAACTATAAATGTTGTGTATCACTAAATACATCTTTATTTAAATTTCAATGTGTTTAAAATTAATATGTTATATGAAAATGTCCTTCCATCTAATGTTTTCCTTTGCAAGTGTGTGATGCAACACAAACATCGGGTTGGATCTAATATTGTTTGGCAGGAGTTAGGGGGTAAAAGGGGTTAAAGCTGGTAGGGGTTGGGTCCCCGATTATAATTCTTATTAAAAGGTAATGCATATTTTTAGAGATATTAATAAAAAAATCAACCCTTAAATCAGATAAAAAGTGAAAACGAAAATTTAAAATGGGTGATTGACAACCAAATCTTGTAGTATATTGTCCATGGTGTAAAATGTTGTGCAAAATTGATAAAACAAAATGTAAAAATAATTATGAATGTTTTGTTGTTTTATTTGTTTTTATAACATTCTACAAATTCTGCTCAGAAGAAAATTAGTGTACCCCCACTGATTGTATGTGTGTACAGAAGGCAATGTTATTACTGTTATTAGGAGAACATATGATGCAAGAAAGAGAGAAGCAAGCTTGGGACTTGGGGCACCCCGACTCGGACTGGTTAGGTTTGAAGGAGATGGCAGGGTCTGAGTTCGCTCACTAGATCCCGCTATCTCCTTTGTGGTTATTTTTTTTTTAAACCAACTAAAGTGTTTTGAGAGTTGGTTACAATAATTTGTTTATCTCAAGAATGGTGCATTACTTTTTTATGGAAGTAGTGCAAGAGGTGAGGGGTCACCGGCCCACACACGCCCCCCTCCTTAATGTTGTTACAAAATATAATACCCAACTTTTCACCCTAAAATATCTTGAAACTTATAACTATATCTTTACAGAAATTATAAGTATTCATATTTCTAAATGAAAACAATGTAATAGAATTAGGCAAATAATTACAGGGAAAAATAAAAAGAAGGGTCAGGACTCTGATGAAGAACAAGATGATACTAAGTCAACAGTTAGTAATGCAACAAGCACTGCACTGAAACCAGCAGCCAAGTCAAATAAAAAGAAGAAAGGTAAGAAGCATTATGATGGTAATATTATTTCTATAACTTTATAACAAACTAAACTCTGATTTTTAATTTGCTAGACTAAAATGACAGCTGCAATCAACCTTTTTTTTTTCAACATGGCAGTATTTGCTAGACTAAAATGACAGCTGTGATCAACCTTTTTTTGTCAATATGGCATTATTTAGTACTAGCTGCGCCCCGCGGTTTCACCCGCATAAGTTTCGATCCCTTGGGAATATCGGAATAAAAGTATCCTATAAACCTATAGGATTAACAAATCCTGGTGCCAAATTGTGCCAAATTTCATCCAAATCTGTTCAGTAGTTTGAGTGAAAAAGTAACAAACGTACATGTGTGTGTGTGTGTGTGTGTGTGTGTGTGTGTGTGTGTGTGTGTGTGTGTGTGATTAGATGTGATTTTAGTTTAGCAAATTAAAAATCAGAGTTTATATTGTGACTACAATAGATGTAAGTTAATAAAAGTCAAGTTTGTAATGGTAGTCGGATTGTTCTATCAGAAATTTCTTAGTAGCAGCCTGGAGTTTGCTTGGTTAAAGGCAATAAGCTTGCCCCTTGTTATAACATAAGTGGCATAATTTGGGTGTACTATATACACACCCAAGCCTAATACAAGTGTGATTCTTCTCCATAGGTACCTACTACTCTTTCGAAACTCCTTGACAGTACAAAAGTACCTGTAAATGGTTTAATTGAAATAAATGCATTGAGTTAGAGTTTGGTTATATGTATTATGTTTAATGCAAGTACATTACTTCATTATATTTCAACAGAATATCAGTATTTGGCAATGTTTCAACCATTCAGGTTTGGCAATGAATTTGATATAAATTTTTATTTATAGGCAAAGGTAAGAAGGATGAAGACTGGTCTTCAGAAGGAAGTGATGTGGAACTCGGAGAAGCATCTGAAGAAGAAATTGCAAAACCTGTTAGTAAAAAGAAAAGTAAGTGGTCATTTGTAGAAAGTAATCTATAAAACCAGATTTATCTGGGTTTTTGCCTTAGTTGGACATTATTTAAATGTTACACTCATACTTGTGTAAAGCCGAATTTACATTACGAAACTAGTTTTTGAAACTTAGTTATTTTGGCTATACACGGTGGCAGGGACATCGACGCGCAACCTGTAATCATGGATTTAGTACATGATTCTGGACCCCCCTGTGTAGAAATTATTGGAGGTTATTTAAAAAAAAAGCTGTTGTATAGAGTTTAACCGCACAGGTATTGCATTTTCTATGAAACAGCTGTTTTTTTTTATGATATTTCAACACATAGAGGTTCAGAATCATGTACTGAATCCATGTATACAGCTTGTGCGTCGATCTCCCTGCCACCCTGTATATTCGGCTTTAGGAATGGGTACATGATAATAGTGTTCTCAAACTTTCAGAGGGTGGCTGAGAGTTTAGTTGTAAATATACACTGTAACAGATGGGACATTGCCCCTACAATAAGAATAAAGTAATTGATCATTATTTCTAAGTTTGTATTGGTTTTATCAATATTTTAAATGTTTATTGTACTTTGCAGCAAAAAATAAAAAGAAAAATATAGAAGCTGAATCTTCAGAGGATGAGGATCAAGATGACTCCAAGTCAGTAGTGAGCAATGTTTCTAGTAACCAACCCAAACCTGCTGCCAAGTCAAAGAACAAAAAAGGTATGTTTTAAAACATAGAATTAAGTAACTTAATGAACTATTTACCAGTAGCGACATCTTGTGAGGGCTTCACACCTTGGATGATTTACTAGCTTCTGCTATTTGTTCCTCCGACCCACCCCGTCGCATCGCATCGCCTGTCCGCGCTATTGCAACGTTTTCGCTCAGCATCCTTTCTGACTTTTTTGGTTTTTGCTCGGCACCTGAGGGACCAAGCGTGATGTAAAGTAGCTGACCCTACACTGCTGACACTATAGCCTTCCCAATAATGGGGCTATCAGATACAAAAAGATTTTTCAAATCCGAATCGTAGTTCCTAAGATTATTGCGTTCAAAAAAACTCTTGGGCTTTGTTATTAGTATATAGATTATTGAAACTGTTTCAGGCAAAGGAAAGAAAGAAGACTGGCCAGATGAGGAGAGTGATAAGGAACTGAAAATGGAACCTTCAGAGGATGAGGAAGAAATTGTTATTCCTGTAGTTAAGAGTAAAGGTACTTAAATTTTAGTATGTAATTTTGAAAGCCTTATCTTGCAATATGATTCAATGAAGGTCTAATTTAAATTACAAAAAATACATATAATTATCTAATTTTATATCCACTACTGGAATAACTTACTGAATTATTATTTTACATTCACAGGTAAAAATAAAAAGAAGAACAACATGGATGATTTAGAAGCTGAATTAAAGAAGTTTGAAGTGAAAGACCCTGAACCTGAACCAGTAGTTGAGGAACCACCTCCACCGCCTGCTAAGACGAAGGTATGTTCTTAGTCATTATAAAAGGAGTTTATTTTCACATAAAGCATTTCAAGTAATGTATAGTCTGTTCCAAATGTATGTGATGAAAGTGTAAACAAACCCTGTTCAGGTTAAATTCATAGGCAATTACTTACTAAAGGGACATTCATCTGTATTTAGAAGATTTCAACTTTATATCTCACTATTTTTTCCAACAATTATTGCTTGAATTACATTATTAATTTGTAATTGAGAAATCATCAACGAAATATTGTGGTTATAAAATTAACTTCATTTTCAAACGAAAAACTTTTTAAAGTTATTTAAAATAAGAATTTTGTGTTTAAATATTCAAATAATTTGTAAGTGGCACTATAAACTGGCATCTACATGTACGTTTTCTGATCCATTTGTTTACATTTTCATCAGAACTTTTTGGAACAGAATGTAGGTAATTTAGATTGATTATATACATATATATGATTTTTGTGTTTTTTTTTGTTTTTTTTTTTTTTTTTTGTTTTGTTTTTGTTTTTTTTTTACTGGTCTCTTTGTTACAAACAGGACAAAACCAAGAAAAGTAAGAAAGAAGAAATTGTAGAACCTGAAGGTTCAGCTGATGAAGCATCCATGGAGACTGATGACAAAGTGGCGGAACTTCCTGAGAAAGAGAAGGAAGAGCCATCTGAAAAGAAAATGAGTCACAAAGAGAAGAAAAAGTTGAAGAAACTGCAAGAGTATGAAAAGCAGATGGAACTACTGACCAAGAAGGGAGGTCAGGGCCACAGTGATCTCGACGCCAACTTCACTGTCAGCCAGGCACAGAAAACTGCTGGTATGTAGTATGTAACGTAGCTAGCTTTTTATGAATTGTTATTTTTGCATGAAATTATGAAACAATCTATGATTCCACATTTCCTATTGCTTATTATTTAATATAACTTCAGGTCAAATGGCAGCCCTTGAAAACGCAGTGGACATAAAAGTGGAAAACTTCTCAATAGCTGCTAAAGGCAAAGATTTGTTCGTGAACGCGAACCTGTTGATCGCGAACGGTCGGCGGTACGGTCTGGTGGGCCCGAACGGTCACGGGAAGACCACGCTGCTGAGGCATTTGGCGCAGCGCGCCTTCCCTCTCCCACCCCATATAGACATACTGTTGTGTGAGCAAGAGGTCACTGCCAGTGATATGAGCGCTGTTGATACTCTGCTTGAGGCTGATGTTAAAAGGACTGGTAAGATTTTATGTTACCATACTTATAATATTCTAATTAAGGTACAACTATACTGTACCAGTAAGTACCATCATATAAATACTTCTGTTTTCTTCTTTTACTAGTTTCTAAGCCTTAACTTCTATTACCAGAACCAAATTAATCGGAAACCGTAAATCTGAGGGGCAATTCTCGTAATTTTAATAACGTTCACAGTCTGATCTCAGTCTCAATCTGTCAAAAATACGTCTAATTTCCCTACATTTTGACATTTGTTTGTCGCCGAAACGAGACTGCGACTAGATTTTGAACGTTTTAAATTATGAGAATTGGCCTTCTGGTATGAGTATTAAAAAAATAATGTTTTCTTTGTTTAAATAATAATGTTTTCTTTCCATTTCAGAATTGCTCAAGGAATGCAAAGAATTAGAAGCTTTAATAGAAAAAGGAGATCTCAGCAAACAAGATAAGTTAAACGACGTGAGTACCAGCGTGTGTGACTGTGTGAAAGATGTTAGGGCTAGGAAAGAATGAACACTGAGATGAGCCAACAGGCTAATAGGGATGTTTGAGTATGATAGACCGAATAACGGGACAAAGACCAGACAATCAGTATGTACATAAAATAACATCACGCCTGTATTTCCTCGAAGGGTTAGGTAGAGGTGTACCTATAATACATCCACATTTCGCTAGTTACGATTAAGTTCCATGTAATAGGGGGTGAGCCAGGCACAAGTCCAGACTCTGGGTTACTACTAAGAAATCCCTGATGGAATGATCATGGATGGATGGATGGATAGGATCATGATTTATTTTAGCGTTTAGCTATCCAAAATAGCAGCGTCATTGCTGCAACCTATCGTCCAAATAGAAGAAAGTCAAAAGTTAAAAACAAATTGTTCCCGCAGTGCTATTCTGTAAAAATCTCTTCGTCAAAACTAAGGTGAAGTGAGCTGTCATTGCACCTGATGTTAGGGATTACCACTATTGACAGCTCACTTCACCTAAATCATCACGGTGAGATTTTTACAGAATAGATCGGCTGTATTTAACATAGATCTCTTCAACAGGTATACGCGGAGTTGAAAGCGATAGGCGCGGACTCAGCCGAGCCGCGCGCGCGTCGTATCCTGGCGGGTTTGGGCTTCAGTCGCGAGATGCAGAACCGAGCCACCAAGAACTTCTCCGGAGGTTGGCGTATGAGGGTGTCACTCGCTAGGTACGCAGATAATTCAGCTTATATTTTCGATAATATGGTAAATTGATAGAAATAAAACGTATCTGGTATATGTACCAGATAGGACGTATTTCTATCACCGTATTCATTTTATATTTGTTATTTGCAGAGCTCTATACATAGAACCTACACTGCTGATGCTTGACGAGCCTACAAATCATTTAGATCTGAACGCTGTCATTTGGTTAGACAAGTAAGTGCAGCCATTAATTATTATTTGTTGTCTTGTATCAATTATAATAGCTATATGGTCAGATCTGTTTATGCATTCAGAAACAGGACTCGACCGTACGTATAGCACATAGATTTTTAGAAAAAGTATGATTCATTGAGCGTTGTCTCTGCCACTCATACCTGTGGCTCTTTCTAAAGTTCGTTATATCGTTATTACTCCCGGGTACTGTACATTTTCTTTTGCATTGTTAATATAACTATGCTGGCTACCTATAGAGCTATTAATATAAATATGCCTGAGAGCAGTGGTGGCCTAGTGGTATCAGCCGTGATTTACGAGTTGTAGGTCGTAGGTTCGAACCCAGACAGGCGCTTTACTTTGCGTAAATTATTTCACCACTGCTCTCAAAACGGTGAAGGAAAACATCGTGAGGAAACCGGCATATTCTAGAACCAAAAATTCGAAGACATGTGACATCTACCAACCCGCATTGGGCCCGCCTGGTGAATTAGGGCCCAGTCCCTCTCACCGAGACGAGGTTTGAGGCTTGTGTCCCAGCAGTGGGAACATTATAGACTGATATTATGCTGCCTATAATTGGATACTGAAACTCCGTTCGACGTGATGGGTATCAATATCTAACAGGATAAAACAAAACAAAAAAATCACAACTCAGACTTCAAGTAACTAACAACACTATAAGCGTTCGTTGAATGTCGAGTTTCGCTAACTAATTTAATTTGACCCTGTATAAAATATGCTGTATGCAGTAGAAGTACAGACGCTAGCACATCAAGCTACTACAATCTGTCAAATTACATTAATAGATTTTCAACTTTATCGCTAAAGCATTAAGGTTCAAGGTTGATTGGGAAAATTGGACAGTTTCGGGTAGCTTGACCTGCTGGCGTCTGTACATTAACATACCTTTTTCAGCTACCTTCAAGGTTGGAAGAAGACTCTTCTGGTAGTGTCCCATGACCAGTCGTTCTTAGATAACGTTTGCAACGAGATCATTCACTTGGACACGCAGAAGTTGTACTACTACAAGGGCAACTATTCCATGTTCAAGAAGATGTACGCACAGAAGAGGAAGGAGATGATCAAGGAATATGAGAAGCAAGAGAAAAGGATAAAGGACTTGAAGGCGCATGGACAGTCGAAGAAACAAGCTGTGAGTTGTTTTTTTATTAATTTAGAATATTAAAATAATATTTAAGTGCGATTTTGTGTATTATAAATTATAAACCAGTTTACGAGGATAACTGATAAGTGATAAATAAGTTAAAAAAAAGTCTTAGATTTTTTTTTCTAAAACTTTTTTTTATGTATCTACTTATTTACAGTGAAATACACTTAAATACATTATATAAACTCACACTTAAATATTATTTTAATGTTTTAAATCGTCAATATTGCATAGTTTTCTTACTTTAACTATCCTAAAACCACCATTTCTCACTAACAGGAAAAGAAGCAAAAGGATACTTTGACCCGCAAACAGGAGAAGAACCGCAGCAAAGCACAGCGTGAGGACGAAGACAGCGCGGCACCGACAGCACTGCTGCAGCGGCCGAAGGAGTACATCGTCAAGTTCTCCTTCCCCGACCCGCCGCCACTGCAGCCGCCTATACTGGGCTTACTCAGTACGTATTAGCAATAATTATGGGGCTGAATTTGTTGCCTTTGTCCTACCTTCTGTATTATAATCAGAGTATAGCTTTTCTCATCTTTTAATAATACAATGCAATTTATTTGAGATTGGCGCAATATATATTTTTTTTCGTACGTCTTTCATCCGCCATCCAAGTATTCACTCCCTTTCTGGTCATAACGCCTTTCAAACAATCTATTTACTTTCATTCGTTTTCTCTATTATTATAGCATGCTTTTGTTATATGACAGACATTCCGTATTTAACACTTTCCTTTATCAACAGACGTCAACTTCAACTTCCCTGGGCAGAAGCCTCTGTTCCGTGATGTAGACTTCGGCATAGACTTAAATTCACGTATCGCCATCGTGGGCCCCAACGGAGTGGGCAAGTCCACCTTCCTCAAACTGCTTGTGGGTGACCTAACGCCTATTAGAGGAGAGCTCATCAGGAATCATAGACTTGTAAGTAGACGGTTCGTAAGTTACGGTTTCATGTATTTTAAAGGTTGGCTGTTGTGAACATAATAACAACTAAACTGATCTACCTGGTTTTCTGGTTTATTCAAATAACACACCAAAAAGTTTTTTTTACTCTGTTCATGATAGCAACTCTTGTGTCGACCAAAAGATCATGTAATGTCTCAACTACCTTTTCCATACCGTTACCCCCTCACCACAGAAGCGAAATTGGATGTATCAGACGCCCCTAACCAGTAGGGTAAACGCGCGATTTTGATAAAGCTCAGTTTCACTTATATAAAAATACCATTTATTTCTCTACAATCCTCATTACAATATCTAACCCCTAAAATTGCTCCCGTAGCGGATAGGTCGCTTCGACCAGCATTCCGGCGAACACTTAACAGCTGAAGAGACCCCGGCCGAGTACCTACAGAGGTTGTTCGGGCTTCAGTACGAGAAGGCGCGCAAGGCTCTGGGCACGTTCGGGCTCGCCAGTCACGCGCATACCATCAAGATGATGGACCTCAGTGGAGGGCAGAAGGCCAGGGTCGCGTTAGCTGAACTTACCCTTATGGCGCCTGATGTTGTTATTTTGGTAAGATATTATTTCTATTATAATTTTACATTTCATGACATGTTTAGTTGTAAATGTCCGTATTAAGCGATTTAAGACCCTTGAATGTCCCTCGAATAGATTTTGTGAGATACACCTAGATGGGATAACTTTTAAAATCAATTTCGTAGATAACATTTACTCGATAAACTGTACAAAACTCTCAATCATTCTCGTATCGGAACCTCGGAACAAGCAAATACATACTAGATCATGTCGTGTTAAAAAGATAAGCCAGTGAGCAGGTTGGTAGCGCAGCTGAGTGCTCACGGTAAGCTAAGGAACACTTAATAACATGTTAAACATGTTTATTATTAGCAAAATCCATTATCTCCAGTGTATTTTATATCATACATAACACTATTGTAACTACAGGACGAGCCTACAAACAACTTGGACATCGAGAGTATAGACGCGTTGGCGGACGCGATCAACGACTACAAGGGAGGCGTGGTCATAGTGTCTCACGACGAGCGACTCATTAGGGAGACTGAATGCGCGTTGTATGTTATTGAGGACCAGACTATCAATGAGGTACAGTACTTAATATACTTTTTAGTTACTTATAGAGGCGTTAAAAGGGACTGCAATTTCTGGACAGGAATAACTAATTAAACACAAGTGTCTAAAAAATGCCATAGCAGTTGTTAAGGTTGATCCCTCAGTCTCAGTCTAGGAGTCTTTTTAAAATCAATATGTTGTTAGCAACGATATTCCATTTGCATCGCATTACCATTACGGTAAAAGAGATTGTCTACTCACAAAATAATGGAGTTTGCACAAAAGTCATAATCATTTTTTATTTAGAATTATCTTTTAGCAATAACACATTGAACCATAAATACAGTTTACCTAACTTCTTTTTTTCAATGCAGGTTGACGGCGACTTCGACGACTACCGTAGGGAGTTGCTGGACAGTCTCGGAGAGGTCATCAACTCTCCGTCGATCATCGCGAACGCAGCGGTCCAGCAGTAAACTGCTGAACACACAACCCGTTGTACAATTTGTTGAAATTATTTTAAATGTACCTTTTATTGTTACTTCCATTATATTCCAAAAGTGGATCAAAGTTTTCGTAAATGATTGTATTTATTAGGGTTGTAATTGTTGTAAAGAAATGGTAGATAAATTCTTTGTAAAGTGTTATAGGCTTTTCATCAAATACATTGTTTTGTAAATAAGACTGTCTATGTAACTTTCTGGAAGGCAGTGGCCATAGGATGTTAAGTGAGAGGGTGACAGATCACCGGCCTTGAATTATTTGATCTTTCTTAAGCGTTGCGCTGATTTATAAACCTAGAGTTCTGAATAGATAATAATGAACGCTCGCGCAGCTGCATATGCGCATACGCAGCCTCCGATCTCCAATAAAAATACAATGTGTTTGGCGAACGTATCAGCGTGTTCCGCAGTTACTCCTGTGATTGACTGTTATTCATACGCCATTTTAGATAATTATTCATATAATCTCAAATCCACAAGTGCCATTAGTAATTTTGACAAATAGTACAGCTCTATTTTATTGTTGAGTGTTTTAAAATTTACTTAATCAAATTCATTATTGTTTAACATGTTCACACAAGTGCCTACTTTTTAGCACTTACCAACACTGCAAGCACTAATTTTAAATCAAAATGTCTTTAACAGAACATAAAATATTATAATAATTTACATCGCGTCCTTTTGTTTTTCTGACGTACAAATTAATTACTGCAACTATTAATTTGTGTAAAATGTGATCCATGTCACATAATAAAATGTAGCAAAACTTGTTTCGTGATAAATGTCTTCCAACGTTTTCAGCTTTGTTTATGATGTCACATATCATTAGATATGATTCCATTTTAATTTACTTAGGGATGATTTTTTATTCAATCGATATTTTTTATTCGTGGAATAAAATTGTCGTCTGACAGTTTTTGTGTGGTCAAAAATTCAAAATTATTCCTCCGCTAAAGGTATCAGGCGCTGGAACAGTTATGCCTGATTCACACGATGCAAGCTTCTTGCCTGTGGCATATAATAAAATTGAAGCAAGAACTGACTTGTATCGTCTAAACACTGTTGAACGGCGCAACCTTAATTATTGCTTCATCTTATGGTATGCTACAGGATAATCGCACCGTGTAAATCAGGCTTTATGATGTTCTCCTTGAAGTTACGATAATCAAATTATACAGTCCTTTCACAGTTATTTTTTGCTCTGATTTTGCAACACAGTTCAAATCACAGTGATCTTTATTCTCATTATGTTGCTGTTGGGTTCCTGCCACTGACAAGTCTGACAAACTCATTGTGATCTTTATTCTCTTTACAATAAGGTTGCTGTTTGGTTGCAGGTGTCAGAGGTAAAATAACTGTGAACGGACTGTAGTATGTTTGTCAAATACAGTAAAAACAGAAAAAATAGGAATCGTCATGGATCTGTAGTTCAATTATATTTTAGCAATTGATTTAGAACAAATAAAATAAAACATAATTGCAGTTTAATCGCTTATAAATTCCGTATACTTTTTGTTTGTCTCTGTCGATTAGCTAGTTAGCCATACTGTGATGGGCAATGTTTCCTATAAGCAATTGAATTTAAATATAAAATGTTTAAAATATTTATATACATGAATAAATTTTTTTACAAAATAAATAACACCTTTTATTTTTTATCCAGTGATTGGAATAGGTAGAGCAATTTTGGGGCAATGACCTCAATATGGTTTATGTTAGTATGCCCTGGGGATCCCGGTACTTTCAATTTATTGAGAATTTAATAAAGAAAATCGGGTTGGTTGTCCTTCGTAACTTGGATCCACGCGAGATACATGGATTATGCGATTATCGAAAAGCCATAAAAAAGGAACTCGCGTAAACAGTACGTATATTATTTACGATATTTGCAACGAGAATCGCCAAACGAAACGATAATTATTTCGAGTTGCCAATTTGCCAGCTCGTGCGTGAGTTGACCTTGAGCTCGCCTAGCGTAGTGCGGATTTTCAATAGAATACGAGGCTAGGCCAGCTTATACTGGTTTTGTTACGACTGACGTGCGGCCTCCTGTAGGTATAGGTACCTACAGGAGGCCGCACGTCAATGTGTGTAGGCACACATCACCAGAATCTAGGGATAACTTAATCCTAAATTATTTACGAATTTATAGTTTAAAATCTTTTTAGTTTCCATAAAAAGTTTATATACCTTCCCATACGGCGCGGCTGATGTCAGCCGCTCTCCGAGACCACGATATTCAAGTTTTGGATTGGCCTGCCAGTCGCCCGACTTAAATCCTATCGACCATGCCTGGGACATGTTACAACGAAAAGCTTTGAGAGATTTCCCGCCAAATATGACGACGGAATAACAACTTTACGAACACTTGCAAAGAACATGGGACCTCATACCGCAGCGAGACATTGACAATTTAATTTTAAGTACGAGCTGCATTCAATAAGTACCTAGCCTCATCGCCAGAGGGCGCTGTAGTTTCAAAAGAGTTTTACCACAGTGTAGCACATTCTTTTTTAATTCTTTTTTCAAATTTTCATTCCAATCCCTTCATTTGTTTTAATTTGACAACTTATGGAAGCGAACGTGTCGATCGGTTTTACAAAAATGGAAAAAGAGCAATATCGTTCGGTGATTCGATTCCTATTTTTTGAAGGGAAAACGCGCATCGAAATCAAAGAGCGTTTGCATGCTGTGTACCGTGTACGGTGACTCTTCTCCATCGATGGCCACCGTCAAGAATTGGTTCAACGAGTTTGCACGTGGCCGTACGTCGGTTTTTGATGAACCACGTCCAGGTGCACCGAAAACAGCTGCTACGGAGGAAAACATTAAAAAAATCCATGATCTCGTATTGGCAGATCGCCGATTGAAGGTTCGGGAGCTAGCTGAGACTGTAGGCATTTCAGAAGGAACAGTGCATCATATTCTTCACGAGGAACTCGGCGTGAGAAAGCTGTCGGCGCGATGGGTGCCGCGTTTACTCACACCAAAAAACAAGCGCAACCGTGAGACCACATCGGAGACGTGTTTGGCGCTGTTTAAGCGGAATCCAGCGGAGTTTTTGCGTCGTTTTGTGACCGTCGATGAAACCTGGATCCACTGGTACACACCAGAGACCAAGGAGCAATCAAAACAATGGATCCAGACCGGGAACGTGCTCCAAAGAAGGCGAAAACTGTAAAATCGGCCGGAAAAGTTATGGCCACCGTTTTCTGGGATTCACAAGGTGTGATCTACATCGATTACCTCGAGAAGGGTAAAACAATTACAGGGCTTTACTATGCCGATTTATTGGGCCGATTCGACGCCGAATTAAAGAAAAAACGACCCCATCTGGCGAAGAAAAAAGTGCTGTTTCATCACGACAACGCACCGGTTCACACGTCTGCCGTTGCCATGGCCAAATTGGTCGAATTACGCTACGAATTGCTGCCCCATCCACCGTATTCTCCAGATTTGGCCCCTTGTGACTTCTTTCTGTTTCCTAATCTGAAAAAATCACTCGCTGGGAATAGATATGGATCAAATGAGGAGGTCATCGCCGCCACGGAGGCCTATTTTGCAGAGTTTGACAAAAACTATTTTTCGGATGGGTTAAAAAAGTTGGAGCATCGCTGGGCTAAGTGTATCGAACTAAAAGGAGACTATGTTGAAAAATAAATTGCCACTTTTCCAAAATTTTCGTTTACTTTTTGTAGGCTAAGTATTTATTGAATGACCCTCGTATATTTATTTTGTTCGACAAACCAGAACGGGTCGCACCGACACATTGACAGAGCGCGTATTCGGATGTTCCGAACAAATTACTGACAAATGAACGTGACGATCGCTTTATTAGGACACACCTCTGATTTTGTTCAGGATTATGACGCGTGTTGCAGCAAAAGCAACCAAGTGCGTATGTATCACTATTGTACATAAAGTCTAAATAAACAAATACGTCGAGGCATACATTTGGCCGCCGAGGTTCAGCGACGTAATTTCGGCAGGTATTTCGGAACATTATCGTAGCGAAGGCCTCAACGCTACGAGCTGTAACGAATAAGGTATCTGCTACGACAGCGTAGCTATCTACGCAGAGTTAAGAACATCCGCTACGTCGTAGCACTCGTAGCAAAAGTGCAAATAGAGAAACATGACACACGTCGGTGGCTGCCACAGATTTATAAACTAAAGGTAGTAAGGTAGGTAGGGAAAATAAATAACCTTTAGTTGTAAACCTGTGGTGGCTGCAGTCGACTCGTATAGACGGCTGCAGTTGCCTCTAAATTAAAATTGCAATTTTTGCACCGCCCTTAAATACACGAGCGGCACATTGCAAGTGGCTGCCGTGGACGCTTGTCGACAGCTGCAGTTGTCTCTGCCATTGACGCGTGCCGGTCGTGTGAAGGAACATTAAGTTTTAATAGCAAACAAATATTGCACTACATGTTTCTCTATCCGCCGCGCTTATATTACGTCCGTGGGAACGTGGGCTAACGATAGTTAAAAGTTTTTCATTCGAGGAAAATCAGCTGTACCATTGATAAGATTGATCTAATCGACTTGCACTTTGACTCACTATACAGTTTAAAAGCGAAGACTTTGAAAAACCTAGATAAGGATTAATTTACCTTTTTGTTTTTTCTTCTTTGTTCTCTGTTTCAGAATCTAAATTACATGTAAGAATTTGGATACTAATGGTTGATATAAATTAGGGTAGTTTTCCTATAATATTTTTCTCTATCGTACGTACAACATTCGTTTGCATGCTGAGTTTACCTATAAGGGATTGTACACTATTGTATATCTGTTTTTGCTTGTTTTTTATGTCCGTAACTGATGTAAACAATCGTTGGTAGACCAATAAATAAATAAAATAAAATAAGTAAATTACAATAACTAACCTCATCTTGAAAATTATAGATTACCGTTTCCTAAGTTCTTATAAATTATTTCACCACCATACGATATCTTCATGCTGAGCCAGACGATCGATCCTCATGGATGGTACTCCAAACTACCATTAAGTCAGTGACTGCCACCGCGGTCACCGGTGTCCGCCAACAATAGATTTTCTATTGTGTCTCTTGTCTGGCAGTCAACGTGTTAAACGGTTTTACAAGGGAATATTGGAAAACACTTGTGTGCAGTCCATTATAACTAAACATCTTGAAACAATGGGTGGGCCGTATTGAATTCATGGTCTAATTGGTAGAAGCCTAGGAGCACCTTTATTTATTTATTTATATAAGGAAAAACAAACAGTAGCGCAGTAAGAAACAGTCATAATAACTTAAATATTACATTTTAAAACGATTATGTTATCCACTACGTTCTCTACAGATTACAATTTAAAGTATTTAAAACTAGGTAGTAGCACAGATACAATACCTACACAACAGTCATTGTTAGAACTCATATCTGGATTTTTTTTAATTTATAAAATAAAAAGTAGATAGTAAATTTGTGTGCGTACATTATTAAGCATTACGTTATTATAAATTACTTTACTGATCCTTTATGGTTGCTTGGATTTACTTCTTAAATGCATATTTAGTAAGAAAAAGAATGAAGCGTTATCGGTATGTTTCGAGCGAGCAATGTGTTAAAGGGTTCGTTAAAAGGTTTTGCGCGCTTACGTTGTTATTTAATCCAATTTTATTTATAAACAAAAGAACAAGCCTACCTTTTGTTATGCTTGTTTTTGTTATGCTTTTGTATATTTTGTTTGTAGATTTCATTAAGAAATGACTTCTTGTCTATGTTGTTGTCTCAAAGATCCTTACAACATTTCCGGACTAATTTACTCAATAGGTAGGCTTTAGCGATGTTAAAATGAAAATAACTTATAAACACCCACCTTACTACTTATATACAAATCCTTATACCTAAAGGTTTACACAAACAAGAAATATACCTATTAATTAATACTTCTTTCCATCTAACAATCTCGGTTCAGATCCGACCGTAAGTTTTTTCCTCAATTTGCCGGCAGCCTTTCGCCCCTCCATTACAAACTTCTCAGCTTCATTAGAGGATTTAAAACGCAAATTTCCTTTTCGATTGTAACTTTTTTCCACTTCTTGAAAGGAACCTTCTTTTAAAGTTGAAAGAAAATTAGTATCCTCCCCTTTGAGGGGCGAGCGCGTCTTTTAAGAGATTCATTTGGATACTCGACTTAATCTGCTAGAATAATAATGTTTCCGCTGCTGAATACTTCTCCAATTACGTGAAAATATTGTGCACGTTCTTTTATCTTATTTCAGAATGAATATTTATCGATCACAATCAGTGACGTGAATCTGTGTTAGTGTGTAAGCGTTATTAGCCAAGTGTTATTTTATTTCAGTAATAGTGCTGGTGTGGTAGGTAGGAGCAGTGCTGGCCCAGTGCTAACGGACGCGACTTACCGAGTTGTAAGTCATAAGGTTCGAACCCAGACAGGCGCTTTACTTTGCGTAAATTATTTCACCACTGCTCTCAAAACGGTGACGGAAAACATCGTGAGGAAACCGGCATGTCCTATAACCAACAATTCGAAGACATGTGACATCTACCAACCCGCACTGGACCCGCGTGGTGGATTACAGCTCACTCCCTCTCACCGTGAGGAGGCCTGTGTCAGTGGCAACATTATAGGCTGATTATATAATAGAGCTGGCTGGTATGACGGTAACAGTGTTCATTAAAGTTACATTTTCGCCTAAAACTAAAAACAACACGTAACTACCTACTACCTATCATCTAAGGGCCGGCTTTTTGATCCGTAGTTAAACTCAACCTCAATAGCTAAAACATACACCGCACGCAGATTTCCTTTCTACGCACGCTAAACACATTACTGCGAATTATCCACTAACAAGCTAACAATGAGAGGCTTATCATCACCGCAAGAGCCTATTACTGTCTAGAGAGCATTCCCGCCCCTTCTTACGACGTCACGGGCCCCTGATACCTTGTCACACTAACCATCCCACGCATAAAGCTAACAATACGAGGGGAAGACACTGACATCGCACTGCGACAGGGTTGTAAAACTTCTCAACAGAATAATTTCATACAATGTGTACACAATAGACGCGATTATACCTCCCCCGCGACATGATTTTATTTGTGCAGTTATTGCGTCGCCGAAAAGATATTTAAATTTCATTAGGTTTGTTTTACACTTAATTTGTGAGGGGAGTGTTGTATTGTATCGTAGGGGTGGGGCCCCGTTATTGCTACATTCGAATTGCCCTCTGTGTATTTCGTCGGCGATTTGAATTTAAGTAGATACATGAATCAGATAGTCGCCCTATTACTGTGTTATCTAACTATTGATCACTTTTAAACTAAAGATTAGTGCGTTAACAACTGGCACGGAAGTTTCGAATATCATGGATAATGGAAGTTTAATAAAATATGAATGTTTGATAGTTCATACTACAGTTGTTTTAATTATAAACGTGGGTAAAGTGCTGAGCCAGCGACTCAAGTATTTATGGAGTGGGTAGGTACGGACCCACTACTGGTCTAAGTGGGGATATTTCGCAGACGCAGACTCCATTAGTGGTGTTCGCCGGACTGTCACAATCATTTTTCTTTCCCGCCGCCGCTAATTCTCAGCCGCGGTTCGCTGGGCATGTACGCCATCCTAAGTTTTTGGTCCTTTTGCAATTTTGTTTCCTCTAGTACGAGTATATTCTAGTAGGTAGGTGCTTGGAAAAATATCCTTAAATCGAAAAAAAAAAACAATCTTTTTTTAATAAAGTCTGGGAAAGTCAGCTTTAAAAAGTTTCATTGATTGGTTATCCCTGATCGAAAGTGTCAAAAGGAGTGAAAAATCCCCCTAACCTACCGAAGCTATCCTATTGACAAGATAACTTTAAATGGAATCGTCATATTTCATTGCATGATGTCGTCAGTCTCCTGGACATCTAAATAACATTAATTTCAGCCGAAAGACGCCCACTGCTGGACATAGGGTGGACATTCTGTGCTTCCTTATCTAAATAACGGTAGATACTAAATATAATGATTCAATGGCAAATCAAAAGAGTCTACAATCTGAATTCGCATCAAAAGAGCCAAACCACCAGTATCAAGATCACTTCGCCAGCGGCGGTCCTAGGGAGGCTGATATCGACTTTTATTACTCCGGAGGGGTTGGTCATTAGCGGAATAAAGCGGCCGCCACCTGATAAAGTGCGTTTTGTTGCTCACTTGCTTATTTCTCTGTTCTATAAAGCTGAATGTATTTTTTAGGGTTGAACTTTTTACCCTTGAGTCAGGTCGGAACGTTATTTATCGAGAGCGGTCTAGAGCAGATTTTACGTAGAATTTTGAGCAAAATGAACGTGGATTTTATTTTGAGATTGATGAAGCTGGTGATATTTATAGTTTTATTTGATAGTTATTTCAATCATTAAGTATGTGGTACAAACATTCCGCAGTTTCGCAATTTTCAATTATATTAAGGATTTCGTTATGAATTGTTTTCAGACTTCTCCTGCTTTAATTTAATCTAGGCTGTGATCCTAAACACATAGTTAAATAGGTCACTGATACCACTTTATCGGAAGTGGGTGTGAGTGACGAGTTCCGTATATAAAAATGTACTCTGTGGTGACGAGTGGCGAGATGAAACTCCTAAAGTACTCTGTTTGCTTTTAAACTATATTTATTTATTTATTTACACACATATATAAACAGACAAGAAAAACAGAACAGAAAAAATAGGTACATAGGTGATGCTTATTTCACAAGAAATCTCCTCCAGCACACCCGATACAGGACAATAGATACAGAGATGTAGACAGCGTGTGAAATTGTAAAGGAGACAAAAAATAATACATACAATCAAAAACATTTCTCTTAAAAACTAAACAAAAATATGTAGAGATCGTCTAATCTAAAATGACGCGCCCCACCTCCGCATTTACGCACACAAGGAAACTTCAAATATGGACGCAGTACACATAAACATGCAATTGTAATTGGTCGTTCAGTTGCCGGTTAGACTCAAACGTAGAAGCACGCATCGTTCGATCCCAAAAGTACCGTCAACATGTCAACAAACACACATATAAATGAACGAATTATGTAGTGGGGCGCGTCATTTTAGATTAGACGATCTCTACATTAACTAACTATGTACATTATTATCTTGGAACTTGTACGACATTACAAGACATCATTGTACCACCAATGGTCAAGTAGATATAATCTTCTGTCGGGCAAACTAGCAATCCCTCCTACAAAAACTTATCTAAAACTCTATCTACCACTAATGAAGTTCCACGGTTCTACGTCAGGTTAGTGATATCATTCCGTACGTGAATTTAGTTAGAAATGAACAATAGTGGCAGTAGCGATTATTAACACTTTACCCGTTCCTCCCCGCTCGTACTAAAATGATTGATGAGCCGGTGTTGCCAGCTCCTATGACAAATAGTGTAGTGCCATATGATGGCGCTGCTGTGAACTAGCACCGCTCATAAACAACGTTATTATTTCCATGGATAAGTGTCATAGGTTGCTCTAATTGAGAGAGTGATATTAATTGCTGTTATTAGGCTGTTATGTTTTCATTTAAGGATTGCTTTCATGCTTTCTTTGAACTTGAAGGTGTGTCTGTTCCGTATAAGGCATCTACCGAGCTTAATTTATAAAATCTACAAATCATTCAGAATTTCGAGCACACCATAAATATTTTCTCGCATAGAGCACATTCAGAATGTTTCTCATTCTGTTGACGTGTTAGGTACCTAAAGTATAAGAACAGATATAGATTACAAAACAAGATTTACGTTTAGACCCAGGTTTAAACCATCGAGCCATTTTTAATTTCGAACTATATCTCATAAAGTTAAAGTTTTAATTATAAAAACTGTGCTAAACCTGTGTACGAAAAAAGTTCAAAATACAGTAGCTGGCTCGAAAGTTTAGGCTAGGTCTAAATTTAGAACTTGTTTTGTATTATGACGGTATGTGTTTCACGCACCTAACCAGTGTTAATGTCACAACGTTACGTTGACAACTTTGTTCCATATCCTATTTATGTTTTACTTGGAACACTCACTTCAAAAATTAAACCTACCCCACCCAGGTTTAATTTTTGAAGTGAGTGTTCCATGTTCCTTATATTTGTTATCTGATGCATTGTGCTGGGTGTTTTCTTAGGGTCCTTTTATTTGTTTTCATAGAGTAAGTATCTAGTTGTTTTTGTACAACATCAGAGTATTACGTAGTCGGCCTCACCCCTGTGTGCTGCGGGGCGCAAAATCCCGGGTCGGGGCAATAAACGCGATTAGACAAACATTTCCTGACGCGCGCCACTTTTTCTAAAACTTAGCGAATAAATCAGATCGGTGGTGCGTCGCAGTTTTCTCGTCGTCTTGCCAAATTTATGTACCGATCGGCCCTTTCGTATGGAGATGTGGCTCGCTATTTACATATAAATACCTCGATTATTTGAATTATTCAATCGAGAGGGGGCGGCGCTGACAAATCACTTCCTAAGAGATGGCACAAGTCGGTGGGCTCGAGATCAGCTTGACGCGTGTAGGATACGTTTCGTACCCAACGTCCCTATAAGTTTTTATGATACCTACTTAACATTCTTGGATTAAGTTGGTATGCTTAACAGTGTTGTTAGATCTATTCGATTTATCGACTTCTATGTCGTTGGTACATCAAATGTTTTTCTTGATGTTTTGTAACATTCGATGTGTTTTCGTCAAGAAAGCTCCAGTATATCTATCGATAGGTATCTTTAAATTTTTACGAGAAGAAAATCATTTAGTATTCTTACATTGTATGTCTTAAAACTTTATATAGTCTTGTGCGAAATAAGTTTTCTTGGCACTGAATGTGATATCAGTCGGAAATATTTTTCCGCCACAGCTTGGTTGAGCTGCCAATGTTTTAATAGTTTAAATTTACATTCCAGGAAAGTAAACGTAGCATTACTGAGTATATTTCCTGATTACACTAATAATACATCTCGTTGCGGCTACAGTTATTTATCTAGCCTGCAAAGGGTAAAAAATAAATAAAACCGAATAGTTAACTAGTCGGTAGCTGGGTGTAGTTTTCCCGCAGTTTTATGTCGTCTCACGTGCCATTTAGCCGGGGAAATAGAAGTTTTTGTATGGAAATCGGACGCACTAAACCTCCGGGGCTTGGGAGCGCTCCGCCTATTGTTGCTACGTAACAACCTCATAAAAGTTTATCATTCGCGTGTAAAACAAATTCCGCTGTTATTTTTTTTTTTTGCAAACCCTGTTTCGGATGCGGGATGTAAGTAGATTTTTCTTGGGATAAATAAAACGTGTACGCCTCAAGCTGTGCCTACAGTATGATCAGATTTGTGATGAATGGGTACGTAGCCGAATCAGTGTGGAGCGCTGAATCCCAGAATAAGATGAAGATGTTAAAAGTAGGGCTATCTTATAGAGATAGTAGAGGTGAGAAAGTAATCTTTCTATTGACAGGGCATTCATCATCATCAGCCTATAGCAGTCCACTGCTGGACATAGGCCTCTCCAATTGCACGCCATTCAACTCGTGGGCATTGACATGCCTTATTTTTTGTCATATAAAATAATATTTTTTTGTAGGAATATACATACGTACTTACACATCGTACACCTCGTTCGTAGCTCTTTTAAGTAACACAATACGTTTGAGTCTTAAAAAACAAATACTTTACCCTTGTAAACGGGACGCCTGATAAGAATCAGCGTATCCTGCTAAAATCCCTTGTTATGCTCTTGTTACTGTATTTATATCGCTAATCGCGTTATTGTCTCGTAGGAGCATTAGTTGGGTGCAGTGGTCGAGTGTAAAGCGCCAGCCGTTACATCTGATAAGACCATTTGATATGCTAATAGTGGTAGCAAATGTTCATGTAATGAGCGTGCGACGGTTTAGCGCCTGCGATACACCCTTTGTGGTCGAGGAGGCTTTTGTAAAGGAATGACTTCTATGTAATTTTCTGCAGTTAGCGGAATGTTGGTGTGTGGCGTGATTATAAGTGTCTGGGTTCTATAGAGCTGGTTTCTTTTTTTCTCGGATCGAGATTTTGACTTGTTGCGAAAATACCACAAGAAAATCAGCGAAAAAAATAGATAAGTAAATTCCTTGTTTCAAATTGAAAAATAAACCAAAGCTGCACTTTGTATGTAGAGTCGTAAAAAACAGATCGTCATGTTACATAATTTATATATTAAGTAGATTTAATCCATTGAAAGCTTAAAAATAAACGCTCTTCACACATGCGTACAATGAACCGTTAGTGCAGGATTAATATTGGCGGATCAAGATGATATCGCGGGAATTTGACGCGCGTAACCGCTCGCTCGTCCATCGACTGATCATCAGTTACCATCTAATGCGGTGTAATGCGCTCTTTGTTCACGTTACGGTATTATTTGCAGCATTTACCACACGATTATTACTTACAGATATTGCTAAGTAGGTACGCTGATATGACATGACGTGTTCACAGTAAAACCTAATAAATAGGTATAGAGTGTACCATAGAAATGTAAAAAAAAACAGGAGAAGTGGCGAGGAGGCGTATTGTGTCGCCGCGGCATGTTCAAAATGACCATGTCTAGGCAAATGGCCGTAACCGCGAACTAGTGCGCTTTCGACCGTGATCGTGAAAAAATATAAGAATGCCGTGTGGTGTGTTTGTAGTGGTTTCATATTTGTCTTTAAAATCATGAAAAACAACAAATTGTAAAATATTTCTTGCTTTTACTACGTTAATTTTGTTTTCAAATATCGCAGCAACTATACTATTTTCGCAGTAAATACATTGCTCCTTAACCATTAATACCTAAGTATGTCGCTAAGTGACTCGACAAGCAATGTAAAAATCACAAAACGATACTTTATTTATGCGGTGCATCGCTTGGTACGGCCGCTGCTTCTTGCGGCTAGTTAGTGATGTGGCTGTGCAGATCCACTAACGTAGGCTATCGACAGCAATGTCGATTACCCAACGAAATTTAGTTAGTTTTACAATTTGTCAACCGTTTTAAACCGGTTGGAAGACCTAAAAAGATGAGGTTGATATCCGGTTGGAAGACCCTTGAGATCTAAACGGTGCATGGTAAATGCACACTGTGTTTGATGAGTTAAGGTTTATAATTGATTGTGTAGTACATACGCCAGCACATCAAGCTACTACAATCTGTCAAATTGATTTTCAACTTTATCAATAAAGCATTAAGATTCAAGGTTGATTGGGAAAATTTGACCGTTTCGAGTAGCTTGATGTGCTGCCGTCAGTACGTTCTGATTTAAGAATTGCAAGTGTGTGCGCGACTTAGTATCTATTGCTTTTACTGAACTACATGTGTAGTAGTGGCGCGGTAGTGGGATCGTCTTAACGACATGGAGTTCTGATACATTTTCGACTAAAGGGCATATCTCTTTCTATCCTATATCTATGGAGTGTAGGTACTGAACTAGGTTTTACTTTGTAAAACGTTAAGAGAAGGAGGCATCCAAAAGTTGGTTGTAAATAAATTATGAACTCTTACTTCGAACAAACAGGTATTTGAGATCACTTCCGATCGCTTTGGCTACTGATCGCGATCAAATCTCTCGGCTACTTTTCCACCCTCTCTGCAAAGTAAATCGCATTTACAACGTTTCAACCTCGCTAACATGTTAAAACAGAACTAATGGACATTCGCTCCAGTCTCAGGCCGCAGGAGACGAATAATACAAGTAAAATGGTCCCATCTCCACGCTTCATTAATTTTATTGCCCCGAGGCGCTCCCGGCTCAAGTCGGAACGCCGAGCGCCGCTGGCGAAAACACGCCATTATTCTATGTTGCCAGTGACTTAAATTAAATAAACATAAACCATTACGCGTATATCGAAATGCACTCACTTTTCTTTTGTCTATGCGACAACTGTCAACATTTTGGCGCGTAATCTTTTTCATGTAGATGTAGTGTGGCTAACAATGAGGTTCTACTCTAATGTAATGGAGATATTAGCGCGAAACCGTAGCGGAATAATTCCGACATGGTTTTTTGTGTGCGCGCGACACAATAGGATTATTCTCCATTGATCATTGCTTATTATAAGTAGTTGTGGAGGGTGCGTAACATGAAAACTAAATTTGGTTTATCGGCTATTATGGAAAGTAGGTGTTAATGTTGAAAGAAATTTATGATACGATCGTGACTTCTACTGTTTGCACTATACTTCGTGGTTGTAAGGCTAATACACACAGCCGTTTCTAATGAATAATACATTACTTAATACTTTGTGCCGATTCAGTAGAATAACACAAATTTCATTTTCTAAGAATAAAATAAATATCTATGGGTACCTATACTGCAGACCTACGTATTCTTAAACAAAACAAACAATTCTTATCAAACAAAAGGTAATGAGGGGTAAGTGGGAGTTATCTGGCCGTAAACTGTTAGGCCTGGAGTCGGCAGAGCGCGGCGGAGGTTCGAAGGAGGTCGGAGGCGGAGGAAACCTCTCACAAAGCCCTCAACTACTAATGTTTACTCAACTCCGAGTGCGACAAAGGGCCGGAACTATTGTTTGTTGGGAAAGCTTTATTTCGCTACCCTCGACGCTTGCCGCGACAATAGGTTACCCAACTTAAAAATATATTATCTTGATAGACGTTGGAAAAGCATGAACATGGCTAGGATAAATAATAATTTTGTGAAAAATTATAGTAAGTAGGTACCTACTAGGTACGATGATGAATTTCACTTTAGGTGTGGTGAGATTCTTCTGTACCTATACGTGTGTTCATAGTGGGTACTTATTAGTTAGGTACCTATTCTGATCCTAGATTTTATTAAAAACTTTTTGTCTTTAGGCACTCACCTATAAAGTAAAAGTCAACATTATTTTCTCTAGTAAGAAAATATTAGAAACGTTGTAGTCACATCCCTACTAATTCCAAATCCGGACGGAACGGGGGCGCTGGAGAGTTGAAAATTATCCTTTTCACGAACGACCTTAAGCATAATAGAGAAAGCACTTAAGCCATTTTCTCCGCCTTTGAGTGGCGTAAGCGCGACCGTTTGCTGGGGATACATCTCGTGAGCTAGAAAATCAGCCATTATAGTCGAGTATATAGGAGTTTCATGAGTTTATCGTACGAGCCGGGGGCGGGCTGGTCGACCAGCGTTTTAACCTAATGCGGCTATTGGGCGGCGCTAACGGCAATTAGGCTACATGTGAGCAAATGTATTGTGCATTACCGAGGACATGGATTGATTTATTGGCTAATAGAAGAACACAAGCCCGATATTCACTAGCTACGTAGTACGTTTATAAAAGCACGATTCGATTATCAAATTAGAGTGGAAACTTACAACCAGCTGGGACGATACAGTCATTACAGCATGACTATCAGTCAACCGAATCAAGTATTAAACGCGATCAGTAGCGTGACCTGAAGTTGATTGCTTGCCAATAAAGCACGAGCTACATTCCTACAATATTAATAGCTTTTCGGAAACAATACTGAGTCAAATTTTCAATAACTGAAATGAAAACTCATTTCCCGCAACGGGAAAACTCTGATGTCACGCGACTGAATAGCTTATTTGTGAATGTATTTGGACTTTCTTTTATACTATCCGAATATTCCCATAAATTGGATTCACATGATCTCATATTAAATTCATGTCCCTTAGAATCACTGCTCTTTATATCGAAGTCATGTTTTTTGATATTCCTTCACGTAAAAGATCACATCTGTTAGTGGCCGGGCATCTAGGTACCGACCTATGAATAATAAATGTGTCGAGCTGGCCGATTGGGGAAATTGAATTTTATAGTTCGTAACACATTCGAGGACAGATGTCACAAAATGGCTGCTCGCCGGCGGCTACGTGCCTCGTAATCGAAATGTCAAATAGAAATCAAAATTAGGTCGATTGTAGTGTTAATAATTAAATAATGACGGGCTAGGTGGCGGTCGGCGGCATTTGTACGCATTAACGAGGGAGCTTACTTCATTTATAATGCGTAGGGAAGGTGCGAGCTTCATTTTGATTAACAGAGTTACTTCTGTTTGGATGGACAATTATCGGTCCATTACGCTGAGTACACAATGACCGGGTTTCCATTAATTTATTGAGCTCTATTCAAATGTCGCTTAGGTACGTACCTACTGATACACACGGCTCCGATGGCTCGTTTACACATGGCACCTACTCGTACATTTATACGTATTTTAGGTAATATTGTAACAACGAGGGCTAGAATTAGCACCTTCATTGATAGATATAAGTTCCTATAACAGTAGTAGTATTACAAAAAGTAACAAATAAAATATGTAAGTCACTTTCGCAAAGTGGTTGATTTATTCCCAAAACAATACATGTATATTTAATTCAGACTTAGATTAGCGACTAGTAATTCTTGGGTTCCAGTGGGTGTCACTCCAAAAGCTACCTAATTCGTGCACTTCAAAATACAAATTAGCAATACAAATAAGAGAGCCGATAAGCAAACTCCAACAGTATCGTATAACAATACCGAATTCAATTTGCTTTACAGCTGATATATTGTCGTTAATTGATTTCCCCTCAGTGCCCCGCTCCCCACGAGTTCTGAGTTAGATAAATTCGTGCTATCCGTTTACATCATTAAATTTTATTAGTGGCAACACAATGGCGGGGCCATTCGCGCATCTACGAAGAGAGGGACTTTTCCGCCGGCAATGGCGTCCCCGGCCAATTCGTATTTCCTTTTGGCGCGAATTAAGCAGGCTATTAAGTCGGCTTTGAGACGTATGACGAATCATAAAGCCGTACGGACAATAGCGACGCATTCACATGAAGATTTGGCCGATTTGCGATAAAATAAGCAACTTTATAGTACCAGATCAGGGGAGTCATTTAGCTATTTCCACGCGTTTTTCTCTATAGCATTCGATTTCCGGAGGAAATGTGAGTATTCAATTGCTACATAGAAGCAATGTTTACCTATCTATCTACTTAGGCACTGCATAATTTAAAGCTCTTACATGTAACTGTGCTTATAAGGTGTGTATTGATAAAATTTCGATAGCTACGGTGATATAGTTTATCAATGAATGAGTCAATTAATCGCTTCACGGAGTTAGTTGAATTACTTTGTAATCTTCAATCTGTCCATCGCAATCATTATTCGATTAATGGAATTCAATCTTAACGCTGTCATGTTATAGTTGCGTCACCTAATAGATAGATGGCGTGTGCAGCAGTTATTAGTGTTGCCAGAGTCATAATCTGTCATAAATGTCAAGCAAGCGAGGCGATGCGACGAGGCTATTATTTCGAATATTATCGTCATTTCAATTCGTAGGCTAAACAAGTGGTCCTCTATCACCCATTGTTACGGAAAGTGTCACGCAATCAAAATTCTTATTCAGAGAATTAAGTTTAACTTAACTTTGAAGAATACCTACCACAAAATAACGACCGAAATAGTTTGAATAGTTTTGTTGAATATTTTGTTGGTGGTGTTTTGGCTAATAGCATATAACAACAAAATTTACACAAATATAGATGCTTTATTTGCATAATTAAATTAAAGTTAGCTACCTCAAAAGTAAATCACTCTGTGAATCACTCCCTTATGATAGGAATACCATCCAACTTTGCTATTTGTTGGAGTCGAGTGGAAGCCTGGTTACGCCATGCCTCAACGTCTGGTTGGGCGTCAACTATCGGGTTCCCGATAAAAACCAAGTCTCTGAGATTTGGACACTCCTGTAAAAAAATTAAAACGTTCATAATATTCTGCATTAAACGAGTAGATACCATTAAAATTTATGATCTTGCAAAATTCATTTATAGTGCGTGCAAGTAGAAACATTAATGTCATGTGTAAACAGCATGATTTTGATCCTTTCATAATAGGTGTGTCCTCGGCCAAAAAGTGTGAGGCACTTTCTGGCCGAGGACACACTTAATATGAAACGGCCTTTGCTTTTTAGGGTTCCGTAGTTCACGTCTTGGTACCCTTATAGTTTCGTCATGTCCGTCCGCGTCCGTCCGTCCGTCCGTCCTCGGCTTACCTTCCAAACGGTTAGTGCTAGATAGATGAAATTTTGCATGGATAATAATATGTTTATTTACCACGTTGACAAAGTACTAAAATAAAATCACGAAAAAACATTTTTTTGGGGTACTTCCCCTATATTTAAAGTGGGGATGATTTTATTTTCTCGCGTCTACCCCATAGTGTGGGGTATCATTAGATAGGTCTTTAAAAACATTGAGAGGTTGCTAAGACGATTTTTTGATTTAGGTATCCGTTTGCGCATTTTTTTGTTAAAATAGGGCGCCCCTCCCTCTAAAAGCTAAACATCTGCCTCGAAAAATCTGAAAAAATCATGATAGATGTGATGAACTTTGAAGGAAAACTATTACGGCTTAAATAACTTTGTTAGTTCAGGAGTTATAAAGGCCTAACTTGTAAAGTGCCATTATGGGTGACTGCGGAGCCCTATTCTATGCGTGGCCTGACACGCACTTGTTTAATTAAGATTTTGTATGTTCTGATTTTTATTCTTGTATTGAATATGAAATGCGAATTTAGTTTAAGTTTAAGTGTTATACTGCTTTTTTTCTTTCTTTTTTTGGTAGCTGTGCTGTGTTGTACCTACACACTCTTTCTTTCCAATCTGTTTTTAGAAGTGATGACTTTTAATTGGCTGTCAGTCTCACATACCTACTATTTTTTATTCTGTTTGTTTTAGCTGTAAGTCATCCATAGTTAGTAAATAAATATCTAATTTGGAATAATGGTTTTTCTGGCTGTAAGCAGCAGAGTATCAACAGTGCCGGATTAAGACTACTTGATGCCCGCAATCCACGCCCTATCCACTGGTAAACTAGTATCGGTCTTTAAAAATGTAACCTATTTATCACGATACACCATTACGTACCTTAGAATATCTACGAAAGACGAAAGAGATACGTGGAGTAGGCATTACAATAAAAACCAAAGCATTTTTTTTTTTTCATTTATTGAAATGCATCCTGCGACTTTTACACCTCGGTCAAAAGAAACTTTCGATCTGTATTTTTCCGAGCAATCGAAGCCGTTCAGCTTGACTGCAGTTGTTCAAGTCTGGTCTTACTTTAATAATACTCACAGCTGATATAACCACGACACCACAGCCACCAGTTGATCAGTTAATGCCAAATTACCTACTTATAAAAAGGTTGGTCGTTAAGCGGCGACACACTGATACCCCGAGGTAGACTCATGGAAATCTGGTCTGGTTAATCAGCCTGAATCATTTCGACTTCTGGAACACAGGCCTCTCTATCCTCTATTAGGAGTGGGCCGTAATCCCCATGCGAGCCGAGTTCGGGTTGGTGGATGTTACATGTCTTCGAAGTTTTAGTTCTAAAACATATCGGGTTGCTCACGATGTTATCCTTCACCGTTTTGAGAGCAGTGGTTATATAATAAAGTATGGCCTGTCTGCAACATTATTTATTTCCCTTTCGAAAGCATCCAACAGTCGACTATGATCTCTGCCTAGCCTACGCATATTAATGGGCTGTAAAATAATATATAGGCATGGATAACAAACCTGTAGTCTATTAAACTCCACCCATTCCTTGATGTTGTTGTTGGACATGTAGAGAACTCTTAATTGTTTGAGTTGTCCGACGCCTTTCAGTTTATCGATCGGATTGTAGCTTATCCACAACTCTTCCAATGTCTCTGCTACAGTTTCCTGAAAGGTAAGAAATAAAAAGTATGAAAAGCTGTACAGTAGTTCCCCTGATATTTGGATAATAGTTGTAGGGATTCATGTGCTAGTTGTCATCAGTCTAGCATTAAGCCATAACTTTATGGTTATGAAAGAGGGTCGACTTTGAGTTTGACTAGACTGATTCGGCGGAGTGTCTGTATTTTCGTACGAAAACTGAACCCTGAAATTTAAAACAGGCGGTCATATAAGATTTTATCGGCTCGTAATGTAGAATTTTGTGCATAAGGCTTACCACTCCTGATAAAGATTTTATATAATTCCGTCCAACGGATAAAATCTTGAGAGATTTCATGCCAGCAATACCAGCTATTTTGTCAATCATGTTTGATGATAGGCTTAATTTCCTGAAAATAGAAAACATTAGATTAGGTACCTATTCGATATTTATCATGTAGGGATAACTACAGCACTGACGGCCGAGTAGCCCGTAAAATAAATAGGTACCTAAAGCACATTGAGTTGACAGAAAATTCGACATCAAACACATTACATATTTACATTGCATATTTACATTCAATAACATTATTTCCATAATATTGGCAAGGCACCTGTCCCACCACCGGAAGCGTCTAGCTATCAACATTTTTTTCGCTAAAGAAACATACAATACATATAGACTATATTAATAGTTGATCGCGGACTGTTCACTCTGCCGTCGCGCGCCGGCGAGCCTACGTACTTTTTTGTCGCAGCGACAAGAGCTATGAAAGAGAGTACTCGCTCAACGACACTCGCTTGGCGGGCAGACCACTCGCCGAGAGCCGCCGCCGTACATACGCGTACCAGCTATTAATCGCTCGCCACCGTCGCGCATTCGCTGCTCGTTGCTCGCCAATTCGTTTTAAGTTGTTAGCTCTACTCGCTTTGCGTTAATCTGCCTAGCCTTTTTCCAACTATGTTGGGGTCGGCTTCTAGTGTAACCGGATGCAGCTGAATACCAGTATTTTACACTGAGCGACTGCCTATCCGACCTCCACAACCCAGTTACTGGGTAATACGATACCCCTTGGTAAGATTGCTTGTCAGACTTTCGGACTTCTGACTACTCGTAACGACTGTCCAAGATCCACAAATGCCAGCCGAGACCAACGGCTTAACGTGCTTTCCGAGGCACGGAGGGGTCTCGGTATGTAAAGATGGTCACCCATCCACAGACCAACCGCGGAAAGCGTAGCTTAACCTGATCGATCGACCTGTGCGGCTGTTATTATTTAGCAACAACCCCTCAGGCGGCAAGCCAGGTGCCTTAATTAAATATTTGTAAATATTCAACCCAAGATAAAAAAAACTTACTCGCAGCACACTAGAGTGGACAGAGCTCCATCCATCTTTTCTATGGGAGGCCACTGAAACTGCAGCTCAATCACTGTGGCTTCGGCGGAGTTTTCTCCTTTCGCCTTCTCCCAGCGAGCTATTGCTTCCTTGCACGTGGTTGGTTTTAAAGCTGCCATTACTATTTACTGTTAAAATGAAGGGACTAATATTAATTTTATATGAGGTAGTATCAAGACTAATATCAAGCGTAGTGTGGGACACCCCCCCAGCTGATGGACCAACAACCATAAAAATGCTGGACCAGCTGTAGAGCGGCCTATTATGTCCAGCAGTGCACTACGATAGGCTGACTTGATTGGTTGATTGACATCGGTGGTTATTTTCAAAGGGCACCGAAACTAATATACCTACAACGGACGGTTGTCATTGTTGCTCACCGCGCAGGTGATCGATTTGCGGTATGATAGACGTACCAATACATCTATATACGTTATAATCGCTACTATATGTTCACACGGGAGAGTGCTGCTGTCATGCTTCCTTGCGGGGTAAAAATAAGTGTTTTCATTCTGTGCAGGGAAATCAAAACATAGTCAAATCGCAGTTGGATTGTAGAGCCTCAGATTAGAACTCCCGTGGCTGGGTACGAGGTTACGAGGGCTAAGAGAACCAAGGTCAACGAGCTCATCGAAAACAAAAAAATCATTATGTTGGTACCTACCTGAGGTCGCCTTTTCTTAATTTTCTAACTTATTTTGGCTTTTGGTGAACAATTAGTTAACACTGACGTTTTGCCAAATTCTGGAATGACATTCGTTCCATCTTGATATTATTTTTCTGTAGATTGTTGACGATTTACGAACATTGATTAAAAAAGGTTTGAATTTGTGAGGTTTGGTACAAATAAATTATTTAAGCAATGTACATACAGAATTTATAACACTAAACGTAACGTTTTAAGTATGTTTGTTCTTTCTGTTTTATGTGATGTACTACAATAGTGTTTAATAAATAAATAAATATTTGGTCAATCTCTACCGTTAGGTACCCTTAAACTTATTTATACCTTACTTATTCTACAACTGTTACAGTTTCATAACCTACTTATCCGATTTAAGTTTCTTTACAATTTTTACCCAACTGCAAAGACCCTTCTTTGCAGTTGGGTAAAAAAAAAACTCACGTTTTTATAAATATATGGATTCTAATACAAGATAGATTCTCTAAGTATTTGTTAGTTCTTCACCACCCACGCAGAACTGTGTAGGTACCTACTATTAACTATACTTTACACTAGTTTCTAAATCAAATACACTTTCCAATGAAACAAATATATATATTTTTTTTTAAATGATGTAAACTAGTGCTTGACTGCGATCCCGCCTGATGGAAAGCAGTGATGCAATCGTTGATGGTAAAGCGCACTAATAACTTATTGACTTTGAAAGCATACAAAAATCATAGCGTGTTTGCTTTAAATAAGAGAAGGGTGTTAGGACCGCTGGGCACGCGGGGTCGTCCCGGTTGGGCGCCAGTAATCACGTCGCGCCCTCACGCCTTCGCCGTCCTTTTGCCCCGCACTATTTTCCCTGTGTGCCCAAACCGTGCGTTTACTGAATTTCAAGTGCACGGATTTAGCGGTTCTTCCTTTCAATGGAGTTTATGCAAACATGGGAAGTGTACATAAGGTGATGTTGATATATTGAGGGCGCAAATGTTCGTATAAGTTTATGGTTGGTATAATCTTAACTGACTACTTATAGTTATGTTCTTCTTTGTGAAAAATAGTAAAGTTGATTTTTTAAATGGACATTAAAATTTCCGCATTTACTTAGTTTGTTTTCCCTTTAAAATACATAGAACAAATAGGTAGGTAGGTATTGTAATGTTGACCTAATTGAGAAGAATATGATATCCTTCTTAACTAGGTACCTACTCTCACAAGTTTGTTACAGACCTTAGGGCCGTAGTAGGAGGTACATCGGTAACTAGTTCGTTTTTAAGAAAAATCGGTCATCATAATCCACATTGAGAAGTTGAGAACCATTCATAAATGCATCTATTAAACTTGGGGTTTTAAATTCAAATATTTGTTCCGCCCTATAGAAGGTACAAAGGGACATTTTGCCGCCACGCGTCGCCACGTGATCTAAGCGTAATTCGCATCATCACTGTGTTTTGGGCACGTGTTCATAAGTACACTGCTTACAACATACTTTTACACTTTAAGTTATAATAGCAGGGTGGGGGTGTGTATGAGTAGTTCTTGGAAAAATAAATCGGTTTAATCTGACAGTTTTGACTGGATTAACTCTACGTCGGCATTACTCCAACGGTTGTTGGACGAACGACGAAGGTTCAACAACGTCGGAACGAGTGGTCGTGAGTTCAATCTCGATTCCCGACACCTTAAGAACAGTAGAGCGGTTGCGCGAGTTGATCTCTTCCCTTCCTTAATAGTATTATTTTGTGTAATTTCAAGTTTTATTTGGTATACGTCTATACCTTTGCCTTTGCATGTAGGCATGTATGATGTACAGACGCCAGCACATCAAGCTACTACAATCTGTCAAATTTCATTAATAAATTTTCAACGTTATCGCTAAAGCATTAAGGTTCAAAGTTGATTGGGAAAATTTGACAGTTTCGGGTAGCTTGACCTGCTGGCGTCTGTACGCAGTACGGTCAATCGTGCGACAGTAAAATAATATTTTTTTATTGAATCAATGTTACAATTATTTTATTATCTTATAATTAGCTTAACTAACTGTCGGCCTGTATTCTGCAACGGTTTTGTTAGTGATCTTCATTTTGATCTTCACGGTGGACCCCAAACTAGCGCTTCGAGATAAAAAAAAAACCTATCAAGTAAAAAAAGCAAGACGTTAATATTATGATCCAAACAAATAAAACAAATGGGTATAAAAAGGAATTTAAAAGCCATGAACATAATTCTACTTTTCCGAACGCTTTTTAGTACAGCAATGATGGTACGTTTCAGAACGAAAATTCTAAACGTCAAAACAACCACAACACAACAAACGTCAAAACGTGCGTATAACCTCACATTAATGTGCCCATGAAACGTAAATAACTTGTGAAATCGTGGAATATGGATGACTTACAACTAAATATATCAGTCCCCAAGAAGGTAAGTGTGGGAACTTGTTGTAAACTTTAATATCTGCTCAAGACTCCGTCCGTAACTAGTTTGTTTTGATAGGATAAGAAAAAACCAAGTGCTCTTCAGAAGAATGCGGGGGAATACAAATTTATATCCAATCCAAAGTTTACTGGTAAGACCATAGCTAGGAAAAGACCCCAGAATTTGGCTGCAACCAATCGTGCAGTCATAAAAAATGCCGAAGGCCCGCCTAAAAAGGTGGCGAAAGTGTCACCTTCTACAGTAGACAAATCTGACGATTTGGGGGCTAAACTACGAGATCTCAGTGAAAATAAAGGCAAATATCAAGGGAAGAACTATCAAGATCTAAGTGACACTATACAATTGAAGCAAAACAAGCCTAGGAGTGGTGGATGGATATCTTCACTATTTAAGAACAATCCACAAGTGCCCCGTATAGGGCAGCGGGTTGTCAAACCGATTGTGGAGCAGGTGTTTGCAGGCAAGACATTCACTGACTTAGATATACACCCACATAGTGTTGCAAACTTGCAGCAAAACTTAGGTTTGAAGGAATTAATGACAGTGCAACAGAATGCAATACCAGTTATCTTACAGGGCCGAGATGTTCTCATTAGGTGAGTTTAAACTTTTTTTCTATATTATATAAGTACTAAAAATTATATTGTATTATCAAATTGCATAATATTTGGTGTGTGGTGCAATGATTGTGCAACTAAATATGATTCCTTCTACGCCTGTAACCTACTTAAGTTAAAAAAAAAATGGTGTGTGATATTTTTATGTTGTATGTTTTTTTGGGATTTGTTACTTAACTGATAATGCACATTGTTTATCTTATTTCATAACTAGGTCACAGACTGGGTCAGGCAAAACACTGGCATATGCATTGCCAATCATAGAGGGGCTACAGGCCATAAGACCTAAGATAAGCAGGAATGACGGTATCAGGGTCATTGTGGTGATACCAACCAGGGAGCTTGCGGTTCAGACTTATGAGCTATTTATTAAGCTAGTCAAGGTACTTGATACACTTCTTATTATTTTTTTAATTATTCACTCCAAACGTCATGGATAGGTTTTAAAAGACTTCCAGTATATAATATAATTATGCTAGGTACAGTCGCCTGCAGAGAAAACGGGACCCCTCAACGCTCACTTTTGTAAGGCGGGGGGGGGTCGTTTTCTCTGCAGGCGTCCGTACATATTTTATAGTATTGCAAAAAAACTATACTAAATTATTTGTATATTATTATTTAACATTAGCCATTTCATTGGATCGTGCCTGGTCTACTAAGTGGTGGACAAAAGAGAAAAGCGGAGAAAGCACGACTCAGGAAAGGAATCAACATATTAGTTGGAACCCCAGGACGCATAAATGACCACTTAAGACATACTGCTTCTTTCAACTTTGCCAAGACTGGGTAAGTTATATTATGGCAATAATTTACAATCTGAAGTTTCTTATTTAATAAAGTCATGTGATGAAAAAATGCCACCTCTTTCTTAAACTGGAACAATTATGACTTTAACTATTTCTTATATGGCCCCCAGAATTAGCCAATATTCTTAAATATAATGTATTTTACATAAAGAAGCAAGCATTTAAGCAAGATGGGTTCCAAAAATTATTGGTATTAAAAATAGGGCAAAACGTTAAGCATCATGATATTTGCAGATGTTTAGTTTTGGATGAAGCAGATCGTTTACTAGACATGGGTTACGAAAAAGATGTTGCGGCTATCGTAAAAGCTATAGAGGATCATAAAAAAGCAGCCACATATGATCCCATGGCTCTTATGAAACAAAATGTGCAAAAGAAGATTCCAGATCCAGATGATGATACAGAGGCAACTAGTCTTAATGACACTAATGAAGAAAAACCAGTGATAAAACATCATTTGACTGATGTGTTTTTGTCTAAAGAAAAGCAAACTATTTTACTATCTGCCACTCTTACAAAGGTAATGTGTTTAATGAATGAAATATTGAACTTCAGGCATCTAATATGTATAACAAATAAATACTCGTAATATTTTCTAGGCTGTTGAAAATCTGGCAGGAATTACTCTAATGAATCCAGTCTTTGTAGACACATCTGAAGGTAAGGCTGTTATAGCGGATTCACTAAAGACTACCGCCATCCAAAGTAAAAATGCAAGTGAAGTAAAGAGTAAACCTGAAGTCAAAATTGCACCTGAAAAACCAAAAGCAGAAAAATCCAAGCCAATGAAAGAAATCAAGGAGAATTCGGAAGAAGAAGAAGAATCAGACGCAGAAGAAGAAGAAGAATCAGATGGAGAAGGAGAAGAATCAGAAGCAGAAGAAGAAACTGCTTATGTACCCGATGAAGAAAAGAATACAGAAGCTAAAAGAGGTAAGTGAGTTCCTTTTAATAGTATAAAATTTTATGGTCCCAAATACATTTTAATCTGATTTTTACAACTTTAGGATTGAAAGCATTCACTGGCCTTAACCACAAAGAGTTATTCAAAGGTGAAGGCTCCACACAAAGTAAAACTGCCCCACCACCTATAGCTGAGGCCGCCAAAATTGACGAAGATAGTGACAGTGATTCCGATTATGAATACTTCAAAGCTCAAAGAGACCATGAAATTAAAAACCCTAAAGTGGAGAAAGAGGATGACAGTGAGGAGGAAGGGAGTGGTGACGACGAAGATGAGGCATCTCCAGCAGTGAATACTTTCGCGGCAGCTGTAAAATCAGCTGTAGGAGAAGACGAATTAGTTCTGCCGGCATCAGTCAATCAGACATTCCTCGTCGTCCCCATGAAACTTAGACTAGTCACACTAGTCGGCCTTATCGTGGAACACTGCGTAATGAACAAGAAAGGTGGGAAGATGATAGTTTTCGTGGCGACATTGGAAATGGTAGATTACCTCTCAGAATTAATAGAGATCGCGCTAACTGGGAGAGATGTTAATGTTAAAAAAAAAGATAAAGCTAAAAATACTAAAGCAAAGAAAAGAAAATCTGGCGACGATAATAGTGATGATGTAAGTAAATCAAAGTTCTTAGTAAATTGTCTAAATATTCGGAAATACCTACTATTTATTGATAGAAGTTTAAAATATGTTAAAACCAATTAATAATAATACTAAGGCAGTACTACTCGATACGGGTCGCATTGTGAGGAGGTTCCTGTCTCTGGAGCCCTAACCACCGGTAGGTTGGACCCTGCTCCCGACATCGGTGAATCACAATTTTTTTTATATTTTTAAATGTTTTTTTTACCCTATTTTTATATTTAAAAAAATATTTGAAATGTAATAAAATAAGATAAATAAATAAATAAACAACATAATAATAAGTATAGTATTTCAGTAAGATGCTGGTAGGGATCTTGACCGTACTTCCGGGATTGTCCTGATAGCCGTGGAATACCTCTCCACTCCTCATAAGCACCTCAGGACACGTTGCCCCCTTGTCGGTACGTCACTATGTGCTAGCGACCGTTTTCGGGGGCCCATTATTGAGTGTGAAGTCACCCCCTGCAATTGGGCACGCCACAATTGCGGCGATAAGTCCCCTCTTTGAGGAGTGGCTGGAGAGGCGCCACGGCGCCCTCACCTTCCGCCTGACGCAGGTCCTCACCGGACACGGTTGTTTCGGGAGGTTCCTGTTCAGGATAAGGCGGGAGGAAACGCCAGGGTTTCACCACTGTGTGGATCGCCCGGAGGACACGGTGGAGCATACGGTGAAGGCCTGCCCGGCTTGGGCGGAGCACCGCCGCGTCCTCGTGGCGGCGATCGGCGGCGGCGATCTCTCGCGTCCGGCCTTGGTCCAGGCCATGGTACGGAGCGAGAGTGCATGGGAAGCCGTCACCTCCTTCTGCGAAGCAGTAATGCTCGCAAAGGAGGAGGCTGAGCGCGTGACGGAGAGGCAATCTCTGCGCCCTCACGCCCCTAGTCGCCGCAGGAGACGCTCTGGACGTCGGGAGTCACCAGCCGACTCCCGGCCACCGTAGGCGCGGGTTTGCGGGCGGCGAGCAATGGGCAGCTCGCCGCCCGGCAAGAACCAGGCCCGAGTCGACAGCGCGTTGTGTTCCACGCGCGCCTCAAAGAGACGTCAGCACAAACTGACGGGGTCCGCTAGGGCCGATGCCTGCCAGGGCCGCGGGTTGTTCGAAAGAGATACCGTGGTCCTGGCATGGTGGGTTTTAGTCAGTAAAAGTCTGACACGCCCTCCTGCTCCGCCCAGAGCGGGAGAAGTCATAGATGATTTCCCACCCTGAAAAAAAAACCCTGCCATTTCATCTGTGAATATTATAATTTATCTTTGGTCGGGCAGGGGACATAGACCTTCCATAGTTCAAGGTGACCGATCCACTATAGCCACCCAAACCCATAGCCCAGTATATTTTGTTTCCATGTTCAGCAATAGTCCTGCACCAACCGGGGATTGTCCTTGGGTGCACTTGCATGGATGCACCATGGAACAGTTTTCAACAGGGATAATCGTCGGTTGGTGCCTCCTCATCATTTAGAATTGTGTAAAGGGCCTCTGCGAGTTGGCTTCGGCCCCTAGTACGCCTTTCAAATAAATAAATAAATAAATAAATAAATCCCTGGACATTTCACACAGCACCATTTGTCCCAAGCTAAGCAACCTAATGCTTGTGTTATGGTAACAAGATGGCTGATAAACTACTTATATACAATTTTTTTTTTTTAAAAATGATATAATACATTACATAATTATTGACATAATGTATACAATTTGGATTATAGGATTCCCTAGCACCTGCGCTAGTAAAAACTGTGTTGCAGATGTTAGTGTCTTCCCCTTAATAAAGTGACAACAATCTTACATCAGACAGAATAAATGAAAAGAGTAGAAAAGTTAAGAAACATGCTTGTGTATGTGTGTGTATGTGTGGGTGTGTATAAGGGTATGTTTGTGTATGTGTGTGTGGATGTGCTGTGCAGAATGGGTTATGTTTTTATGAGGTTTTCTATATCAGTGTAGTCCATTGACTTTAGCCAGGTACCTATATAGAATTATTTTAAATTTATTGTTATAATTCAATTTGCTTACTCTCTGGATTTTAGTTAATTTATTATAGGTAATTAATGTATTTCTCAGGACAAAGATTCATCATCAGACGATTCGGATGACTTTAAAGTGGAATACGAAGAGCCTACTGAAGGAGGTTTAGTGCCGGTCGACTTGGATATGTTCAGTCTGCACGGATCCATGCCCCATGAACAGAGGATGGAGGTTTTCAAGCAGTTCCGTGCGGCTAGGCACGGAGTTCTTATTTGCACGGTGAGTTTCATGGTTATGGTCTATAGAAATTTTTTTCATGGAATTGTCTTCATAAAATTTTCACAGCATCTTCACGGCCCCTATTTTATTGAATCGGGCGCAGTATTAAAGTGCTCCTTTTTCATGACACTGTCGTAACATGCTAACATGCTTCTTTTTTTTTCCGGATGGGAAATCATCGAATGACCCCTCCCGCTCTGGGTGGAGCGGAAGGGAGTGTCAGACTCTTACTGACTAAAACCCACCCATGTGCCTTCCTTTGCCCTTTATGTTCCAGGGTAGCGGTAACCCTTTCGGACAATCCCGCTGAATGCTAACATGCTTGGAGTTCTGTTCAGCACCCTAATTACGTAACACAATATCAATCACAATCTGAATAATTTTGAGGGATATTGCTAGCCTATTGCTTCATATGTTCGAATTTGTCTGCTCAACCACGTAAATAACGCAATTAATGTTGTTGAACTGTCAAAATGAAAGCCATTGCTACTGATAGTGTGCTACGCAATTACCCTGCTGATGTTGTTAATATTTTTAGTATATTTCGATGCTCACTCACCTCCAAACTCACCGTTTCCATCATTGTCTCCGGTTATTACCGCGCACAGCACATGTAATTCCGATCTCAAGAATATTTTTTAATCGTGTTTACGCGTACAATAGAATTTCAATTTATTATCTTCGAAAACGTGCTACCAGATTAATCATCACATTCTAAGTTCAATAATGGCGGCCGGATTCCCGCTCACCTTTGTCGCTAGCTATTGTGGCTCGCTGCCTATTAGCTGGTCATTCATCTAGCTCTCTGTGCGCTCCCACACCGCCGCCACAATACACGTCGATTATGTACTATTATATGTGTTTATTACATCTATCAACGCCGACATTGGTACCTTACTGCTACGGTAGGGACTCTTCATTACAAGTTTATTGTATAAAATTGTTCATTTAGTGTGGTAGGACACTAGGACAAGGTTGATGATAGCTTCAGTTATTTGTACACCTGAAATGAAATCCTGTTTCTGTTATAAACCCAGACTTAATGGAGTCGATTGGTTCTAATTTAGGATTTAGTTTTTATAAATCTTTACCCTTTTCAAGATTTTTTGCCCTGAGATGAATATTAACCACAAGAACTAATACTCTATTAATGATGCAACAAAAACTAAACGTCTTGATATTGCATCTATCTAGACTTTATAATTAGTAACCGACTACGCGTCTCAAAGGGTTTTATCGCAGATTCCATAAAAAGCACTTTATTATCATTTGAAAATTTTCCACGGTTGGTCAGCGCTGTAGGTGAAGCGTAAAATAATTTTCTAATAGTGTAATTAGCCACGACGAATACGTTGTACGTGGTAGTGTGTTTTTAATTGCATTAATACAGCAATAGCGGCGGTGTAATGTCCTCCATAGTGTAGATAATGACGGCACGAAGGCGAGATGGTATCGGGTTTAATCTCGGTCGCAGCGGGCGGTGGCTACCGCGGCGGAGCTCACTCGCTTACGCGGTGCGTCGCTTCTGTTTGGTGTAAGATGCACAGAGTTTTGCATGAGGATTTGACATTAAATCTTTTTGTTTGACTGTTATCGAATAGGTACTATAGTCAATTAAAGCAATTTCGAGCACGATTGCACGTTGCACGGTTGCCGATCCGATTATACGGCGAGAAAATACCCGGCAGTCTTGGCTTGAAGCTCGCTTGTGAACTGCCGAAGTCGGAACGAAAATGTTAAAAGTACCTATTTCTTCGGAGTGTGTTCAGTCAGATAGCTACTCTTCTCTTTCTTGAATGTTATTAATTTGTCAGGATGTCGCTGCCAGAGGAATAGACGTGCCTCGAGTTGACCTCGTACTGCAGTTCTGCGTTCCGGCATCAGCTACCGACTATGTGCACAGGTATGAAGAATACTGCTTACTTATATACATAAACTTTTGATTAAGTCAGGATTTTTTATTATAAGTATAACAGACATTTCTCGTATAACTTTGTAAAATTGGTATTATGGTAATGTAGTAGCTAAGTGGTCTTAGGCTCATAATTGACCTTCCCTCTTGATATCTTATGATACAAATACAGAGTGGCAGGGACATCGACGCGCAAACGTCGTCAAAAGGTTACACCTGATGCCATAAATAAAATTACAAGTCATTCATCTCGGAATTGACCGGTTAAAAAAATTGTCATTTTTTCGTGCGCAATGTATTGCAAACAACGCGATCAAAACGCTCCACGGATGGCGCGCGCTCGCACGCTACCTACCGCGATACCGCGCGCTGCCCTTTCGAGTTTAATTTACATTGCTGTTTTAAGTGAAACAAGTGAATTTACTATTTTTTCATAAAAAATCTCATTGCGTTAGATCATCATCATCATTTCAGCCGATAGACGTCCACTGCTGGACATAGGCCTCCCCCAAGTGTCGCCACATTGACCGGTCCCGTGCGACTCGCATCCAGCGGATTCCCGCAACCTTCACCAGGTCATCGGTCCACCTAGTGGGAGGCCTTCCAACGCAACGTCTTCCGGTTCGCGGTCGCCACTCCAGAACTTTTCGGCCCCATCGGCCATCCGTTCTGCGAGCAATGTGCCCTGCCCACTGCCACTTAAGTTTGGCAATTCTTCGGGCTACGTCGGTAACCTTGGTTCTCTTGCGGATGTCCTCATTTCTGATTCGATCACGCAAGGAAACTCCGAGCATAGCCCTCTCCATTGCCCTTTGAGTGACTTTAAGCCTTCTGATGAGGCCCATTGTGAGCGACCACGTTTCAGTCCCGTATGTGATCACTGGCAACACACACTGGTCATAGACTTTCGTCTTGAGACACTGTGGTAAGTTGGACGAGAAGATACCGCGCAGCCTCCCGAACGCCGCCCAGCCGAGTTGGATTCGACGATTGACCTCTTTCTCGAAGTTAGACCTACCTAACTGGACCGTTTGTCCCAGGTACACATAATCGTCTACAACTTCGAGTGTTGAGTCTCCGATCTTGATAGGAGTGGGTGTGACATGGGCATTCAGCATGATCTTGGTTTTGTCCATGTTCATTTTAAGACCCACTCTTCCGGAAGCTCTGCTGAGGTCATCGAGCATTATACTGAGGTCCTCCATGGTCTCAGCCATGACCACTATATCGTCGGCAAACCGAAGGTGAGTGATGTACTCGCCATTGACGTTGATGCCTAGCCCTCTCCAGTCCAGAACCTTGAAGACATCCTCTAGTGCAGCGGTGAACAGTTTCGGAGATATGACGTCTCCCTGTCTCACCCCTCGCTGCAGAAGGATAGGTTCGGAAGCTTGGTCCTGAAGTCGGACTGACATAGTGGCGTTTTTGTACAAACACTTCAACACCTCGATGTACCGATAGTCGATTTGGCACCGTTGGAGAGACTGCAGTACAGCCCAGGTCTCGATCGAATCGAAGGCTTTCTCGTAGTCCACAAACGCTAAACAGAGTGGCAGGTTATACTCTTCGGTCTTCTGTATAACTTGCCGCAGCGTATGTATGTGGTCCACGGTGCTAAAGCCTTTTCGGAAACCGGCTTGTTCGGGAGGCTGAAAATCGTCAAACCTGCGCGCGAGACGATTCGTGATGACTCTTGAAAACAACTTGTAGACATGGCTTAGAAGTGAGATGGGCCTATAATTCTTCAACCGGGCATTGTCGCCCTTCTTGAAGAAGAGTACCACCACACCCCTGCACCATGCCTGTGGCGTTTTCCCCTCGAGTATGACGGAATTAAACAGCTTCTGAAGGGCCTCAAGTACCGGTTTTCCACCCGCCTTCAGGAGTTCGGCCGTAATTCCGTCATCACCTGGTGCTTTGTTGTTCTTGAGCTGTTTCAGAGCCATCCTAATCTCGTACAGGCTGAAGTCCGGGATGTCTTCGGTATAGTGTCGGGTCAGTCTAGCTCTTGGGTCGTTTGCTAGATCTACAACGGGTTTACTGGTTGACGTGTACAACTCTCCATAGAAGCTCTCGATCTCCCTCAGAAGCTCTGGTTTGGCGGATAAGATCCTACCATCGTCGGTCTTCAGTTTCGTGAGCTGGCTCTGCCCAATAGCCAGATCTCTTGCAAATACCTTGGAGCCTTTGTTCCGCTCGATCGCGTCTTTGATACGCTCGGTATTAAAGCGGCGGAGGTCGCTCTTCAAGGATTTAGAGATCCGTCTATTGAGCTGCCGGTATTTCCACGCCTCGTCTGGAGACTGCAGGATCATCTCACGCCGCTCCTTCATGAGCTTGAGAGTGTGATCGGAGAGCCTCTTGTTCTGATCTGTACGACGTGTCTTAAAGAACTTAGACCCGGTCGTATGGACAGCTTCCACGAACCCATCGTTGCATTCGTCCACTGAGCTTCCTAGGCACTCGAAACGGTTCTGGAGTTCAAGCTGAAAGCTCTCGGGGTTATGGATCCGGATCTGTGCTGGACGGAGCGTAGACTTCATCAGTCGAGACCTTTCAAGCTTGATATTGATGTTCAATGTGCCTCTTACCATGCGGTGATCGCTCCCGGTTTTCAGCGTATTGATCACTGAGACATCATTGAATATTTGCTTCTTGGTTGACATGATGAAGTCAATCTCATTTTTAGTTGCACCATCGGGGCTCTGCCAGGTCCACTTCCTGTGCTCACGCTTTCTGAAGAAGGAGTTCATCATATAGAGGCCCTCCTTCTCCATAAAACTAGCCAGTTGCGTTAGATATAAATAAAGATTTTATACAATTTACAATAAAAAAAAAATGCAGAAAAAAAACGTAAAATAAAAGAAAAAGCCGACGAAAAAGTTCAACGCTGGGGGGTCCAGAATCATGTACTGAATCCATGGTAAGCGGTTGCGCGTCGATGTCCCTGCCACCCTGTATAGACTAATGTATATTTTCTTGATCCCAGTCGTTCCATTCCTGAACCCTGATGACTTATATTTACCATATCACTCTGAGTCGTGCTCCTACTAAAGTAAATAAAATAAATAGTTAAGTTAACCAACGGACTGTGAAATACAAGTTTGAGTGAAACTGAACACATAATCTAACTGTGACAGTGTTATCTTGGTGAGTCATCGCAGGTACGAGCGGTGCGACGACGCTTGGCAAGGTCACGGATACAACTAAGCGGGCGCACTCGAGTAATACTCGAAAATATTCGTAGCGTTGTGGAACCGAGCCGTGTTCATACATACGAACACAGCGGTCATTTCTGCGAATCAAGATTCCCAATATGCTCTCCGGTATTAGTCGCACGCCTCCTCATGCCTCACCCCACTCAGCTTCTGAACCAAACCTGACATCGACTACTAATACTAGCAGCGATACCAGTATAAATGTAACCCAAAGGAAAAGGAAACGCAGTGTAGATGACATGATAAAAATGGAGAAAATGATGGAAGATATGAAGGAAATGTTTTCTGAACTAGTTGCTAAACAGAATGAACAAAATGGGAAAATGAATTCGTTACAATTGGCTCTTGAGGATATACGGTCCCAAAATACCGCGATCAGCTTGCAAAACTCTGAAATAAGAACTCAGAATGAAAAAATCAAAGAGACAATAGATTTCTTATCAGAAAAATATGATGATGCACTTGTGGAAATTAACGATTTACGGGCGGAATGTAGCAGTAACCAAAAGGTTATAAAAGCGCTTGAAATCAGGGTAGACTTCTTAGAAAAGCAACAAAAAGCGGCTTCGCTTGAAATTAAAAATCTACCGTCGTCATCCCTTGAAACTCGCGACTCCCTTACGGATGCAGTACAAAAATTGGGTCAGATCATCAGGCAACCCGTGATTGCAACAGATATAAAAAACATCTTCCGTTACAAGAGCAAGTCTGACGCGGTGGGTCCAGTCTTGGTAGAATTCACGTCGGCAACCATTAAAGAACAGTTTCTAAAGTCGACCAAGGACTTTAATAAGCACAACAAGGAAAATCGCCTGAACACATCCCATCTAGTACAAAACGGACCTAGGCAACCCTTATACGTAAATGAAGTGCTCACGGCTATGACCAGACGCCTGCATTATCTCGCCCGAGAACTTACGAAGGAATTCGGTTACCATCAATGTTGGGTTGCAAACGGCAAGGTGTATATTCGTGAAAAAGACGGAATGTCAAGCCGGCTCATCAAAACCGAAGAAGACCTCGCGAAACTCCGTAAGAAAAAATGACTAGCACGGTACCTACAACTACAAGCTATCCTTGTCATCACAGTTTTGTTAACCTTAGTCCAAACTTATACTATTCTACTAATAATTAACTATAACACTAAAATTAATAAATTATTCATACACTGTTCAAAACAAACAAGCTTGTTACTAACATTAACTATACATTCTACACAATACAATATACACATCATATATACAATCACATTACTTGCACTTCACATCCATAACGCTCACAAACTTAGTCAGCCGGCATACCGTATAAATATGCCTAGTATATGTTCTATCGCACCCGCTCTGTACCAGTACATTATACCTCGTTTGCGTTCGGCCATTGCCATTGCCATTCGCGTTGCCGGAAATATTTCCCTAAATTTTGCTGCGGCGACGTCAAGGGAAATGAGAGAAACGGCAAGTGAAGCGATCTGTTTACGCACTCGCGTTGTCCATTTTATTTCCCATTTCGTTGCGGGTAGTCGTGAAAATTGGTTCGATGTAGGAGGGGTTTTAAACTTTATTGTTACGCCACTAAGCAGCGCTCAAAACATAAATGTCAAAATGGAAATAATTACCACTATCATTCGATAACACGCAAAACAACCTAAACAACCTTGATGCTGTCTCGGTGTCGGATGCTTCGACCTGCGACTTGGAAAACTGTACCCCACCTAATTTTATACCTAATCAAGCACTTAAGGTCATTACACAGAATATTAGAAGCATAAACAAAAACATAGCGGGTTTTATGACTACACTTGCTCGGACAAAACTTGATTGGGACATAATCGCACTAACCGAGTGTTGGCTCCCTAACACCCATAATATTCCCGAGTTGACGAACTATAACTATTACCTTACCAAAAATAATCATACACAAAATGAAGGTGTAGTCCTGTATGTGCATAAAAAACTGCAAATAGTTGCAGAGGAGCCATCATTCTTAGATGCTAACTGTCTCCAAGTAAAAATCGATAGAAATACTATTCTCTTAGCGATATACCGCCCGCCAGGTTACAAAGACTTAGATAATTTTCTAAACTCTCTAAATAATACCCTAATTAAGTTATCCAAATATAATACTATAATTATTACGGGAGACATAAATATAAATATACATGAACACTGTAAGGATTCCTATAAACACTCCTATCTAAACCTATTGGCCACCCATGGCCTTTTACCTGCTCATACAATACCTACGCGACAACAAGCTTGTCTTGACCACGTTATACTGAAAACTCGACTACCTGCTTCTACTTCAGTCGCACACTCTGCTTTAACTGATCATGAGACAGTAATGTTGTTCTTGTCCAAACGAATGCCTAAAATAATTAAAAAAAACTGTATTCGTGTTGATTATGGTAAAATAGATTCAGACCTAAAACAACTAGATTTTAGTGAAGTATACAAGACCCAAGATCCTCATGTGGCAGGGGAAACAATAACTAGGTTGATAAAACACGTGATAGATTCTAATTCCAAATCTGGTAAGACTCCGAACCGTAAACAAATATTAAAGCCATGGATTACTCCTGGTTTACTTCGATGTATGCGGCATCGAGACAAATTGCATAGAAAATTTAAACAGGCGCCTAACAATGAGATTTTGAGAATTACTTTTACTAGGTACAGAAATTATTGTAATAAATTAGTAAGGAAATTAAAAATAGAATTTGAAAGGAATGAGATCAAAAAAGCTGGAAAGAACACTAAACAGTTATGGTCGGCTATAAATAATATCTCAAGCAGGTCGACAAGGAAAGCCAACACATCATCACAATTATTAGCCTCATTAAGTACACCACAACACTCTGTAAATCATGTCAATGACTTTTTTGCCAAGATAGGTGAAAAACTAGCAAAAAACATAAAGGGTAAACAAACAAGAGCTACAAAGGGAAACCAAACTAACGGAACGCAATCCATGGTAATGCTCCCAACAGATGAGGAGGAGGTAGCCGGAATATTAATGTCACTCCGCAATAACTGTGCCGCGGGATGGGATGGGATATCCGGTGACCTCTTGAAAAAACACACGGCCGTGATTGTGCCTCCGTTAACGTACATATGTAACCTTGCTCTTTCCACAGGTAAATTTCCTGACGTGTTCAAAAAGGCCATAATTCATCCGATCTACAAGAGTGGGGACGGGAGCCGTGTTGATAACTACAGACCTATATCTGTGCTAACTGCTTTTTCCAAAATACTGGAACGGGTAATGAACAGCAGACTTGTGAGCTATTTGGAAAAAAACAATCTGATCTCACCAACGCAATTTGGGTTTCGCTCAGGCAAATCCACCTCTGACGCGGTCCATGAGTTGACAGACTATGTGGTCACAAACATGGATAGTGGGGATAAAGTTATGGCCATATTTCTGGATCTTGCTAAGGCCTTCGACACGGTTTCTGTCCCAATTCTTGTACGTAAGATGGAAAGTTTGGGAATCAGAGGACTTCCACTGGACCTCTTTAAAGACTACCTGAGTGAGCGTACCCAGAGAGTAAAGATAGACGAATTCATCAGTGAGGAACAAACAATTAACTACGGCACGCCCCAGGGTAGTGTGCTCGGACCTTCACTATTCCTCATTTATATCAACGATCTGGGTACGCTCACTATCCCTAATGGCAAAATCATTAGCTTTGCTGATGACACTGCTCTCTTGTTCAGCGCGAACTCGTGGGAAGATGTCTATGAGTGTGCACAACTAGGCTTTAATACGGTATCCAACTGGTTACGCGACAATCTGTTGACCCTTAATACAACCAAAACCAATTACATAGCATTCTCCATAAAAAACAATGGATCCTCCCAAACATTACATAAAACTATTGTAGTACACTCTTGCACAAGCCCACACACTGGTAGTTGTAACTGCGAACCACTCACCAGGGCTGAGAATGTAAAATACCTGGGAATAACAATCGACAAAAACCTAAGGTTTCAAGACCACATTACCACCCTTAGTAGCAGACTACGGAAACTAATATATGTGTTCAAAACGTTGAGACATGTAGTCGATAAGAACATTATGAAGTTAGTGTACTACACCCTCGCTCAGTCGATAATATGCTATTGCATCACCTCTTGGGGTGGAGCTCCAAAAACTACCCTAATAGAAATTGAAAGAACCCAAAGAGCTATACTGAAAGTGTCGTCTTTTCGCCCGTATCGCTACCCCACTGAACAGCTATACAAAGAAAATGAAGTCCTGACAGTGCGCCAACTATTTATATTGCACATTCTGTTGAAACAACATTCACTCTTGGTCTATAATCCAACGCTGTCCAGGGGGAAAAGACGATATGACCCAGTGGACCGCCATCATCTACGTCACAAAACTATTTTTGCAGAGCGTTTCTTTTGCTATCTAGGTGGCTACTTATATAATAAAACTAATAAGGTGTTACATATCTATAGTCTCACAAAGCATAAATGCAAAAAGAGGCTAACTGACTGGCTACTAAAATTAAATTATAATGATACTGAACATATCCTTACAATAACCTAAACACAGAATCACACTCTCTAACACACCCACACACTTACACACCCACACACCCACTCAATCACACATACTACAGATCTACTAACATTTGTCTCGCATACTTAATCTAGATATTTATTAATTAATTAAAATAAAACTATAAAATGTCATACTTACCTTACTACATTCTGTCAGCGCGCATAGCACATAATTTGTGAAATGAAAATGTAAAGGGGTGGGATCCTGGTGTCCTGAAACACAGGCCACGAGCCTAACTTAGGCACCAGTCTCCCACAATATATACTCAACTGAATTATATGTCATTGTCGAATCTGACCGATGTAAAATAACATGTATATTGTGGTGAGAAAATAAAGCTTATTATTATTATTATTATTATTATATACCTTACTGACAATGAAGATGTTATCCCTTCGTCCAGGGTGGGTCGTACAGGGCGTGCGGCTCAAGTCGGTGCCGCCGTGTTGTTCCTACTGCCTAGTGAATCACGGTTCATCAGGCATTTGGAGGAGAGGAGGATCAGGTGAGCCGTTGTTTAGTTTTAGCTATATATCTTCCCACACGAATCTTCATAGTCTGTTCGTCTTGTACATCCTGTGTTATCAGCCCTACATCCAATTTTGCTGTCACGTTCTTTCAACACGACTATTTCTCGTGCCTTTAGGTATATCGTGATGAAGATCTAAAAATCCAAATTATCTTCTCTTGCGTTTCAACCGTCCAATCTTTTTTATTTTGCTTACATTTTATCATCAGCCCAATAATAACATCATTGTCTGATGCATTCTATAATACCTAGTATCATCTCAGGTTACGTCAAGGAGATGAGTCGCGAGCGCTTGAAGCGCTGCGCACTGTGGTACCCGCGGCTGCGACGCCGCAGCGCGCCGCGGTCGCGGTGCAAGCGCGGCTCGAGCACACCGCTCACACCAATAAGGATTGGCTGCTGAGGGCTAGTAGAGGTACGTAAAAAAATGATAAAAAAGCGCAGCCCTCATATAACGGACGCAAAATGACAGATTCACAAGACGGTCGTCATTTTGCGATTACTTTCAACAATGGTGCTGTGTGAAATGTCCAGGGATTTATTTATTTATTTTTATTTATTTAATATATTTAACATTTTGTAAGATATAGAATTCGTTAATGAAACGTCGACTGGAGCGGGTGATGGATTTCAGCCTAATCCCTCTCACAGAGAGTAGATCTGGACCTTATCAGTGAACTACTTGGCGTTCTTCGGCTAATTATTTAAACGCCTCAGCATAAACACTCAACTTTTCAAAAAATTCTTTTCTCATTTAGCATACACATCCTGGGTCCGTTTCTACGCGGGCTATCCTCGCGACGTGAAGGAGTATCTGGACTCCAGACAGTTGCACTTGGGGCATGCGGCGAAGGCCTTCGCCCTTCGAGACGCCCCCGCTACGCTCGCCAGACGTGTTAAGTCTAATCCGACCAATAAAGACAAGCCGAGTAATAGGCTTACTGTGCACGAAGACGAAGAGAAGAAGAGGCCAGGGTGAGCTTTTTGAATTGAATATTTTCTATCTGTTTTCAGATTTTATCTATAAGCGCAACTGAACTGCCACCCTGTATAAAAGAGACCGACGTGTCTCTAATATATCTAGAGCTGTAATCTTAGTATAATTTTCATTGATACGGTTTTAATTACGGAGTGTTATTTTATTTCGTTCAGGAAACTACGCGCTAACTATTTTAGTGTTCTTAAAAATATGAAATTTAAGGCCATTTACAAGTTTTGGCTGATAAACACTAAAAACCGAAAAAAGGTCGGTCAGATCAGACTGCTATAATAACCATCACTACGATAGTGATGGTTATTATAGCAGTCTAATATACAAAGTTTTGTTTGTATGTTTGTTAGATACTGCTGCTACTACATATATATCAGAATGTCTTTTCTTCGCAGATTCCCAAAAGCAAAGTTCGGTTCGTTCGGTACTCGACAATCGAAACAGAGCTCCATGCATACGGCGAGCGAATTCGATAGCGGGCTGTCCTCTCTCGACCAATCGCAACCCAAGAACAAGAAAAAGAAGAACAAATGACATTTGAATAACATAAGTCATGCGATTTAATATATTAAAAAGGACCTTTGTAAATAAAAACCATTAACGACACAGGTACTTATGTAGTTTCATTCGAACACCGTAATTGATCAACATTTTTGTTTTATTTATTCCGAAGAAGGTAACAAATGAAAGATGGAGCTCGTCCAAAATTCTAATCGCGAGTCGGCTAGAGTTAATGGAAGCGCGCCCGATGTGATGGCTACCGTTTTCATATTTCTGACTCACGAGTGACTCGAATGAAAAATGATTTTAAACCATTACCGTGCCCCGTCCGGCCTTTTGATATTTAAATTTTTTTCAAGCGGCCGTCATTATCGTAGAATGATTTGCGAATTTCGCCCCAGCTCGCAGTTTTTGTTTGTCTCTGAACGAGTTTTTTGTCGCTCTCATTTACCATGTTTTTATTGCTGCATAATGACAAATTAAAAGAGTATTGTGAGGCTCTTTCATGCCGCATTCTCTGGCCTTTTCAAGCTTGAAGGGCTTTTCATTTGAAGGCGGGTCGAATGACTCAATCGTGACACATTTATCTTAAAGATGTAGTCGATTTACTGATGCTCGAGTCATAAAACATTTAGTTAAAATCATTCAATAGGCGCCGCTAGACTGAGAATGTCTCTCCTTTCAGTTCTCATGGCTAGTGTTTTGTTCCTGAACTTTATTTTCTGTTTGCAATATGTTTTTCCGCGTTTCTCACCATAAATTACGATTGTCAATACAGGCCAGTAAGGGGTCAAGATGTATTCAAACTCATGTCGCTTGTGATTCGACTCGGATCGTATGTATCGGTAAAATTATAGATAGGAACGTTTACAGTTCTGAAACAAGTTTTCACAATAAACTGCATGTAATGTAACGTTTTGTGCTCGCAAAGCTAGTATAGTTGTGTGGCGTGGCTTCGCGCGTCATTAAACAGCACATTTGCATGTCGGCCGGCGCCAAAGCTCGTGAAAATGCCTTTTCATTAGCATCAGCTCTACTGAAAAATTGTTCTGGCAGCCATTCGTTGCTATGCGAATCGGTAATTCCAAATGAATTATACAAATAATTAATTGGTATTAGACCGTTGTTTTAGCATTCTATAAACAGTTCATTTATCGTCCGAAGAATATGTTGGCGAGGTATTATCGGATAGTTCGATGGAGCATGACATGTAGCCATTGTTTTCGATTATTAGGATCGCTTCATAGATTTCATACCTATATTTGACGCTGCTCATGTTACCTAATTCGTTTATGATGAAGATATGGCTTTTTGTAGTAAAAAAGCCATATCTTCCTCAATTCAAAATACAATAACACACCCAAGCTTGATCCAATAATTCGCTAGAGTCGAGTGCGTGTATTTGATTGATGTTCGGGAAATGTATCAGATTAAATAGATTTATGCCGACATAGTGGCTGCTTTCACGGCGAAGAATTCTATTGAAAGAGTCGGCGAGTCAATTCGGTAGGACAATGAGCCGAGTGTAGTGGCCCAGGCGGTGCCTCTAGCCTGAAGAAAACTTGTACCTTAGTATTTTGCCTGCATTTGGGAGAACTCATAGAGGTCAGGAGACACTCAGAAGGAGGATAGTTAATGTAATCATTTGTGAATAGGTATAGCTACATTGAGAAATATCTAGTCATCTTGTGTTGTGTGATGCTGTAAGGCTAAGGTAAGTAGCAGTTTAGGGTTGATTTTTTTTACGTGTTTAATCTTTTAAAAAAAAAACGTAGACTACCCTCTTGGGTAGTCTACGTTTTTTTTTTGGCAGTTGTCTAATTTTAAATGAGGTAGCGTTGGTTTTCTTGCTGGTTTTGGCTTTGTTTCTATTTTATGTTATATGTAGTATGTTATATAGGGAGATATATTATTCTATTTAGTTAGGTAGGATGAGTTGCTGCATACACGTTGACTGCCAGACAACAGACACAATAGAAAATCTATTGTTGACGGTCACCGGTGACCGCGGTGGCAGTCAATGCCTTAATAAGTAATTAACGTAATATCAAGTCTACGCATCAGCCGAAGCAGTTGGTCTATGACGCGGGCGGGAGAGTCAAACGCGCCGCGTCACGACCCACCGAATTATGGCCACAAAGCGCCGTTGATACCGAATATTCCATATAAATATTGAGCTAATCGCCCTTTCAATGAAGCGGCCCGCTTTTTATTAATAATTGATCGCGGAGCGGCGAGTCATGCGCCTGTATTGTGTAGACGAACATATTTTTTTGCTGTAACTCATTAATGATCGGCTCTAACACATGACGCCGAGGGCGTACTCCCGTCAGATCGCGCAACTAATTTCCGATGAGTCCAGGATACACGTCAAATAATGTGGAACTAATGTTTGTTTGTGCTACCGATGGCCGGTTTATACTTTTTTTTCTAGAAGCGTATTATGCATAGGTATATGCAGGCCATTAGGTAGTGGACCTAGAGCTAACTCACCATTAACTGTACATGAGTATTATTTAGTAAATTAAAAAAAGTGAAAGTTTAAAGTCTTGTCGCTGAAAATACACTGTTTTTTGAATAACGCTAACCATAATTAATATCTGCCGCAAATTAAAGGAACAAAGCTAGGGAATATTATTTTTAATTGGCTCATTGTATTGCCATAAATATAAACTCCAATGAGTTTTTAACTAAGTCTTGTATAGTTGTATAGTTTCATATTGACTAATCGGCTTGAGAACTTAGAGGATTAAGTAAATCTCATTACGCGTTGTTTCCACAGTGTTTACCAGTGTGTCGTCACTTTCATTAGCTCTAATAAGTGCTTAGTTCCGTTTATTCCACTTATTTAATTAAACATTCTCACACGTTTCATAAATACAATAACTTTTAATTTTTAAGTATTATGAGTGCACCGCTTACCGGCAGTTAGGTTAACAGTAACAGCGGCGTGGGAACTCGGCTAAAAGCTGGAAGTCGCCACACGTTCAGGGTTATCTAGGATTGGTTAGGTACTTCTATCTAAACGATTGAGTGCGGATTTCACCAATAAAACTGAATGAAGTCACCACTTAATTGCAATTAACTTAACAAATATTGTACTTGCACCCCATGGGTATATTACAGTGATACAATAATGCTAATTGTAAGAACTGTTTTTTCACCTGTGACAAACAATAAATAAATGAATATGAATACTTCTAAACCGCGTTCAGGGGCTGTCAGTGTTATTATTCCAATTTTAACACTGACAGGTCTTGAGCCCCGGTCTAAACGTGCTGAACGCGTTCAGTTTCATTAGTAAAATTCGCCCTGATTCTAATAGATACCTTCCCATTGTTGTAGATTCAATGCTGATGATGTTCATTCGCAAATATATTATTAAATCTCTAGATAGATTAGCTCTAAACTTTACCGTTTTTCGTCTGACAGACAGATCACGACTAGGTACGAAAACAGTTCACCTTCCAGTTTTTGTCTCCCGACAACTAAACGGAGCGGTACCTACCGTAACCAGCAGATTTTCTAGTTTTTCTGATTCGTCTTATTTAGAATGCTTGAATAAAATAACGGTGCACAATTTGCATGTTACAATGCATCGGTTAGATAGCGTAGCTTAAACAAAAAGAGTAACACGAAGGCCTGTCGCAGACGACGACCGATTAATCGATTCCCTACCGATTTGTTGGCGTCGACTGCTGATAGTCTTCTTTGTAGGGTTGATACCTAATAGATACTTACTTATTACATAAAAGGTCCTAAAATTAATGCTGATGCTTATTGCATTAGCAAGATGTTCTAACAAGATTTATGGGTCACACCATGAGAGGATATTGTACCAGTCTAACACATTGCGTTTTCGTCCTGTTCCTATGTTTTATCCATATATGCGATGGTGGAATCTGTAGAAATCGGTGACATTTGGCCAACGCGGGAAAGCGTTGAAATGAGTAGTTTTTGACACGACTAGTAATCGTTGAGTTTTAAAATACAACCTAATTTTAAGTAAGTTTATTCGTTAGACGAATGTGGTGTGCGTGTAGATGCGTATTGTAGCAATAGAGACCTTTATGATTTTGAGAATGTCTTAAAGTTAAGTGTTGATTATTGTAGGTCCATTGTTGGACCAACAATACAACTAGGTAGGTAGGTACCTACTCGTCTGCACACCCACTTACAAAGTCACTGTTTATTGAATTGCTAATTATAAAACGCATTGGATATTCAAATGGGTACGTAATGTGCGTATGGAGGAAAACTGTAAGCGTTTTATGATATCCCGTGGTGGTGTTGCGTCGTCTCACTTCCTTTGATTTACTGGCATCGCCTCGATACTTATTTATGGTTGGAGTGGATAAGTATACCTACTTGGTTACTACTTCCACTCATAATTACTGATTTCAAACGATGTTGTCTGTATTTTTTTATACTTAGGTAGGTACCTACTTTAGGGAAGGTCATAATATTATGTGTCCTAGTATACCAACCCATAACTGCCACCTTGAATACAATCCTTACTCGGCAACCACACTTGACAATATCCCCTAGCAGTAAGCCAAAAATCTACAATCGTTGTACAGACGCCAGCACATCAAGCTACTACAATCTGTCAAATTTCTTTAATAGATTATCAACTTTATCGCTAAGGCATTAAGGTTCAAGATTGATTGGGAAAATTTGACAGTTTCGGGTAGCTTGACCTGCTGGCGTCTGTACTTATTTAATAATAAGGACAAAAAAAGGAAAATTATTATAAAAACATCTTATTTGCAAAACATGAATCTATTTCGATAAAGACATTTTTTTTCCACTGCTGGGCAGTCCTCCACCAAATCCTTCCAGGAACCGTTTTCCCGCGCCACCTCGCACCAGGCAAAACTCTCCACACAATGGGTTCAGAAAGACATAGCGAGATACAGACATAATCATAAAAATGTCTTTACTGAGTTCTAATCTAATAATTATTTTTCAAAGACCATGGTCACCACAGCCGGCGCAGTGTCATTGTTCGCGAGATGTTGCCATCTGATTATCGTTATTGTTTCAAACCGGGAAACAGCTAACATTCACTCCATTTAATATAATTGAGCGAATGAGAAACGTTATCAATTATAATTGTTACGACGCATACTCGTACTTTTAGTAGAAACTCCATTATAAGCGTTTTCCATAGAAAGCCTCATAGTCTCGCCGCGCCGGCGCTGTCGCTGGAAAAACTTGTTTAGAAATACTTAAATAATGTTAAACGTTTCAGAACAATCTTGGGCTAAAGAAGTGTTGAATATCGTATATTAAGTTGAAAACATGTGGTTAGAATTTACGACCTTGCGCACTGAATAATTCGAAAACTGAATAATTTTACGTTTACAGTGCCCATTATCTACGTAAATTAATAGTCTCAAGTAAAAACAGCGGATGATAGCAAACAGATCGTGCAAAATAGTTTTTAATGTACGTTTAAACAATGAATAATAAAATAGCAATTGCATCGCAAAGCAATATCGGTATACATGCGTAGGAGCTAATGATGTGGAAACAGTCGGACAGACACGGTACGAAAAAACAATAGGCTGGAGTAGTCACTTTGTATAACACTGAATAATAGCAAGAAACAACCGTTTTACTAGAAATAATCACAGTGTAGGTGGCAAAAACAGGCTATTAATGGTTCGAGTCGGACCCCACTTGTTACTATTCATGAGCAAATTAACGGCAGTGCTCTCACACAAACGTAGTCGTACGCTAAACATATTACGAGAGGGGAAAACGTGTCGTAAAAAGTGATAATATTGTGATTGCTGTTAATGTTAAATCACATTACTGTGCTGGGTGTAGGAGGAGGAGGAGGAACAATCGTTTTTAGATTACCCACGGAATCTTTGGATGGATAACGAAATTGCCAAGTGGAAGCTGACCACATAGGTAATAGGCAGCTGACAGCTTGAGCTAAGAGCTTTTAAAAATTCGCGGAAAATCAGTCTACTTAATTATTTCTGGGGATGAAAGTTATAATATTCATACAACATAATATATACGTGTGTCTTACAACCTATACTACGAGGCTGGCTTCTAAATAAAGATATAAAAAAACCTAATTGGTGATGTTCTTCAGAAACGTCAGTGTCCTCAGGTGCGTACTAATCTCAATCGGTGTGAACGAAGCAATGATAAGATCTTTACATAGGTACTCCTTGTATGTAAAGATCTTATCAGGTGGCGTTCTGTAGTTTCTGCCTACCCTTATGGGAAGAAAACGTGAGTTTGTAGGTAAGTATTTATAAACCCAACTTTTAAATTACCATCATTAACAACCTATAAACAGCTCATAAAGTACTCCCAAAAATAATTGTCGCCTCATGTGTTATGTACAAACTGGCCTACAGATTTCATATAGATATCGATCGCTGTCAACTTTAACTTAAACATATTGAAATTCTTCAACGTACTAGAATCCTATAAAGTGTTGCAGAAGCCAAAAGGGCCTTTTATGAAACGATTTCACTTGGGTGTAACTTGAGAGCGCTGTATCAGTTGAACGGAGCCTGCGGTCGCACGACGATACAAAACACTGCGAAATTGCGCGTGCGCATAACCCGTAACACACACATAGTTGCACGAAACGTAAGCTGTCATATATGTTACTGTGTGGGTACTTAATATGGACGTACGTGTAGCTTTTTGCTGCGAAATAATTAAGAAGGTACTTAAACTTTAGGCCGAAGTAGGCAGTTAAGGAAAAGCTTGCGTTTGTCTAAATGTACGTGGATACTAATACATTTTTAGCTTTTATCAAGCAGTAACTTTCTGACATGCAATTGTTTATTTAAAGATAGTCATTTATAATTAGTTATGGCCAGTGCACTGTTGCACTTTTTTGTTAAGTCTACTTCATACAAAAGTTTTTTTAGTGGAAGGTAGGGTACGCTTCCAAAATTGAAGTAACTACCTACCTACGTACGAGGATCTAGTTTGAATTGGAAAATACAACCTTTTCCGATTTCGGAGTCCTTATAAATTAAGTACTTTAGGCTGTACCAATGAGGTAGGTACTTTTAAAAAGCGTTGCAGACCATGAGATTATAATTAGTAGCACAAGAAGCATAACATTTTTAAATGTTGTCATTATAACTGTCAGGGCACATATCTCATGTTCACGGCGCACTGAGTAATATTGATGTGTGCGACTTGGTAGCCACACAGTGTATCACTTTACTCGTCACTGATACATTAACCAATAGTTTAACTTGATCATATCGATTTACTATTGCCCGGTGATGTAGCTTCACTGTCTTGTTTAAAAGGAATATGTACTTCTAATGTATGTAATTATGACTTGAGAGGATCTGCGATAACTTGTACTGGCTACTCAACTTTGCATTAATATTAAGATTATATTAAGTGATGCATAAACTAAGTGAAGTACATGTTTTTTTTTTCTTTTTAGGGTGAGCGGATCTCTAGTGACTATGAGTTTTTTATTTGTCAGGAAATGGAATAACTTTCTGATTGACTTCTTATATCGCTATGAATGTACAAATTAGCTACTACAAATTAGGTGCACGGAAGAAAGATTCGAATTTCACCGATCGAATAAAATAATTAAATTGATTCGCGTATTATTCTGAAATGAAGATTAAAGTTTGGCTTTTAATAATAAGGATGTTATATTTGTGATCATTGTTCAGTATGTCACTGTCCCCCAAAAAGACATCAACGCTGCGTAGCAGTGTAGCTGTCTACGAGCCTGCTACGAACATGTTTCCAACCTAAACGTTAATATCAATTGGAAGAAATCGTGTTAGATTGAGGTTGGATGTGAGAAAACAATATTATGCACGCCGTCTACATATCTTTATCTATTATTCTATCGCCGGCATGCTGGAAGAGATTTCTTTAGAAATGAGCATCACCTTTGTACCTATTTTTCTATTCTTTTCTTATCTGTTTATACATATGTGTACATAAATGGTCAAATAAATAAATATATTGTGCAATTGCATAATTTCACAAGCTTTGACTCAATAATCAAACTCAGTACTAACGCTGCAGCTTTTCAACCACCCAACGCATAGGTGTATTAGCAGTTGATCAGTGTTTAGTCGAGATTACGTCCGTTTACCAACCGAGCCGCGGCGACCACAAGCAACCGAGCACACGCACTCACACACAGCCGATTGTCAGTTGTCACGTGTGTACACATGGCGAGCCAGTGTGCGTGCTGCAGGCAAATTGTGAAATTAAACATGTAAGGAAATTCTATTAGAATTTCTGTACGCCTGGTTGGTTTCGAAGCTAATACTGCTGTGAACAGCTAATTCTTGGGTTCTGTTTGGATTTCACTTAAATTGTGGGAAATAACGATAATCAGAAATAACGATGCCTCATCACAAAATCATAAAGTGTAGCTAAGTATTCACAGACTCATTTTCTGGCTGTAGTGCTAGCAGCTAATTTATTATGAAACTGAGGAGGAATGGCTTATTATTCGCTCAGTCTAATCCTGATGGTTTTCGAGCGAGCAATTTGTTATTTTGTTGCTGTAAAAACTTAGAACTATATTCTTTAGAAATTGTTTAGGGTATAGGCTTAGATGCACCCATTACACTACGTTTCAGATACAATACACACAGCTAATCATAGGAATTGTCAGTAAAAAATCGCTCATCAACAAAAAACGACCGTCTGCGACCGAAATCGTTGCTCATTCAACAACGAATAGAAGACTGAATTCTAATCTAAACAAAGTGTGGTCAACACCCGGTACGATGGTTATCATGTTTAATAGAGTATGTGAACATGATATCCAGCTGGTATTAGCCACTGGGCTCTCAATTCATTGGCTTGACGTGAACGCTACTCTGTATCGACTTGACAGGAAGGGACGTTGCGGTTACGACCACTTGCGTTCAAATGATTTTGTTTTTAATTGACCGTTGATTTATTTTAACAGACAAAAACTTCTTGATTGTATGAACAAATTAGATTGTTGTAAGAACACTGCGCTTTTTGTTGTTGGTGACTATTTACTGTGAAGAGTATTTTTTTCGGCTTTTGGTTAGCATTGATTGAAGACTGACATATCGACAGAAATCCAAATTGGTCATGGTAGTCCACGGTTGCCTAAATTAAAGGCATTGGAAAGTATACAGAAGAAGACCTGTCAGCTATAGGAAGGTACTGTAAAGGTTGTCTGCAAAAGTCGACCTTATTTTGAGTAAACTGGCAGAAAAATAACCCTGGTTGCATTCGAACATTCAAGCGAATTTAGAATGAGCTTTCAAATTATTTCTTGTAGATTTTTTGCATAAAAAAAAATTATGGAATAGGCACGTCGATGTAAACACGTTCGCTGGGAATGAACGTAATAATTATAACGTTGTATCATTTTATAGCCTACAATATACTCATCACAGTACTCACTTCCTAGATTGAATTTACGTCATAGCTACCTACTCATAACGAACTTTATTTACAAATATTTTAATTGTAGTTTTAATTATCATTCTCTAATAGTGAAATCCAAAACTCTTGCAGGTGCGAGCGATTTTTATTTGTTATCCAGATCAAAATGAGAAAAAGAAACTTTATCTATCACTTTTTATCGTTTATGGTCTTCATAGAACATCGGCGTGACTCGTTGAAGCAGTCCATTAACACTGTATTAATGAGTGTAATGGAAGTTTTATTCAAATGATTACAGTAATCGGATACAAAGAGTGCAATGATATCGTCACACATAGCCATGGGGTATGACGTATGTTTCTCGCACCACTGCACCACAACGAGTTTAAACGAACGAAAAATCTGACATTCTGTAATGAACACCTACAAAGGACACTTGATACCAGAAATGGTAAGGGTGTAATTATTATATGTCTGATATTAAAACTATTAAAAGTCGTGTCGAAAATTTAATGACATATTTTTAGCAAACGTTTTTCATGTGGAATCAGGCATTATCCTTATGTTGTGCATTTGTGGTGTGAAGGTATCCCGCTAGGTACTTATGTACATACGAATAGGTTGGTTTTGCATTTTAGTAACCAGGAAACAGAAAATATATTTACATTAGTGGACTTCCTCTTATTGACGAACAAAAGATCGTTATGACCCACATTTTTTGCATCATTTATTTGTTCATATCCTTTAATAACTTACCTATACAGTTTACACCACACATTAAAGATATCGGCCTGTACGAGTAAAAATAGAACATAAGATACAAAACACGTAGAGATCAAGATTAGATAAAATTACACATAGAATTCGATAATATTATTAATATAAAATAAAATTTAATTTGTTTAAGACCTGTAGTTGGTCCTGGAATGTCGATTCCATCTGGCTTAATTTTTTTTTATTCGACATTGAAAAGCGATTTCGATATCCTATTCACAGAATAAATAAATTCATTTGATTTTATTTCAAAATGTTAATAATGTGCCTAGGTAGTGTGGTGGGGGTCACAGATAAAGCTGACTTCACTAATTTTCCAAAACGCCTCAAAAGAAATGATCAGAATGATGCTTCTCGATTACCGCTTTTACTTACTCGCCTAGACTCCAAGAATTTTTCCTCGTCAAAGCGTCAATGATTTCTCACTATTTCCGCGAAAATTAAGTTATAAATCAATGCAATCAACACATTTCCAATGAACACTTAATTGCTACAATAGTATGTGAGATAACAAATACCTGGTTATAATTGGCGATGATTTTCTCACAACACGTCGATTGTAGAAGGATTGGCATTAGTGTGCATACAAGTAACTCGATCAGCTGAGATCGGCGCGCGCGCACCGGACCGAGCGACACCGTCTTCCTATTCCTACTTCTCACTTTACACCCGGTAAACGAAGTTTGACCAAAACATGATCTGTGTTATTTAATAGTTAAGTACTTAACAGTTTAACAGTTTCACGACACGGTTGGCGCAGTGGCTGAGCGATCGACTGCTGCGCTGCGTGTCGCGGGTTCGATTCCCGCACGGAACAAATATTTGTATTGCCTACAGGTAGTTGTTCCGGGTCTGGCTGTTTGTGTATGTGACTTTAAATGTTTGTAAACGCACCCACGATACAGGAGTAATTCCAAGTGTGGGGCAACATTTTTATATATAAAAAAAAATTGTTTGTTGCGTGAGACTGATAATTCGTCGTAACCGGGCATTTAGGCATTATTTATTAAAGAATTAATGAAAATGCAATTAGTCTTAGGCCACAATTTTACCAAGGTTTAGGTACCTAAAGTACATATTGTGGTATTCCTGATATAAAAGTAGCACTCTCACTGTACCTAGGCACTTAAAAAATAATTTAAAAACGTTTACTATGTAATAAAATATGAACACGTACATGCAAATTGTTTATGCATATTTCAACGGGTTTTACATCAAAATGGCTGTGTACTCAATGTTTGTCGGGCTAAAGTCAATAAAATGAACGCTTTCATTTACAAGATTTGTAAACATAAAAGGGTAAATTTACATTTTGATATTCGCAAGTGCTTCAGGGACTAAAGTGGCGTTCTCTCCCTAAAATTTTAAAACATCCATTTGCATATGCTTTGAGTACATAAACGACACTTTCTGGAGCACTTTCAACTGTCGGTAGGGGGGGGGGGGGGGGACGTGCCGCAAGAGGGGGTGGGGGCAGATTAACGTTTTAATCCGTACAAACTGACTGCTAATATGAAAACTTTTTGTGTACCTACTCAGTAGTTTCCTGTTGGTTAATTCAAATTTACTTTAATTATCACTTTCAGTTTCGGTGGGAAACTTACAGGTTTTTCAGGTAAACTTTTGTTCTGTAAGAGGTTTGCCAGTCTACGGAATTTAAGAAACGGAAACACATGCAAATTCACCTTTTAGTGAAACCAGCCGTTCATGTAACCCAAGTAAATCCCTATATGGAGACAAAATATTTATCGAACTCAGTTACAAAACGATAAAGAAACACCACTATTTTTAACACTGTTCACTAAAACGTTAATTTGCATGTGTTTAGGTTTCTGAAATCGGCACGAGGCACGAATGAGGAGTGCGGGGTGAAGCGTGACGGAAGAACCGGCGGGGCCTGCGAGGGGAGGGGTAATCAGCGTAATGCCAATCATGCAAATGCCGAGATCCGACTGAAAGCCTCAACCGGCTTGTTTCAGGAGTTAAAATGGAGATCCACTTAGCGGGCTACGCAGCTCACATACGCAATTGATGGCGCCGTCAAAGATTTTCACTGCAGATAGGACAAAATAGTATAAAGTCAGCGAGATATCTCCTGAAACTGTTGAGCATTGTTTTAGAATTTTAGGGCAATGCCTACAATACATAATAATAATGTATGTATAGATGTTCTGTGTAGCCGAAGTTTTTCGCATGAGAATTGTAGTTTTCCTTCAATGAACCAAGTAGGTAGAGCTAATTAAACAAGTTGTTAAAAAGTGTGAAACTAACTTTTTTGAAACTTCGAAACCCCTCTTTTGTTTGTTAGCATGATGCCTTTTACTCGTTTAAGATGCGTAACTTGAGTCTGAAGAGAACCTTTTCTACCTGTTATAGAGTTGCCAGTTAATCCTTGCTTGACGTCGCACATCTATAAGTTTTAATCTATGAGAAACCCGCGAACGAAAACAACGCAGCCCGCTCCTAACGAATTTAAACGCCGGCTTAAACTGAGCTGTATGCGCGCTAATTGAGGATTTGTAACACGAACTCGCCTGTTTTGCTTTGATGAAATTTACTACTCAAGACTCCTTGGAAAGACTTCCTCTTGAAATTATTGGTAAATAATTGAAACATGACAGATGATCTCAGGAAGAAGTTAGCATCTAATCTTCAATAAGTTATTGTATTTAGTTCAAAACATAAAAATGAGAAGGAATTTAGTCAAATTGATTTACTCCTGTTTAGCAGGCTAAAGTAAAAATTAGTGCAATCTTAATAATTAAGGAAAAACAAGACCTCAAGATTTTATTGTGACAGTTGGGTAACTAAAGACATCAAAGTCGAATGGCAAGGTACGACAAGGTAAGATGGAAACCTTTCAAAAAGGAAGAAAACCAGTTACCGAAACAAAATTCCAAGTAGCACTTGTCAAAAATAAAAACATCGCGCCTCTTTAATATTAAACACAACTTCATCGTGTAAAGCATCTACAAACAGTTGCTAAAATATCAATTCACTTTCATTTACACTTTAATCAGGGCGCTTCGTTTTATTCGCAAATATTTTCCATTAAAGGGTGCTAAAAGCAACATGGCCGCCTTTTCGCGCGCTTCCCGTTTACATTTCGTATTCAGAACGTGGAATCAGAGAAGAGTGAGTGCGGGTTTAATGTTGTCACTTTTAAATATAAAAATTAGATTATTTGTATCGTGACAGAAGTGTCGCAAATTGATTTTAACTACTTTATCATTAATCGACGTGGCGACGTCTGAGTAGCGATACTTTATTCATGTCATGTAATAAATTACGATTTACTATGTTTTTTTTTAATGAGAACCATGGTAGTTTGCAGGTGTTGTAGGTTGAAAGGTTTACAAGATGCATTACGTTTGCCATAAGAGCCATGAACAAATCAGGTACTAAAAAGTTGGTTATAATCTTACCTTAACATTGTTTTGAAGAACAACAAAAATAAGAGAGCTACAGGAACTTTAGAGGCTCATAGTATTTATTATTATTACCTATTATTATTTAGATAACAAGTTCATATTAGTAGGAAAATTACTGTTAACTTTGATGATCAGTCAAAGTTAACAGTAATTTTCCCACAGTTATTCTTAATGATACCTATGCAGTGCAAAAGCGTCGGATTAAGTTCGTATACTTACATAAACAAACCCACAAGATCGACTTACATCTCCATTTATTCATTCAATTTCTATTAATAGCAGTAGCAAATTGTGTTACATAGATATTCACACGAACAACGTATTGCAACAGCTTGTAAAAGCAGTGAAAAGCTACGAATTATATAAATTAACATATCAAACGCGCCTTCGTTATTCGCTACACCACCCTACTGTACCGTGACCAAGCAATTTTGATACTTGAAAGGACAATGTTCTTTTAGTGTGCTAGACGCTGTACTTACGCACACTGTACATACCATGGACCAATTATTTAACTAAGTAAAGCTTCTAACTGAAAATGAACATAGGAGCTAAGCTTAAGGTAAAATGCTCACCTACTTATCTGCTCTGTGGCTCCTATTTACTGTGACGGAAATCTTCCGTTAAACTATCGCTAGGCAAGAGTTTAAATTATTTGATATTTAGGATATTCTTATTAAATTGTGTTGACGTAAACAAATGGTTCTCATCAATTAACTTTGTTGCTAGACGTCAAATACTTCGTTTTACAAACAATTTAAACTTTACTGTGCGAAAAGCAATAAACCATTGTATAAAATTACAATGCAATTGTGAAATCTCACGATAAAAGAATAACTGAGATTGCTAACCTAGATCTAACGTTTAGAAAACAAGCTTTATCTCATTGAAGCGAATCCACTTAAGACACAGTGTCCTCGTCTGGGTACAATCGACATATTTTAAACAATAGGTGATTAAAACAGTTTTTTACAAAATTAATATTTATCTAAACTGAAAATTTGCGGATACTAGAAGGACAATGCCTGAAAAACGACAATGCTCTACGTAATGGACGGACAAAATATAAGTCATCGATACGAGAAGAATAAAATAAATAAAATAAAATAAAATAATTTTAATTCGAGTATCACTGACTCAGAAGAGAGAGAAGAAGTAGCACAACTAACTTTTTTTAACAAATTATATAAGGAATCTTATTGTGAGGTCATGAACCATCGTTTACACACACAATATTATTCATCGATACTTTCATGTACACGCACAATTTGATTAATCGACACTTTTAAAAAGTTCTAAAATTCGCCGTTGTTCTCTAGTATCAAGAAGGTTGAAGCTTGCAAGTAGTAGCGGGGTTGCATTCGCAGAAATAAATGACATTTTAAATTGGAACGAGTGTAAGTGCAACCCTCGACGCTCAGTGCCAACTAGTGTCTGAATTATTTACATCTACGTGCTATAGGTGTGAAGAAGGGGTGGTATTAAGGCATAAGCTTTTGTATATGAGACCGGGAGGTGGAACGAAACGGTCTTTCGCTGATTGAGATCGCCAACTTAGCAAACTTGTGAGGGAATTAAAAATAACCGAGGCAGGATTTGAATCTACGACTTCGTATCGTGCCAATCGTGCCAGTCATCTGGGAACTAAAAGCTCGTGTCAATAAATATATAGGTAATATACTTCTTACCTGTATTTAAACAGACTTTCAAAGGAAGCCATTAGCTGAGAAAATTATAGTTGTTTTGTTTAGTAAATTCATATTCCATCGACTATCTATCTTGTGTAGTGCGCACTTATGTATTGTTCACAAATGTTTTACAAACTAAGTTTATTATGTAAATGCCGGTTCCAAGTTTAGGTAAGTAAGTTGAACAGAACATAAGCTTACCTAATATGAAATATGGATGAGCCGAGAATTCGACCCTGTGGGTGTGTCCCGCGCCCACCTCGAGGCTTTCGTTAAACGCTGCTAAACGTTTGGGCGGCCCGCCCTACGCACTTCGATACGACAAAGTCACTTACAACACCCTTTATCCCCAATCTCAACCCTATATATAAAAGCTTAAGATTTATTTTTGTTTTATATGTAAACTTTTAGAACTTTCTCAAAGTAAAAATGCATTAATGTCTCTACGTATAGTCTAAACGTTTGTTCTACCTATTATTAGGTAGGGCGTTCCGGTTTTCCCTTTTATGTACTGGCAGGCAGTGATTGAAGTTGTATGTAAATGTGGAGGGAAACAAAGTCATTTGGAGATATGTTCTTATTATGAGTGGTGCTTACAACTTATTTGTATGCGTAGTTGTGTAATTTGAAGACCAGAGTCTGCTCATTGTGTTTCTACTAACTAGACAGCATTGCTTACAAACAGCAACACAGTTTACTTAATCATAATTAGATTTGGCTAAACCTACTTGATGAGATTTGCCCACAATAACATCAATAAAGAAGAAAGTTCCACAACTACTTAACCGTTTACTGTATTTTGCAAAGTAAATACAAACAGCACTATAAATGCGAAAAATTCTAAGTCTCTCTAAGTGCTGAAAAAGAGTCGGTAATCCACCTACGCTTAAAATAACTTCATCGCCCTTTATCCACCCAATAATTTCCTCAATTTTAGGTATTTTCTCCATGTAATAACGGAAGGATGCCTTACGTAGTTCCGTATTATCGGCCTCACAGCTTTAGAAGTTTAGACAGTATACAGTGTATCTGTAAAGCGCTTATTGAGTGGCCAGCGGTCGAGCGGCGGCTAAATGTCCTCCCCCTCTTCTCCCGCGATTAATAGCCTCTCGGAAAAAGTACGTGCACGACACAGGGACGGCTTGGTAAGCTGCGACAAATAATACTGTGGCTACTGGGATGATAAAATGGCACCTCGACTTTTAGAAAAGTTTGACTCTGACGAGCTAAGCCTCCGTCGCCATATCTAAATATGATTAAGTTGTTGTCTATAGTGGCGCCGATTCCCTTGTTCACAAACTAATCAAAATTTAAGTTCAGAGTATCTTTTTCTTTCTATTTTATTAAGCAAAGCACAGAAGATAAATATCAGCTTAGTCCTGTCAAATTAAGATACTCCATAGACATTTTAGAAGTGATTAAAAACATGGCGACTAAAAATACGTCAATTTAGCTCAGGTGCTGAGTAATTTGACAGGACTACACCAATATTTATCTTCTGCCCTTTTCTAATGAAATAGAAAGAAAAATATGCACTGAACTAAATTTCGTTTAGTTTGTGAACAAGGGATTCGGCGCCGGCGGAAAGTAGCTTGTTCAGAATCTTTTACTGAATCGACTTCTGTCATTATTAATATAGATAATTATTTGTCCCATTGCGCAAATTACAGTCACACTTCCACTGTACTGTCAGAACAAACCAAAATGGACGAAGTACCTGCCGCGCTAGACACATATACTTGTGCGACAGTCTGCGTGCGTAGTTTTCTAATGTGACTTGAGTTTTCTCACACAATCAGTGTATGTAATTTAATAAATTAACAATGTTTTATAAATAATAGTAAAAAATCAGTGTATGTATTACGATTATAACAGAATATTCTAATTGGGGTGTTTGGTGGTTTGCGTTAATGCCGTGACATGTTGTATAAGATACGGTAAACGCTGTGTTTACCTGTAACATACATACCAGCACTTAGCAGCTTATTTTATATATATTTTTACATCATGTGTGTTGCTGTCGGTGTTCCAATATCATCACCTGCCTTTAATAGGCTTTTCCCCAAGTATGATGGGGTGGCTTCCAGTCTAACCGGATGCAGCTGAATCAGTAATTGTTATCAGTCACTGAAGCAGTGGCGGCCAAATGGTAACGGCCGCGACATGCGAATTCTAGATCGTAGGTTCGAACCCAGACAGGCGCTTTACTTTGTGTAAATTATTTCATCACCACTGCTCTCAACCAAAAGTTCGAAGATATGTGACATCTACCAATCGGTACGGGGACCGCGTGGTGAACTACGGCTTACTCCATCTTACAGAGAGGAGGCCTATGTCCCAGCAGCGGGTGCAAATGCCTGTGTGAAATTATCTTTCTCAACTAATTGATGTGCTCTTTCTGTAACTTAATGTCCGGGCACTGTACTGTGTAAAGTGTTAAATTCTGCTCATAACTACTTTTCGAATCTAGGGCTGTTGGTAGTTGGTTTAAATGTTCTCAACATTCTTCTTACAGTGAAACCAAAAAATAAGTTCAAAACTTAATAAGATAAGATACTACTTGATAAGTCTAACAAACATTTTTAGTACCAAAATGACATTGACATGACAAATTACTATAAGTACTTATTATTCGTGAAAAACATTTGAAGTTTTTCTTTTGACATTTCAACAAAATGTATTTGTCTGTCCGGACAAATGCTAGGTCAAATAAAATAAGTGGTCGTATTTTTTCGTGTCTTACTTTGGCTAAAAGCCAGAATGAGTGACCAATGGATAGAATGAATCAATAGTGACAACCTTCTGATGGAAAAACCACATGGACTTAAATCTTTATTCGTAGGTACCTATGATTTCCTATTAGAATCTTACGTTCGGATTTTGCTGAAAATAATTTAAAATTAGGTATAAACTTTTTCACAGAGTATGGCTGTACGTAAGTGCCAGACTAAAAATTTACAAGAAAAGTGTTGAAGTTAGAAAACTATTATTACATAGTGTGGTCATTAAATAATAAAGGCATCGAGTGGGTTTCCAACTACGTGCCTGTTATTTTCCGCCCCGTAATACTCTGGCCCTGACTAGATACGACTTTTTGCATTAGTCAGAGGTGCTGCACAGTTTTATACGTTGGCTTGTATACTTGCATCATTTCAAATACCAATCGTAAAAGAAATATGTAGATATTCCGAGATTGTAGGATGACATCTATTTCTTGCTTGTTAAGCGTTGTTATTGTGAGAAGTTTTAAGCATATTCGTGTTTGAAAATATACTCAAATTGGATATAATTGTATAAACCTTCAAGTGAAATAAGTTTTTAGTTGGACATCTACATCGCAGTCGTCTTTAAAAAAAAGGAAGTAAATCCTACCAGTTCAACTAATGTTTTTTTTTAATGCAGCGAAGTACCTGAATTTAAACCATAATATTATATAGGAACAGGAAAAATTACCGCTTCACATTTTGAATGACAGAAATTAAAATTACGATTTAGATTTTTTCCATTTGTGATCAAAGGTTGAGCGCTACTGTGGCGTCGGTTTTTTGCACGCCTAGTTAATAAGCGTCTACTGGCTCGTGAAATATTACAAATTGCGTCCCCACCACCCCCTGCGTCTGTGCACCCCCTGTACTTTCACACAGCCTTTTTCACGCTGCTACGTCAGGGGTACTCGATCATCAAGTGCCAAATGAAGTATTCTGTGTACATACCTTCTACTTATTAGCATTAGGTTTTTTTGCGTAGTTTATTGAGTTCTACAAACATTATTTCTGGAAGTGTCAAGTGTTTGTTTGTAATGTCAAAATAAATGGCAGATGATAAAGATGTTTCTAATGTCAAAATAACATGTTTTTTTTAACTAAATGCATATGAAAACGAAACTGGTACTTAAAACAATTTTTTTTTCAATATTTGTCTGTCGTTCTCTCTGTCTGTAAGTTCCGGCTAATCGCTGAACAACTGGACCGATTTGACGGGACTTTACACCTTAATTGGGAAGTTACACCTTATAACATAGGCTACTTTTAATTTAGAAAAACTACATTAATGTTTTTCGACATAAACACGAACGAAGTCGCGGGCACAGCTAATATATAATAATAATAATAATAATCTCTTTATTTCAGAATACAATTCCATAATTACAAAAGGTACCAAGATGCTAGTAACATAAAAACTTAAAAACTATGTTAGTAGACATTACCAATATTTACAGGAGCATGTAGCTGACTTAAGTACCAGATGAAAGGACAATCCAGTTTGTTGGCTATGACACTCGGGAGACTGTTGTTACTTCTTGTATAAGCAGAAGAATAAATTTCCTAGACCTCACACTAAGATTCCCTGTGTTGTGAGATCCAAGCTTCTTCGTTCCGTTGATAATTTTATATAAAAAGGTTTTTTTAAAAGGGTTTTATATAAAACTTAATATTGGTATAAAAAAGTGTATGCACGGTGGTGTGATTTGTGTCAAATGTGCTGGTGTTCTTATGTCAGTGAGTGCACGTGTATTTGTGAATCGTCAGTGTGTGTACTATGATATAAAGGCTGCTGAAATAAAGATAGTAGAACGACAGTAGGCACCCTCAATATGCATATCTATGAAACTACGTTATCTACATCGCAGTAACAACGTAGGTTACACAACAACGTACAACCTATATTTTCTGATAGGTAGAGAGACAAAACATCATAAAGGTTATCTAATTTGTTCAGTTCTGAATATGCATAATTAGCCTGTAATGTTCCCACTGCTGGGATACAGGCCTCTCTTCGAAAGGGAACGAACTGTAATCTACCATACGGGTCTTGTGCGGGTTGGTAGATATCACATGTCTTCGAATTTTTAGTTCTAGGACATGCCGGTATCCTCACGATGTGTTCCTTCACCGTTTGAGAGTAGTGGTGATGAAATTATTTACACAAAGTAAAGCGCCTGTCTGGGTTTGAACCCACGACCTATAACTCGTTTATTCGGGGCCGATACTATTGGGTCATCACTTCTCCCCACTGGGCCACCACTGCTACACTGCAGCACTATTGAATACGCACATGATTACAATTCCTAATATTCCTATACCTACAAAATTCGACGATATTGCTAAATGCTATAATTTACAATTTGTTAAAAGTTTGTCAGCTTTTCCGGAAATTTAGTAATTTAGTTTCCATTTACGTAGTTTACATTTTCTCATCCCTTAAAAAGATTTACGGTTAGTTTTAAAAATATTCTTAGCGAGAAATCTTGGCGCAATGCATAGCGGATAGTACGCGGTAATTAGATGACTAATGTAACTTAATAGTGAGAGTTGCATGGCCATTTCCTACATTACAATAATAATCCATTTCCTTTATCTCACTTTACATTTACGCGGGAAGATTCTATGTAGTACAATGACATACACTTATTGCTTTCCAATTAGCAGATGTATGGGACAGAGTTTTTTTCCTTTATGTCGTCAAATGTTTATAGCCCAACTAGCAAAGTCAATACAAACGATCTCAAGACTAATTTTATTGTCACTTATAAGAAACTTGTATCATGCTACAAAGCTGGATTTGGGCGCAGTTATAGGAGCGTTTATTTCTATAACGTGTTACTAAGCCCTATAATATATGTACTTGACAAAGCGCAATAGCTTCTATAATGACATGAGACTGCACAATTACAAGCACAAACGCTCTTGTTAGTATCTGGCATAAGTATCTTACTAAAGCAATCTTGTTTAAAATGTACTAGTAATGTACTTAGTTATTAGTAATAAGTATATTTTAATAGAAGTTATCTTTGTTGTTCCTTCCGCGCTGGTGGTTCTGGTTCTTTTGTGGTAAATACTTAATAAAAACGTAAGTTTCTATTACCATTCTTTTGTATTATTGTAGAACATTAATAATATATTGTAAATATAGTGTATGAACTCGTGGGGAAGTCATTTTTACTTTAAATGTGTACCGCAATTTAGTTAGTTTCACAATCCCCCCCGAAACATAACACATTCGTATATTTTTGTAAATAAAATATTTCATCAACTCATGAATATTCGCCACGTTTTGAAATTGCTCTTCATTAAGTACTTTATAGAAACAATGTAGGTAAATTCGTACTTGTAGCAGTTTCAGTCCAGATAACTCGCCTCCATTTAAAAACAAATTAGGGTTCCCTTGAAATATGCCTGCTAATGCTAAATTTACTTTTTTTAGGTTTTAGTTAACAAGATGGTTGTATTTCTTGATGTCGCCTTTTCTCCTGTAACCAACACTCTCACTATATTATTATATCTTGTTTTCTCACAAAATGCTACTATAGGATCAAAATGTTGTTCTGGATTATTTAGTTTTACTGTAAACAATTATAGGAGACTTATTCCTAAAAGTGTCCTAAAAGAAAATCTTGTAGCTAACTATAAGACTGAGTTATAAAAGCAAAAGCTCTTGAGAATATCTATGTTTATGAAACGCTATTAATAGTAAAAGTTTCCTATAGATGTTTTATAGGTCAGTCTTGTAGCGAACTATAAGACCGAGATAGAAAAACGAATGCACTTGAATATGTTAAGGCTTGGCAAATGCTATTATAAGTTAAATAGTCTACCGCAATGTCTTTATAAGAACGAAGTAGTGACAGACTTATAATCTTTCTTTATAGGATTACTTTGCTAGTTGGGAGGTTTTCAATTAAGAATTATCTAGTTATAGTGTGACTGCAATCTATGTTTAGCGAGTTAGGGCTAATGATGAGACTTTCTGTTGAAAAAGTGATTGCTTTTTTAAATGATAAAACGGCTAAGTTAAGAAGTCTGACAAGCGAAGAAGACCAAATATTTTTCTTTATTTTCTATCGAGCTCGTAGCTGTAGCATGTGTTGTGAGCTAACAAAACTTAACTTGTTGAACGTTCATAATTTTTATTAAATATATATCATATTAAAATATAGAGTCAGCGGTTTATTAGTTATCACAGCAGATACCAGTAGAAAATCTAACCACATAACGAAATAACAGCATAACGCAATTATAAAGTTGCTTTTGATTAAGTTCACTTGTTATTTACGCTTCCTCGATCGCTACTCTGAGAAGGTATTATAGTAATTGAATTGATTCATTACTAAATCACTTACGTAGCGATAGAGCCAATCAATTTTCTTAAAGGATAACTTTATAAAAGCGACCGGGACCCAGGAATTGGGAAAGTGAATTAAGCGCCCCACAAACTGGTTATATCAATCATAAACTTATTCGATTAATTACGTTTTGCGGAGTTAATAGCGACATCTAATATCGGGCATAGTGATGTGCGCGTGATTATGTCGATAGTTTTATAATAAGTAAACTTGCGTTTTTAACAAGTAAGATTATGATACTCGAATTTTTCATTAATATATTATGTATTTATTAATAGCATTTCGATTAATTCGTTATTAGCGATCTGGTTTAGTCATAGACATAACGACGTATTCATGGAAACATAGAAAAAATAAAGTCGAACTACTTGTACACACAACTACCACAACTACACTGACAAGCTGCCTTTTAAAATAAAGGAAAAGATCAAGCCTGTTTATACGAGTAGGTACTTAACTTAAACACTACTATATAGCAACCTCTAAACTCTAGGCAATGTGGATTCTAGCCATAGCTGAGTTGCAAACATTTTCATTGTTCAAGGTTCTACCATCACGACACGCTAGTTCATCATTACTCCTATAAACCCTGTCTCACAACTGTCGACAACACCGGGTGCATCACTATTGGGCCCATTTCGGCGGTGTCATTAGGCAGGCTGTGTTAATGATTAATGCGGCGCCGGGCTCACACGGCCCCCTCGCCCCGCGCGAATAAAACTCAAACCGACACTTAATCGAGCTACCCCTTTCGGCGGGATTCGGGATCGCTGTCCTCGGCCTTATTTTTATTTGCCAATGGACTCGGGGATCGTTCGTGACTAGCCCCGCCACTAGTGCAGTCGCTGGATTGCTTACGAATTGGTCGAGCACGATTTTTGTATTGCATTAAGCGGTTCGTTGATGTATGAGAGATCGTGGATCGGTAATGGCGCCTAATACCGATATTTGGTTTTGACGTTCTTTGAAAACAATCATTTCTGTTAAACTTTTTCATATTAAAGGTGCGCAAATGAAAAAGCATTATGTAAAAGGGTGCTGTTGTTAATACATAAAGGATAAATAACATGCTCACTTAACAACAACTTATGCACCTTGCACTTTTTGCTCTTACATTTTAATTTTGCAATCAAGTGGACGTCGGTATCTCGCAAGCAATTATTCGTAACAGCTCGCTCCGACGTCGTATAGGTGTTCGGAGGACGAATTAAAAGGATAAGAGAGCCGAAGCAAGGTAGCAGGCAATTAGTCGCAGCGGATGATGGATGACGCCCTTCGCCGATACCCCGTGATGGACACAAAACGAGCAAGAGCACATAACTCATTATACGGCCATGATAACGCGCGGTATAAAGTTGTAGTTAGATACGGAATATTCGATGATTACCCCGCACGCCGCACGCCGCGCCGCGCGCTTGACGCAGATTACATTTTTAAAAGGAAGTCGGTGTAGACTTTTTGTTTGTTGACTCCTTGGTGGAGTTGTTGTCGTGTAATGCTCTTTTAATTTGGTTACTGTAATAAATAGTTCTCTACGGCCATGGGTTGGCTTTTTATTGATCACACGTTTTTCTCGTAGATTAACGTTATATTCTTGTTTTGTTTTCTATGTTGGTGTGTCGTTACCTCATACTCCCTATTACTGGCATTGCAATGGTTAAAATAATGTCATTACCTAGATGCAAGAGAAATCATATCGTACATATTGATAGATTAGGATTTTCGTCAGTTGGCTTTCATTTCAGTCGCTTTCAGGCAGGCAACACTTTGGTGACCGAAACCGAATATTGCAGACTACTGCTCTTCTCTATGCTTTGCTGTCCAAAATTCGCCTTGCAAAAATCATACAATTCATTTTTGTGCTGCTTAGATAATGCATCTTCCTTGAGCTATTACACAGCCTAGGTACTCACTACAATAATATACAGACAAACGACAATCGTCAGCTTGTCATTTGTCTGTAAGGTCGCGTAAGTGCGGTAAACGCGAGGGTGAGGCGGAATGACCGAATGACTCGCTTCGACATGGTGGAGCGTAAGACAGAGCCTGCACATTACGGCGCATTAGAGCAGCCGCAGGTGTCCGCGAGTTAGATACGCTTCTGTCACAGTACGACCACTTATAGTAAGATGAACGTTACGAACCAAACTTGAGATTATGAAAAAGTACTAATCTGCATATTAGCATACCATTTTTCAAGTGAGATAGTTGAATAGAGCCTGAAATCATAGGAAAACTGCCTTTTGGATTTTTAACAATGGGTCAGCACATCGCGTTCTGTACTAAGAATATAATTATATCTATAATAATTAAAGCTAAATTGTTTGTTTATTTATTTGAATACGCTAAATCTCTGGAACGTCTGTTTTTTTCGGCCAGTCTATCCATCGGAAAAAAGAAGGTTGAGGTCTCATTTCCTACAAAATTTTAGGGAAAAGTTTTTTTCGATTTCTGACTTATTCAGTTCTCAAACTTCGGTTGGTCCTGTAGAGTTTTTTTATCCTTTTAGGAAAGAGGATCGATTGGCATAAAAAAGTTATTGTGAAAACTGCCTATTTTCTTGCTGACTGTACACTTTTCTTCCATAATCTGTGACTGCAGATCATAATATCTAAAAAAGTTAAGGAAAGTCACCTAAGACCATTTTCTTGTAACGACTACGGTTATGGTACCGGCCCTTTGGGCACGCCACAATTGCGGCGATAAGTCCCCTCTTTGAGGAGTGGCTGGAGAGGCGCCACGGCGTCCTCACCTTCCGCCTGACGCAGTTCCTCACCGGACACAGTTGTTGCGGGAGGTTCCTGTTCAGGATAAGGCGGGAGGAAACGCCAGGGTGTCACCACTCTGTGGATTACCCGGGGGACACGGTGGAGCATACGGTGGATGTCTGCCCGGCTTGGGCGGAGCACCGCGGCGTCCTCGTGGCGGCGATCGGCGGCGGCGATCTCTCGCGTCCGGCCCTGGTCCAGGCCATGGTACGGAGCGAGAGTGCATGGGAAGCCGTCACCTCCTTCTGCGAAGTAGTAATGCTCGCAAAGGAGGAGGCGGAGCGCGTGAGGGAGAGGCAATCTCTGAGCCCTCACGCCCCTAGTCGCCGCAGGAGACGCCCTGGACGTGGGGAGTCACCAGCCGACTCCCGGCCACCGTAGGCGCGAGCTTACGGGCGGCGAGCAATGGGCAGCTCGCCGCCCGGCAAGGACGAACCGAACGAGGAGATGCCAACACGAACTGACGGGTTCCGCTAGGGCCGATGCCTGCCAGGGCCGCGGGTTGTTCGAAAGAGACACCATGGCCCCTGGCATAGGCAACTGAAGGAACACGGGTGGGTTTTAGTCAGTAAAAGTCTGACACGCTCTCCCGCTCCGCCCAGAGCGGGAGAAGTCATATGATGATTTCCCACCCAGAAAAAAAAAATGGTACCGGCCCTTAGTGCCCCATCTCAAAACTCCAACCTGTTTATACATTATACGCATAAGCGTCGACTGAAGAACCATTTTTACTTCGGTTAAAAAGCATAACTTAATGCGAAAGGATCATGTAGCAAAATGCTGAAATACCAATTAAATCATGGCTCTAAAGAGCATTGAATTCCAACCCCTAGTTTTACTATAGAAAATACGAATACCAACTAGAATCGTTCCAATTAATGCATTGGAATTGTTGACTGGTTTTGATGTGTGATTTCTGAAAAAGAAAAGATAAATTACTGATTTGCATATAGAGATATCCTTGTACGTGTAATTTTAAATTGTAAGGTGCAGTGAAGGACCTCACCTATTTATTATCCAGGATTTATTCGTTTATCGAGCTTGCTCTATGTGTTTAGGCTTCATCCGTACAGTGTAGGAAATTATCCCCGTCCTATTGGTTGCACCCTGAAGGCAAGCATGTTAACTTACGAGTTGGTTGGTTTAATAAGCTAAAGTTAGGAAATTAACTAACATGGTGGTGTGAATCTAGTTGTGTAGGTAACTAAATTAACCTGTCAGATTATTCTTGCCTTAGAGATTACATTACGTTATTGAAATTACAATTGGTAATAGATTTCAGTAAAGGTAATAGTACCTAAAGCTTAGGTACCATTTCCATAAACATTCCATTGAATTCAATGAATAGTCATTGAATATAATGTATAGGTAATAATAACACGTTCTACTATGATCAACGGTGAACGGACGGTGTACGTGGAGATCAGAGTAGAACGTGTCAAGTACGATAATGAATAAATAAACAATCAGTTAAAATGGTCATTATGTGACAAGCAATGAGTAGAAAAAGTAGTACGACTTCTAAAATAAGTTAAAAACATCATAATTAGACAAACAAAGGATTTTGCCCCACCAGTGAGGCGGCTCGGTGAGGCATAAGTGGAATAATTAAAATAAACGTCGTAACACCATTGTAGCACTCCAAAAATCAATTAAAATGGTCATAATTTGACATGTAACGGTAAATAAAGGTGTCGTAGCTGCTACCGACGGCTACCGGTAGGGGCAGACGTAGATCGTAGGACAGTCGCATCAAATAGTTCTTAGGTAAATGACGCGTAGATAACCGATGCGTTACGAGTCGCCCACCGGTTACGCGCCCACTACGTAAAATGACCCATCCACTAGTACTTGGCATCTGTAGGGTTGGTCAATGTGATAAAGCTCTACTTTAATTATGTTTTAGGTGAAATACTACTAAACATAAGCAACGTTCAGAAAAAAGTTTTTCGTACCTACCTACTTGTATTGTAAGTAATTGTAATACCTCTATACAACTTCAGACTATTGTATTTTCGAATTATAAAAGAGCTTCGTTTTTTGTGCAGGATTTTTTTTTGTAAATAAGTAGTTGTTACAATGAATGTTGCTTTCTGCCTGAAAAGTGACTAAATTAGATAAAATATCTTACATAAAAGAAAACACAGTTTCAGTTCTGACGTCTTGGCAACCCTATCCATGTATGAAAGATGCAATTCTTTACAGTATAATTTATTTAAATGTTTTCCCATAAAAATATGGTAAGCCATGGAAATATAAGCGTTTGTTTTCTAATGAAGCAATTATCGTTTGTTAGTTTAATTACTTTTATTTAAAGCTGAAGCTATTAGAAATAGCTAGAATTTAATGGTTTGGTGTTGGCATCTGCTGTGATGCCACTCATTTAAATATACTTTCAAGTTAACTTGAAGAAAAGCCCATGCTTTAATAGAACTTATCTCAAATCAAATCTAATCGGAACTTAATTTTTACATTGAATGTATAAACAAACCTGTCGGTTTATTCTGTAGAAATCTCACCAGGAAAACTTAGATGAAGTGAGCTGTCATTCCAACTTTTTTTTTTCCGTGGGAAACCTTCAAAAGGCACCCGACCTCCGGGGAGTGAGGTCGGGGAGTGTGGGACTTTTACCTCACTAAAACCACCCCGGTGATCACCATCCGCACATAGGGGTGGTCCCGGTTCCTGAGCTGTCATTCCACCTGATGTTAGAGATTTCCACTATTGACAGCTCACTTCACCTAAGTTTTCACGGTAAGATTTTTTCAGAATAGATCGGCTGGTAATGTAGTCGTGAATGAAGATCCAACTTTCGACCATTTTCATTCAATCCTTTACATCCGAGACGCACCCTCTAAAAGTCAAAAACAAAAGAACACACCGACACACCTAGACACATTAAAAATAAATCAGTACGAATACGAGTAATAAAGCACGTTCCCACTAAATGTCTGTTTAATCAGTCGAAGTCTGTTTAAATTAATAGTAAATAGTTCAATAAGTTGTGTCGATAAAACGAACAACGCTCCGTTATCGGTCTCCATAAAACCTGGCCACGGCACAATTTATCACACGTTTACACATTTAATTGTCTGTAAGTTCAACCTTATTCGTCAATAATGATAGTGGCGCAGGAATATTTATTGGTTTTCGTATAAAAACGTTGTATGATATCCCGTTGGGGTAATCTATACTGGGTAAGTTATTGCTACAAGCTACATAATAGGCTATTGAATAATGCGCCATTCATCATATTAATTTGATCATTAAAACTGTATAGTTTAGCAGAGAAGTAGGCGTAGCATACGTCTAATTGAATTACTTACATGCAAATTAGTCGTATTTGATCATGAAAGAGTACTTAAACGTTTCAAGATTTCAGTCAGAAAACTCTGAGCCTTTACATTATACAAGTTGTGTAAAAAAACAACAATACACAAGTAGCTCTTTAAATGACCTAACTGAAATTCCGCAACTTCATTCAAGAGCTATTTATTACCTACGTCATGCATGAAAGTAAAGGTTCTACAGCGCTACACGTGTGTTTGAACAAACATGCAGACTTTCTTTAAATATTATTTCCTAGTAGTAAAAGGTTACACAAAGGCAAAGGTCGCAAGATAAAGCTCAAGTATGTTTGATTTCATTACTCTTGGTGACGACTTGACAGACTGACGGTAATGCCTGCCAGCACGAACGCTCGCAATGCTTCCACTAATACGCAAATTACTTCGTTCAACATTTGATTTGGTCTCATTACTACACTCCTGCGCAAGATTCGGCCATTTGTCATCCGTACGAATATTAACGTCACACTTTCACCCAATTTGCTGGTGGTTTTGTAACACGACGTTTTGATTGCCCGCCCTGTCGCTGAAATTACTGTAATTCTTTTATTTACAATTATTAATATTGTTGTTGTAATGACAGAAAATTCGCCATTAAATGTAATTTGATTACGACAGGCACATGGTTAATGTATGAAAAATGTTGGTTTGTTATTATATGCGATGTGAGCAGCTGGGTTTCCGTAATCTTGACACGTTGACTCTCTAACCCTTCTTTGTCTATAATCAACGTAATGGGCATTTGTAGAAGGTATTAAACAATTAATATCTAATGATTAACATACACCTTTCATTCAACGTACAACTAAAACCTACCTCTGCATTTTGCTTTGCAAGCTGTACGCCTTTTACTGGTATAATTTCAAAGTTAGTGAGCGCGATTGCAAAGGTGAAATTATTGTTTAAATTTGATCAGAGCCAAACGTTGTACTTAGTGAAGTAGTAAATTGATAAAAGAGAGAAAAACTGTCTAGATTTAACATAATTCACACTTGTTATCTGGTCCCGGGCTGAGTGCACAAGGCGGTCGGGCTCAGCGCTCCGATACCACGCTATAGGCATGAACTCGCCGTGGTATGTATAGGTAGTCCGGTACGAGCACACTCGAGGGTAGATTGTGTTCTGCGGTAAAGCGATAATTCAGCTCAATCTATGTCGTGAGCGCTCGCGCTTTGTTTTATCCGCTAGCTTCTGTGCGCCTTTATTTAGAAAATTGATGAGAAATGGTTTCCATTACGATCTACCGCCTTATAAAAGATATTGCTACGCCGGATTCGCTGTAGGTACGTTTGTTCCGAGGGAAAGGAAATGAACGCAAATTTGTTTTCGTGATTGCTAGCTTTGAAACGAATATCGAATTGATATCGATATCATTTTCTTGCGCAATCGTATTTCTCATTAGATATTTATGTGTGACCCCGTGAGAGCCCTTCTCTTCCTTCACGATCGCCTTCGGTTATACAATAATGGATACAGTAATATGCACATTCTGCTTATCGTTGATAGAATGTTGAGAAAATGCTTTGAACGTGTTGTTTAGAAATTAAAATAAACGCTGTAAATGAATAATTTGTCATTTCAGTATACAGTATTCCTGCGCTTATTTGTCAAATGGCACAAAATCCTTATCTCTCAATCGAAATCATGTGTGAAGTCAATTAGGTCGTACATAAACATAACTAAATAATAGTAACATTCCGCGGTAACTGACTAACTATGATGTGAGCTCTAAACAGCTCCGTTTGAACGTGCAGCCGCTTCCAATTTGCGTGTATTCGCATCTCACCACGGACAATCGCTCGCAAATTGCCCGGCCACTGATTGCCCGTCGACGTTTATCAATATTGCAGCTACCATTTCCACCGCCCGGCACCGTCCCCGCTATCATGTCATAGATTGAGTAATTGTATAGGGAACACGCGACAGATGAAAAATTAGACGCACGTAACAGCTCTCTTGTCGCTTTTGTTATTGATAATTAAACTAATCATAACCACAAAGAACTGCCTATCATTAATTAAGTCGGTCTGTTTTACAAACGCTACTCACCAATAACCGTGACCTGTTATAATCAATAATTACAATATAACATAATGTAGACGCGGAACTAATGATGCTGTTCCTACTTTCATGTGACGATGTGCTCAGCAGGCCGCCACACCAGCGCACCAGCGGCACAAAGCCGGGGTCATCCCACACAATAGCGTTACGTTTATCGACGTGTTGAAATCAAGCATTCAAAGTCGATACCGAAAAAAATATCGATTTCCGTAAATAAGCGAGTGTGGCACATTTATAATAATGATGAATGGAAGCATCGGTTGTTGTTCGCGTCGATATTGCGTATCGAATCGTGCAACCGCTCGAACGCCACTCGGCTACTACATTCATTGAGTGCTAATTGAAAAGGAATATCATCACACCACATCCTGCTATAAATCTAATATAAATTGGGGCGTACTTGAGTTTCTATGCATTTATGCCACATTTACAGTTATAAATCAATGTTCTATTCTTGGGTAGTCTACTAAATCTTTTGCAGTTTTGGAAGATTTATCTGAAATCTTGAATGGGTAAATCTGAGTTCTGTTCATTGTATTTATGGATCCTTTTATATTGCTTGGAGCTAATGTTTCTGGCATTCGATGTAGTGTTTCGCAATTGGATATTATTATCATAAACAAAGGTTGATATCTGAGTAATCGATTAGCGATCGATTGCGTGGCGTGGCGTGCAGCGCAGCACGACGCCCGCGCGCCAAATGTCGCGGCAAGTCGCTACCCTCCGCGACCGTGTCTAATCGACTTGTGAACACTATACTCATGTTTTGGTAATACATTCTGTGATGATAGCTCATTAATGGATCAACCTTTGTAATAGTTACCCATACGTATAAAAATATCGAATGAATGCGAACGTAGAGACCTACTCTACATTCGTATTCTTTATCATAGCGTTATCCCGGCTGGAGCGCTGTCCTGAGCAAAGGCAGATTTCAAAAATACATACTTTTATCGAAAATACATATATACAACCGACTTCAAAAATGAAAACACTACAAAGTGCGAAAGGCGGTGTCTTTGGTTTTGTTCTATTTCTTGCCAGTTGTTACTGACTTCCGAAACTAAAGTTATTTTGCAATTTTTCCATGTTGGCCGTCGCGCGTCGGTTTGGAGAATCATCCAAACCAGTTAACAATTAGCGAAGATATCGATGAACATACATTTAAAAATATATACATACAGACGAACATAGAACCTTCTCATTTTTTGAAGTCGGTTAAATAGTTAACGAAATATTTTTTTTATGTTGGTATCTCGCAGATGACTAGGAGGTTGTTGGCTGCTTAAGCGGGCTATCTTGTGGTACCTTCATAAATTAAGGCCAGGGCTGTTCACGAAAACCATCTTCATTGAAGTTAGATACCCGTATAAGTAGATAGGCAGTAGTGGGCGGTTCAACAGGTAAAAGTAAATTTAACTTATGCATTTAAAAAACGGTGAAGGAAAACATCGTGAGGAACCCGCATTTCCTAGAACCAAAACTTCGAAGACAAGTGACATCTACCAACCCGCACTGGGCCCGCGCGTTGGATTATGGCCTACTCCCTCTCATCGAGATGAGGCCTGTGTCCCAGCAGTGGGAACAGTATAGGCTGATTACGTATTAAAAAAAAAGTATGTTTGTTTCAAGTAACTTTCGATAGAACATTGACTTAGGACATATCATCGTCCCTTAACCATTTCATAAACAAACAGACATGCTTCGTTAAAGGTATTTAAACACAACTGAACTCATTCTATTCCTACGTATCAATTATAAAAAGCTCGTAATTGTCAAACGAGAAAGTCGCAGCTCAACGGGCCGTGGAACAGCTGTTCCGTTCGGCGCAGGCGCAGGCGCACCGATCGCGGACAAAAGGACCCACAACAAATGCACTTCCAATTCGCATCGCCACTAATTACGTAATTATGGGGGAGGAGAGAAAAAAACAGAATGGCGAGCATTCCCTGCGCCCGCGCTCGACACATTAGCTCACGACATTTCTTCACCGTAATTTTTTTTTTCTGCAAATTGAAAGTCATGCATGAGTGTTTAAAATATGAGTTTGATGTCTAAAATGCTTAATTAAGTCAATGTAATAATTGGTTCTCTTGTTGGATTGATGTTAGCGGCGAGTTTATTAGCTAGCTGTTTGTTAGATCGTACGTTGTCTAGAATACTGAGTGGTTTGGTTTAATATAAAAACTGGGTGATTATTTTAAACCAACCAGTTTTTCCTGTTTTAGTTCATTTTAGGGTTAGTGAGAATATTGTCTTTAAGAGAGACTAAATAAAGTATAACTTACAAGATATAAAGTAAACCTTTTTTTACATAACTTGACGTTCCCACAAAAGTAAAGATGATACGAGTCGTATAGTAGAGCCAATTAGCATCACAATTGACCGACTGTTCCACACAAATTCAACGAAACAAACCGAAAAAGCATTCTGGAACAATTTTGAATTTTATCATAAACGTTATTACTTTTTACAGTATTATATTAGCAGCAAAAGTTAATTTTTGTCGTTATCGTTCGATCGACGAATAGCTAATTAGTCGCACACACAGACGCAAAGTCACCATATGTTTAAAACACACATATGCAATTTCAATGGTCACTGGACACAAATGCACTGTTGTGTCGTAATATTATGCTTGTCCGTAATTTATTATATCATCTATCAGAATAAATTAAGTTTCGCGTTTTGTCATGTGTGGGAAGGTGTTCTATTTCACGAGGTATTTTTTTTTGTTACGCTAGGTAATCTAGCTAGATTTTTAATTTAGCGTTTGCATAATGGTTTGTGTTGACTATACAGTAATCGCATTAACTAAATCCTTCTTTCTAATTGACTCGTTATTAAACGAGGGGACCGAATTCTTAGTTTTATGGTTTGACTTGTAAAGTTGTGATGAGATTGACAAGTTTGATTGAAGAGGTCATGTAAACGGAGACCTTATAAATTATTTCCGGCCTTTGGGTCACTCAGGCTATTTCTTATGACAGGAAATTTCCCAAATCGATGGTGGTGTTTGCGCTATAAAAGACCAAAATAACCTATTCGTACCTGAAGACTTTTAGAATCTCCAAAATTCAATCACAATTTCCCAAAACAAGGTGTCTATGATCAAACCGGTAAACACTACGTCATTCTCCCTAGCAGCGCTCCCTGTGTGTGTGTTTGACACACACAGGTGCGACCGTCACCTGACTCCGTCGGAACCGGCCACTTCCGCCGGACGCGGCAATTACCGACACACACCACACATACACGCACCCGATATGCCCACTTACACGTGTGTTAAGAAGCTGGCCTGCTAATTGTTTACCGACTAATACTAGATGTACAGTCTACCTCACGTCTATGATAACAATTAGACTTCAACATCGCCTTTATTTCTTAGCAGTAAATATGTTTTCGTAGTTCAAAGGTTACCACTTGATGTGTGGTTGACCATACTTGATAGTGTTTTGTTTGTTTGCCTATAGTACCTAAGGAGTAGTAATTAATTACGCTGACCTTATTGATGATGTCCCTCAAAAAGGTCAGTGTGTGAACGTGGACGTAAGAAAATGAGTTTGTAAAGATCGTAGCACGTCCTGAATGGGTTTTAGTATTAATTGGAAATAAATAAAATCGGAGACCTCTGTAACATTGGTACGAAATACAGTTTTTTTTTTCTAGTGGGAAATCATCAAATGACCCCTCCCGCTCTGGGTGGAGCGGAAGGGAGTGTCAGACTCTTACTGACTAAAACCCACCCATGTTCCTTCCTTCGCCCTTTATGTTCCGGGGTAGCGGTAACCCTTTCGGACAATCCCGCTGAAGCGACTATGCCTAACATCAACCCGGCAGGCTTCGGCCCTAAGGGGCCCCTCGAATTATGCTGACCTCTCTTTTAGGGGCGCGTGGAACACTTTCGGTGGAGTCCTTCTAGTAGTATTTCGTAACGAGTAACTACTTTTCAGACTATGAAGGTACGAAACTTCCCTCCTTAGTTGGGTTGCTCAGATTAGGGAACGTTACATGTAATTTAACACAAGTTGAAACAAACTCGTCCAGTTGTTGTCTTACATTTCATGTTGCATTGCATAAATTAGGACGGCTTTGTGTTACATTTCATATGTTACGTTTTACTAATCTGTATCCGGTATTTAAATTAAAAAATAGGTACCTGTCAAATTAAATGTTCTAATTCAAAACAAAGGCTGTTTTGACTTTGTTATGCAATAGATTTGAAGTTTTGTCATTGATACAAATAATTGAAATAAGTGGTTAAGACCGAGTTTTTACAGTTTCTCTGATGCACGAGATTGTGGGTTCAAATCCAGGTCAGTAGGTACTGGCCAAAAGGTACTGGGCGAACTCAGCAAGTACCTATATAAATTGATAATACACTTTTGTACCAATATGACTGAAAAGTCATATGACTGAAAAGTCATATTGGTACCAAAGTGACTTTTCATTCATTTTCTGAGTTTATTTTGGATGTTTCTGATATCACTGAAGAACTAACATTGAGAAACATAGATAACAGTAAACAGGTAAGTTAGTCTGCAATTGCCCACAAGTCTTGAGCAATGCTCGTGCTTTCTCTGTATGAGATCAGGCCTTTGCCCTGCAGTGGGTCAACAATAGGCTGTATAATTTTAGCCTAAAAAAATAACTTTCCTATAAAAGATAAACCATATCTTTTATAGGAAAGTTATTTTTTTACTCCAATCGCGATCTAATCGTTTGTTTTAATTTGTTATTAATGCCAATGAATATAAATACAGCAACGGTGAAAACGGTAGCATGAATAATAACTTGCATTTCATAGAGTACAAAAGTAATTTGATTTGGATTAAAACCTTTTTGTAAAAGGCTTATTTCGCAGTGCTACTGTAAGTAACTCTTTTGGGGTGAAGTGGTCGATTGAACCGCTAGGGTGGGCTGTGATTAGGATTTCCTTTGAAATCATTTCTTAATTAGGTAACCTACCAAATAGGTACTAGTTTTTAAAGGTAAAACTGTCTGATTTTTATTGGATTCAAATAGCTTTGATTGACTAAGGGCTGATTTTGACAGTTTTTGTATGGAGGAACTGTCAAAAATTTAAAATTATTCCTCGAATAAAATTATCTGGCGTTGGAAAAATAAGCCCTAAGTATACTTATTAACGAGGAGTTTCAGCCAAAAGTTCTCTTTAAATCACAGTTGTAATTAAGAAACAACATTCACTAAAAATAGTTTATTCGGCACTTTTGAACGTCAAACTTTTAAACGTTTAAGGAAATAAAATTATTACTAAAATACACTTCCTTCTTTAGCTAGTATTTATCCCTCGGGTAGTATCACTAAACCGAATTAATTCGATAAACCGAAACCGTTATAAAACAATGTATGTACAAAAGCAATTAAATGATAAATATCATTTATCATATGATATTTAAGTACAACATTTCCTTCCAAATAATTCGGACAAGAACTAACGAAGCTTAAAATCAAAGTTCATTATTCATAATTTCGTTGTTTTAAAGTGAAGTTAAAACTAAACCTGTTTGTATGGTAATTAAACCTCCTTCTATGGGAGACTCATTGTTCTTGTTAATTTTTTAATCGATTCTTAACGTAACAATGAGTTCTTTAATGTGAACTTTTTCGTTAACTTGACAGGTTATTTTACTTTACAAACTTTAATATCTACCTTTTATGCTGCAAACATTTTTGGATTGAACGTGAATGAATGTGACGGACGAAATAAAAATGATCAGTAGATAGAGGCGACATGTTTGCGTTAAGTTCGTAATTCGTCGCCGAGTAGCAATGAATTAATCGACTCAAAGATTAGTTTGTTTTCAACTATTCGGTGTTAAAAGACGATGTTTAAGTTACAATTAGATTAAATAAAATAAAACAACAATTTTACTAACAACTAGAATAAACAACAATTAAGTATTATTTTTCTTAATGAAAACAACAAAAAAGCGCGAAAAAAACATTTTCCTAATCATTCCTGTATTCCACATTTAACAGACGTGAGTGGCAAATGAGCGGTTTAAAAACGGTGATAAAATCCCCAGGGGGCTACGGTCCGGCGAGGAAGGGGGTGGGTGGCCGTAAGGGGGAAAGGGGGCCGCGATAACATCGCGATTACGCGCTACAAAACGGACGATATCGCGCGCTCATTACCAACACAGGTTACCCGCATAATGGATATTTACAGACCATCTCACTTTTATATCGCCGATATCGTAATCCGCGCAATGATTTCAACTTTTAGAAGCGCTTTGAGTGAGCTTGTGCGGAATGTGTTTGTGCTCATAAAGAGAAATCATTCTTAATTATGTAGTGACGGTTTTTTGCTAATTAGACCAAAAACCGTTTTAGTTTCTACGCCGCCATAAGACAGTGTTTACCGTACTAAGTAATACGAATGAAGCTTGTTATGAAAAGTAGCTGCTTATAAATTCCGGCTATCTACGTACACCCAATGTTTAACTACCGAATCAATTACAACCTTTATTAAAAACTATTTAATATCGTAACAATAAAATGACACGCGGCCGCCGCACACCGGCCTGGTTCGGACGCAGCTAACCGCGAAACGTCCATTTCATTTCCATAATTTCACAAAATGGCAGATTAAAATTCGAAAACAGCGCTGACAATCGCGACGCCGACAGAACAATGCGCCACGCCGTGTTTCCCGCGCATTATCCAATTTGCTTGTCAAAAACGTTGCGCGAGCGCATGACGTGACGCGATACCTAGCCAATCACAATAATAAAAGGCCATAAATGGTACGCATTCTGTATATAAATGTAACGAAACTAATTGGTCTTGTAATAACACGAGTTACTGACTTTAACTGTATGTTCTGGTTGCATAAGGCTGTATAAACAGTTATAGGTATCTCAATCAAAACATGCGTGGCACAAATAATATGCGGTGAATCAATCGATACAAAGAAATTAATTACAAAAAAGTGCATATAAAGCGTGCAGCGAGTTATCGCGACAGAACGCGACGCGACTAAAATGAAACGACTAATTACCCAGTGGCCGCGCGATAGCATCTCGTATCGCGCACCGCCGCACCGCGCCCGCGCCGCCCGCGCCGACCTCACCGGCCACACGGCGGTTTTAAACACAACACTTTGTTAATCATTTTGATTGAAATGAAAGGAAACACAGACTGACTATTAAAAAAACAATGTAAGCTGGTAGATATGAACATTAAATGGATAACTATGCAGTGTGCATGTATCCTGTGAATCAACTGAGAACAGTTACAGTTAGATAATAGTAATTTTTCGTATTATATTGAAGTAGTATGTGTAGTACCTATTAAGAATACATGCTACCAAAATATGTGCTATTTACAATATCTATTAAATGAACTACAAAGGTAACAAAAAAATCAACAAATAAAATGTAAGATTTCAATCAAATTCCTGAACATTGTAAAAAAAACATATACGTACCGACCCAGGTAATGTAATGAAAACTTTCTTGCGTCCTTACTACTGTTATTATAAACCGTATAAGTTATAACGCGATACGCATAAATGTAATTATTAATAATAAATTAATATAACAGTGCTTGGCAATGCCTAATATTTTATTATTCATAGTGATTTTATTCGTGTTACAAACGCGCGGCCATATCGTTTACGGCGCGACTAAATGCTACGGTTAATTACCGCGCGATAGAATCACCGGGTGTAAAATAAAAAGCTCCGCTTTGCTATTCAAATCGCAGTGTCTGTGCAATTACGTATCTTAATGGCAAGATATCATTAACTGGAGCGCTCCTGTTCCACTTACTACCACTATTGCGTGCAAATAAAATGTCTTTATAATCAATTAATGCTATAATATAATAGCGTTTATGCAGCACTTACCCGCGACTGTGCGTAGGGCTGCACCGATTTGCCGAAATTCCGAAGAATGGATTTTTTTCCTGTTGAATTTTCACGGCTGCTGAGAGGTCCTGCGATTCTTAGTTGAGGCAGTTTTACTGTAGTTTCCCATTTGTGCAAAAACACACTTTAAGTATAATTTTAGTGGCGCTGGCAAACTGTGTTCCATTTAGGAGAATACAGGCTTGATATTGCCTATTGTCTTGATAATAATTAAGTATTTCGCTATTATTTATTCAGTTCCACTCGTAGTTATTAGCATTCGCGTACATATAACACAACAGTTCGTGCATCCACGCGTTTTTTTCTGTTCGACAGAGACAGGTGCTGCATTCGATTCCATTAATTCCAATGATTATTGTAGAGTGCTTGTAATTATAACTAGAACGAAGTGTTTGATGAAAAACACAATCTAAAATAATACCTACTTATGCCTGTTACGGTCTTTTGGCTGAGTTACTTATTGATGCTAGACGTTTTGAACTATGGAAAAGATTAAGGTGTGAATGTGTGAAGAAAAAAACATTTTAAGTCTAAGTTGATTGCAAAACGGTCGCGCATTCTGCTTTCAGTATATCTTTAACGCAATTAAGATTTTGCCACGATGCTTATTTACAAGGGACAATAAGTAAGTATTAATTAAGGTGTTTGAAATTGCCCGTAGAACGTATCAGTAGTGCTGAAAAGCTGGAGTATAAGAAAAAGCACATGTATTGACGAGATATTTAGTCCATGTTACTTTTACTGTTTTATTTCGTTATTTGTTACAAATTGGAGATATGCACCGAAGTTGGTTTTAAAATATCTAAGACTAATTTTCGTAAAAACTGTTATCAAGAAGCACGCCGTCACGAAGTACGACCCACAATACCTCTCTAAAAAGCGACGTTCCGACATAGTTTTCAAGATACCTTTCTCCAGAATGGCATTAGTAAGACGCCACTTTAACTACTTTAGCCCTAAACTCTACAATAACATAAATAGAATCATTCAAATTTATCCTTTAACAAGAACTTTAGTTAGGAAAAAACTGTCAGAATTGCTTAAATCGTACTCCTACGAAGCAGCAGAAAATTTTGTGGTAACATAACACTTACATTCCTGTAACATCAATCTTATTACATACACCCCTCACCTCAATAGTTAGTACCTTTATTTTAACAATTTTTCTCTCTTTTTTATTTACTAGTCTGGAACATAATATGTACCATATTTTTGACCTGGGCGTTGATAGCTGCGCCACAGTTCTAACTTTTGTAGCTATCTTCGTTTCCTATTGTAAATTTGTGTCCTGATACTTGTTCCAAATAAACTTTTATTATTTATTATTATTATTTAATTAAAAACGTTCAAAATCTAGTCGCAATCTCATCTCAGCGACAATCAATGTCAAAATTGATGATGATTGAGACTGTGAACGTTCTTGAAATTACGAGAATTGCCCCTGTAACCATATAAGTACACCAAGAGTCAAAATTAAATACTGCATGCAGGACTTAAGTCTTCGTTTAGTGTTGTACTGTTACGAAACTTTAGCTAACAAAGGATATTTAGCTACACATTTAGCTACATCCCTGTTCTGCAGATCCTGTGTTAATTCACACACTGCATTGTAACAATGCATTAAGTGCATACAATATGAACCGCTCCACTGTTTTAATGGCGCCCATTAGCTGCGTTTACGTTACCGGCCTGATTAATATGCTAATGTATTATACATTAATATTTTAATATCCCTATGCGGTGCCTGAAACGTGGTGGTGCCACTTTCACATATCCTTACTCTTTGTATCACACCTTAGTTTTTAAAACGTGCGTGAAGGTACGGTTAGACTTTATGGTTTTGGCGGTAATTATGGCATGGTTATGAAGAGTAGTTAAAAATGTAGATGCTAAGATTTCATTGCTGAGTGTAGATCTTAGGATTGCCACACACAAACGTTCATAAAAGTTAAGAGCTGTAGCAGATATGAGAAGAAAACGTTTTGTCAAAGATCCTGAATTTGGGTGTAGCTAACTCATGGAAAATGCTAAGCAATGCATACTAAATTGAATTATAAATACTTTATTTACATACAATGTGTAGAGGACAATAAATGAAAACACTGGCACTACTAATGGATAAGAGTATTTTGGAGTTATTAATAAATACAATCATGCAAATTAAAAGAAAAATTAAACAAACTAAACAGTAGTGATGGATCGACTATGAGTTTTGCCGATAAGCGATGTCTTGCAAGCGGTACTTATCTAATCCAATTAAATACTCCAATGTAAACGCTGATTCCAATAAATAACTTCTTCATCAAGTAAATACAAAAAGTCATACAACAAGACCACTGCAATTCTTTCTTCAGGCTCTATTAAATAGACATGATAACATAAGTGTTGCATCGTAAACAAACATCCGCATTCTGCAGGAAGTACCTAAGTATATAAAGAATATATTTTCCCACTGTCAATAAACTAGTGCTCATCTAGATATAACATAAGCTGCACTACACGAGCAATTTTTTCAGCAAATTGCCAGCAACGTTGTTGTAGTTGCCCGGTGTACTAGAGCAATCTAGCATGTCGCTCATGATGGTGTGGAGTGGCGGTATCTCTAGCAACATGCTATGTGGTTCCATCACAGCTTAATATTATTGTGACGATATACAGCGTGCATAGGAAATGTGTGGTCACATTTAAGGGTGTGGTACAGATCATCGAACTGAATAACTTTCACTATGGGCGATATTGTAATCGCGAAAAAAATATCAGCTGTCCCATAAACCTCAGCAATACTTGCTCGACCTAAATGTATGGGATGGGACAGCTGATAATATTTGCGCTTACGATGTTGGTTCTACAGAGAAAGTTTTTCAGTGATGGTCCGTAGCACAACTTTAATATGACCACTTATTTCTGATACTCGCTGTATTTGACTAATGCTGGTCACAAATGACCAATTTAGTTGCGCGTGTGTGTGCCCCTGTGTTTTCCATAAAAACACTTCGCTGCTCAAACATAACTTGTGTGTGTACACTCTATCGCTTTCCTGTCCCAATAAAAACGTTGCAACCCTTTATCCTACATCGATCACAAATACAGTTACACCGAACTAATGCTGGCATTAGTCCACAGTAATCGTTGTATGTTTGACTTCGCCATGTACCGATAAGAGCTTGACACGACATTTTTAAACACCATAAAGAGACATTCAAATTCATAGAAATGTAATTTTTCTGGCATTAGCATTGTTTACACAAGTGTTGTTAAAATCTTTTCATTTTGAAGTCTATTTGAAAAAACACTTTTGCATACAGCTTGATCGACTTAATTAAGCATTTTTTTCCCTACAAATGATAGTTGCGCCCTTGACTCAACGAAGCAGTTTATAATCGATCACTCCCAGCCCTAAAGTGACAACGTTAAAGCTTTTTTTATTAAAAAAATATGAACAAGTGAGTCATATAGTATTTTAATGTCCGTGTGTAGTCGGCTCGCTGGACAAAAAGCCTAAAATCGCTTGTAATCAGTAATTACGAGTGGTGGCAGCGACGGAAGCAGATAGAGATCTACAACGCAACGGCGCGGGCGCCGCCGGCGCGCTTGTTGCCCATTGATTTAGTGCTAAACCCTCGTTAAATGCTTTACTTTCAGTAGGTATATGGAACAGTGTTTGCTAAAATGCTTTTAGTTTTTTTATTAAGTTGATTTTGTTTTATTTTCAGATGAAATCCATAGATTAGATAGTTTCAGGCTACATAAATGCTGTTTCACTTTATTTACGTAATGTTGCAGAATTGTATATCATCTAAAAAATCTTGTGTTAATACGAATTCGTACATGTAATTGTTACAGAATAAGTGTAGCACAGTAGAGGGGGTCGACGAAGTGTGACATTGTGTGACAAGGGGGTGGGAGGGGGTCCTAAATTGACGTCACATTTCAAAATATATTATAATTTAAGTGTTAAAACATGAACTTTGAACTATTAACGAAAAACTCAAAAACATTTGCAACTCTATCTGTATAAAAATAAGGTTCAAATTATTTTGTCGGCCACTCGCTCTACTAGTGTTACGCGCCTACCAACTAAATAGAAAAAGATGACTCCGAAGGTAAATTCGCTCCAATGTTACTTCAGCTAGCTTTGGATCTCCGAGCGTCATCACATTTAAAGCAAGTTCCGTATGATAGCTATTGCCCCAGTGTCGAGGCATACTTGTTTGAGTGATCATGTGGCATCTATGGTCTATATTTGGCATCATACAAGGCCACTAATCAACACAAGCAATCACATAAGAGTCAACAAGAAGTTTTGCCCATCGCGAAGATTCGTCCTCAAAGAATTGCTGCTAGACGTGCCAGAGAAATTCTTTGTTTGGATGATGACGATGATGCTGTATGGTTGGATGAAAAAAATGTTGACACAACGATTGTTCTTGACATTAACAACCCAAACGAGAACGAAGTGGCTGTTATGCCAGTTAAAAATAATTTAAAGGAGTGGGTTTAATGTCCATGGACTCAAGATGATTAAGTTTTGTATCTTTAATCAATATAATTAATCGTTTTTTGTTTTGTTAATTTCTCGAAATGTTTGATTTAATGTTATTTTTTTTTAAATAATTTAAATGGATATAAAACAAATTTCGGAACTGCTGTTTTAATACAATAATTTCTAGATGTAAAATTGCAAAATATGTGACGTCACACTAGAGAGGGGGGTCTCACAAATGTGACCAGCTGTGACAAGATAATTTCATGCATTAATTAACACATGTAATACTTAGTAGTTACCGAGGATTACCTGGAATTGGCACTTTACAGACCCATTCTGATGTATCCGGGCCAATAAAGCCATTTTGAGAATTAATCTACAAATATAGCTCTCAGAATGAGAGGTACTCGTTCATTATCGCGCATTATAGTTAACGATCGCAATGCATCTTAAGTGAAACGTATTTTGCTTTGTTAAAACGGGTACTTACCGAAAGCGCAGGAAACATTAGTAGGTGAACAGCAATAAAATGTTAAATATTACGCGAATTGAGGAAGCATCAGACATAACTCACTCAATTAAACAATCTTTTAACGGCAACTATGCAATGCGAGGAAGTCATTTAAGTAAACTGACCATAGCGTCATGTTTTTTGTTCCTACTCATAACAGATTCGTATAGGGCTGTACCTATCTACTATAGATACAGACAACAGATAAAGGGATAAGTTAAATGCCAATTAAATTATATGTTTTATTACACGACATTCTAGTGCGGTCAATGTTTTCTAATTAAATTATGGGCAATAAACATTTATTTCTGTAATTATTTTTGTTTTCTTAGGGGTCGTAGTTATCAGCGTATTGCATTCACACAATATTTTAATTATAATTGAACTAACGACTCGCCCCAGCTTCGCACGGTTTTTACAACTTGACTAAACATTGAGATTTCTATTCTATATGCACACCTTCCGGAATAAATGATGGTCAAGACCGCATCAAAATACGATCGATCGATATGTTTAGAAGATCTACGCGGTCACATTGAAGTATGGATGTTTTATTGCAGTCAGTCTCAGCACCTTGTTATTTTTCCTTTAAACCCAAAGTATCATCTGTGATACCCCCTTTTTCGGCCCTCTAGAGAAAGGGGCCCCCCCTTTCTCTAGAGGGCCGAAATATTTTTTCTAATGTCCTTAGCTTCAGACTACTACTTCTACCAAAAATCAAGAGGATACCTACGACGTTGTTTAATACCCTACTTATCGAAAAAAAAAATAACAGAAAAAGGTGCTCTACCAAGGCGCCCTACTTTTAGGTTGAACTATTCTGATCAGTGATCATCAATTTTACACTGTGATTTCGTGTCTTTTGTAAGGTATTGATTTCAATCAGAAAATATTCATTTCACTATAACTGACAGCAAAAACTCTTCGTGTCTGTTGTGATTAAACATCGTTTAAACAACATAAATATTAATACGGCACGAGTGGGTATCGGCGTGGCGTGGCGTGATACCAGCCTAGTTTTTATGTAACGCGTTGTTCCTACGTAAATATGTGTAATAAATATACTTTGCATTTATACCTTGTTATTATATCAGCCCCAACTTTTTTGCTGTAAACGATTATGTAAAAAAAGGTTTGAGTAAACACTTGGTTGTTGAACTTAGAAATTATAATTTTATGAGCGCCTGTACCGATGATAAAGTAAAGATTGTTACAAGCAGTCGACTGAATTAAAAATATCGCTGATAAGTTGCACAAGCATTGTGAATAACTAATTGGATATTGCTTTACTGCCCCCTCAGTACAGGTGGCTGCGATCCTATCGTTCCCAGTAAGTTATGATGACCATCAAGGCATCAAGTAAAATATGTTTGTATTTCTAAAGTTACATGGTTGTTGATCATGGTCACTGCGTTACCCCAACGCGCTAGAGCACGCAATGCTTTGTAGAGGCGATTCTAGAAAACGGTCGTTTTGCGATTAGATCTGTGCAGGAGGCAACACTGGGGTGTGCAGTGGTGGGGGGAGGGGTGCTGTTAATTGCTCCGTTTTGTGAACACGGTCGGTGGCGTGCCCCGTGGGCAATCAGCGGCCTCTGACTGATTGCTTTTTAAATAGGTTTTATGCCCGCTAAAAATGTTTCGAAGGAAATCAAAGAGAAGTTTTCATGAGGGCCGATTGTGTAAACGCGACCGAGGACAAGTTGTTTTTATAAAATGCGAATCTGGCGTGACGGCCGTGACGTGGCCATGACGTGCCACGTACTCGACGACTTTATAATTGTTTCAATTCCTAAGGATTCCGATGACGGAATTTAACATGAGTTAAATGTCAAATTATTAAAAAAAAAAACAAACTACCGTGGAAGAATGAAGTAGAACAACAAAAAAAGTGTACCATAATAAGGATCTCCAAAGTCGGTGAAAAGTTGGCATTAGCCGCAAAAAACTAAGCAAGCACGCTAATAAATTGGCGTACACATAAACACTTTTATTCGCAGACATAAAGTTACATAGCGTGCAATCAGGACGTTGCACATAGCTCGGCTCGTATATAGGCTCATATTCGTAACAGCCCTAATGGAGCAGTTGCAAATGGAGATAGCACACACAATTTAACACGGGCCTATTAACCGAGTCTGAGCCGATGGCGTGACAAAGCGGAGTTAGCTCCACGCCGCGTGGCTGCCCGCTAGGTGTTCGTTACAACTGGTAAAGTGCCACGGAGAATGTATTAAATTTGCTTTTATATAGTACTTCTAATTAATCTTTGCTTTAACCTCGTTTGCCTCTGTTTGCTTGACCAATGTCGATAGGCAACTCTATTTTTTATGTTGCTAAACTTGTCACTTGAAATATGTATTCATATAACTGTTAGTGTCACTGTATATGTAAAAGTGTCAAAGTGATTAATTATAGAATCTCGACTTCTTGATGTTGTATTGAAACTAATTGATATAGTGCATTTTTCTTTAATATCGTAAATAAAATTAATATCTGGCAAATATAAACGTCATCGTAATACAAAACCGTAAGCGAACATCTATGTAAAAGGTGTGATGACAGAAAAACAATTGCTATTTTTAATTGACAACATTTTAATTACAAAACACCACAAAATCTATGGGACATAAAATGCCACATCTCGGATTGCTTAAGTACATCGCTGTGTTATTACTATTATAGCATTAGGTACTTTATTACATACATTTAATACTTTAAGTTGTGTATTTAATACTAACAATACATACATCGTATATGAATAGTTATATATTTATATTATAATATACAGTAGGTATGTTTGCACAATGTCGTCGACTGGTGTTCCGAGCCACTAAGGACTGTACAGTGCACTGCAGTGCTACATCATAATACACTCGTCGTAATATCACTCATGAGATTCATTTGTTTGTGTCTGACAATTGCCAATTTTTCTTTTGTTTTTTACATTTTCACGCCTAGGATTCTCTGCATGGAATATACACTTAACACTCTTGCTTGAAGAAATAATTTAATAAATACAGAATGGAGTCACTAGCGTAGCTAATCTAATCTGCAAGATGAACTGTGAAAACGCAGGTCATGTTGGTCGGAAAACTGATGGCTATGAATAGAAGCAGATGAATCCTTGAGTTGAGATCGTGAATTGGCAAACGTAGATCACGATCAATCACTGATATAAATCAATGGATAATATTTCTTTATCACGAAGATGCAACACCGAAGCAAACCTTGTGGAACATTTCTTAAATATAAATTAATCGATAACGGAATGTTTGAATTCCAGCCTATTTATTCTCTATTGTAACTTACAAAGCTTTGTCTAATCACTAGTTTATCAATAAGTAGTTAACACGACATCAATTATATTTTACACGTTCTTAATATCAAATCTGGGCTTATAATATCACATATCTCGGACAGGCAATGTCCGTCTCAAGGAAAGAATATTCGAACAAGAAACTCGTGCAAAACAACAGTGCGGCGGACGACAACCGAGTCAAGAGAAACCAAATATGTAAGTTGACCGGAAAATGGCTTCTTCCCTAATATCCAAAGCACTCGCCTATGCAGAGTTTATCACTTTGTTTTAGATTTCACTTTTGGTTTTTGTAATGTCAAAATCACTTTGGATGGAATTTTTCACTTGTCATGTGTAAGTAAGGGTTTGTTCACATTATACGTGTATGGGCTCATCGTCGTCCTCGTCATCAGAGCGCCTGTCTGCGGGGGTGTCGGGGGGTGAGCGGTGCGGGGGCGCGGGGCTGCCAGGGTCGAGGTCAGGCGAGGGTGTTCGTCGCGCATGCGCGTAGTAGCCCAACGCACCGAGCGCCGGCGCACCTAGTGAGCCCAGATGTGCCGACGGCCCTGGCAGGCCCAGCCCGAGAGGTGGGACGCCTCCTAGCGGCGCACCGGGGTATAACCTGGTGACAAAGAACAACATAGTTGTAGGACAAGTAACATAAGTAGCAGAAGTGCAAGTAGGCAATGTAATGTTTGAATTTCAAAAACATAAATCTCTACCACCTCCATTGCTACCAAATTTTTTATATAGGTACTAGAGAAGAAATAATAATTAAATAATACGCTTTTAGTGCAAAGGTCTGTGAAACTATTTCTAGACAAGCAAAACTCACCGATAAGGCAAGGGCTTCTGCAGCGTGTTTGCGCTAGCTGATGCAGCTGCTGCAGCGGTGGCAGCAGCTTGCCGGTAGTACAGGTCTGCCGCCGCGGGGGCCGGTTGCGCAGGGTACGCTGGTACCCCCGGCCAGTAGCCTCCGTACAGCCGCTGGAACGCGGCGTAGTTGCCTGCCTCAGCAAGCAGTTCTAGTCCTACCGCCGTTTGTCGCTTCCATTTTGTCCTGGTGAGAGAAAAGAGGTGGTGAATAAGGGTGGTATTTAAGCGACAGGAACGGCTTAATTTCGGTTGTAAGTTGCCAAATGATGATTTTGAATATATGTAGACTGTATTAATTTAATTATATGTAGAGCATGCAATTCTTTCAAGAATAATTATGTACTTTGTCAACGAACACTCGGGAACCAGTGTCATATTATACCATCGCTGCATCGCCTGACCGATGAAGATTTGATACAAAACAGTCTCTATAACATTCTCAGGTGACTTTTTTTTTCTTTCTTATTCCGTAGACAGTAGATAAAAAAATACCAAAATGAAATCTTAGAACATAATAACAACTATTAAGAACTCAAATAAAAAATGTAACTCAATCGCAAAAAGTACGATTGAAAAAGTTCACAGTCCATTTGAAATCGAAATAAATCGTTACGAGAATCCCACAAGTACAGAGAAACGATTTATGTCACATTACAAACTTAAATCGACTCTAAAATTCTGTGAACTGCCGTTTACGGACCCTACGGCGATAGATCACGTGCTGTGACCCCAATCGTCATCAAATTTGTCACAGTGCACTCGAGAATACAATGGAGATACCACAGTGGTAAAACTAATAAAAAAAATGTAAATAAAATAATAAATTTGACAAAACGTCTTGGGCACTAGTGGAGTCGCCGGAGCGTGGTCGAGTACTTTAATTTGATTTATTTGATTCGGTTGGAAAAGGGTAAACGCGTATACATTACGCTACAATACTCACGGTTATTACTTTAGTTTACAACTGCTCTGTACCACAATGCTATTTAGCAAAAAGTTTAATGGTTGCATACTTGTAAAGAATGATGATCTAAATTCTATGGGACTTTCGAAGAGAGACTTTCTTTACGAACATTAATAACATTTTAATTTGCAATTGTGTGTACTGAATTGGTTATGTGACTCACGTGAAGCCCTGAAAACTGCTGAAAGTTTTTTAACAATACCTTCTTTTTTGTTTAGGAAAAATATAGCGGGTAGGTACCTACGTCTATGGTCTATGTACAACTTTCTTCTGTATTTATCTAATGACATTTTCAGTGTTTCAATACAAATATCACTTGCATTACTTATTTGCTTTAATTACCCCTTCACAAAGTTGAGGAGTGCAACTAAACATTAAAATTAATAAAATAAAAATAGCTCTCTATTTCTGTTATCCGCATTTATTTTCCGCGTGCATCAAACAAACAAACGCATCCCCATTTGAAAATTTAATATAATTTCGTTGTGGGTACTCGATTAGTTCCGAAGTGGTTGGTTATTGTCGTTGAGTGAGCTTTTTATTAATTCGTAGGGAGTCGCTCGTCGCATTATCATTGCTATTATTAGTTGCGTAGTGTGCGCCCATTGTTAGCCGCGTCCTCGCACAACCAGACGCTTCACTGGCCACCTCGTTAATTAATTTCTATAAATGGATCATTTAATTTTATTAAATGCAAATGAGGGGGAGTCCATGTTTTAATGCTCGTCATTCCTTAAATAATTTTCATTGTTTGTAACCCCATTTATTATCATCTGTCTAGTTAATTCATAGCCTAATACATAACCAGCCTCACAATAGAAGACTTTAGCTTCAAATATAACGTTAACACTTTAAGCCGTATTAAACTCGATCCTAATTTAAATACTACACTTTAATTATCAGTAGCTGACATATGATCGATAGAAAGCTGTGCTCTCATTAATCATGATATTATGACGGCTCGCTCTTAGTGTACGTCACTCGAGAGAACTTATTTAATTGTCAAGTGCTGAATGAGGGGCAATCTGCTCAGTGACACTATTCTTTTTATTGCCGCCGCGGGCTACGAACAAAAAGCTCTCGGAGCGCACTTAAATTTGGACTGCCATCTCAAGTCGAGACCTCTCGACAGACAATACGCTTCTCTCTGTCTAACTCGAGGGCGCGAGGCGAGAGCGGCTCTCCTCCGTCCCTGTTTCGCCGTCCCCCGGTGGAGTCTGAGTACGCCCCGCCCAGTGGTTTAGTGATTTGATGCTGCGTGAACTGATTCAATTGTTGTTCGAGGAGACCCGTCCAAAAACGGGCCTTAACAGCTCTCGTTAAAGACGAAAATTGTCCGGTAAAACGATCCCGCTTACGACCTCTCCGGGGGGGAGGTTGTTTATCTCAGTTTGCGTTTTTCGGCGACGTGATGCGAATTCGGCTTGTATATCCGGCAAACAAAGAGCACTTTCATCGATCGGAACGAGTCGCGGCGCGCCGCCCGCTTACGCTCTTAAGGCTCCAACACGTAGTCGGGCCCAATTTGAGCTTTATCGAACGTTATTTATACGCTGCTTAGAAAGTTTCAGAAACATGTTTGTGTGAGCGCTCTTATGGGAATTGTTTGAAGTTTAAGCACCTTTATTGTTGTGAACATGACACATGCCTATCTGAAACAATTTTCGAGCCCCCGGCTGTGCTGTGGCATTTAAGACGGTTTTGGTAGGGTTTAAGGAAAACTACTTCAGTAATTTTGTTGGAGTAGTGCCACTTTTGCCCACTTATTTTAAATATATGGCTTTTTAGGCTTGGATTCAGTTGAGGAGAGTGAAGTCATGGCCTGCAATATGTATTTAAATATTTATTTAATTACTACATTAAAATTTTTTATTCAATAACTTGCTTAACAATATGAAGTAGGTAATACCGATAGCTATTTTGGGACTAAATTGCATTTTAATTTGAATATTAAAAAGCACTTTGGTATTTTTATTACCATTATAATTTATTTTTACTTGCAATCATGTTTTTGCAGCTTTATAATGTACCTACCTAAAGTTTTTTGCCCAAACTAATCATGTCAATTATTTTAAAACTGAATACGAAACAAGGAATAAGTACAACGTTGAAAATAAAGTTCACATTTTGACGTTCAGCTGTCAAAATAGCTTTGATTGAAAGTTTAAAATGTGCATACCTACTCATTCAAGTAGATACCTAATGAATGTTTATTTCTTTCCAAGTAAGTACCTACTTGTGGGAAGAACCAGAAATATCAAAAATGTGGGGTGAACTTTGTGATGCGAATGTGGAACAAATCATAAATTTTCTAGTTTTTCACTTGACACATAGTTTCATTCTAAAATATTTTTTTTTCTAAAATACAGAATTTTATGGAAAAGGGGGAGGGAGGCCTTTGCCTTGCGGTGAGACAATGCAGGCTAGTTACATTAGAATCACATCCACATATATCTACTCTATAAAAATTTTGGGGATTCCATACAAAGAACTTGCCTACAAATAAAAAAAGATACATTTCACACAGGTGATTAGGATATGCTAGCTCAAAAAAATGCAGAAACACTTTTTCCATTGGCACTGGCCCACTTGTGCTTCAGAGTGCTGGGCAACTGCTTCCTCTTTTTTTTCCCGTACTTTACACTATTTTCATCCATGTCTGCCCTGCAAATACATCTAGATCACTACAACTGGACAGTGTACACCAGGAACTTATAAGTTTACCTACAGAACATTAAACGTTTCATAGTGTCTCTCTGCATATGAGAAAGTCTGCGTAAATTAATGATTGATTTAATGGATTTATAGACATATCGCGATTCATAACCGATCTTAAACTATACAGGGTGGCAGGGACATCGATGCGCAACCGCTTACTATGGATTCAGTACATGATTCTGGACCCCCCGAGTTGAAATTCTTCGTCGGCTTTTTCTTAATTTTTACGTTTTTTCCGGATTTTTTTTTATTGTAAACTGTATAAAATAATTATTTCTATCTAACCCAATGAGATTTTTAATTAAAAAATACTAAATTCACTTGTTTCACTTAAAACAGCAATGTAAATAAAACTCGAAAGGCAGCGCGCAGTATTGCGGTAGGTGGCGCGCGCGCGCGCGCCTTCCGCGGAACGTTTTGATCGCATTGTGTGCATACATTGCGCACTCAAAAATGTTTTTTTTTAACCGGTCATTTCCGATTTTATTTATGGCATCAGGTGTAACCTTTTCACGACGTTTGTGCGTCGATGTCCCTGCCACCCTGTATTTAACTACATAATTCTACCCTCCCGCCCCTAGCTACGTCGCTACGAATACCTAAATATTTAGTCAAATTATTTCGAATATAATGCGATGATGACGATGAGCTAATAGACCGCATCCATTACAAGTCCAGACTTGTAATGGATGCGGTCTATTAGCTCATCGTCACTGGTCATTCTATGACCAGTCATAGAATAACAGTAAGGACCTAAGTACCCGGTTCTATAAATAATAACTCCTTTACTCCGGATTCCAATGAAAATGCCATCCACGTGATGCGAATAGGTAGATCAACGAATAAAATAGTTTTGCGAATAACAGAGGTAGGAAGAGATTATATCATTATTTATCGACATTTATGAGCATCGGGTGAATATAAAGACCCATTGAAATTATACATTGCAAAGGTCACCTAAACGATTAACTATTTGATGCTATTACTCACTACCGTAGAGCGACTGACAAAAAATATGAACCACATGAATTGAAGAAATAACAAATGTAGCAATTTGTCTGCTAAATCTAAACTACGTAATTTTATTTTAATGAACAAGTAGGTAGGTGTACAATAAAACATTTCCTGCAACTGGAACGTTCACTAATATCAGATTGCATCATGCGCCAGACTTAGAACTGCAAAATTGCTATAGAATGAATAATCCGTCTCGCAATCCGCTTATTAAAACCCGGCCAAACCTGAAATGGCATTTGCAGTATAATGATTAGTGGTTAAATGATAAGCCGGGCGACCGGAGCGTCCTTGCTTCGAATCCCGTGTCTCTGCCGTGTAATTTGGAAGGGTTCGCTATAACCGATTAGTCTGGTTCTCGGTAGCTACGTTGAGTCGCGGAACCCACGCATTATGTCATTAGAGATGTGTAAGCACACGTATGGAATTTTAATAAAGCTGCTGCTATTTAGGATGCTAGAATCAATCAATTGAATAATCTATTGTTTAAAAAGCATGTGTCGTTCCGATTGTTCGATGTAATTTACGGCTTGTCGACTTGTTAACGATTCTTTAGGTATGCTTCGATTTGTAATCGATGAGGGAGACTTAAATGGTGCAATAATAGGAAATTGCTGCATATTACAGTCCAATGCTGCCCTTCGTGGCTATATTTACAGCAGTGTTCATATATTCATTTCATAGTCTACAGTTTTCATGCTACCTTACATTAACAGTTCTTGTATAAACTTAAATCAAACACATCCAAATTGTCTTATTCAATTAATCGTTATGCTGCGAAGAGTCTCGTTTTACATCTTGTGTCCTTTTCACAGCACCAAAACCTCTTTCTTCTATTCATATGGGCAATATCATCGATCCACACTACACGAAACCAGAAATTCAAACAATAATCAGTAGTCATGCGTATCCAGTGTTTCATGTGGTGTGACTCGAGGCTCCCACGTAGCCTGGGTGATCGGCAGCGTTTATACAAATGATACGAATTTACGAGAAACCCTAACCGTTTAGTCTCTAAAGAATATTCCCACTTACGCGTACGTTTCAGTTTCCATATGGGAAAATGATCGGTCATACCGTCATTATTCACTATCTTTAAATATAAATGTGATACATTTGTGAAAATCTAGTGAGTTTATTTGAGACATTTTATTCACATATGTGAGTAGTTATCTTCTTAGGTTGTCTACCCAATTTTCCAGGAAAATCAATTTCAAGTCACTTCACAAGCTTTCGATGTCTTAGTAAAAAGTAGTAGTAGTACACACTGAAATCTACTTCATTTTAAACACAACACGTCAATATCGCACTTCTAAATCAATAAAGTCGACAGCTACAACAATTCGCTCGAACATTACGACGCGACTTAATAACAGACATAGTCGTGCGATCGAACTAGTCGCAACACAGGTAGGTGTTGTTACGAGCGTCATTACAGAATACGTCATTAGGTAATCGCGATGGATTACACGTTTCGACGACTAAACGCCGATAAACGACATTTTGTTCGCGGCCCCCGGCTTATTGTGAATTCACGATCGTTCCGACAAAATATTATAACTATTGATGAATCATGCTGTGAATCAGTCTATGGAGGTTTGATATCTAGGTTTGCTTGGTTCGATATTCAAACGTTATTTTAGAATGATCTCGTATTGCTTGCATGGAATTAGTATGTACTATGTAGTAATGGCTTGTCTATGTAGGGATGGAGGTAAATTTTTGAGGGTTTTTCTCAAGTGAAAAATACTTAGCGATGTGAATGGAGGCACATTTTTCTTGAATAATGCAGTAATATTTTAACGGGTACAACAAATTCTAGTACTTACTTAATTACAGATATTGCAAAGGAAACTCGGTATATTATTATAATTTTATTTTACAAAGACTGTGTTTTTCAGTAACAAAATGTTGTATTTCATAGTATTTCTCAAGGAAACGATAAAAATAAATACATAAGATAAATTTCAAAATCTAATGACTAATTGTTTAAATAATTAAAAATAAACGTATTTTGGGTACCTACATTACCAGTCGACAGCCATGCGGAGGAATTTTTCGACGCCATATTTTAGTTTGTTAATAGGTTTAATTAGTTAAGTTCGGTTATTTCATTGCACATTGTCAGCTTTCAATTCGGCATCACAGGTTTAGTTCACCAAATAAGGAAGCTATTTGAAAACAATTAAGTAAACACACACCAGTGGCCGGTGGAGGCAGATAGTCGGCGGTGTGGTGATTAATAAGAGGTGTGGAGCGGCGCCGGCGCCGAGCCGCCGGTGACTTGCAGCCTTTGTGATGAGCGAGAGCCGACGGTCACACGGTGGTGCCAAGGAAAGGTTACAGTTACACTGTATCAAAAGTTTGTACTACTTTCAGAAGCTTTTCAGTTACGAAATGAGTAGGTAGAAAACTATAATTCTAGATTAAAGTTTCTGCAAAGCTGTGACTACGTATTTGTAGTCACTGACTGCAATTTCAAATTCAATGCTTTATTTCTTAAAGAACTCCATTAAAAAGGACTGCTAACCTACACCTAATGTTTTTCTTGGTAATTGAGCTTTTCACCTTATAAAGTGCAGTGATACAACGAACAAACTTTAACCTGAAAAGCATTACATTGTGCTAAGAAATTCTCCTCGGTTTTTACACCTGTGGCGTGGGAATGACAGCAGCTGGGACACTTATGTTGCTAATGTTGCCATCAAACTCATATCGACGTAACAACACTGCAAATTACTGATCTGATTGCAAAAATGCAATGCAATTTAAAACGAAACAACCATTCACTCTCTAATTACAAAATTGGTGAATGTGTGAAACAAATGATCTAATACCAATTAAAACTGATCGCAGCAAATAATCAAAATGATAATGTTTTTCATTTAAATAGTTTGTAGAAAATGTGTAGGTACGCAAGTAGGCAAGAAGTTATTAAGGCTGTGTAATTATTTATAATTAAGCAAAAAGCAAACGGCGTGTCTTGTAAATAGGTAATTAAAATTAATTGTTTCGCTTTGGGTCGTTATTAAAAAGCTTTGTGTTTTTCCAAATTAGGAGTAACCATTGTTCAAAAATAATCCATATATTAGTATAATTTATTCTGTATCCGGGAACCAGAAAATCGGTGCCTATTATTAGTAGGTAGTGGCAGTATTCTATTTGGGCAGCCGCTACAAAAACCAAAAGAAAGTGACCGCACACAAAAGCCCATTACATCCTTCAATTAACTACGATTTCACACCCTTTCACGAACCGAAAAATCGAAGCCCAAACATTAGTTTAACCGAAATTATAGAAAATCAACAAAAAGTGCCACAAAAGGGTACCAGACGCGGCGGCATCGGCAGGGGCGTGAACACACGGTGCGGCGCCTGCGCAACACTTGACACTATACTGTCATACTCGCAATCACAAAGCTAACTCGAGAATAACAAGTACCCAGGTAATCTACGCTGAAAATATGGAAAACAAATTAATGTAATCTATTTTTTTAACAAAAAAGTTTAGCCAAATGTAGAGCTGTTCTGGTCTATTCGCGAAAAAACCTGCACTCTATGCCACTGCATAGAGTGCAGGTTTTTGCGCGAATAGACCACTCTCTACTATAGTCCGATCCAAACTAACTAGTCAGTTTTTAAGACAGCACAATCTTGATTAGAAAGATGGTATTCAATCAATAGAAAATTAGTACAGTTTGTTATTAGCTACCGTAGTTTTTTGTAAAGGACGCGTCGGAGGCGGCGATCAGACGTACCCTAATTACAAACGTTTGTTTTTGAGATAGCCGCCGTACTGTCGCAGACAAAACTCCTTTGTACTATGATATTTTTTCTGATAAAATATAATAGCACTTCAGAATCTTAATTATGTAAAGAATAGGCAATTAGTTGTAGCTTTATTATATTTCTGTTTATAAGGTTAAATTATTTTTATGACTTCATAGCGAACTTGAAGCGAAACGAGTTTGTAAAAAACGTTTAATGGTTGTCGTTTTTAATTCGTCATTAGTTCTTTTTAACCTTTTGCTGTGAAACAATGTTGCATGGAAAAAAACAAAGTTTCGGCAAACAATCGCATGTACTTTTAAGAAGTAAATGTTTAATTCCTGTATAATTATATAAATGGAGATTGAGCCCAGTTTCGGGCAGTAGCAGTAACATGTCGACGGTCCCGCTGACTCAGCATTGCTTTGTGAAGAACGCCGACTATCTCACGACCACTGCTGGCGTCTGTCCCAAGTCACTAGAGTTAGGTGATACCAATATTAGTGTCTCTCATAGTGTTTGATTTATAAAATTGAATGGTCTAATGAACTCTTATTAGCTTTTTATTATCTAAGATGGGATGTCAAATATTATTGTACCGTTGATTTGTGGTGTTTTATGTAATCTCGATGATTTTATAAAAATGTTGTAATATTATACATACAAACAAGACCTAGATGAACAACTAAGCAAATGTATACTTAACGCCTTTAATCAAGATGATCTGGAACTCTACATAAAGAAATAGTTCAAAAGATATATAAGATACGCGTCTTAGTGGACCATTATTGTTTAATTATTTAAAATAATGTTGTCACATTCTGTTTTTTGGAGCTGGCAACTAGTAAAGAGGTGTGTATACCGCCCGTGACTTGGAACACTAGTGTTAAAACATTTTACTTCTTTTAGGCTTCGCCGCAGTCGGGTAAAATAAATTGCCAGTTAATTGTTTTCTTCACTCTACCTCTATGTTACGTACGAGAAGTATTTAAATTTCACTCGGGTCATCATATTATAGGGCAGTTTAGTACAGAAGCCCAGAAGGCAGGGAACAGAAAGTAGCATTACTGATCTCATTTTATGCCTACTTCCATTTTTCCATTTTAGTATGTATGTGGTTTGTTCCAAAAGTATCTGTTGAAAGTGTAAACAAATCCTGTTCAGGTTAAATTATTACGCAATCACTCACTAAGAGAATTAGTAACACAAACATCTGTGTTTAGAAAGTTTCTACTTTATATCTCACCACTTTTTCCAACAATTATTGTTTGAATAATAAATTGTAATTGAAAAGTTATAGACCGAAATTGAGGTTATAAAATTAATCCCAATTTAGAAATGACAAATATCTTTATGGTGAATTCTTATAATTCTAATAAATAGAAAATTCTATTTATTACAATTATAAGTTGAAGTATTCAAATAATCAAATCCAAGAACTCAATTTGTACGTGGCACCACAAATTCGCATCCACAGTAACGTTTTCTGATCCATTTGATTACATTTTCATCACATACTTTTGAAACAGACCAGAAGGGCTTGTGGTTAAGTAATAACAGCCGCACGGGTTGATCGATCAGGTTAAGCTACGCTTGCCGCGGTTGGTCCGTGGATGGGTGACCAGCTTTACATACCAAGACCCCTCCGTGACTCGGAAAGCACGTTAAGCCGTTGGTCTCAATTGTCATTCGTGGATCTTTGTCAGTCGTTACGGATCGTCAGAAACCCGAAAGTCTGACAACCAGTCTTACCAAGGGGTTTCGTATTACCCAGTAACTGGGTTGTAGAGGTTAGATAGGCAGTCGCTCCATGTAAAATACTGACACTCAGCTGCATCCGGTTAGACTGGAAGCCGAACCCCAACATAGTTGGGAAAAGGCTAAGCAGATGATAATGACTTTTGGAACAGACGATAAATAGTCCACACACTAATTTAGTATACCTAGTAAAAAAAACAATAAGGAGTATTAGTAAAGAGCGTTTACTTTTAGGCTATAACAATACTTTCGTATCATTAATTTAGGTAACGAAGTACCTAGATACCTAATTATGTTAGTCCTGTAACCTAATCAACACCACACTAGAAACTAGATTAGGTATATTCAACGAAATAATAACATGTATTCGGTTATTTCCTTGTATAATTTATCGCATTATTGGCATTGCCAACGCACATACACAGTTTACCTAAGTATTCGTTAAAATCGTCTGAAAAAGACGTGCATGTGTGTGTATAATGAACATTCACATCGACAAATCACACTCGGCCATGTTGTTCAGATACTATAAACACGTACCTACTTTAAGCATTATATACTGTAAAAATTCCTAAGCTCTTCATACATTTTTTCCTCCATTAGGTACGCATTGTTTCAGAGAGAATTATTAAATTGTTTGGGACTACAAAATATTTATATTCTGAAAACCTGGTGCGACGGGTAGCAGCGTACCACCTAATTGCGTAACACACTATCAACCTCAATCGGAACCATTTTGAAGGATATTGCTAATCCATTGCTTCATATGTACGAAGACATTGTCTGCTCAACAACGTAATAACGCAATGAATGTTGTTGTAGTGTCAAAATGAAAGCCATTGCTACTGATAGTGTGTTACTATTAAACCGCTGGTAATAATAATTTTATATCATACCAAAGCAAATAATCGTAAGTTTAAGTTACAGTTATTCAGCATCTTTTCAGTGTAATGTAAATCTTGCTAATGAGGAAGTGTTGATCGTAGTTCCTTAATCTGCTTTGGTGATTACGACAGTATTTTTACGGATCGAGAGTAAGATAAGACTACAGAATTAAACTTAAGAGACTACTTGTATTTATTATTATAAAAATCAGTCATTTATTTTTTAGGATTATTTGAGCTCCTTTAATAAAGATCGGTCCTTGGCAGCTCTGGACAGAGACAGGTGGAAAGAGAGTAGGGTGGCCTTTGCCCAGCTGTGGGACAATAATAATAATAAAATTGAATCAAAATTCCGAAATACCACAGATTTTTGACACTGCAGGTTAGATACCTAGTACTATTGGAAAGACCACGTCCAAAGGAGAATTCATTCGAGAGAGAGAGGAGTTTATAAACTAAAAATAACAAAGTATAGTTAAACTAACCTTCTATTCTGATACCAGGTCTTGACCTGCGTATCCGTGAGTCCTAGTTTCGCAGCCAGTTCCATTCGGTCCTGCACGCTGAGGTACTTCTGTCTCTCGAAGGATTTCTCTAGGGTCTGCAGCTGGTGGTCCGTGAAGGCTGTCCGCGCCTTCCTTTGTTTCTTCACCAGTCCTGACGAGTCTCCCCCACAACTCTTGCTTGATACATCGTCTGAGTCATCTTTTACACCTGTTGGAGAAGAATGTACAATTATAAATTGGTTCAAGAAACTTTTAAGAAAGTCTCGTTGAAAATATACCTGAAGAATAAAATAAAAAACAACTTTCAGTTGTTGAACCTCAAAGTGTCTGCATATCTTCCCTGACAAGCAGTACGTTCAAGTCATTAAATAATTTAGGTGGGTACCTAATAGCATTGTTTGAAAAAAAGTGAAATCCGACTTGTAAACTTTTTAAAAGTAGTTACCTAAAGGAAGCTTAATACTAAAGGTACTAACAATGCTGTTAAACATCACAAACCTTCACGGGTTCTACATCAGCGCTTTTGAGAAATGTAACTAAGCTGATCATGAATCAGAAAATCAAAATTTATTCAAACTAGGCTAAGAATCAGCACTTTTTGAATGTGAAAATTACATAAGACAGTCCCAAAAAACGCTCGTCCTTCACCACTTCCTAGTAGTTCTTAGAGCTTTAGCAAGGCATATGTCACAAATCTGCCTTTAAAATAACGTAACAAACACAGTTTTAATTAAATTTTCGATAATCATATTTAGTCCTCAAGCCCACTGCCTCAGTCATCGACCTCCTTGAAACGTGTTTGTTATTAGAGAGTGCTTGTCCTCGGCACCAGTCACCACAGAAGCCTTCCCTCTCGGTAGGGCTTCTTGCGGTCACTGGGCCTCGTTGCCCTCGGTCGCTTCCTTCACGACACTTGTCTTCAATATACATGCTACTTAGCTACTTACAAATTCAGGCTTTGTCACACTGGGCTGTGAATTCGAACGACTTTTTTTTCCAGTAGTAATTCTACGGCAGCCTGAGCAGCATTTCTTTAAAAAAAATCGTTGGAATTTTGAAATAAGGATTTACTCCGACAAATAATAAATATATTGCACACGAGGTTGTTGACATGTGGAATGTGAGCTCGGCTGTCATTGTGCCGATTGTCGTATCGGCCAATGGCCTGATGGCCGAAAGCCTCGATCAACATCTATCGAGGCTCTCGTTAGACGGTTGGATCAAGGGCCTGATTCAAAAGGCAGTACTCCTCGATACGGCTCGCATTGTGAGAAGGTTCCTGTCTCTGGAGCCCTAACCACCGGTAGCTTGGACCCTGCTCCCGACATCGGTGGATCACTACTTTTTTATTTTTTTAAATGTATTTTTTTTTATTTTTACCTAATTTTTATATTTAAAAAAATATTTAAAAATGTAATAAAATAAGATAAGGAAATAAGTAAACGAAAAATATATTTAGAAACTCGCAAACCCTTTTGTTCTGATGCCAAAGCAATCGTATACTGATATAATTAATTAAGAACGCGGAAGGTCCAGGCATCTTTGTAACCAAGAGTGTGCTGTAATAGATATCATATAGCATGTACTACACACATGCCACAAATCTAGTGTGTGTTGAAACACATTTATCTTGCAGTACAGTGTCCACATGTGTGACATCTACATACATCGCCACATGCGAGCTACGCGACGTCACGCAAAATCCTGCTTCGCGCAAGCAATTTACAGTCAGGCAGAAGCCCACAAGGCACAACACCCAACTGGTCGGAGAATCCTCCCTTTTCTATAGAGGATGAGTGAACTTTACAGCATGTTCCTCATAACACCATGCTGCTACACTTGGTATGTGTCTACGGCCTACGACGTAGCCCAAATACGCTACGCTTCGTTACGCCTGTCGTGTGACACGGGGTTAAGGCAAACGTTCTAAGTAAGAACAAAACTTTAAAAAAGGTAATATTTGTTCATTTGTTTGTATTCTTTGTTCTTAATCGCCTTGTAATAAAACTTATTACGTGCCGAAAAGTTCGAATAATTTAATATTAAATGCCTGTCTATTTGAACTTTTTATGGCGTATAAATTCGCAGTTCACGGTAAATATTTATAGGTGTTTCTTTTGCTTATTGTTATACGACCCATAAACCAAGTTAGTGTATTTAGGGCTTTATTGAGCGGCTTTCGCGTTTGATATAAAGGTTTACAGCAGTGCCCATAAAACAAGCTAAAGTTCGTTAATTGAATGGTAATCGAAAAACGAGAGACGCCGCAAGAGCTGATGTAATCTTTATAATAAAATGAAATGCTGTTCGTTGTGAAGCGCATCACTCGAGAACGGGTGGACTGATTTGGCAGTTTTTTGTATTAAAATGTTTGTGATAGTCCAACTGAGGTAGGTATTAATGTAAAGAAAAACTAGAAAAGTTTCCTGCATAAGTACAAATTTGGGAAAAAAATTAACGTCTATGGAATTTTTGTATGAACTATTTGAACAGGCTCTCGGGTCAATTTCAAATAGATTCTAATTGGACAAGAGTGTACAGTACCTGGCCTTGAAAATGACACATCGAGCTTTAGAAAGAGACTGTCACACACAGGTATGGGTGACAGAGACGATCTCTACAAAGTCGAACTTTTTCTTAAGCTCGATGTCCCATATTTACGCCCAGGCACTACATTTTCTTGACCTAAAAATAAAAGAAAAGCTCCTTATCCGCAAGCAGGTACTATCCTTAAAGTCAACATAATATAATACGTGTTAAACACAGTAAGGAGACAAAGGATTAAGTGTATAATGCGCAAGGAATTAGCGCAGTGGAGCGGTGGTTGCGGTCGCGAGTTGCGGCCGTTGCGGCTTGCCACCCATGTACGCGTTCACCCGCAACCCGAGGCTTGGCGGCTGTAACGTAAACCGTCACGTTTACGTTAACTACTCGATGATCTGATAATTGTTTGTGAGGAGGACGGTGGGTAAGATTTGGTAGATTTTTTGTAAATCTAGCTACATAGCATTAATTATTGATGTCGTTATTGCGGAGCACCCAATTGATTTGAACATTAGATGTTTCATTTATTACTTAATAATGGTTATTAATTTTTACATTGTATGTTTATTTTTCTAACTTACCTACGTACTTTATCTATTTAGGTACCAAATATTTGTATGCCAACACTAAATAGCGGAATGTGTCTTTGCACTGAATTTCTTACACCTGAGGTATGTAACATATTAAGTACAACATTTTGTGCAAATCAATGATTTTAATTTTTGAAAATTTGATCTAAACTGGTTAAATACAAGTAAATATATAGATTTTTACAATTTGTCCTACCTTAGGACTTATAATATTTTTTGGCTAAAAAGCTATTGCAATTTATTAAAGTATGCAAACAAGTCTAATTATTTTCCCAGTAAACGAACAAAGAAGTAAGTCGTACGTCAATAGCAATTGCACTTACAATTAAATCTTTTTATAGCAAACTGTACCACAATCAATTTGCAGATCAAAAACAACTTTGTTTTCAATTACAAGCGGTTAAAATGTTTACACATAAACGTTTTCCGTAATAAACAACCTTGGATATAAATTGCTCGTTGGAGGTTCGAGCTGATTTTTTACCAGCGACCCTTTAGCCGTTTGTAATATTGAGTATAATTATGTACAGGCAGGCCATTAGGGTACACCGCCGTTAATTTATTATAATAAGGTCCAACTGCCGACTGCACTTACTCGACCGTGAAAATTATTATCATTAGTGCACAGTAATGTACAGCACAATGCACACATTAAGCTACTGCCCTTATCAGGACTGCTCCTAAAGCTTATATAAATACACTTCACTTGAAATAGCTGGTATAGGTATTATGTATCATTTTCCTTCATATTGTTGTGCATTAATTCGCGGGTCGTTTCCGGAGATTATAAAAATGCTATTAACATTCAGAGCTGAATGAGACCTTCATTTAGCTACGACTCTCGAGTGAGACTTCCAATCAATTTGTTCTCATCGATTTCACAGCGGTTGAAAGCGCTTGAATATTATTCAGTTCACAATCTACATGAACACGGATTTCAATCGACTAATTGAGAAATCGGTATGATGATGTGACGCAAATTCTAAATGGTTCAGTTGGCATCGGAGTACGGACACACGATCCGAGCGGCCGGGCAGCCGTGGCGCAACACTCGTTGTTGACGATTATACCGAGATCATTGAAAACTGTATCGAATGTTATTCGTTACGAGTGGTGACCCACGTTGTTACATATGACTTCATTGAATTAATCTATCAACTGGGAATTCCATATATACCGTTTGGTAAAACAATGTAAACAATATAAGTTGATAATTTTAACAATGCCATGATTACCTAAATGTTCCTATTTTTACGTCAGATCGATGTATAATACGTACTCGTTTATCACGTAGGCACGTTATTGGAGTACCCCATCACACGACACCCCACCATTTAACTTCTACAGAAGCAATTTTCACATGGTGTCCCTTCGGCCGACAAACAGCTCAAGTCATTCCGTGTGCCTTAAAAATCATAGGTATTATTAACTCTACTTTATTTAATAACACCTTTGAATCCGCTAAAACAAACCCGTTCAATAACTGACTATAATTGCGTTTTTTGTCGTCGACAAAATAATCACTGGTTCGACCTCTGTTAAATGTAAATATGAAACAATATGCGTAGGAGCGGCTCACTAATGGCTTTATAATTGAAATTATGACTTATGCTGCCCCTACAAGTCGGCACTCACTAGCTTGGGTGACGTCCACTGCAGGATTTGTGAACAAGAAGGTCGTTGAAGACGTAAGTGACACAGCAGTGGACGCTTAATTTATGCCAGCGTGTGTGTTCGGCCAATGTGTAGAGCTGACACTAAACGGCCTCGTCTGTCAGTCCCCGCAATAACTCTTAGAGGACAATCCAGTACGCACGAGTATCTATCTACACAAGTTTAGGCGCTAATTGAATATTAAGTTACTTAAGTGCGCGCGGTTGATTTCAAACTAGTTTTAATTATTCGATAATTATAGCGATAGCTCGATTAACAAATCTGACAGTGAAGGCCGTTGTATTAGTACCTACTTGTCAAACGGCACGACTTGCTAAAAGCTTTGTTTAGTGGCCTTTTATACTAACATATGCAGTACTCAATCGCCAATTCTTGCTTTTAAATATGCATATGAATATGTAAATCAAAACACTAATTATTATAAAACGCAGTTTTATCACGCATTATAATTGAATATGACGTTAACACAAGCTAAAATGTTATCTTTAAATCTAATAATGATTATCCTAATTAAACTTTTAGAATCGACTGACAGCAAAGACTGTACTATTTTAATTAGGTTTTCAACGTTCACAATGCTATGCAATGGTTATTACTTATATCAAGTGATTGTAATTAAGTAATTAAAACTATTAAGGCAGGTGTGTCCAGAGACATTGAATTTCAATGACAACCTAGATTAATGAGAATGACAGCTGGTGATAAGATCGTCTCAATTTATGCAAGGTTGGGTACTACGAAGTGACTGAATTATTTGTAGATTCTAACAATATAATACAATAAAATTGTGACGAGATATCAAGATAAAGAAGAGTAGACGTTTTGGATAGGACAGGCATAGAACAAGTTCGATAAGGTACGATAAAATGATACCCTAAATGGAAGTATTAAACTGGCGCTGGCGCCTAAAATGTCGTTATTGTCCAGAGTGGGCGTAAACTATAAAGAGCATTCTGTGGTTCGGCCTATTCCTTCTCAGATAACAAGTGTAACACTTAATAAACAATGACAAGGTAACGATAAAGCAATAAATTACGAACATTATTCAAATTAAATGACTGATGAACATGGAATATTGTCTTCTTATCGTAGGTAACTGTCGTCATCAGACGTACCCAAAAGGAGAAAATTGCCAAGAGTTGAATAGGCACATCGATCACAATACAATGATGACTTAACCTAGAAAGAAGAACGCAGATTTATAGGCTTGTCAGCCGTTTAATTAACTGTAATCCCCTGTAGGAAATTCATTTAACAATAGATTGTTTTAATCGCTATATAGGTACTCCCACTCTTAACTACGTAATTAATATAATTGTTCGATTAGTGGGAATTATTCTCTATTCATTGCTCTGTGGAGACGTTAATCAAACATGAATTACGGTTACGATAGCTAAAGTAAAGTTAAACATTTTTATAATAAAAATAACTGCTTAGGTAACCTCCTGGTTCTTAACGACGACACTCTTGAAACAAAGGAAATAATTAATCAAATTACAAAAGCGACGGATTGCAAAATATTTATTTTGGGTAGTATTACATAAAGTTAGAACGTCAGTTGCATTGCAGTGTAATAGATATCTAATCTAATGGCAATTAAAATCTAAACCGGTAGTGAGCAACTAAATAATAGTCTATATGCCGTTTATACAATTTGCCTAATTACTGTAACGCTTGCTTTCCAGAGCGGCGATGCAAGAATAATGTAGCGGACACCATGTGAAGAGCGACAGCGACAATGCATTTTTTTTTTCTGGTGGGAAATCATCAAATGACCCCTCCCGCTCTGGGTGGAGCGGAAGGGAGTGTCAGACTCTTACTGACTAAAACCCACCCATGTTCCTTCCTTCGCCCTTTATGTTCCGGGGTAGCGGTAACCCTTTCGGACAATCCCGCTGAAGCGACTATGCCTAACATCACGACTTATATTCGGATTTTCCCTTCGGTATTTTTCTGGCAGAGCATTTTTAAGTCACGTAGCTGTGAGTAACTTTAACCACAGCTTTATCAGTTATTGTATATCTGTATTTGGTACTTATAACTATTTCCAGAAGACTTTATCTTTGTGTATATAACTTCCTTCATCGAACCAAATTCAGAACCAACGAAAACCAAACATTTTCTTTACCCCAACCAATTATGCTTCTAAAAATACGAAAACTTTAGGGTGAAATTAAGATTTTCTCGCTACCTCTCATGCAGCGTGCGCTAACTCTTAATGAATTGGTGCACAATGGGCGCGCGGGCGCAGGCAGCGTGTGAGCGGCGCGGACGCAGCACAATGCACCGCGCATGCGCGTTATGTCACGACTGTGGCATAACACGTGCAATCATAGCCAAGTAACAGGCAACCCATGCTCAACATCACTCAGCATTCAGCAGATTTTTTTTTATGGAGTCTTTATGCCTTTGAACTCTACCTCGTCAAAGAAGAAGGCGTTTAATCAGCTTGAAGCAGCAGTGAAGAATGGGTCTCTCTTATAACTGTCTGAAATTACCTCATACATCACTTACTTAGTGATTCATGTTATCGGATACCTTTGGAAGATTACCCTCGGGTATCTATTTTTTTTTCTGGGTGGGAAATCATCATACGACTTCTCCCGCTCTTTGCGGAGCGGGAGGGCGTGTCATACTTTTACTGACTAAAACCCACCCGTGTTCCTTCAGTTGCCTATGCCAGGGGCCACGGTATCTCTTTCAAATAACCCGCGGCCCTGGCAGGCATCGGCCCTAGCGGACCCCGTCAGTTCGTGCTGACATCTCTTTGAGGCGCGCGTGGAACACAACGCGCCGTCGACGCCTGGGCCTTCTCCTTAGCAATGGGCAGCTCGCCGCCCGCAAGCCCGCGCCTACGGTGGCCGGGAGTCGGCTGGTGACTCCCGACGTCCAGGGCGTCTTCTGCGGCGACTAGGGGTGTGAGGGCGCAGAGGTTGTCTCTTTCTCAAGCGCACCGCCTCCTCCTTTGCGAGCATTACTGCTTCGCAGAAGGAGGTGACGGCTTCCCATGCATTCTCGCTCCGTACCATGGCCTGGACCAGGGCCGGACGCGAGAGATCGCCGCCGCCGATCGCCGCCACGAGGACGCGGCGGTGCTCCGCCCAAGCCGGGCAGACCTTCACCGTATCGGGTATCTATCTCAATGTGTTTTGAAGGTTCTGCCTCTACCATAAGACGCCACACTAAACTTCCCCAATAACTTGCAGTGTTTTTTCCCTGTCAATACAGTTAAACAAATGTCTCCTAGTTATAATCATAGAACTACGAGTATTAACTACTTACTTGAAAATAATGTTTCTGTGTAAACCAGTATGAATCGCTTGCGGGTGTTCTAGTATACCTATATGACGCTCAAAGTCTGACTATTTCTTTTCTAAATGTAATTGACGAGAAAATGTGAAAATTAATGAAAATACAGATTGCATTAGAGATAATTGTGAAACAGGTTGTGTGATTAGATTACGGCTGATAGACATGATAAATTAAGTTAAAGCAAGAGTAAAATATGGTAACAACAAAATACAATTGAAATTTTTACTATACTTTAGCCATAATGTTTCCACTGCTGGGACACAGGCCTCCTCTCTGTGAAGGGAGAGGGAGAAAGGGAGTAGGTCATAATCTACCACGCGGGCCCAGTGCGGGTTTGTGGACGTGTCACATTTCTTCGAATTTTTGGTTATTACTATCCTTATTTACCAACAAACTTTAAAGTTTTAAAATGAGTATGAAGTCAAAGGTGAAAGAGAAAAATGTAGTAGAAAGACCCCATAGATAAAGATGATATTATACCAACCATGATGATATTGCTAGAATAACGCGGTAGGAACGCTAACTACGAACAAACTTAACAGTTAACTATAAGGTACGTTAATTTAATCGTTCACGTAAGTCAATACATGCTGCTTAACAATGCGGTGATTTTGCGCCAGCACCAATTACGTGCAATTGTGATTAATGTAATTGTTCGCTTACTACATGCATTTTAATATATTTTCCTTGGTAAAGAAAGGTATTAAGACTTGCTGGTCTAATTGAATCCAGAACAATCATAAAATATTTGCAGAAACTAAAGTTAATTTTACTTTTATGACTAGAAAAAATTAATAAATTCGAAAGTGTGAAAAAAAATGATTTTGATTCAGTAGCATAATCAGCCTATAAAGATCCCACTGCTGGGATACAGACCTCTTCTCTTCGAGAGGCTGGGTGTAATCTTCCACGCGGGCACACTGCGGGTTTGTAGATGTCACATGTCTTCGAATTTTTGGTTCTAGGATATGCTGGTTTTCTCACTACATAGATTTTCCTTCACCGTTTTAAACGCAGTGGTGATGAAATTATTTACATAAAGTAAAGCGCCTGCCTAGGTTCAAACCTACGGGCTACAACCCGTACGTCAGGGTTGTTACCACTGGGCCGCTACTGCTCATTGATTCAGTAGGTACATTAGACATAACCAGAAAAATTTTATTAGGCCGGTTTTCATGCAATTTCGTAATAATCAAGCGCCAAGTAAGATAAGTTTAAAACAAAACAAGGCACTAAAACATCCAAAATATCTTCTACGCATGATTAAACATCCAACTAAACCTCAAAGAAGGGGACGTAATGCTTCATCATAAAAAAATATCGATATCAAATGTATCGAATACAAAATAACGACGTATCAAAGCGATATCGTTTCGCGACATATTCGGGCCTGTCGGTGTGAAATCGAATGAAAAATTATGCATTTTCCGATGGCTTTTCTAGCTACCGTTCAAGTGGACTCTGAGAGGCTATTACACGGTGTGTTCACACAAGTTACGTGTGCATAGGCCACGTTAATATCTACCTAAGAACCAGTGAGATAAGGTTCGATAAGCAATCGTAAATACCTACTTGTAAACTTACGTCGTTCGTGCTCTACATCTTTTGTTTCCAGAAATCTCAGAAGCTTTGATGTTGTGATATCTGATTATGATTCATCTTTGGTTTGGAGATAACATTTTTGTTGCGTGTTACAGCTAAATACTGATATTTGGTAGGTACTCAGAATCTTTTGATTGTTTGGATTTGCACATGGGATTTGTAACTCTCTATTCTTGGAAAGTCGCGTAGCCGAATGAAGCGCTATTAGTAGGAAAAAGCTAAAATACCTACTTACTATTATAGAAAACTTCTTTCTAAATACGATTGCTAGAATACTCAGATAATTTAGTGGTCTATCGGTAAACGGTAGTTATATTTAATTCATAGACAGATAGAGACGCGGTAAGTGTCGAATTTTGATAGGAATTAGGATATAACAACAATAGTTTACAAAACATCATTACAGTATTAACTTAGTGCTTACGTGCTAGCTACGTAAACTAATGCATTAAAAAACATGACGTTGTAAAATATGTCTAATTTTAAAATTCACATTTAAAGTCCGAGTGGGTATACGTACTGTTGTAAATTATAGCGGAATCTTAAGATCTAGAAAAATAAATATTAGCCACTGTCAGTTTAAGATTATCTCAGCGTAATTTCTACTACTTAACACTTCGGTGAGCTTGTTCATCTCCTAGTAGTCTACACTTATGCGTCTAAGTAATGTACTAACTAGAAGTTCTTATTTACTTTCATGACTACTTTGTTTAATCTAAACAAATATTTAAAATATATATACACTCGTTTTAAAAACAGATTCAATTTCTCATTAAACATGTCAAAGCGTACAGTTGACAGTTGTAACATTACTACAACTAAACAAACTTTAAATAATCCCCTCTGGAAAAAAAGCTAATCACAAAGTCTTGAGACGAACCTTTATATTTTAAATCGAACCCAATTTCACAGCTCGCATCGCCTGTCAAATGTGACACAAAGCCAATCGCAGCCGTATTATGAGGGAACTCAAACTGACCCTATTTATATCAATGATAATCTATTTATTGTCACAATAAAAACTTTTGATGTTATCAACTCGCAGTGATGAAAGAATCGTCACCTTCTTCTCGTCCTTATCGCGATGCCAAAAGTCACGTTATACCTCAATCTTGAAGTTACTTGCGACTTTATTGTTCAGTCAATAAGAATCGTATTAGCTTGATGATAATTTCATGGAAGGTATGCTAAGCAGCTTAGTGATGCGATGGTGCGGACTCGAGGTGAGGCTTGCTTGACGTTTCGAGTGAGTGACGAGTCGATCCAGTGGCATCGGTTGTGCACTACAAATACAGCCAACGACAAATAGCTATTCATAATTAATTAAATTGTAGTACCGTAATCGTGACTAAGGAAACTGGGTGGGAAATAAACACCTGTTAAACATAAAACACCTTGCTATTTGATATGCGCGAAAATGTATTTCACAACGAATAATGGCACAAAATAAACCTTTGCAAGATATTTTGCAGTGTTCAGTTCACGTGATCAGTGATAATAAATACGTTTTGTAATGAAAACTAAGCGCTTTGCTCGCTCGGTTCAGATAAGATACTCATTTAGTAATGTCAAGGAAAACACGATATTTGTGCATCAAAATTCGAATATGCATCGTATGTTTATTGCATTGCAGTTTTTTCTCGATTCTTAGAAACCGAACATTCAATTTGATCGTGCGAATGAGTACCCTGTCATTACTCATAGATTAATTACTTAGTTAAATCGTCTTGGCTTGTATGGTCACTAATTGCTGTAAACGTTGTGTTTTTTTTCACATTCTCGGTAAGTGGGTTTTTCAAATTACGATGCCAGAGGTTTTGTATTTACAGTTGCATGAAACGTTTAATTGCTTCCAACGGATGTTAAATACAGTAATTGGGAGGTAAATTCGTAAGATAACGTATACGTTAAGAAATATAATAAGCATGGGGTGTCTTTACGTGTCGTACGTAGGTACAAAATAACATGATGGACAAACGAAAAAAAATGTACACAAAATATATTTGTATTTGACTGTACCGTGCTCATACAGATCTGTTGGATTTCGGTGAGCTATTTTAAAATTTAAAAAGCGAACGTAGCTTGACATTTGACAAAAGCTGATTATGACGTCAGTTTTTTTCTTTTTCCCCCGTGTGACACCGAGAGTCCTTTGAGCCAGGATTAATTTGGTCCGTTTTATAAGGGCTTACTTATCTCGAAGCCGAGTGTTAGGAACGGGTTGTATTTATCGCAACCCATTATACATTTTATTATTTAATTTATTTAACGCTTCGGGTTTAGCCGCTTGACTATTAAATCGTCGATGGGATAATGCGATCTAAACTCAAACATTACTTAGTCTTAAATGTGTTGTTTTGTTAATTTATTTATATTGAACTTTCTAACAGCTCGTTTGTGATTAAAAGTGGTTTCGAAGATTGGGATGTTACTGGTATCTAATGGGAATTTTGTTACTGACAAATTCAATAAAGAGGAGTTGATTTTATGGCTTTATTGAAAAATAGGATCGGATTAATTCTAATTTACAGCAATTTAAAAGATTTTATGCTAATAACGTGTGTTGTAAATATAAACTCTTGATAACACACATTTGTCTTAGTGTACATTAATTAGTTTGAAGCCGAGCCGTATTAAACATTAATGAGGAATTATAATGAAGCTGGGATTACACGGTCGGGGCTTTAAATTAATAAATTATAATAATCATATGCAGTGCCCTTAATACGCCGCCTTAAGTGCCCACTAGTTTATTGAATGTAACTTTCCAATGTTATACTTAACAGCTTTGTGATCGAAACGTTTTAATAAAGCTGTGAATTTATAATACTTGTTACAGCCTCCTTTCATTGTGTATATTGAAAAGCAACACAAATACTTTTTTTATTCGATATCTTTTCAAAGTCATGTTTTGATAGTATTTTCGATACCGATTGTGGGAAGTAGAAAACTATAATTTCTTTATTGATTAAAGATTCGTAAGATAGGAAAAACCTGAACAAAAGTACATGATTTAATTTTGTAGAGTGAAGATTCTCCCAATGGAAACTGTACTCATACAATTTCAAGTATACGACCGAAATAATGTTGGCACTAATTTATATATTATTAATTAGTTGCTAACGTAAGCCCTAATGAATCTTGGAACAAATTATGAGAATAGGCTAAGTTTGGTTCCGCGTTACACGCCGCCATTTTTTCGCATGTCATTATTATTTGAAAAAAATATAGTTAATTATACGGTAATAACTCTTAAGAACACTTAATTAAATAATGTTTGCTAATAAGCCCTCGTTTAGTCGTAAAAACTTTGAATAGTTTAAGTTCTAATTAGGAATACACACATAAAGTTTCCGTATTTAATATTTATTAAGTTTAGATACACTTAGCGCTCGGCCGTTGTTTTTTCTATAATATATTAAAATTAAACTTGTTTTTCTTCTCCACCAAACGTGACTTTGGTCTGAACTGTGTGAATCGGTCTATTTGGAGATTCGCCATGTTTATTGTTATTTATTTAATGTTTCCTTTTGCTTATTTCCTAAACTACCTTTTTTATTCGTTCTGTGTTCACATTATGAGAATGTCTTTTGTTTAGTAAAATTAATTGCTGACTTTACCTAACTACCGCATTCCTAGCTAGCCGTTTCTAACCTGACTGACATTTTACCTTTTTTAGCTTGTTGGGTTATTAAGTGTATAGGGCTCAAAAGTTAATAATGATATCATAACATGACATGTTAGGTATTAACTAAAATTATTAAAAGTAATTCAAATATCTTCGTATTAAAAACGGATATTTCAAATCTTCGATATTCAAAGTTCAATCAAAACAATAAAAACGAGAGTCACACAGCATTTGTGCCGGTCGGTCGCCCGGCTCGCATCGGAAGAGGTCGGTTGTGACAAAAGCCTCCGGATCGAGTTGCATCCTCGCCCCTCCCAACCCCGCAACGGACACCCCCTGTCATAAGCACCTGCGTGACGTTTGACCCTAACAAGGTCGAAAAATAACATCGTAAAGACATTATGTCGATCGGATTAAGTTTGTTTTAATGAAATAACGATTTGTAAAAGTGACTTTAATTAAGAACTTAAGATAACAACTCCTACATGTTGCTTTTTTTTTAATGATAAAACCGTGTCGGTAGATCAAAAGGTAAACATTCTGTGTAAAATTAGCAAGATCACGAATAAAGGCAGTAAGCAAAAACTACACTACTTAAGTAAAGTCAAATGAACTAAAATAAAGCTATTCCTCGCGTAACTTTATTGCAAATTGAGATGTCAGCAGTCAGCTACAAGTCTATGGAAATGTAAACGTTTTTGGTTTAACCTACTTAGTAGAAGATACATTATAGATCTGTGGGTGGCACAAAATAAGTCGTTCAATCTAGTTAATTCAAATTAGGAGTTCTACAAAAGATTTAAGTGTTTATGGATTACAATTTGTGATATTTGGACATTTTTTTGAGTCGTGATTGCAAAAAGCTGTCTCCTAAAACTTTGGCTTTAAAACAGCTTCACTTGCAACAAAACTAATACCATCATTCTCTTGCCCTTATACCAATTTATTTGGGGTCAGCGCATCCTGTCTTTTTCTTCCAAACTTCTTTATTAGTCGTCACCTCGGTCGACACCCCCTTTCTAGCCATATCATATTTCATACAGTCCATCCATCGTTTATTTGGTGTTTTCTACTCTTATAGCCAACCAAAAAACGAACATATTCATCAAATAACGAACAATAATTTGATGAAAGGCATGCAAGAACTTATGCACCATGTGCATGGGCAATTTTCACCAACAAATACAAATAAATAATCGGATAGCTTTATCCGAACCGAAAGAAGAGAAAGATTAGCTAGTTACTTTTGAAGTGTTTAAAATTAAGACTCTTGTATCTTTACCAATAAAATACCTCATAGCATTGCATAGTAGACCCTCCCATATGGAAATAGCTTCCCCAGTTAAAATTTGCTCCCGAATCTATTCTATGCCCAGTTTGGCAAAAAAAAATGCTACCATTGGTAAGCAAAACGTTTCATTTTTGTATAGAACCGAGAATTAATTCAAAATACAACTTGTGGTATTGTCTGGTCCCGGCTGTCATTTGTAGATCTTTAACAGTTGTTACGGGTAGTAAGAAGCCGGAAAGTCTGACAACCAAGCTTAACGAGGGGTATCGTGTTATCCAATAACTGGATAGTCAGTCGCTCCATGTAAAATACTGATATGCTGCATCTAGTTAGACTAGAAACCAACCCAAACATAGTCGGGAAAAGGGTAGGCAGATGATGACTTAAGCAGCACCAAGAGTTTTGTTATAGATGCCTAAATGGCCTACTCGATTTTAGTTTCGGATATAAACTTGATTTAAACACAGATTTTGATTTGTTTGAGAAAGACCGAAAGAAAAAAAAAACATACATTCTGACAGTATTGACTGTCCGAATGTATGAAATTGTGCAAAGATTGTATAGGTTTATTCTACTATTAGTGCATACGTACCTATAGAATATGTTAGTTTTTTACCTTTCTTTTTTACATTTTTTTATTAACATTGTTTAAATGTGCTTCCAAGTGGCGTTCTATAGTTTCCGCCTAGCCTCATGAGAAGAAGGCGTGAGTTTATGTATGTGTATGTATATTCAAATGTGTTTAAAAAGTGTAATTAGATTCTATTAATAATAACTAAATAAAATAGCTAACATATGTGTGTGCTTTTTACAGGACAAATGTCGGCTGAAGTGATTAACTATTTCATTGTTGGTATAAAAATTTGTTTCTAGGGGATAGTAAATGATTGCCCTACCCTACTGCCAGTGACACATTCTAATCACATTGTTAGATTTGCAAGATATGCTATTTATCAGAACTTACAGGTTTATAATCCATAATATTAGCCCTCCAGGCCGAATTACGACCATGGCGACCAATCGCAGCGAAGACTTCCTTCGACAGAGAATAGGGTAAAACCGGGATAGATGCCCCACTTTTTGAAATAGCCTCCTTATTTAAAAAATATTAATTTTATATGAATAATTTCTATGAGTATAGCTAGTTTAAGCATTTATGTTGAATTATAATTATTATTTTTTGACCTATCAATAATAAATTTTGCAGAATTTAGCTTTTTATGGAAGACTTTTTTTGAGGATAGATGCCTACCTGTATGGATAGTTGCCCCACCATGAAAATACTAAGAAGGATAGATGCCTGCAGTGCGGGATAGATGCCCTTTATACTGTGTGAACGAAAAACCCAACCAAATATGAGGTCGAATTATGAAAAACCATTTAATTTTTTTTTAATGTTTTTATTTTTATCGTTTTATGATAATTCTAATACGATACAAACAAACATAATAAAATTTCAAAAACATTTGTTCAACAAAAATATTAATTCTTATTTATATTAATTATTAAGTGTCAACATGCATAATCATACTTTTAAAAAAATTAAAACACATTATAGAGATCATTCCTAATCCTACTTAAATGAAGTTGAACCGGATAGTGCTTTCAGTTTTCCACATCTTGAGCAAAAATTTCTGAAGTTCTGAAGTTTCTGTAGTTGTTCTACAGTCCAAGAACATACTCGAGCTTGCACTCCTTCCTTTCTTTTGTACTTTCGTGGCATGATTCTGCTACAAGTAAAGAGTCCAAATATAAAAATACGTAAAAACATAAAAAATATAACAGAACACTAAAAATAGTTACACTGATACCATTATAGTGTATGGAGGGATAGATGCCCTTAAAGGCACCTATACCTCGAAAAATCAGGGCAACTATCCTTTATGATAGGGATAGATGCCCAAGTATTTTTTAAATAAATTAAAAACAAAAGTGCAACTATTAACACCCAGATGAACACTTAATGAACCAGTACATTGATGTAATAAAAAATATAATGGAATGTATTACTACTTATAAAGTTATACAATGGCAAATACTAACCTTTAAATCTTTGACGTGTTCGTGAATTTTGCCGCGGAGATGATTGCACACACGAGCGAAACGCGTCCTCACCGTACGACAGCCAGGGTGCAACAGAGGTGCAGGGTGACTGCGGCTCCTACTTATACTATTAATTCATAGTTGCGAGTTTGGGAAGTTAGGTTTTTTGAAAATGAGGCATCTATCCCACTGCGGCATCTATCCCGGTTTTACCCTATATTATAGTGTACAAGTGTGTACGCAAGCACAGGTGCATTCTTTCTTCCCACACTCATAGTCTGATGGAATGGGAATCCGACACGACTGGAGAGAGATCAGGCGCAGGACGAACGGATTAACGTGTTTTCCAAGGCACAGGGGTATTATGCCACCAACTTCCAAACTCCGGGCTATTACTGAGGAATTCATGATGGAAAAATCCAATAACACTTTGCCCATCCTAGGAATCGAACCCAGGATCAGCAGTCGCGCTTGCAACCACGACACCAACGGGGCAGTTAAGTTAGTTTTAATCTATACATAGTAGATATAAAACAAAGTCGCTTTTCCAGTCGCCCCACGCACACGCTAAACTGCACAATGGAATTTGATGCGGTGGAAACCATCATCTAGAGCATTTGTTTGTGACTGTGTATTTGTAGGATAATACCTACATCTATACTAACAATAAAGCTGAAGAGTTTGTGTAAACGCTGTAATCTCTGAAACTACCAGTCGGATTTGAAAAAATCTTATTGCATGTGATAGCCCAAATATTTAGGAAGTTTATTGGCTATTTATTATCACACTACAATCCTTAGGAACCGAAGAAAAAGAAGCGAAAACGAAGTAATACCGCAGGCGGCATGGGATGCGACGCGGTGGGTCGGTGGTCGAAATTTCTCATGGATGAAATCGTGGGCAGAAGCTAGTACGTTAATATGATTTAACTTTAAAGAAATTTCTCGCCGGCGACAAGAGGGCTGGGTCATTCTTTGGCCAAAGAATTAGCATTGCCATTCAACGTGGCAATGCTGCCTGTCTTCTGGGCACGTTTCCGGATGACAACGATACGGACGAGTACTTCGACGGCTAAATAATATCCTTTTGTTTTTATTTATATAGTTAGTAATTCTTTTAATTTAGTGCCTAGTGTAAATAGTTTATTTAACTTCTAAATATACGAGCAGAACAGAAATCTCGATGTTTTGATATACCTTTACTTTGCACGCAAAAAGCAGGGGCGGGTCGAAACTTATAGCTATCTCAAATTAGCCAGAATGGGTGGTTAATTTAGTATATGGAATTTTCTACTGACTTACACTATTACAGTAGCCTAAAGCTAAAAACCACTTACATAAGTGTGAGCCCTATTCGTGTACTCGTGTACTGGTTCTGTAGATACTAAGAATTAATTTAAATTATTTCCCTGATTCCCATGGATTACTTAGCCGTAACCTAGGAGTCTCCAAGATATAAGTGAATAAGTTACTTCAAAGCGAACCCACCATCTTCTAAATAATAATAAAAAAACAAACTATATAACTTATTTATTTAGTGTACCTGTGCCAGAAACACAAAATAATTATAGTTCAAATAGTTTCTTTCTGGCTGATTGTCAAAATAAATAATAAATTCATGACTTTTTAACTAAGTTTAAAAAAAAGGAGATGTTCAATTCGGTTTTATTGATTTAGTAACAGAACTAAACACCTTTTAGGATTTATAGCCCAAACAATTTTTTAAATTAATTTTAACTGAACACTAAGGAATCATAAAAAAACGAATAAACATAAAAACGCCATTCCATCACTGGCAGCACATTTAACACGTAAACACATTACATAAGTTAACGTGTTTATCACAATCGTTTCGAAGTAACGTCTCCTAATAGACACCCTGAGTCGTCGCGTGACTGTACGCTCCACTTTATCGCGGTTCCCAGCAATCGAAGTAGATCAAATTATAATACCGTGCTTACCGTGTTGCTGGTTTCATAATGAGCACTATACACAGTGTAAGTATTTCACCCTGCAGGAAAACGTTTAAAATCCGTCTCCGGGAAAGATAAGGTGTAATGAGTGCATTGTCGCGTTGATGTCTTTTCTTAAATCTTAAGTAGTGCTACGACGTAGCGCTCCTGTGGGCGACTTGGGTTTTACTTGCAACTTTTCTAGCAACCCCAGAGATCATTTTTTGTTAATGTCTTTGATGTGTGTTTTGTTTTCTTTTTTTTTTTTTAATTATAGACTTGTATGTAATTATATTTACCTGTTGTTTTCTGCAAAAAAATAAGTAAGATAGCTTGGCCGTCACAATTAATAAAACCTCATCACTGTAAAATTCCTATTTAAATAGGTGTTTGCAATCTAATTCTTATGAGGTTTGAATTTACAACTAAACATTTTTATACTAGTTTTATCTATTTTGACATATCTCTGTAAGCACCGGGTAATTGGTATTACTATTACTTTGTTACATTAGATTGAATTCATTTATAGTAGCAGATTTAAATTGAACAACAATGAACGACCACCTTTCCATGCAATTATTTTGATTGTACTACCATGATCTACAATTAAACGAACAATCCTAATTTAACTGTGACTGTGAGTGACATTTATATCGTTAGCGGTTTGTTTTTTTATGTATCTAGATTAAACTGCAAATATTTAAAATAAAACAATGCAAATTCTTAGCACTCTAGTTGGCGTATGTATTTTTGTTAAGGTACCTTGTATCAATAGGTACTATTATTCAATTTAAAAAACGTTAAGCCTGCTAGATTCTTAGCTTATTAACTGCAAATTTATTAAGATAACATAACAGCTGACAGATCACCTAGATCTACTGTCTTTACTGTTGAAAATCTTAAAGAGTAACACACCTGGCTAATCAGTGAGTTTAACTGCACCAAGACACAAGAGAAATTATGTTTAAGCAGACAATAATCAAAAGAAGCAATAGTATCTACAACAAACCTGGTGAATCAGTAGCCGATCTATCGGAGTCGGAGTCCCGGTGCGCGCTGAGGTCGCGGGGGGGCGCGTCCAGGATGTCCGTGATCATGAAACGAGTGCGCGGCGCGCGCTCGCGCTCGTCCCGCTGCACCGTCATCGCCAGCGCTCCGCCGGCGGGGCCCGCGCCTCCGCCGCTCGCCGCCCCTAGCGCATCCAGCGCGGGCCACCCCCGCCCCACGCACAGCTCGATCGCCCCCAGCTCGCCAGTCACCGTACCATCACAGTCCAAATTGATTCCAAAACAATGATATCTAACTTGCAACACTTTATCAGCAGTGTTTCCGAACTCGCATCGCCGGCACAACAACTTTTAGTCCTTCTCCCTACTGAAAGTCACGTGCTCCCAAAATTCCGATAGAGATAAGTTTGTTTTTCACTTTTCCATCCGAATGTTCAACAACAATGCAACGTCAATTTCAATTTATTAAAAGTTAACTCCAGATAATTGTTATCAGACACAGCAACAAAGTTTACACACTGATAGTTCTCACGAAATAAAGTTTCTGCGAATCGGCGAGCGCAGAACTGTTACAAAATGTTCCGTGTATCGCGCGTTACGGATCGCGTGTGATGCGCGGGCGCGGCGCGGCGGTGTGTAGGTCGCGCGGCGGGCTCGGCTCGACTGGCGCGGTGGGCAGGAGGCGGGTCGCCAATGGCGCGGCGGGAGGGCGCGCCGCCAGCCAACCGCCGCGCGCCGCCGCGGGGCGTGCCCCGGCCATGTTGCCGCACCAACTTAATGCTCTTTTTACCAACTCGCCGCCGGGAGAAAGCTCCGCGCGGATTTAAGCTTTTATACGTGGATAAAACGCTTTTATAGGAAAATAAAGCGTTCTCGCAGCGGGATATCGCACTTTATGACGGCGTTTTACTGAAAGTTGGCGACACTATACTCTAGTAATTGGTTCACGCCCGCCAAATTGAGGCTAGCGTGTCAGCCACTGTAGCTTTGTGCCCGAACATGAATAACTTATGTTTATGATACAGACTAGTTAGTTATTCATCTCTTGTTTTAAAAACACTTTTAGACATAAAATATTTTTGCATCAAAGAATTGTCAATTTCAGCATTTGCTATGTATACAATGTCCATTGGATACCATAGCTACCGTGAGTATGGTGTAGGTGCCTACACGTATTCAACAATGATTTGGGCTTAAAGATCAAGTCATAGTTCCTAATAAACATATTCCAATTTTTTTTACAAGGTTAGTATGTATGGACTTAGGGAGGAAAGCTATTAGTCATTATTAGACTTCTAAAGAGGGTAGTTCCCTAGGGGTGGACCTAGACGTCTTCAATACGCTTTGTGCTAAGAGCAATTTGATATATAATAAGTACCTATCTCCATAAGTAATTACCCACAGAAAAAACACCGCGAATGACATCTTGAGATCTTAAGACCTTTGACAAGGAGGTCGGCAAAAGCGTAGCTTACTTACCTACCTATGTTTTCCCCATTTTACAACATGAAAGACAGAAAAGAATTTCTGTAACATTTTCTGGATCGTTACTTCAAAAACCTTCCTAAAATAAGAACCTACCGAAAATTATTATGATAATACATATCTATGTTTGTAGGTTCGACATGGTCAGACATCGCATAAGACAGAGAGGTTTGGGGGGAAAAATTGGAGACCTTTGCCCAACAGTGGGACACAATATAGGCCAGCAAAAAAAAGAGGAATTATCTACATTGTTAAGAATTTAAACCATGTTAATAATGACAGAATTATGACTATTTTACCCCACACATGTATTTACTAAACTATTTTAACAAACGTTCAGTTTTAAAAGTCTATTAAAAAAAAAAATAGATTTATTATCACCTATTTATTTTTATTAATAACAATACATACATTTAAATATTTGTAACGATCGAATGCTGTCGTTTTCCTGCGTTGCGGTCACATTTTACATATAGGCAGGTACATTTATTTAGTCGTTAAATAACTTTATAAACATTTTAAAAACATAGAGGTACCTACCACCTAAGTTATCTATTTGTACTTATTTTAAAACATTTCAACTTTAAATAAAAATACTTACTTAATTACTTAGTGCAATGGGATAAGTGTTCAAAATATGGCAATATTTCGCATAATTTTACTTTTACGATTCAAACACATTCATTTGTAAATTAGGTACCTAAGTAAATCATAGAAATCGGGATACGTGCCTACCGTATTATATTTGGATACCGGTTTATATTTGGATTAGTATTATTATTCTTCTTATTAGGAGTATTACTGTCTGGTCTGTTACAAAATAACATAAGTGAAAAAATAAGCCAAACAATTATAGGGCATCAAAAAATTCGTCCGCATCGGTGTCAACAGGAACAGTGCCCAAAAAATTATTTTTGAGAAATAAGTGGTTTAAACCATAAGCCGTATCTTCCACTAAAGTTAAGTAGATACTGTATTATATTGCGCAGTTTTTGCTTATCCATAACTTGTGAAAAAATAACTATAACATTGCTTACTTGAAATCTTAAATACAATATAGGTACAATCTAACACTAAAATGAATATATGTTGTACACGTATATAAACGAAAAAAAGGGAAGAGGTCATTGGTAAGTAAAAAAATAAATTATCTTAGATATCTGTTATACCTGGTTTCTGAAGTCCTGGATAATTTCTCAATAGTTATAACATTTATTATCAATTTAAGGATTTCTTCCTTAACTTAGTGTTCAGAAACAAAATATCGAACAAGAAAACTCCGGTTAAGAAACCTCAAAAACAGGGTGACTCGGTTGTTATAACAACTAGGTATCCGGATCATTCGTAGAGACACACAAAGTCTATCCGAATTCTTTTTCTAATTGGAATTCTTCGAATTTTGACTACCAATTGGCTCTATTAATTCCCACTAAGTATTTATGATGCCGTTATCAAGTGTGACAGCAATGGCTTATGAGTTATGAATGTATAGCAATTATGCGAAAAAGTAATCAAATGTGATGGACATTTGATTTACTTCTGCTTCCTAAAAACTATTTACAAAAAAAACGCTAGTCCAAAGTGAAAAACTTGTTTCAGTTTATATAGTTACTCTCAAATTGCCATCGAAAGATGGCCTGTGTGAATGATGATATGGTTAGAAAGGGGGTGACTACCGACATGACGACTAATAGAGAAGTACGAGTATGTAATAAATTAGGATAAAGTTAGAAGAATGATGAGAATGATGGTTGTCAAATTGCCACCGACTTCTGAAACATTATTGTAGTCAATTTTTAGGTAGTTTTTTTTTTTGAAGTCGATTGGTGCTTTTTTTGTAGTTAATAAGTTTTTAATTTTCACGTTTTACTTATTTAATCCCAATCCCGTTTAGGGGATGAATATTAAAAAATCCTTCCTTATTGCTCACTTTCGTTGTAGGTATAAGGAACACTTGTGCTTAAAACTTCTATTGTCGTGCGTCTTCTACCAAATTAAATAAGAATTAGGTATATCTGCTCAATAATCACTGAGACTTGCAAATAATGCCTTGTGGCATGGACCACCATTATGTATGAAGTTTAAATAAAGAAATAAAAAACTCATTGAATGCTTAAACTCCCCTTTTTTTCAAAGTCGGTTGATAAAATATTATTTATTTATTCATCTATTTCAGGTGACGCAGGCCCATAGATAAAAAAAAAATTGTATCTCAATTTCGGGTAGGTAATCTGTGCCAATTGCATTATTTCAATGTGCAATGTTCTTGTGTTGTCGCATTATCAACAAACAAAACAACTGAAGTACACCAAAATTGTTTTCGTTCAAATGAGCACACGAGGAATTAAAAATATTCCTAGAGCGTTTATGGTTTAGGATTTCCCTATGCTGTCCCATGTAAAAACACACTATTACGTTTTACCTGTGTGATAAGGGGAGTCCGGGAGAGTTGAACACCTATTTTACTTAAACTTGAATAAAATAGTAACTACATCATGAAAAGTGACAGCTCACAAACGTATACAAATATCTGGTAGATACCTACTTAGTTACCATTTCCTAATGACACGTTTGACAGTTTTTGTATGAAATAATAGTCAAAATTTCAAAATTATTCCTCGAATAAAGTTATCAGACGATTGAAAAACTAGCCCTAAGTCTCACTAACACATGGAAGAGTTGACAATAATTGTAGGGAGACATAACCATACTTATTTGTAAAGGGAAAATATAGGTAGTCAAAACTTAGCGAATCCAAAATAATTGAAGAAACTTATACACTACTACTTAAGACACTTATTTGAACAATTTTTTTTTTATATTTAAAAGTGTATCAGTAGGTATCATAATTTCATTAACATTATTATTCTCTAAATTCTTTTTGCAACAAAACAATTGACATAGTTTAACTCTTTCTACTTATGTCCGAAAAAATCAAACTCTCATTAAGAGAAAAATATGAATGAAGATGTTTGATAATTAACTCCAAATGTTTAAGCATATTCAAAATTATGTTCTTTTTTTTAGTTGATCACTGGTCATTATGAATAGGGTAAATTGGAGGACTAAAATATACCACATTCTTGAAACTACGTCAATCTATAATGCAACGAATATAAAGTTTCTATATAGTTGTCGCAGTTATAAAAACATCAAGAAATAAGTTTTCTCCCTTCCAACAACAAAAACTATTTTATTCTGCTCACTCTCAAACGCGCACAATATTATATCGCGCATGATACACAAAATTAGCGAGCATGCTGTCACTTGCCAGCGCACCCGTTGACGCAGATTTTGAAATGATATAGGCGATGTGGAGTATCTCTAATAACTGCGCAAGTCCGGTTGTCCCCTACTTGTCCAATTAACACAGGATTAAAACACTTCAGAAAAGCTTCAACCATTGTAACAATAGTTGCTATAAATAAAATAAAAGTGCATCAACTTACATAACTTATTTTGTTACAATGGGGAGAATCTTTTTAAGCAAATATGTAGTTTGCTTGTGTTAGGATGATCCGCCCTTCCCCAGGTTATATAATTGTTATTGCTATGACTTCAGGGTCTCGCTAAACTCCATTAATGGACATCTATTCAGAGACTTATTACCCTGAAAACTAATTTATTGTAGTATTTAAGGTACAGGGTACTTCTTGACCTTTCAAAGTATACTAATGCTGAAAATATCTGTATACCTATTTATTTTATTATTTGGTAGGGCACACTAGAAGTTTATTAGCTAATGCTTGTGTTTCAAATAGCTTGGAGACATTTAATCCGTCCAGTCGGTTCTTGAAGCAGTTCAGTGTGCGAACTATCACAACATCTTGCACTATCTTAGTCCGATATTTAAGAGAGCTTATGCTTATAAGCATGACATCTGCCAACCCGCACTTGGCCTGCGTGGTGGTTTACGGCCCATTCCCTCTCACCGATAGAAGGCCTGTGTCCCAGCAGTGGGAACATTATAGGCTGATTATGTATGTATGCTTATTAGCTGACCAGCACCCTTATTGCGTAATACGCTATCAATCTCAATCTGAATCATTTTGAAGGATATTGCTAATCCATTGCTTTATATATTTGAAAAATATATCTGCTCAACAACGTAAATAACGCATTGAATATTGTTAAACCGTCAAAATGAAAGCCATTGCTACTGTTAGTGCGTTACGCAATTACCCCTCTGGTATGTATAAGCAACAACATAATACGTAGGTACCTACGGCCAAAACCAATCCATCTTCCAAGGGTACTGTGGCTTATATCAACATGAAGCTTAAAATGCATTTTTGTCTTCTTCGTTTCTACAAGCCGTACCTACCTTAATCATCAACCTATAGAAGTCTACTCACCATTCGCATGAACACCATTTTAGCTCAATCCTACGCTACTTTCATTCAGCTGCAAAAACCAGAATGCTTTTTCGTTTCATTTAACGAAAACACAAACAAAACGAACAATAATATTTCATAGAAGAAATTGTTCTCGTTAAATCCAATGAAATATAGTTGTGTTCACTTTCCAGCTGTGTATTATGGTGTAAAGTTCACGTGTCGCTGGAAGCAATGGGAGTACAACAATGACTTATTGGGTTAAAAGAACAATAATTGTCTCCATTACATTAAAAGCTATTTTTATTTGCTTTTTATGGCGTTTAAAACAACGATAGCCAACGGCTAATGTTTGATTAACACCGCCTTATTCTTATTCTCAGTATAATGCGAGTGAGGTAGCATTTTATTAACATCGTTTGGTATTTCTTAAAGACTAGTCTCGATGCTTGCACTGACTGCACATGTCCACTCAAATTTGTATGGTCATTTCCTCAAAAGACCCTTTTATACACTACATGGTCCTCACATCATCTGACCAAAATTATGTCTGGACTTTAAAAGAGACTTTAACCCCTGAGTTGGTTTCGCCATTAATTCTCAGGGGTGGTCAGATAGGAAATGTCGACTCCATCTAGCTTATATTATTATATGACGTGTAAAAGTGATTTCGGTATCATATTTACAGAATAAACGTTTTAATTTCATATGCTGTTTTAGAAAATGAGGCATCAACATATGGCATTTATGTTAGAAATAACTTTTATTGCCTTGTATGCGCTGCTGAATGGGTCGCACACACCTTGGATGTTAGCTTGAATGATAAGTCACGGATAGGCAAAGATGATGGTTTGGAGGATGGTTGATTTAACTACCACGTAACTAGTGCTATATGAATGCTGTGTGAATACAGCTGACTATGAACGCTGATCATGTACTGTCGCGTTACACTATAATTTGTGCAAGGCGACGGAAAAGTGCTGATCTATGCAATGCGCGCGTGCCATGTACGATACATGATTTGTACATGCCTAATTGAGGTCTATTTGCTAAAAGAGATTTTATTTATTTAAGCCTAAAACGTGAAACCTGGATTTATAAAATGGCATCATTTGCATTGGAAATTTTCCTAAATACATTTGCCACATTTTCAATCATGTAGGTATGTGAGTGGTGTTATACATACCTATACCTAATGTGTGCATGGAATATAATGATATTTTCGTTTTCCCTAATTGGTTGGTCGGAATATGGAACACACTATGAACCTTTATTTAATACCAACTTACGCAGAATACTATATTATTAAAGTGTTACCGTCAGAACATAAAAATCAAACCCTTTGTCCCAGTTTTCTTCTCTGTACTTATGTACTATCGCTAAAACAAAAAAAAACTATATCTGACCATTTGAAAACAAAATCCCGGGCACATGATGACTACAGCTGCGTCCGTAAGTAAAACAAAAGAGGATCCTTTTCACGTCGACTAATAACATGCGCTGCAAGCGGGAATAGTCCTTACGGTGGTCAGATATAGATTTTGGCGATAGTACCTACTATTTCTTGTACTGTTTTATTTTGCAATTGACTCAAAGTAAAATTAGCTTAATAATAGTCGTCTGCTTCGCTTATAAAAATACCTTTTTACCAAGCCAATGTAATAAAATAAGTTTATTTCGAAATTCAAGTTTAGATATTTATCTGTACTAATAATAAAACTGAAGAGTTCGTTTGTTTTTTTGTTTGTTTGAATATAATAAATCTTTGTAACTAATAGTCGGATTTTAAAAAAAATCTTTTTGCATTTGATAGCTCGATTCTCGAGGAAGGTTAACGTCAGACCCTTAGGGGCCGAGTAAAAATAAAAAAAGTCAGAAAAACGCTAAGCGAAAAGGTAGTAATTGCGTAGACGGGCGATACGATGCGACGCCGTAGGTCGGGGGACCAAGAAATTTCACGTTTTAAGCAATTAATAGTCTTGGTATCACCATAAAAAAATATTAAACCAAATATTTTTTTTTTTTTAAACATTGCCCCACACTAGGAATTACTTCTGTATCGTGGGTGCGTTTACAAACATTTAAACTCACATACACAAACAGCCAGACCCGGAACAACTACCGTAGGCAATACAAATATTTGTTCCGTGCGGGAATCGAACCCGCGACACGCAGCGCAGCAGTCGATCGTTCAGCCACTGCGCCAACCGTGTCGTTAAAATGTGGTATTTAAAACTTTATTTTTATCAGAGTGCAAAGGTTTGTAAGCCCTTTACTCTTTGCGATAGCGCGTTCCACATACCAGTAGGCATGTTGCTTTAATTCTTGAAGAGAGCCTCGAAGCAGGCCTGCCACGCCGTCTCCTTTAGCGTCGGCTGCTTCACAGAGCTAATAGTCATTTACTTTATGAAAAACTTTCAAAGTTCGACAGCTTTTCCTGTAGATCTTTGTAAAAATGCATTTTCAAACTCGTATTTCCCGAAGGGGTGAGTACAAGTGTAAAACAGGTACTAACCCACCTTTCGCCAGTTAGGTATTCTTAAAGTCCCATGTAAAACTGCGAACTTACCACTGGGCTAGATCACTCAGGGCAGCTACTGAAAAATACTTATGGAAAATTCTGATACTGTTAATAATATAATATAATATAATATGTGAGCTCGGCTGTCACTGTGCCGATTGTCGTATCGGCTATCTATGAGGCTCTCGTTAGGCGGTTGGATCAAAGGCCGTGATTCAGAAGTCAGTACTCCTCGATACGGCTCCTTTTGTGAGGAGGTTCCTGTCTCTGGAGCCCTAACCACCGGTAGCTTGGACCCTACTCCCGGCACCGGTGGACCACTATTTTTTATATTTTTAAATGTTTTTTAAACTATGTTAAGATATATTTAAAAATGTATAAAATAAGGAACGAAATAAATAAACGGAATGATAATATAACATAATACTTAATCATTTAATTCGGGCGACACAGGCCCATAGAATGCCTTAACCTAAACATACATATTTTTGTTACAAAAACCTATATACTCGAAATGATCAATATGTCGGCGTCGTGTTGCGCTGCATGGTGTCGTACACTTTTCTGCCAAAACGCTGCCTTCATGAAGGCTATAGAAACGTATAAGAATTTCCCCTTATTATTTTTATAATTTTAGGGATTAAACCCAGAATCTTTGTATATTGTATTTCTACCATGAGATTACCAGAACAGTCAATTAAGTCACCAAACCATAGATTACTGCACACACAACACACTCTGCTGTGCACTGTCACTGCTGGATGTAGACCTCTCCTATCGCACTCCATTCATCTCGATTCTCAGTAACAATCATCAAGATGCTACTGTGAAGATCGTTGCTCCTCCTAGGACGAGGGCTTCTTACTGGTTTGCCGAGTCACCAAACTTAAACTAACATTCTTCATTCAAGGAGTTTACCTACAGTAGCTTAATGTAGAAAAACATGAAAAAAATATGTTTCAAAGTTTTCTTTATCGGATAATTTGAATAACAGCAGTCATAACTTATGTCCCTACTAAAAAATAACTCCACCCATGAAACACTTACACAAATAACAAATAGTTTACTCTTAGATAACAACACGGAAACTAATATGTTATTTCCACAATTGCAGACGAAATAACGAATACGCTAATATAAATTTTAATGCTTATATCGTGCAATTCGTGCATGCTCAGTGCAACTCGTAAAGAGCACTAATGGCCGAAGGAAAAAAACGGCAAAGTGCTGCAATTACTGTTAGGTCACAGTAGAGCGACTCAGGCGCAGCCAGCGATTATATACACAATTAAAACTACACACACGAATACAATATCTTTAACAATACGTATAGTTGTGTCATCTACGGACGGACGGACGGACGGACGGACGGACGGACGGCACGGTTGGCGCAGTGGTTAAGCGATTGACTGCTGCGCTGCGTGTCACGGGTTCGATTCCCGCACGGAACAAATATTTGTATGACCTACATGTATTTGTTCCGAGTCTGGGTGTTTTTCTATCTATAATATGTATGTATTTACAAAAAAAAAATTGTATATAAGTAGTTTATCAGCCATCTTGTTACCATAACACAAGCATTAGGTTGCTTAGCTTGGGACAAATGGTGCTGTGTGAAATGTCCAGGGATTTATTATTATTATTATTATTATTATCTATACGGAGGCGAGGTGACTCAGTACCTATTATTCTGGGGTAAGAAGAAACAGGTGAGAGAAGACGTTAGCAGGCTGGGCAAACCAATTAGACTAGATAGCTTTAATTGGTTCAGCCGATCAACAACTGTGGGTACGTTTCGACACTAAGTAAATTCGATTTTCAGAATATCAGACAGGAGAAAGAATGATTGAAATCCGCGTAGGTAGCCTTGAGACACATAAAAAAAATATTGCCTTGCCTTGAGACAAATAATAATATGTCTGTTATTTGAACTAACCAATTAACTGTTGCCAATTTACATATTCATATTTATAAAATCCAACTAAATGAGGCACTTATTAAGTACTCTTTGTAAGCAGCAGAGATAGTGTAGTACATTTTGCATTAAGTTATGGGGGATCAGTGTAAATGTTTATCCAATAAATTTTTGCTACGCCTGGGTATGCATGCATGCATTCATAGGACCAAACTTAGCGCCCTCCGTGAACTGTTTAACTAGTGCACAAAAAAGCTAAACGTTATCATACAAATGCGCTATTCAACACATTGGAACCTAGATATTTTTACGTTAATGACTACTAGATCATCCACGTCGCCTGAGGAAAGTATCTATATACATTTTTATCACATCATAGGTTACGTCGATGAACATTTATAACAAGAATGTTCACGACAAGTCGTTAATGAAGCAATCGATAATATTCCTCATAATTGACGCTTCCATTACTAGCTACAATACTTGGGTCAAGAGAACCATTAAATGAGTTATATGGAGTAAAAAAACTACTTCCAGCGAATTCCATCTGTATACTGCATTTAGAATTTTCATTTCACGCTCGCGTGAACCTTTAATCGCATGTAAGGCTATTTAATAGTACAAATGCTCTAAGCGTTTATTGAAAGTAACACGGGTGTGTGCGCACACTCACACAGGGACGGCGTCTACGTGAAGAAGTTGGGTATGTGCTACATAAGATGTTTGCGATGAAAACGAGTGTTGTTTGCTCAAGTTTAAGGTTATTGTGTTGTTCTCAACTCGGAGTGAATGGTCAACATCATGGTATACAAAATGTTTTGTAGAAGTTAAGTGGAAAAATGTGAGACGTCTAATGTATTACTCTAGGGCCTACTGATTTGAAGAAATAGTTTGATATTTATGAGACGTACCTCATGGTCGCAACTTCTTACTTTGGGAATTTACTTAACGAAACAGAATCTAGAGCTGTGTCAATGTCTCTTCGTCAGAATAGAGCATCGACACATATTAATTCGCGTAAAGCATAGCCTGGCCTCGCCCGACGTCGCAGCTACACCACAGTGAGCGCTGCTAGGCGAGTGTGCGTTGGCAGTAATTTCACGCTTCCCGCCGCCAGCCACCACCTGAAAAACTCTAATCACACCACTTTTATGGCTCCTACTCGCAATTTATATTACAAATATGATAATTTTAAATGATAATAAATTTATTAGCCGCTCGTACTCGGCAAACTAGAGCGTTTATCGAGCGTTTCCGTTCTCGGTATCGAGTCGCGTTACAGTTGTTTTTTTTTTGCTATCGATTTCCAAGGAATTGCTGCTTTTAATTACAATTGTAACGTTCCTTCATTTTTCCGGTGCGGTTGGTCTTTCATGTCCCTTTGTTAATGAAGTCTTCCAAAAATATAGCAAGGTTAGGTACGTCATCGGATGTGGCTCCGGAAATGTTATCAAATGTGTAGCCAATCAGTCACGGTTTCTTGATATAATGGCAATTTCTACTTCATTCATAAGTTACATAGGAAATTATTATTCTAGTAATTTATTAATGTATTATTTTGTAGACCGTGTGGCGACTTTTTTTGTTGAACAGACGCGATACAATGTGACTTCTTGTGTTATAATATGATACAAGATAATAACAACAAAATATGTGAAAATATTTCATTGTTTAGTAAAATTCTCTTTTTTTGGCTGGAGTCACAATAGATGAAAATCACCTTTTAAAATGTCCGATGAAAATGACCTTAGCTACAACAAAACTCAGTAGAGCTACCTACTTTTATTTTATCTTTTAGATAATTCTAATACCAATTTAGGTGTAGGTAAACGTCTATCCAAAATAATTCTAGAACCCAGTTTCGATCTAGTCCAAAAATGACTGATGGGTTTGAGAGCTCTTGGATGGTGGTCGGTTAAATTAAATCTAGACAGTCATCCTGCCCTACATTTTGCTTATGTCACCTAGATCGGCGTCAAAGACTAGAAAAGTGCAATTTATCTGTCATTATAATCCGAGAATCTCGGAGATTATTATCATTTCACATGCGAGTTATAATCATCGTGGGCGCAGCTAACAAAATCAATAATTGTACAGAGATCTAATGTATTCCCACGTAATTGTTGTGATCGAATGACATAATTGTGTCGCGACTTGCGCCGGCACCGCGCACCCCGTTCTCCCCACGCTGAGTACCGTCAGCACCAGCATACTACTACATATCAGTATATTGTTTTATTTTTTTAAAGTTCCGCGTTCTAAATCTAGACTATAGATCTCCAAATCCATGAAAATCTATAAAATTATTTTACAAATTGCTTTTTTTTGCCGAAATTTGAAATAGGTTATTACTTTCCTTAAGAGTTTAAAGTAAGATCTTTAGGTAGAACAAAGTATTGGCTGATAAGCGAGTGTCTCAGTAGATTTGATGGGAAGCGCAAAAATATCACTAACGCTTAATTACGTCCTAAGTAGACAACATTAGGTTAACTACAACAATTTCTTTTTGGTAAGTATACAAAAAAACACCAAATTAGTATAAACTATTTTGTCCATTTAAAATTATTCCTGCTTAAAGATCAGCGGCATGACATGCGTAAATTAAATATTAAAATTAATTAAACAAGGCGAGCACACATAAAATACCTGACAGCTAACTCGCTGACCGTACTCTAATTGCAATAATTACTCATTATCAGGAAGCTTGGCACATTAATTTAGAGTTTTTACTTCAGCAAGCTTAACAAATACTTATTTAATTGCTCGTCTTTGTTCCACCAACATTATTAGGTTGGTGACGCAACACGGTTATACAGTATACTAACATCACACAATTTTGATCGTTGTGCAAGCAATCTTGAGACGAGTAAAAAGTTAACGCTACATTGCGCATGCGAGACAGTTCGCGTGCTCGCGTACCCTTAATCAGATATTCTTTGTTGTGTCTAGAAATGATTCGCTGACAATATCGCCGTCTTGTAAATGCACTAACTTAGTTATAAAGGCACTGTTAGGTAACCACGGCACTCATTTCTTTTTACGCGCCTATTGACTATTTCCCTGACAGTTTAATAGGCTGTGTGTAACCCACATTAATGATGACTGTTCATTTGCAAATGTAAAGCTGTTTGATACTTGCTCATATTATTTTTGTTATGCGTTCAAGAATTCATGTCGACTCTGTTTTTTGATCTTTCCTATTACTGTTGTGGTCAGTTAAGTTGAATTGGTAATAAAATTATATCCTTCAAAAGGACATGTGGTGCAACTGCGCAACTGCTCGTTCGTGTACTTAGGACAACAAGACAATCGTAATTCGAAATAATTTCAATTGTAAAAGGCATGCTGTTTATGGTTACATGGTCTATTTATACCTTTAATTGCTAACGTTGGTATTTCCATTATAATATCTTCTCCGTCTTGTTGCTGCTGGCACTAATTTATGGTTTTTCATAGACAGTCGTATCTATATAGCTACCTGTCGATTGGTAACTTAATTAAATTTGTTTTATTTTATTTGAAGACGTAACCTTTAACTTAGTCATTTATTCAATTAACAGAGTCAAGGTATTATTGTCACAACTCATGAAATAGAAAAGATGACATATTTTTTTATACTATGGTCCATTCATATTTTAATTACACAAATAGTAGCACCCTTGAGATAGGCCGCCTATTTATTTATTTAATACTTCAAGCACAGAAATGGACAGGCCGACTTAATGCCATAGGCATTTTTTTCCAGTCAACCTTTGGATGATGCAGAGACAAACAGAAAAAGGTGCAATTACGAAAAATTGAGGAATATATATTTATTTAAATATAAAGATACACATTGCATTACTATTACAAACTATGAACATATTATATATACCTAATTAAATATAAGTACATACATAAATACACGAATTAATTTTTAGAACTATAGGAAAACATTATTAACGTTGTCATTGTGATGATAGTTACTGGCAGCTTCTTACGAATGCTTGCCGCTTGTATTCACTACCATCATCGAACTCTTACAACATCAAAAGATACGATTTTGTGTCTATAATTATTATTTCACCTGATGGTAGGTACTATCCGATCATGCTGACGATGGCGCATGTTTGCCTAGATTCACTCCAGACTAGAACTAACTCAGGTAATCGTTTTTGGGAAACTCAGAATCTGGCAAGAAGTTTAACTCGTTAATGTTAGGTATACGCACCATGTTGCCCTAACACTTTTATCAAAAGTAATAAAAAATAGACGTTGAACTACGGGTAACTAACTGCTCTAAAATAGAGGTGGGCAGGACACTTGGATAGACGAATTTATAGCAGGTAGAGGAGAGCCCTAACGAAATGGTTGCCGAGCGACGGTAGTAGGAGCGTTGTCAGATCAACAGCCAGATAGGTGCGCCGACCAAGATCGCGGGGAAGACCTGGATGAGACTCGCACGGACCAAGGTAGTATGTCACACAGGGAGGAGGCCTATAATCAGCAATGGGTGGAACAAGGCTGCCAATGATGATGATGAAGAATATACAGCTGGCAGGGTCATCGACAACCCTTGAATTCAGCACATGATTCTAGCGGAGTAATTTTGCAATGGTTATAAAAAAAAAAATCTGGAATATACAGGGTGGCAGGGTCATCGACACCCATGAATTCAGCACATGATTCTAGCGTAGTAATTTTGCAATGGTTATAAAAAAAAAATCTGGAATATACAGAGTGGCAGGGTCATCGACACCCCTGAATTCAGCACATGATTCTAGCATAGTAATTTTGCAATGGTTATAAAAAAAAAAACTGGAATATATAGGGTGGCAGGGTCATCGACACCCATGAATTCAGCACATGATTCTAGCGTAGAAATTGTACAATGGTTATCAGAAAAAAAACCTGCTGATTCATATAAAAGTGCAATACCTACGCAGAAAAAATGTATGGAACAGCCATTTAAAAAAAAATACTCATCCAAAAATTTCAACTCATCATCGTGTACTGAATGGTAACAGGGTGGACGTCGATGTCCTTGCCACACTGCATACCATTATAGGATAAGTATTACGTACTTATAATATATATATCTATATATATAAATAGAAAAATACATTGCATGTTCAGATACTTATCAGTTACATAATCATGACACGTGTACTAAATAATTGGTTGAAATTCGGAGTTAAACAAATTAACCACATTATGATTGGAAATAACAAACTTTATCTTTTTGTGCTATAATTAAAACCTAAATTACTACTACTGTTATATGTACTTACTAAAGTCGATAATGTAGGACTGTTCCAGGACATTATCGACTGGTATTTCTGAGCACTTTTTTGTAATTTTTGTTTGCCTAATCTCAGAAGTCAGGTTACAAGACTTTACAAAATTATAGATACTTACTCGTACTTCACAAAAGTACACTAGTAAATTATGTAAAACTATATTACCTAAAAAATCCAATCAATTGTATGAAACCGAAAGACGCAAATTCAGTCACCCCATCCTCAGACCCACCATTGCATTGTCTACCATATTGTTACGTACCTTTCGGCAACAGGCAATACTTCAGAGGCTCGTAACCCACAAACATACATAAAATCTAAATATAGTCATTAAAAACAATTCATCGCATGATACAACGAATAGCGGTACCGTTATGTACAGTCGCTCACATAATGTGTACCTAGTTATGAAAGAGATCACCATGAACGTTAGTTCCGAACCTTGTGTTGAGCAATGTACTCCTCGAAGCGTGAAAATATAATGGCATGTGTGCATGACTATTAATTCTGTACCTACTTTTGTGTACTTACATATTTAGATGGCGAAAATCCTAGGTTACATTATTATATTACAGGTTTTATTCCTCTATCTTAATTTTTTTGACGATGGCTGTATTGTTTTTAAATGTCATTAGTTTAGTATATATTAGACATTAATTTTACCTTAAACTGACGTAATACACAAACAATTTACTACATTTTAATATAACTACAGTATCTAAGTATATGATACGTATGTAATTACGTACTGACATAGCCGATATTTCAAATAAACAATGGCTATGCTGTATTTAAAACCTAAAATCCTCAATTTAAAATAAATGTAAAACAACATGCATTCTACACGAGTAGGCCAAAATTATTAGGTAAAAACATCAATTTTCCTTATACGAATAGGAAACCAGCACAAAAAGTCAAAACACCACATCGGTATTTCCCTTTCCTGAAAGTGGATTGAAAAGCACTACACACACATACTACTTGGAACAAAAACATTTAGAACTTTATTTTTATGTATAATTCATCTCATCTCTTAACAAAGCCACAGCTCTATACTTAAGAGAACAGTTACCAATTACACTAATTATACCAATACGTGCCTAAATTCTACTTTCCACAGCGATGTTATCTAACAGACTATGTTTTATGGCTGAAAATTAATTAACAGATTCTCAAATTGAAACTAAAAATGAGCGCACATATCAAATCAAACAGTCACATGGGCATAAAATTGGTGTTTAGAAGCACAGCGCGGCCGGAAACGGCTCAGACACGTAGAGCGCGCAACTAAATAATGAACAAAAGTCATTATAAGTGGCGAGATGGTCGCGATAACGCGGCGGTTAGAGTAAACGCGCTTTTTTACGTTAATTAAACTTACTTCTGTAAACGATGATGGTCTCATTATCTGCATTAAGCACCGCTCGCCGTTCGCAGTGCTTTTTACGCAACGCTGCGCGTGCGCCGGGCGCCCGAGCTCGCCGCGGACGACGCCGCAGGTTACCATGTTCAAAAGTCATTTGGACTATTACAGTTTGTCGTACAATTTAAAAACAGAATTCCCAGTACAAGACGGAACGGAAAAATGTGACCGTTTTATAAAAACTTTTTAAACATCATATCTAAGTATTGTTAAAGCAAAAAAGTTTCGTCTACATGCGACTGTTTTCGACAATTATCCCCCAAATAACGCCTCGTCTCGTAAGTGATACGTGCTTGGGAGCCCAGCGGCGCGGGCGCAGCCGCAGGGTCGCACTTAATAGCCGGTGACGGCAAAGGACACATGACAAAAACTCTCCTCATTATCCGCTCTATGACAATTCGCCTCCATTTATAATGCTATTAATAAAATAATGGCTGGCAACCACAATAAGAATTTAATTCAGCATCAAACAAACATTAAATGTCATTTTATAGGTAAAACCACGTTTGTAATAACCGTTTTGTTATTTTTTTAATGACAATATTTATTTCTGCATTAGAGTGTCATGTCGTACATCCGCATCGCGTTCCTGGCGTCGATTTATGTTCTATTGTTAAAAAAGTGTTCATTGCATAATTGTATTTATTGTGATTACCGCCAGTTAGTTACTTCCCCTCTTAAATAACCGCTTGTTGGTTACTAGGTTTTGCCGTAGAGCCGCTCAAGTGTCCAGGTAGACACAGCGTGATTGATTTATTTGGGTAGTTTATGTGTTACTGTTACGAGACACGTAAAGAGTGCGTAATGGATTTCAGAAAAAAATGAAACGTTTTTTGTCCATTATCAATGTTTTATTATACCTCAGAGTAGTTTTTCATAAAACAGTTTCAGACCACATCAAATAAGTTTATATTGCCTGAATTTATTTGATTCAATCTTTTTTTAAGCTTACTTATACATGGTCAAACAAAATGTTATGTTGGGCGAGAAGTGTGACTATGCAACTATTTTTCAAATATCCTCATATTATCATAGTTATTATATTGTATAATGATACTAACTCGCACCGGTATTATTACATTTAGGTCCGTAATAAACCATGACTGCCCATGGCCTAGCTGTGAGGTAACACTTTTTGCATTAATGACTTTGTCCGCATCACATACAATCGAAGGCTGGTCGTTATAGGAATGTTACTTATTCATAATAATATTAATAAGTAGAATTGTTATTATTTCATAGATTATCGACTGGTTTAAAGAATATAAAATTACAAAACCCACACTTTACGATACTCGAAAAACGAGAAATGAGGAACCAACGCCACCGGCTTCCGAAATTAAAGTTATTTTTCACATTGTAGTGTTTTTTTTTTTGGAAGTCGGTTTTTTCTTTGTAATAAAGTTTTTATTTTTCACTTTTTAGTTGTACTCCTACCCCTTCCGCAAATTCATATAACACTAATTGCTATGTAAATATCAGTGACAGGAAGTTATTAAAACATCATCAATATAAACTAAGTGGAAAAAAATCGTATTATTGAAGCCGACTCAAAAAGTACACAAGCAAAGTTAATAACATTTATATGGGACGACCCCTGAGATATATCTTATCCATTAAAAAAATAATTTTGCATATCGGCTTATAAATAACGCAGTTCTGGGGTAACAAACATAAAAAAGCAACCCAATTGAGAACCTTCTCCTTTTTTTGAAGTCGGTTAAAAACTCACACTTTACGATACTGAAAATTGACTGAAGCTGAAAACTGTAAGAAAGAGAAAAAGGTCTTTTCACTTTTTTTTGTATTCAATAAGGACACGTTAACTTGTAACCTAGGTATGATGCCAATTCACTCCACATTGCATTAATATTTAGTCTAAGAAGGTACTTTAACTTCATAACTGAAGGCCAATTCTCGTAATTTAAAACGTTCAAAATCTAGTCGCAGTCTAATCTCGGCGACAAACAAATGTCAAAAACTTGTCAAAATGTAGGGAAATTAGAAGTATTTTTTGACAGATTGAGACTGAGATCAGACTGTGAACGTTTTAAAAATTACGAGAATTGCCTCTCTGATTATATACAACATATAACTCAACTAACTATTTACACTAGGTACTAAATTAAATGACTAACTACACAAATAAGTACAAAAAGTCAAAGAATAAACAATTTTCTTACAATCTCATACCAACTTTTCTTTTTATTTTTAGAATTTTCCGCTGCGTTACTAAAACGCATTAAACTTGCCACAAGACCAAATCCGACAAATGCACTTAAAAACAATTCCAATGACGCATCACGAAATCAAAACCAGTCACAAGCGAAATTTTCCGTTTACATTCAAATTCGCCGTATATTGAGCGCTTGTCGTCGGGCGAAGGCCAGATAGAGATGATAGAGATGAGGGGTAAACATGAAATCAGGCTGCTTATTACCCAGCGCGTTAGTATGCATGGGTTGGGAGCCCAGCGCCCTACTGCATTACGTCGCTTCGTACATAAACGATGCCTCCATTTACACCTAACTAGATTCAGCCACCCGGCACCCTTGAATGCAGACCGACTCAATTTAGATTTTATTACGTGACGACACGATTCTGTTTTGTTAGTTGGTTACTTTTGTTTTTATTATGGAATATTAAACAGATATTTTTAGCTACAATTTTCAAAAAGTTTTAGTTTTCCTGATGCATAACGCTTTTTCTGTCATTGTTAAATGTCTTATTTTCGGTCGCAAATAATATTAAAACAACCAAGAAGTAAATTTTTCAACTCATTTATTAGCATTTTTAAATGCAGGCTTGTACTTAATGGTCTAAGTCGGACCCCACACGAACATGTAGTAAAGCAATGACAATAATTAAATGCTTAACTGAGAGGACTGAAAGCTCGTTTTTCGTTGTTTTCCGAAAAGGGAACCCATTACATATGTTTGAAACACATTAATGGCCTAATGATACATCATAACTGACAGTAATATCCAATTTAACTGCAATAGAACTGACGTTATTACTAAAAATCGTGTCAGTAAACACAGTAATTCCGATCAAAAAATTTCGAAACGAGCCATTTCATTTTGACGTTCAAAAAAACATTAGAAAAAGGTTGACATTCCGTCATTTTCTCAGGGACATTTCTTCAAATTAAACTATTATTAGTTGGCGATCACGTCGTAGGATGCTTTTAATATTGAATTAGGGGAACCTGTGGTTACAGCGCCCTTAATCGAGCCTTCGGACGCCGATGTTCGTGTATTAACGTTATATCCACAGTCGTGTAATGGCGTAAGTAATAATAAAGCCCAAATGACACAAAATATTGTCAAATTATAGGCTCTGAAAGCATGGCTAACCACTTACAATGTCTGCTGTTGATCCCTGGGTAGCGTCGACATATAAGAGGCTACGTCCTTGCAAGGATTATTATTTGGATTTACCAAGTATGATTGAATGTTATTATGTTAACAAAGGTTTTGTTCAGCTAATGATTTTTTATCAAGAATCAATGCGGTTCAGTGTAGACAATTATGAAATAATGAAAATGTCGTTTTCCTAATCTTTTTTCAATTCCTATCTGTAGGTACACTTAGCAGTCGAATTTTGTGTAATTTGTCCATTGGTTATTTTTAATTTTAAAATTAATCTTTGTCGTCTATCTTAAGTATTTAACAAACAGTTAATTCAGTAACAACAATATGCAAAATCATTCCTTAACAATTTATTTAATTGGGTATTAAGTATTTTTTCTGCGATCGCTACACCACTGCACTTAATTATGGCTATATCAATAGTTTTCCTTTTTGGGTGCACGAAGGAGATACAGAAATGGCTGTGTCATATTATTTTAGTGGATGACGCCGATCGCATAACTAACAGCTGCAACGAGTCGCTGCTGATTGTAGTGTTTAGTCTCGATACGAATCGATTTCATACGATTTGTATCGAATGATCCCATCGTAAGCTAATAGGAGCGATTCTGGTATATTTTTCGGCTCTCCGACCGATGATTTAGTTCGTACGTGATGTGCTTACACGGAAAATAAATCGTTTGAATCGCATTATATTCATTCGTATAATTAAATGTTCGTTTCTGTGAGAATTTTTGAGTTCGCCTACGCGTCGGAATGTACCGTGGATTAATAAAAAGTGAGTAGCGAAAACATTGAACGAATAAATTGCTGTGGCTTTGGATGTTCTGTTATGATGGATTGGACTATTAAAAATTTAATAACTGGAGGTTTATGATCGCATTCATCTATTACGATCTATGGTTCGCTATTCTTTGAAAGTAGAATTAATATTTCGTTAACATATCATTAGACATTGTGAATATCATTCAAACTTTCGAATAATGTTTTATTGATATCGATTTTCAATGTCTTGAAAATAATATTTAATGTTATTAGTGCCATAACATAGAAGTAGTCATTGATTAATAGATTGTCGAAGGTAATCGAAGGATTGGTTGAAGAATTAATGCTTTCACATAAATAAGGAAGCACCGTTCTCCAATTAAATAAACATAAAATTCTTGAACAAAATCAATCGTCGCAGACTTATCTTTAGTGTGAATAAAAGTGGTACCGTAAACTGATGCATATCGATGTCTCTCGGGACCGATTTAAATCCGATTTGTTTACTCATTCGATGTAACATCGAGAAGTATTATCGCACTCACACTCGAACCTAATGTTAATTGGTTAATTAGTCTGTTTATGAGTCTTAAAACAAATTAATTTGAAGCGAGCCCGGCCGTCTAATCTGCTTGGCGCCTCTTACGCACGTCCCTGTTCAAACTTAGCTACAGTTTTTTTAGGATATTGTGTAAAAAGTTACCTCTATAAGATGAATAAATTGAATAGTTATTTCATTAGGTGTAACGTTATGATTTCCATATGGTTGGCGGGTACATTATACTTAACCATTCTGAAAAAACTTGAAAAGTAAGATAATATGCTTATCATGTCCCAAAATTGCGGGATTCATTACTATTATAATGAAAACTCTTGAAAGGCAAAAGGCAACATAGGGCTGACTTTACATATGATTTTTTAAATGAAAAGTTAAACTTTAAACTGTTCTCCTGTAAAGTTAGCCCTATATCTATATGTCACTTACTCAATTTTGCCTTTCAAGCGTCGATAAGGTTAAAGGAGCATAGTGAGAGCATAGAGTGGAATAAATCGAGTAAAGATCTACGATTTCCAAGGTTCTCGAAAACTGATAAATGTCAATTATTAATTAATTATGCAATTTTATAAAAAGTTATTGGAGTCTCCTAGTCGGACACAACTCCATCCGTCCGGTCCGGCCGAGGTGTCACAAGTCGGGATACAGATAACAAATACAACCTTATTCAACACTATCGAACTCTTTCTACTTCAATATTGAACCTTATCTTCCAATTTGTAAGAATGAAGGTGTGTTTCAGGCAGTGTAAAAGTAAGTTTGTCAAGTTAAAGGTACTTAATGATACCTGCTCGGGCCCCGATGACATCACACGCAGTATTGTAAGTGGAGAGATAAGAATAATTCAATAGGTACCAAGGATTTCGATGACACAACGTTTGAGTGGTGGTTTTCATTGATTTAATCGATGTGTACAACGTTTACTTGTTCATTTAAAAGGTGTTTCTCAACGTGCCTGTTATTGTGAGCGGACAGTGGATACCGATGCTAAATGAAAGAAAGCTGACTTTAATATTCGTACAAAAATCCCAGGAGCCTTCTTACCCTGATAAGGACATAGTAAGGTAATATAAGCATAGCATGAGTATAAGCAGCCTATAATTTTCTCACTGCTGGGACACAGACGTCCTCTCTGAGAGAGGGAGTGGGCCGTAATCCACCACGCGGGCCCAGTGCGGGTTGGTAGATGTCGCATGTCTTTGAACTTTGGTTAGAGGATAAACCGGTTTCCTCACGATGTTTTCCTTCACCATTTTGAGAGCAGTGTTGATGAAATAATTTACACAAAGTAAAGTGCCTGTCAGTCTTCGAACCAGGCACGCCGCGATAGCGGCGATAAGACCCCTCTTTGAGGAGTGGCTAGAGAGGCGCCACGGCGCCCTCACCTACCGCCTGACGCAGGTCCTTACCGGACACGGAGGTTTCGGGTGGTTCCTGCACATCATTAGGCGGGAGGAAACGCCTGGGTGTCACCATTGCCAGGATCGCCCAGAGGACACGGTAGAGCACACGGTGGAGGTCTGCCCCGCTTGGGCGGAGCACCGCCGTGTCCTCGTAGAGGCGATCGGCAGCGGCGGCGGCCTCCGTTCCACGCGCGCCTCAAAGAGTTGTCAGCATAATCTGAGGGGCCCCTTAGGGCCGAAGCCTGCCGGGTCAGCGGGATTGTCCGAAAGGGTTACCGCTACCCCGGAACACAAAGGGCAAAGGAAGGAACATGGGTGGGTTTTAGTCAGTAAGAGTCTGACACTCCCTTCCGCTCCACCCAGAGCGTCATTTGATGATTTCCCACCAGAAAAAAAAAAAAAAAGGTATGTATAAAGAACAGCACTTAACAGGTCCCACCTCACCACCCTTCACTACGCGAAAGATCCTTGATTCCTGAAAAATTACAAAATATTATGAACTCCAGAAATCTAAAGAGAAAACTTAATCAAAACTGATTAAGTTGTGATTAAGTTTTCAAAAACTAACTTTAAAAACTTAAAGTTGGTTTTTTAGCGAATAGTGAAGAAAGATTTGAAAGATTTGTGTGCCTACACAAATCTTTTAACACCGCAAGAGAACTCTACCACAGTATAAATATGTGACTCTACTAACTCCGTAATATTTGTCATTCCATAAAATCCATTAAAAAAAAAACGAATTTGCCTCGAAATTCTGCGGCCAAGTGCCAAAGTTACGTCGAAGCGATCCCGTGCAAATAACACCGATCCTACCGATTGATCGTCAGCAAAACAAAGCTAATGTCGTGTGTGTTCGGCAGGGCTAATCAAACAGGGACATTGTCCTATACCAATAGTAAATGTCAATATAATCGATACAGGCGCCCTCAGGGATGCGGTGGAATCCGTACTGCTGTAGAGCAATCGAGAATCGAATTTAGATTAAAATTTGCTGGTATTTGTCAGCGTAGGGACTTAATCTGTAGAATAATCAGGCATTCTATCTAGAAATAGATTAGGTAGCTATGTAGAAGTTAAATTTATAAAACCACTGCATTTTCACATTGTTTTTAAGGTGTCAGAAGTAACGATTAACGGTTTAAAATAATAACATTGAACTGCGATATACATTTGTAAACAACAAAAAGTTAAACAAAGGCCCAGTTTCATAAGTTCCAGTGGTCAACACTTTCGAAAGGTTTTATATGCCAATAGAATGCGGGAAAAGAAGAAAAAGCCAATTCCCGTAGGTAATTAAAAACATTCAAAATCTAGTCGCAATCTCATCTCAGCGACCATAAATACCAAAGACATGTCAAAAATGTATGGAAATTAGAGCTATTTTTAACAGATTGAAACTGAGGCCAGACTGTGAACGTCCTTAAAATTACGAGAATTGCCCCTCAGATCTTAATTATGCTATTATAAGCCCTGTCCAGTCGAGTCAGAATCACGAAATAGATAGTAAGATGCTAGCTGCTACATTACAGAAGGATGAATAATAAAAAAGTACAGCTACACTTACGCATGCTCATGAATAACAGCAATTAGTTATAAACATAACCCATGTTTTACAGAATTAAAGGAAAACCACGCAGTGTACATTCCTAGCTTTAGATTAGATATAAATGGGTATAATAACAACGTTAAGCAGAAGACAATATGTACCTAACTAGATGTATTACCTTACACGTAATCACGAATCAAAAATGATTTCGATATGGAAAATTACTTCTTAGTTATTCTACTAGTTGTGGTTGACTTCGTTCCTAATAACAAATAATAGATACTAAGGCCAATGCAATCATGAGAAATCATTACAAATAACATTAGATTGCTTGCAATTTATAAAATGTGGTTACATAGGTAATTATCCATGTCAGAGTATCTATTTATCTATGTAAGTACATCGCAAATTACCTATATGTTAGTAAATCATCTGAGTAGAGACAGATGCAAGGCCGCAGCATCAGTTCCCACAAAGACCGTAGTAATCGAAAAAACTGACATCGAATCAAGTTCGAACCGAATTAACTTACCTGCCATTCACATAAAACTGGAAACATAAACAAATTATCGAAAAGACAAAAAAACCGTCGTAATTTAACTTCCCCACATTTCATTCCACAAATTAGTCGAAACATAAAAACCCATGAATGAACTCTAAACAATCCCAAATGGTCATTTAGTGCCGGAAATGACCCGTTTGGCAAATAAATCAAAATTGCACTAGGAACGTAAACGCAGCGATTAGGCGGCGCTTGCAAAGGACCCGGTGACGCTGCGCATGCGGCGGCCTATTTATTAATTTCTCGAGAACCCAGAGGCGTATCCCACAGCTCTAATTGTGCCTAATTTGAGACACCACTCGAGATAGAGAGGCTGTAGGTTGCTATAGGCTCACGTCGCCTGAGGCAATTCTCATTGATACAACTTATTCCATTTAAATAAATACCTACCTACGCAGGCGTTTTTTAGTGCTTTAAAGAAACTTAGAACTGAATACAAGAAATGCACTCTAATATGTTAAAACAGCAATGAAATCCATAAAAGGCAGATTTTTCACACGGATCATTTACACTTTATAAAATAAATGAAAGGCTTTCTGTCGTAAGGTAATTAAGAACCTACACAAAAAGATACTAGACACGTAAAATCTGTTGGCCAGGGAAACACAAGAGATTTAACTATCCGGGATCGTTAAAATTTATGTTTCAATGTAGGTAATTTCCTAATGAATGATGGGCTAAGTCCGAGGATGTCAGTGAACCTAGCTGTCCGTCAGATGGTCACGCTGGTCACAGCACAGGTCAGTCGGCTGCCATGGCCGGCGAGATCACAACTTTCAAATATTTGTCACACGTCACAACCCATTCATAAAATGCTAATGCGATTAGTTCCGCATTGTTTTTGCTAAATTTATTGCCCGGAGCGACAAACCAACCAACCTGTTCAGCTTGTGCCATTAATTTTATAATTAACACCTGGCAAAAACATTTAATATGAACACATTATGCTAATGAATATACCTCTTGGAACGCGACAACTAACAACATTACCCTATAGTTTTTATGACATTCTCATACATTTATTACCTAACTACGTTCGAGGCGAGGTGTTAATGGATATCATTTGGCTCACATGAATAAATAAGTGACTACGAACGGACATCGGGACTCTCAGTATCTCTAAGTGAAATGAAAACGGATATCCAAAATTGGTACAATAAAACGCTTAGGCCCAATAGGTTTATCGCGTCCACTTCCTACAGCCGCTCTAATAACCAAAACAAACAACAGCGACGAACACAAAAGGAGGCAAATAAGTCCAAAAAGTGCTAATATAAAAAAGTGTGCCCGTTTTTATAAGGCAACGAGTAAGTGTGAGGTCGGAGCGAGGAATGTTGGCGCCTGTCTGAGTACGTATACCTGTCCGTTTATCAATGGACCACGGACAATAAGGTGAAAAAAAATGTGAAAGAGTATCAAAAAAGCGCTTCATCAAACCGATGCGTCCGGCAAGGGTTGTCGCTCGCTATCAACGGTTATCCGTCCGTTACTGTCACTTTATAATGCGCCCACGATCATAAACGACATCTTTGTTTAAATTACGACGTATTATTGTCATGCGTTTAATCATTAGTCAGAATGATACCTTCGTACCTTATACAATAGTAAAGTGTAGACATATCAAAATCATAGTAAGATATAGGTAAATCTCCAGCCTACGCCATTCTCTTGTAAATATCAATACAATTTCTATATGAAAACAGAATAGAATTCTGCATTCCGTGCGCGACGTCAACAATAAGTTTTCGACATTGTCGCGTGTAGGCTCGCCAGAACTCGCCACCCCGACGTGGGGCGACATAAATATCCCGAGTAAAGCCTAACACAACTCAAGATGAACACGACAAAACTGATAAGGCCCCGCCACGCTCGCCCGAGACATCCCAATTTAGTGCCGGCCCTAAGATAACGCTATTATACAGCTTTTAACTATACGAACGATACGCTAAATGTGTTAAAATCAACTTATTGTGTGTGTTTTTAAGGTAAAAGAATGTGTAAGTGGATTGTCACCTGCGCGGATGTGGTGCGTGGGCTAAACGAAACGGGGAACTAATAGATTCTTATTGATTTTTATTTGTGAATCTTTAAATAGCTCTTTGCATCTTTAAACTTTAAGAGATGGTCCATTTATTTTTGCATACGCGATACGAATTAAAACCACTACTACTATGTAGCCTGACTACTTAATATACCTGAAAGTTACTTATTCTTGAACGTAGAGAGCTACAAAACAATAGATTAAACTGAAACTTTCACAAAATATCGCTTTGTTTCTCAATATAACAAAAAACAACAATCACGTTAGTAGAACATAGTGACAGGTCCTATCTATCCATTTTTATACTTCGTTTTCCTCAATGAAAGTCTTCAACTTCTACGAAACGGAAATCAAATAGGTAATTAGGTACTTTAATACATAAACCGGTATATCATTATCGTAAACCAAAAAGTAGTTATTCACGAATGTTTATTCCTAGAACACGAGTAAGGAGATTTAGAAGATTACGATGAAAAATAATTTTCATCAACCACATTTCTTGAGCTTTTCCTAGTTGCATTTTTTATGGTTGTATTGAGCAGCATCCTCCTGTGCAGTGTGTCATCATTTTTAATCTTATTTTCCATTAAGTGTTTATCTCAAATGTTTATTAATTTTATGTTTTTCTTTTATTTCTACTTTATGATGTAACTAACATAGCAAAGGCCAGGGACTTTCTGTTAATTTTTCTAAATAAGTATATATTTTTTGCACAGATATATGTATAAACGCGAAAACTTTCACCCTTCGACGCTAATAGGAGGTCAATTTGTCGCTTTTATAATATCTTAATGTTTGCCTGTCAAACCTTTTAAAAATATACAACTTGACTGTGAAAGCAGAATAATATTATTGCGTATAAGTTTCGGAACCATTTCATAGATGCATGTAGGTAGATAGAAAGTTAAATATTTCGAATAACTTTGTCAGTAATCTATCACCGATACGATAATAGAGCCTGACTGACTGTGAGGAACAAGTTACTAATTTATTCAATGAATTACTTAATTAACGACATTGGCAGACATGCCCGTTCCTAACTCAACTCTTGTATCTAATTAATATTGCAATAAGATTCGTAACCATTGAGTACAGAATTTATACTTCCAAAACACAGGCTATCTTATAAGTTCATAACTCTTATAACAGAGCTAAATAATTCAGTTAATTTAATAATTAATTTTTTTTTTTGCATTTCTAAATAATCTTTGTGATAAAAACTAGATTTAATATGAATAGAATTGGATACCAAATAACACTAATGCAGATATAAATTATGATACCTTTAACAGAATGCTTAATTCAATTAGATATCTGCACTCTTATGGATATCTAAACTAGCTGATATAAATTTTATATTTATGAGGCGACAAATTACTCGAACATAGTTTATTCCATTTCAGTATAATCGTAATGCTGATGGCAACACTTAAAACGTCGTAATATTTCACGGGAGGCGCGGAGCCGGGGCGCGCGCCGTGTGCGTCCGCCGAAGCTCGAATTTCCGTTTAACTAATTGAGCGAAAACGACACAACGAACGCCATTCAGCGTGGAACTAATGAATGGCCCTCGAAAAAGCCAATTTGTAGTTTTTTTAACACTTCAATTTGTGCCGTAAACCCCAAAAAGGCTCGACCAAAACCACAATCGAATTAGTGTCCCTTGTTCCGGAGATTAGAGGACTGTCCACCTCTTATCTCGGTCGTTCGTTATTTTATTGGCTTGTATAGAGTAAGTCGATAAACACGACGCATAATGGCCCATAATGAATCGTCCTCGCCAGCGGTTTGACTAATCATAAAGGTTTTATGGGTGTCGTTTCTGAATACTCGCTTTATGACGCAGTGCTGGCTCTCGCTGTCCACCCCGACGCAATAGCACATTTGTTGAATAAACAGACTATTAAACTATCACTAAAACATTTTTCAATCTAAATTGGTAAAAGTATGGACCAGCTTAGGATATTTTATTATTTAGTACATACTATCTAGTAATTAGGGACAATGGCGGATAATTAGGGACAGAGGTACGAGAAAGAGTTTGATTTAAAGGAGGATTTAAGGAAGTAAACATTTCAAAAGTCAGTGTAGGTATACGTACCTATTTCCGAGTAAAGCAGTAACCATTTTGTGTATAACATTATCATATTTAAACTCAGCTTACAAAAGCATTAAATTCTGAATGTATTACATAAATTAACGATGTGTAATTAAAAATTATTGCTGTGAGCTATTATCTTTGCATAAATAATTGCCCATAATAAGATAAATTAACATCAAAGTCTCAAAAAACTTCCAGAAGACATGAATTACTGCATCTACGATTCGAGAAATTGATAAAGATAATGTTTAAAATACGAAATTAGATACGCTCTAAATACCGTTTATTGCCACAAATTACTCTTGTAACCGTTTTCCGTACAGTCACTATAACAACTGTCTAACAAAAAGATTTGTTGCCGAAATGATCGTAGGAACACTCGACAATAGGTGACACAGAAAGCTAACGGCCACCGTGCCACAACACTGGCCACATATAACGAGACACATTAGTATCATATTAATGAATATAAAATGATGTACAAACCGCGTAAAAGAGCTATTCATAAGTCGAATTAAAAGTGAATTAAAATGTCTGAAATGTCAAATTGCGAGGACACAAGGCTTATTAGTGACGAATGCTGTTCGCCTCCTATCAGAACGTAGCGTAATTTGAAATTGATATTGAATCATTCAATATCAATTTCAAATTACGCTACGTTCGTTCTTCACGTGTGTCGTCCATGACTTTACAACTTTTGACACACTGGAATTAAAATCTTCATCTAGAATTCTAGACCTAGGTACTGTGCAAGTGTGCACTGCTTGATGTGATCTCTCAACTTATTAGCGTCCATGCCTCAAGACCCTCAGGAGGCAGTATTTAATTTTTTGTTAATATAGACTATTATTTTTTTCTCCTCTTGTGTCCATTGTTAGTTGATTAAGGGCTGATTTTTCCATCGCTAGTTATCTTTTATCAGATATATCAGATGATTGAAAAATCAGCCCTAAGTCTTAGCATGTAACTAGTATACAACCTTTGTATATGTATATCTTTTGGATCAATAAACTTATTATTATTATTACTTTATTCCATTTAAATACTTATAAATTACATTTTTAAATATTTTTATAAACAAAATAATAAAAAAAATATTAAACAATATAAAAAATAGTAGCCCATCGGTATCGGAAACAGACTCCTGGCTACCGGCGGTCAGGGCTCCAGAGAGAGGAACCTCCTGACAATGCGAGCCGTGTCCAGAAGTACCGCTTTCTGAATCAAGCCCTTGATCCAGCTGCCCAACGCAAGCCTCCTCAGGTGTTGGTCGAGGCTCTAGGCTATTAACCCATTGGCTGTCACGACTATCGGCACAATGATTGCTGAATCCACATCCCACATGTCGACGACCTCGCGAGCCAAGTCAAGTTATTATTATTATTATACCTATTCCCTTTAAAAACTCAAGATCAGGCATTTTGCGATATTTCCAAAGCAACAATTAGTAATGCACCTAATTTCAATTCTATATACCTAAAAAAATCACCAGTTTTCATCAAAACCTATTCACACCTTGAGATCCGGTGTGACACGCAGTCACGCTATTGAAACGACGATTCTCGTGAAATAGATGCCGCTCGCTCGCTTTGCCACTAATGACTTCCTGTATTTTTTCATACGCCAATTATTTCCCGTGGGTGAGCAAGCCGAAGACAACAATGTTTTTTTACCAATTTTTGTGTCTCAAGTCAAGTCCATTTCGATTTAATTTACTGGTTGTATAGGAGGTAGTTTGGAGCCGTATAACTCCATGATTAGATGTTAACAGTTGTAGTAATGAATTGCGGGGACTCTTCGGCAATTTTCTATCGTAATTGAAATTAAAGTGTTATAGAATAGATCTTTTTTATAGGCACTAAAGACAGTACTATATCTTCATCCTATTTATTATAACTGTAAGCGTCGCAAGCAAATAAAATCTCTAGATGTTTGATAGTTAAGATAAGAGATATTTTATATTTAGATACCCAAGCGTCAATCTTCACTATCTTTATGAATTGAAATGTCGATCTGCTCATGTTGCCTGATATCTAAACAATTGAGAGGAGAATGCGATCGCCTAATACTGTCTCTGTTTAAAACACGGTAAATGAATTATAATAAAATCGCGGCGGTCGTCATCGGAACAAATGTGTTGTACATGTCGCCGCCCACGCTCACACTGTGTCGCGCTTGCCACATTTTTTATGTCCACATTTTTAAACGATTAAATTATTATTTAGAAGTTATAACGCCTCTGCTCCATATTTTAACTTAATACCTAAGTAGTGAGAGATTTTATGGGATTTGTGTAATTCTTTCGGTTTGATGAACAGCACAAGAGATGTGAGCTTGAGTCGTTGTTTAAAGACGTATACGACCACGTTTTTTTTGACAAATAATAAAAAAATTTGAACATGACAGTTATGAAAATATATTTATTTTTATTATAACACATGTCGCATACAATGAAAACGGGCGTGACTCGGAACATTAAGGGCCCGAAGCTACGGAAGATGACATTAAAAAAATTCAAAGCAATTTACTTACAAAAGACAAATAATTATACAAATTATGTATAGGTATGATTACGGCTTGTTTGTGGAATTATTTGCGATGCGTAGTGCCGAAGTGCGCACGTTTCGCTTAAGTATTTAAGGGTGGGTTCAACCGCAAACAATTATGTGTTATGGGGGAGCAATAAAATGACATGCGGTCGAGTGAAGTCGCTCTTGGTAAAACACTGGCAATGTTCCGCCATTTGGTGGCAGTTAGCTTTAATTGGGGCCCGATAACGTTAAATTAGACCAGGTGGTTTTGTTATTATTGAAGTCCAATAGCAATTTTCCTTATAGATTGATAAGATGCCATTCGTACCTGTTGTTATTATCACACGTGAGTTATTGCCCCACTAGGTACGCTGTGCAGAGAGAAAAAAAAAATAAGCTTGGAAGAATACTGGAGCGTCCTGCTCTCCAAACCTTTCTCTCTATTCAAAGTTTTGAAGGCGTTTCCAGAGTTACCTAAAAATGTTTTATTCGAATATGTTTTTAACATTTTAGGATTAAAACGTACCATCACTCGTAAACCTTTTTATGTTTGTATTATTCGTTGTTCGTAGCCGCGTCGTCATTCCGCTACGAATAAGCGACGGCAACTTTATTATTTTCAGGGAGGTATTAAATCAGAAAGAGAATGAAAATGATCAGTTTATCGTCCAAAGTGGAGTAGATTTCAGAAGTTGATTGTCTGAAGTCTGATTTAAGTTTTACAAAAAACTTTAATAGTTCAATATATTCTCCTATCCTGCTCTCTGTGTCCCAAAACATGCAGTATAAGTGACCTCTGCGCTGCCACTGACGACGCCGTGGAAGTGGCAAAGTTTTGGGCCAAAAAGATTTAAAATTCAGTCGTGCCATCGACACGAAGAAGAAGAATAGTTCAATATCTCCAAACAACCCATTTTCGACTCTAAGTTATCACGGTCAAAAATATTGCAAATTATCTCAGAAGGCCAATGCCGGTATTTAAAAACGTTCAAAATCTAGTAGCAATATCATCTCAGCAACAATCAATGTCAAAAAAGTGTCAAAAATGTAAGGAAATTAGAGGTATGTTTGACAGATTGAGACTGAGATCAGACTGTGAACGTTTTTAAAATTACGAGAATTACCCCTCTGGTATCACCCATTTCACAGACTGTACTCAATTACCAATCACCGTTCAGATATATACATATGCTAGTAGTTTCATACAGCTAAGGTGAATGATTTTGTCCAAAGCATTTCATTAATTCAGCACCTCTACTCAAATGAAGACATTCAGACAACTCTACAACCCTCTTTAAAACTTTCATCTCTGAATTTCAGCTGCCTTTATCAAAAAGTCTAGCCAAAGCTCAGCTTCTTCGCTTTAAGCAAAACAATTGACACGAGCACATAGCGATTATGTACGATATTCACATAATGGCTGCGCGTACACATGGCGCGTTTATTGCGCACCATGTTCCACCTAGGGTTTCCATCCGTCCGGATTTATCCGGACAGGTCCGGTTTTTAGGCACCCCGTCCCGTCCCCGTCCTATGTCTTACCTTGTCATTTGTCCTTCGATTTGGAATGATTTTTTTTTATTATTAAAAATATGATAATGGTTACTTAAAGAAGGGAGATAAAAAGTACAATGTCCGGGCTTATTCGAAAATGTGTTATTTGCTAGGACTTTTTAAAATTCGAAATGGGAACCCTAACCTCGACGCATGCGCTGATGACGCGCGCACGTCTTCGCAATGAAGAGAGCCGGCCCAATCGCCGATACGTGACCGCTGTGCCTACGATCCAGGATAATGCTAGGCCCGAGTATGGTTGTCAGGCACATTGGACCTGCGCTATAAACAATGTTTTATATAGGCAGTTTCAACGATTTTTGTCAGTGTTTTCATGCATCCAAAGCAACCCAGGTAAAAAGTTCTCATTTATGTATTTTCTTTTTTTTTTCTTGAATCGGTTTCAATAATTACAGAATCATTACCCTCTTACCAACTGTGTTATCGAAACCCAAACATACTGATCAAGTACCTATATCTAATAAATGGAAAATATAAAAAGAATTTGGAAAATTAAACAAAAATAAGAAAATTATGAAAGGATATATATTTTTCGTGTGATTTTTGCTAACGACGCGCGAAGAACTATGTTTTAATTTTTCTTGGTCTAGGGAGGTCTAGTCTACGAATATGTAGTCTTTCTACTCACTAGTTAGTAGGTAGTTAACTAGGCAGGCTAGGTAGGTGGTTAGGTAGTAGTGGACTACCTAATCCAATATCTTTTCTACAGTCGCAGTTACCTAATACATTCAATTTAGATTTATTAAACCAAAAATCTCATTATAAATTCACCCAAAATCATAATAAGCTTTTATGACAATTAGCACGACAATACAGAGCAGAGTATCCTGAAAGGTAGGGCTACTTTATTATAAAATAGAAGTAGGTACGTGGATTTCTTTATCCACAAAACAATGCATTTCTGAAAGTGCCATTTTCTTGTCAATACTTTACGAAATTTACATCTTTCCAGTATAACTGAAATCTATAGTTTCAGCAACAATCATAGAAGTGCGGGCAACCCTAGACTCAAGACAGAGATATTATAAAATATGCTAGTGCGACGAATTAATACGTGTAAATGTCGCTTTAATATCACAAAATTGTAAACTCCATGCCGCTTAGTAATGTTAAGACATGTTTCAGCTGGAACGATTTACTTATGTCATGTATAACTGGGAATGAAATAATACGTCACTCAATACAGCCTATCGCAGTTCACTGCTGGATATAGGCCTCTCCCAGGCTGTGCCACAACACCCTATCCTCTGCCTTCCGCATCCAATCTGTCCCGGCCACCTTTTTGAGGTCGTCTGTCCATCTAGCAAGGGGGCGTCCCACACTACGCTTGCCGATACGCGGTCTCCACTCTAGGACTCATCTGCTCCACCGGCCATCGGTCGTTCGACAGACATGGCCATCCCACTGCTACTTCAGTTTGCTTACTCTTTAAGCTATGTCGGTAACTCCGGTTCTTTTCCGGATAACTTCATTCCTGATTTTATCCTTCAAACTCCAAACCTACCCACATAATAAACCACACCGCTTCACATCACCGCTATCACCGCTATCGCTATTGCTGTATTCCTTGAGCTATCAAGGAATACAGCAATAGCGGTGATTGAAAAAATCGAATTAACGAGGTAGGTGGTACGGAATAGACAAAACAGAGTATCAATGGTTGTAAACTCATCATAGAGCAACACGGGCCACCGACGGACCCACCGGTGGCCGTAAGTATGTAAACTCATAGCCGCTCAATATTATTAAGACATGTTTCAGCATGTCATGTATTGATGTAACTGAGAATCTAAATGTTTGCAATAATACCCACATAAGAAGTTTATAGGCAATCATCAGAATTCTTTACTTATGCCAGTCTGAGCATTCTCTCTCACAGAGAGGAGTCCTGTGCCCCAGCAGTGGGAACATTAGGCTGATTATACTATGCTTGGCTTTGCAATCTGAGCTACAGGAAAACAGCACATGTGGTCGTGGGCCCTAAAAATGGAGTCGTCGAGGTAGGTAAGGCAAGGCAAGGCTGACTGATAAGTTCAGTGTTTAAAAACCAGGCTACATATAGATCAGTGGGTAATGCCGATAATGAGCGACTAGGTATGGAAGAAGAGTCGATGATGACTGTCTTTTATTACTTTTTTTTTATATAATTTGTTCTATTTTTATTTTTAACTGCGTTTAGTTTTATTTATAATCCTGTACGAGTCGCAATAAATACTTATTCTTTCTTTCTTTCTTTCTATGACCACTGTTAAATGTACCTATTTCTCTATTATTAATAATCGTCCTAGATTTTTGCAAAGTCCCTACCCAGTTATTATCTAAATTTAACTCGAATGATGATGCTGATTATTATTTAAATGATTGCTGAGTGCTGCTGTGTTGTTGCTTCAATTCAACTTTGATAGATAGATAAATCTTTTATTTGGTACACACGAAATAAATAGCACTACCTACACACCAAAACACGTGATAACAAATTACATGAATATTAACAAAATACCAACAGTGCCAATATATTTTTGAAGACACTATTGACAATGACACACTTTAAATGGAATAACGAACATGCAAAGTGTGGTGTTCGGCTCGTGGCTAATTAATAACAGCCGCACGAGTCGATCGATCAGGTTAAGCTACTCTTGCCGTGGCTGGTCCGTGGATGGGGGACCATCTTTACATACTGAGAACCCCCCGTGCCTCGCAAAGCACGTTATGTCGGCGATCATTCAGGGATCTTTGAAAGTCGTTACGGGTCTTCAGAAGCCCGAAAGCCTAACAACCAGTCTCACCAAGGCGTATCGTAACACCCAGTAATTGAGTTGTGCAGGTCAGATAGGCAGTCCCTCCATGTAACATACTGGTATCAGCTGCACCCGGTTCCAAAACGAAACCAACATAGTTGGCAAGAAGGCAAGGCAGATGATGATGATGACGAAGCGCGGTGTTGCAAGTCAAGGTTGCACCAATTAAGTAGTGGTCCAGCTCTGCATGTGTCAGGCAAAAATATACCTGACGTTGAGATTCCGTTGGATCCCTGCAGCGACACACAAACAGAACTATGGACATACCCACAGCATATGTAACCTCAATTTTGATCCGTAGTTAAACTCAACCAATTGTTAAAAATAGTAACGAATGGTAACAATTGATTAAAAAACACATTTTGCAAAAAATTAGTAGCTACTATTTTTAACATTTTTAACAATTGGTTGAGTTAACTACGGATCAAAAAACCGGCCCTTAGTAGAGTTTCACACTCAGGGTTTAACCACCGGCTTATTTGGATTAAAACCGTTACCGTCGGCATAATATTGTGCTCTTCGACGTAGGCACTTTATTGGTATGTCTGGGTTTCGCCTCTTTTACTTTCCATAAAAGCAATGTGGAGACAAAAGTACGAAAACCAATTTAAATACTGGCAATACTGGTGCATAGGAGGAGTTTTTTTTTATTACAAATAAATATTAACACCAAAATAATAATAAAAAAGAGGTTTTATAAACCAACTAATTGGTACTGATGGGCCGAATATGGGTTTGGCCGATCTTTGACTAAACTATGCGAATATTTAGAACTAAGGGCTTTATTAAATATCATCATCATCATTCATCATTCATCATTTCCGCCGAAAGATGTCCACTGCTGGACGTAGGCCTTCCCCAACCACCGCCACTTCGACCGGTTCGGGAAGCATCCCGCATCCAGTGGATTCATACTGTTCATTCATTAGAACTACAGCAATAAAAAAAATGCGGAGTTTAGATTATCATCGACCCCGCAGTGCACATACCTACGCTGCATGAACGGTTTAGACCGAATAAAGTGGAAGAGAAAACAAAATGTCGATATACCTACATACAGTGTTTCCCAGGACGAGGAAAACCTGAATCCTTTTAAAAAAATACATTTATTGAACTTTCTCAGATTTCAAAACGGCTCTACCACTTCGCTAACTTCATGTCCTGTTTGCCAATTACAGAATACTACTGAACTTAGTTAATCTTACCGGTGATAATCACTTTCTAGTTTCTACCTATTTCAGTGGCATTTCCCACAATTTTCCTTATTAAAACATGATTTCTAAAGTATCAAGTAGGTAGTAACGCCACATTTAGTGTAGCCAATAATAATCCCGTTACTAGTGAAGAGGAAACATTCGATAAATAAATGAAATACCTATAGTCTGGAGATTATTACAACTAAATATGTATGAATATTTACGTACATAACAGTGTAGGTAGTGTCGATACCGAAAACAATGGTGGGCAATTAAAATTTTAAAATATTAACAACAAAATTTTCCTAAAGTTTATAAAGGTAAATGTTAAAAACACATTCCTAAATGTCATTTTTATCCAATGTTAGTTCAAGTATATTATGTTTGTAATGTAGGTAAAGACATGTGTACATGTAGGCCCCATTTTAATTTCCGTAATGGTTATCGTCGGTGGTCCATTCAATCGTTAATGATTAGACGATTCGTACAATAATAACCTGTTTCGCTTTCCGATCGATATTTTAATAACAACTATGAGCTTTATGTATGCGTACAACGATTAAGATATACTTCGAAAGCTTAACATCTGAAAAATAAAGGAGGAAAGTAGAATAACAATCAACGTCCGCTGTTGTATAATTAGCTTATCTCGTGTAGATCGGCTAACAACGCGCGGTCGTGCGCGCGCGCATTGGTGAGTGCCGCGCCAATAGCCGCGCAGCGATCGCCCATCGTTAGACCATCGATTCTTTTTGGTTATTACAATAATTCCGACACGATTGCATCTAATTGCGCTGGTTTCCGACGATCGTGGACTGAAGACAAGGAATTACGGATTATCTACGTAGGTACGTACATGAAGGCTCTTTGAAATTATAGTAGGTAAGATACGGAATGTTATTGGGAAATCGGAGCTTGTTGAGGGAAGCGTATCGCGTCGATAATCTTAACGCTGCCTTATTAGATATCATTTTGCGGTACGTGTTTCCCTCGCCATCGTTTGCAGCCAACAAATGCCTGTAACCCGATGGCGCGAAGTGCTCTTACAGCATGTTACATAGTAATAACAGCGCTGAAATTGGTTCAGGCGATTTCCTTCGCGTTAATTCGATGCTCGCTTGTTTAAGGGTAACGGAATCTGGTTTTTGAAACTAATACCAGTTGAATGCAGACTTTGGTTCATCTTTCCCAGAATTCAGGTAGAATCGTCCTTTCATCTCCCAAGGTTTTCGAAAATAACAGTAAAACCTGAATGTCACTGCACGTCATACAACGTCAAGTTCTATTTTCCCCATGGAATAGACTTTTCCCAATATAGTATAGGGGGAGTCCGGGAGAGTTGAACCCGTTTTACATAAACTTCAATAAAATTGTAAATAAGGCATGAAAATTGACAGCTCAAGAACGTATACAAAGCACTGGTAGATAGGTACTATTTTCTCATGTCAAAGTTACTATTAATACAGTAAATTGAGCTGACCATAATAGTTCCCGACTACTAAGATCTACCGTGCATTGGGGAAATTTGAACCACAAATAATATTTTTTTTCGACTTAACCATGCCTATATGTATAGGAAAAATATTTTGTCACTCATATCTTCCTCATTCACTATGGATCAAATCTCCCTAACCTAATCTTATCCACTGCATAGCGTTATTGCAAAAAATTGGTAAATCGTAAGACACCACGTTCTTGAAACAACATCAGTAAGTCAAAATAATATTTAAAAACATGACGTTTCATATAATATTTGTCGGAGTAATGTACATAAGAACATCAATTTTTTTTTGACGTGCAAATTCTAAAATCTTATTTTTCCGCTCTCTTTCAAAGCGGCGTAATGGCAGCCAATATAGCATCGCGTATGAGACACACAATGAGTGAGCATGGTGTGACTTGCCAGGTACCTGCCAGCGAACCCGATGCCACGATTTTTAAATGATTTAGGCGATGTGCGGCCTGCCTGAGCAAGTCTCCCGATTTTCTCTCTACCAATTCCACATTCCATTTTTCCTTCAATAATGATGTTTTATTCAATAATGATGTGTGACATCTACCAACCCGTACTGGGTCCGCGTGGTGGATTACGGCCCACTCCCTCTCATTGAGAGGAGGCCAGTGTCCCAGCAGTGGGAACGTTATAGGTTCATTATGTAATGATGTTTTTATCAAAAGCGGTAAAGAAATTACGGGACCGTCTATACATAATTATGAAGTTATATAGCGACATAGGTAGTAAAAGAAATTGGTATCGATATTACTTAGATAATTAAATGAAGTCAAGCTGCCTATTTGTGCTCTATAAGTAAATTTGTAACGATGATGAATTAATGATGTGCTGTTAAACCAAACCAATAGAAAAACTACTATTTTTCTATTTGATCAGTGCTATACTTACTCCTAATCAAATCAATATCTCCTATTGCCTAATCAATTATATTATTCCTTCACAATTTCTTAGAAATATTTTTTTCATACCCTCCCCTCCCCTCTTGGTGTCCCTCTCACCTGGCCTGGAGGCCTGTGTCCCAGCAGTGGAAACATTATAGGCTGGTTATGTTGTTATGTTGTTGTGATGGGGCAGTGGTGGCCCAGTGGTAACGGCCGCGACTTACGAGTTGTAAGTTTTACGTTCGAACCCAGACAGGCGCTTTACTATGTGTAAATTATTTTATCACCACTGCTCTCAAAACGGTGAAGGAAAACATCGTAAGGAAACCGGCATGTCCTAGAACCAAAAATTCGAAGACATGTGACTTTTGCCAACCCGCACTGGGCCCGCGTGGTGGATTGCGGCCCACTCCCTCTCACCGAGAGGAGACCTGTGTCCCAGCAGTGGGAACATTATAGGCTGATGTATGTTAAGTATGTTGCTATGTACATTTTCTCATTCTTAGTTGCTCTAAAATTTTGTATGGTGGGCTGATTGGTAAAGCGGCTAGATGACGTTTTATTTTCTGTTTGCTTCACCAAAGTTTCCAGTTTCCTCCATATCCAGCAGGAATCATAAAAGGGCTTAATCAGTTTCATCCAATATATTTTAACACTAGCACTTTGCCAGCCACTGCGGCCGCATAGATTTCTAACTTTCCCATACACGGTTTCATCCTTTTTCGTAAGGTAATAAAAGACATTCATGTTTTTTTACCGAAACCCCAAGTACAAATTGTCATTGATATACTTTTCAAAGTTACGCATTTACATAGGCACTGTTGTACATACATACTGTTGTAGTTCAAAAAAACTTATCTTCTATTTTACCCTCTTAGGGTAATTATTTGCAAAAATTTAAAAACGTTTCTCACTGTTTTTAACCAAAACCCCATTTATCAATTTTCAATGAGTTTACATAAAAAATTACGCATTCTCATACAATCTTTCATCCACTATTTAACTCCTAGGGGTAGTACTACCTCACAAAAGGACCTAGGTCCTACTGTCCTTTCATGTTTCTTAGTTTCAGTGGCTTGCATTGGATGTCTCTTAAAATATGTATAGAGTTTTGCTTGGTAATCATGGCTTAAATAGACCACCAATATATTTTTTAATGGTGTAATTTTTCCAGAATTTTCTAATCAGAAATGCGTTAACTTCTCCCAGAAGACGTTGGTTAATTTGCAACAAGCGGAGAGATATTAGCATGCCAGTCGAGCTCAGACTTAATAGCACTAAGACGGCAAAGCTTCGACATTACCAGGCGTCAAAGGAACCTAACTGTCAACTAACTGCTAATTAACTACGTCTACACTGGCGGCATCAACTTCCCACAGACTGCACAGAGTGCACACACACATCTCCACACCGCAAAATATCAACACCCGAAGCCATCCGAAAACTTAATCGACTTTAGAATACAACATGCAACAAAACAGACAGTTACTCTCTAACGTTCAGAAAATCATAACAATAGCTCTTAAGATCAGCATCAATTTAGCAACGGAAGCTCAAAAACTACGGCTCGCAAAGGTTTTAGTAATGTTTTTACCGGCGTTTTATAGCCTCATCGCTAGATGGAATGGAACCGTCGTACATAATCAAACCACATGCGGGGCAGTAATTGCCTCTATATTCAAAGACCCCGCTCACATCACGCCGTATAATGACAAAAATAGTCCAAAAAATACCTCCGCATATGAGATATTTTTTCAGAGTTCGCGCTCTCGCACGGAGCTAAATTACGAAATAAAAGATTAAGTTAAAAGATCAATAAACTTAATAAATGATCTCAATAATTGTTGTATTACGGACACAATGGAGCGGCGTCGTGAAACGTCATTAAGGCGCGAACATCATTAATTTTATTCGCGGCTTTCTGACGTAAAGGCAATGGCGTCTGTCAGATTTGAAAAGCCGCGCAGCCGCCACCTGTTGGTAGCGCGGTGAATTAGACATTAAACCCCGCGGCGCGCGTTCCACTTGATACTGCCACTGGAATGACTCGCCACTAAATTGAAGGACTATTCAATCGTAGAAAACACGCGTTTATAATATAAGAAAATAAAATTATTCATTTCGACTGCTCTTTGTTAAGCTCATACCATAGAACTCTTCTACAATAATTTTCTGTGCAGACGCAATAAGAAGTAAGTAACAATAAAATTTATGTGTTATTAGATTAGGTATCAATCTATCAAAACCGTCTTCTTAATTAGTTAAAGCTTTGTTTCTATTAACCATTCGTTATAGTTAACTTTTGTAATTCATTGTATTTATTCGAGGCGTCAATGTGGAACCCAAAAAGATGGCGGCCAAAAAAGTTGGAGCCGCCTCTTGAGATTAGATTTCTTTTTGGTAGCTAATTGCGTTTTATCAAATTAAAGCTATTCTGCCCGCGGCCGAACCGAAAATGATTGATAATGTTTGACGAACACCGGTCCCACTAGTTTTACAGAATAAACTGTTTTGATTCATATTAATGTTGGCCATTTGTCTCGTAGATCATCCCCGGGCAAAGATATTTTGATTTGTCGTTTTATAAATGATGAAAAATAATTTTGGTATTCAGAAGTTCAGCACGCCTATAGCCCGCAGCAAAAAACATAAATAAAATACGTGTTTTACGCTTACAAACACAGCTCTACTTGACTGTACGATAGAGTTTTACTAGCGTTAAAAACTTGAATTGTATAATGTAACATACGTTATGTTTTCATAAAATTTATAGGTACATAGTATATGAAAGGCAGTGCACTGATTGGTGGAAAGACTGTTAAATGTTATTTTATGTAAATCTTCAAATGTTGTTGGAGAAGTTGACCAGTAGCCAGATAAAGCCTCAGGCTATAATATATAATGTATGTACCAAAATCTTGTAGCTACCGGTCTAGATATTACATTAGGGTATCGTATTTTTTATCTCAGCTCTTCTTTTTATTATACCTCTTACATTTTAATATTGAGAAACTGATTGTCCTAATTGCTACAGTTTTTGTGTTGATACTTCATTATAAAATCTTCGTTTTATTGTTACATGGGATGGGAGGTGTTTTGGCAGCGATACTGCTAGAGACAAGAATATAGACTATGTATTATAGCTATATAGGTACTTATGTTTATGGACAATTAATTATAAAATGAATCAACGAGGTTTCTATTAAGTTTGATTTGGTACTTAAGGACACACCTTACTTTTTGGTTTGTACCTATCTACAAAAGCATATCTTTGCGTACAAGCAGATATTAAAACCTGTTTGCTAATTGAATGTTAGATTGCTGATTCTGATTTCTGTGTAGCACCATAATCGCAACAGTTTCCACCCGTTCCTCCAGCCTCACAGCTCGGGCAGCGCGAACGCGGGCAGCCGGCGGTCAGAGGGCAACGCAGCCTCTTCTGGCATCATTTCAATCATTAAGAAGTTCGGCGGCAGACACAAAGCGGTGATTGATGCGCCGTTTACCAGCCGCGGTGGCACCGACCGGTAAAAAACGACGCTTAATTAACTCGTTTGGCACCGCCGCTCATTAGAATTATTAATCAAACCGAGGCGGGGCGATAGCGCGAGTATGATGTATTGAGCTTTGATTACATTAACGCATTTGGCCGGCAGTAATTAAAACCTCTCCGGGATATCCGCGGATGCCGATGAACAAAAGAGCTGTGGTTTAGGCAGCGTCAATTATAACAGTTTTAATGGAAGCAGAAGAAAAATGATTTCGCTAATGCAGGTGCCTCCGCCTATGATTTAATCTAAGTAATCGTCTCTCACCTGCTTAGATAATGTGCAGCTAAAATTGTGAAATGTTTTATTTTATATTAGTACAAGCTGATCGTCAAAGTAAAGGTAAGCATTCTGAGTGAACTGTGACTTTGATCCTCAGTATAAAAGCGCGGATAGAGTAAAGCTTTGATGGAATGGTGGCCAAGGTCAGGCCAAAGAAACCAGGGCCATCCAAAAGCGCGTTGGGTTGATGAAATCGTCAAAGTCGTGGGAAACACTTGGATAAGGGACGTATGGAACCGGGATGTATGGCAGGATTAAGGGGTGCCCTAAACCCAGCATTGAGTGATTCGAGACTGAAATGATGATGATGATAAAACCAGGCTTGCTATTAACTAATTTTGTAAGTTATTCACGAACATTCTCTCTCTGTTAACTGTTAAAGTCTGACAACCAATCTTACCAAGAGGTATCGTCAAACCAGTAACTGGGTTGTGGACGTTAGATAGGCAATCGCTCCATGTAAAATACTGGTATTCAGCTTCATCCGGTTAGACTGGAAGCTGACCCCAACACGGGAAAAGGCAGGCACCTGATTTTACTGTTAACTTGTGAGAACTGGCCATGACCATTTTATGGTGAGATGAACAGACAACATTAGATTCAGGTAACGGTACAGCACAGAAGTTTTTATCCTCGTTACTGCCATCGCATCGGGACCAGCATATTAACCATCTTCAAACATGCCATAAACATTGCTAAAAGAAGATATAATTAAGTAACTGTGAAAATAAGATAACAGCTACCAATAAACTTCTGTAATAAATGCAAATGTTTTGTACGTAGCCTATCTCATGCGAATCTATCTCAATCTATAAATAATAATAAAAACATTGAATGTGAGACATAATTCTACTGCTCGTTAACTTCATAAAGATATAAATCGTTGAAGAAAACCTTTTCCTATTTGTACGTAATTGCTCTTATGGCTTCTTTTGCGATATTAGAAGTATTAACAAGTAATTATTTGATTGTATCTGCGCTAAATTTATTGTTGCCCACGGGCCGTGAGAGACATTTAAAAGGCAAATAGAAAATGCCATAAAAGTTAAAAAGCTTCATAAGTAAGTATTTTACTTTCATTTATTTTATGGCTTTGTCATTACTTTTATTTCAGAAACCTGCCAGCCAATTCGTACTTAATTAGATTACGTTATAGAGCAAGTTGAGGAAATTACAATTAAGTACGTCTATAATGCGTTTAGATATAGTTTAATTAATGTTCAAAGATAATCTTTCATTAATCATTCATTGTCTTAGTTTTGCAATTGTTGATTGCTTTCGTAATCATCTTACTAGTAGGTATACATAATTCAATCTGCACATAAAACAACAAAATCTAACGTTTGGGTGGATTTATATCGTTTCTCATCACGTTATGACTGCTGAAAAGATTAGAATTGAGTTAATTGAGATAGTGACGAATGAAACCCCGGAGGGCATACACACATACATCATCACTAATCAACATACATCATGACTAAGAGGCCTTGACAAAAGTTTAAAAATATTGTTAATAAATGTTGCATGAATTGAGTTTTGGTATTCGGTAGGATCTTAGAGGTACGTACCCCTCTCGAGTACCAAAACTTCAGTAAAAGAGGGTAACCAATTAATTCAGCCATCCGTACAAAGACGAAAAACGAAACGTCACCACTTTCCTTTCTGAATACTTCAAACCATTACCCATTACTGTTTTATATAAACAACATTGTCACGCAAGCTTTCTTCAGTTCTACAAGTATATTCATACGTCGTGTTGTGCTGATCCCCTGGTGGCCCAGCGGTGGGCGTGATGTCCCGGCGAGGCGCGATCTAATCTACGAAGATAACCGAGCCACATAAACTAGCGGCTACGCTGCGCTGACGCACCTAACTGAATGTACGTACGAGTGGGTACTGGAACATTTAATACTGCTTTTTATATTCTGGATAGAGTATTGTGTGTTTTGATTCTACTTGTAAGCTGTGGCGTTATTTCCGAAGGTAACTCTGTTATAGTAACCTCTATGAGAACGAAAAATGCATTTGTGCGATTACTCAAATACCTACGACCCCAACCTAAAACACAGTGTGTCTTCGCCTTCAATTTAATTGTCACTTGCACGATGATATAGAGAAAATTACATTAAGTACTACATATTTTATTACTTTTGTATTTTATTCTTTTTTCTCCTGAATTTTGAGTATATTTTAGATCATATCATGTCATGTGTCATGAGTCTAATAAAAATTCAAGACAAGCATTGATTAATTACGTTTTCACTTAGAAGTACCTAAGGGTTGTTTTCATAAAAAGTTGCTATAAACAATAACTAAAATAAATTGGGGGTTGCTGTTAAACAAATTGGTCATATTGCTTACTAGCTTCTGCCCGCGACTTCATGCGCGTGAAATTTCTTGTTCTAAGATAAAATATGATAGATCTATGACACTCTGTAATACTGAAGCTTCCCATTAGCTAAAGGATTTTTGGAATTGGATTGGTAGTGCCGAAGATTAGGTACTCCCTCCATACAAACTAACCAATTTTTATTTTTAATATTAGTATAGAGCTGCTCTCAAACCGGTGAAGGAAAACATCGTGAAGAAACCGGCATGTCCTAGAACCAAAAATTCGAAACCATGTGACATCTACCAACCCGCACTGGGCCCGCGTGGTGGATTACAGCCCAATCCCTCTCAGATAGAGGCGGCCTGTGTCCCAGCAGTGGAAACATTAAAGGCTGATTATGTTATGTTATTAGTATGGATATAATAAAAACAACTTCACACATGATAAAACAATAATCCAAAGCTCATAACGTTAACACGAAGCATCGCCATCACGTTGCCATCTAATTTGGATTCAGTCATTTTTAGAAAGTTCCAGTATATGTGTGTCAATAAATTAGTTGATTGATGACACAGTTATTAGCCACATTTTATAAATTAGACACGCGTATGTATGTAGGTAAATGAGTGTAGCACCTAATAATAGATTTAATGAGCGCACTCGACGTCCAGCGATGATTTATTGTCCAATATAAATTGGCAATGGAGTAACGAAACACTCATGTAATTGGTTATGCGTGCCTTGTTGAGTGTTACTAATTTCTGCCAGGCTCTATTTCCCAGAGGTATATTTGATTTGGTGAATGCAACTGGCTACTGTGAATAAATCAATCATTACATCTGTCACGTGAAGTCTTCTTTCCTCCTTCGACTTTACTTCCAAAACCGAACCATATGAATATCAACATCTCTTTCAATTATTAATTTCTAAAACTGCATAGAATAGTCGATTTATACTAATTCCTTAATTCAATCATTTATGTACAGTGAAATATACGCACATTATAAAAGCTAACACAAAATTATATACATATTTTTATGTACAATGTATATAAAAAAGGGAGGAGCATAAAGAGAAAGGGCATAAAAAAATTCAGCTGCATCGCTATCAATAAAAAAATACTTCGATAGAGCACATGGTACTTAATTTCGTTGACTTAGGTAATCAATTCGTATGAACTTAGTACTTAATTCGACAGAGAAACAAAACACAGACCAAGGTGATTTTGTTTCTCGCGTTGCGTTTGCGTCTGCGCTGCGGTAGCGTAACGGCTACGCGGCCTGCGTAGCCGTACGCGATGCCTACGCAAGCTACGACGCCTACGCATGCCTACGTTGCGTCTGCGCTGCGGTAGCGTAACGGCTACGCCTGCGTAGCCGTACGCGATGCCTGCGCAAGCTACGACGACTACGCGTGCCTACGTTGCGTCCGCGCTGCGGTAATGTAGCCGCTACGTGGACCTACGCGATGCCTACGCATGCTCCATCGCCTACGCGTGCCTACGATGCGTCTGCGCTACGCTAGCGCAGTGACTACGCGGACCTAAACGCGCTTCCACCGCGGTGCACATCGCAAGTCTACGCGTCGCCTACCTGACATTATTTTATGCGGTGCCTATACGTTACATACCACTAACACCTATGCTGGTAAACGTCTAGTGCGAAGACACTAGAGAAAGCTCTTTTGATACTTTGATAGTTCCATATAATCTAGCATTGCTAATATATCTAGATTTTCCTAGATTTTGATCTTCTAATAATCAGCTTCTGTCTGTACTGAAATCCTTAGTAATGAAGTTCTTACATGATCTTTTATTTTAATTTTTTACATTTAATTCTATAGGTACACACAAAGATAGAAGAGAACAAAGATGAAGATATTCTTTTCGAACATCCACTCCATGAATTCTGCACCCCATTTTAGTCGTATTTCGCCGAAGTATTTCGAAGGAAATTCCTAATCCATTGCTTCGTATGTTTGAAAAATTCATCTGCTTGACAACTAAATAACGTAATGAATATTGTCGAATCGTCACAATAAAAGATATTGCAATTGTTAGTGTGTTACGCAAATACCCCGCTGGTAAAAGTAAACATAAAACAATAATTCATACGACTTTCTTAAAATCAAGAGAAACGACAGATGTCACACTTCGTGCAGGGCAACAAAGGACGGTAATCAAATGTTCGATACAAGAAACGCGTGCACACCTAACCGCAACCCCATGCGAATCCCTACTATATTCATGGGAAAACATACTTATTATCCTTAATATAACGTTCAATTTCGATTGCAGGGGCAATGGTAACAATTCGCAAGTAGTTGATGGATAAACGCAAAACAAAGGACACGCGCTTGTCCTTGTTTTTAACCACACGGGAGGATTCGAAAAGCCTGTGGTCCAACGGTAGGTAACACAACACTTATGATGTTTTAAGCATTTCGCAATGCAATATCATTATTTAAACAGCATTAAATATTCCAGGTCTGTGTCATTTTATGAAAATGACACAGAAGACTGATTGCTATCAAAAGGAAATCTAAGATTATCTTCATCAGTTGAATATTGCAAAATCTTTAAATATTTAGGAATTGGTAGTGACAGGTGCTGAAAAACATATTTACGTATATGATGATATATGTCAATTTGTTCATACCATTTCCCTAACGATTTAAAATTCATGAGCAAAATTATATCTTCAATGTATTCGCGCTACATTGCATTGCAGTGATTCTAAAATATTGCAAAATTTTTCCACAGTTCACAAGGCTAACTGTTAATCCGCTCAAAACAACAGGATAGATGGGCCAATCTCCTGCGCCACCAAATCATGTTCCTGCTAAAAGTGGCGAGGATTGATTAGTATTATCGCATTACGAGGAATTGTCTCGTCTCGCTGAGGACGCAGACGGGAAGTGGCTGTTTATTCTGTTTACCGTGCGGTCATCGCGACATCGCCGCTCGCGCCGCAAGGATCGGTGGATGAGTCTTTTTTAACCGACTTCAAAAAAAGGAGGAGGGTCTCAATTCATTTTTTTTTATGTATGATCAGGCATAACTCCGATATATATTAACGGATTTGCAAAATTCTTTTTTTTTTTTTGTTCGAAAGAGGTTTATTCCGAAATGGTCCCATTTAAATTTCGTAAAGATCTGATGATGAGTTTCGGAGACAGACAACGGAACTCTTTAATAAATAATAAATTTATTTATTTCAGGTAAATAACACCCATTCATAGTGCACGTATAACATCGTACAACGTATAGCATAAATGCCAGCAAATCAACCGCGATTGCTGCTATCGCATATGTATGCATTGTTTACGCAATCACACAACATAACATCACGCCTCTAAAGGGGTACGCAGATGTGTTCAGTATACCACGGTACACCCTCATTTCTGTCTAAGTTGTTATTGGGGTATCTATAATCTTGCAAGTACAGGAAGGGCAACTTGGATACAATTTTTTTTTGCCGCCATTTTGTTTTGGCGACAAATATGACAGTTCTTTCATGAAAATTATTTTGTGTAAATACAGCAAATTTGTTATGAAGCGTTTTACGACTGAACAAAGTGTTTTAGGTAATTTTATTAAAACATTCTACTCAACCCAATCATGTAGGTATTGAGGAAATCTAAGAAAATTGCGGCCAATTTTTGCCTTAGCGGCTAGCAATAACTCGATTAGTAATATTTGAGAAGCATGGCATTGTAACAGATAAAGCAGTTTTCTTACATCAAGTGAATCAGTTGAGCTTAGGAAACATGTGGTTCCAACAAGACGGGGCCACATGTCATACGGCACAAGCCACAATCGAGACATTGAAAAGAATGTTTCCGGGTCGATTAATTTTGAGAAACGGCGACATTGATTGGCCCCCAAGATCCCGGATTTAACAGCTCCTGACTTTTTTTTTTGTGGGGCTATCTAAAGGGATGTGTCTATGCTAACAGGCCAATGAACCTTCAAGATTTAAAACAAAATATCTGAGACACAGTCAATGAAATAACACAGGAAATGTGTGAAAATGTCATGAAAAACGCAGTGAAAAGGGTTCACATCTGCCATGCTGCTAGAGGTGGACATTTGCCTGAGATTATTTTCCATACTGAATTGCCGGCCCTAAATACTATATTTGAATAAAAATACTTAATCATTTTTATATTTCATAGAATAAAATTTAAAAAATAGTGTATACCTCTTATTTGCCCACCCTGTATATGCATGTATGTGGGAAAGTGTAAGAAGAAAACGCGGAACCAACGACACCGACTTCCGAAATTAAAGTTATTTTTCAGTTTGTAGTGTTATTTTTTGGAAGTCGGTTGTTTTTTTTTTTTTAAGTTTTTATTTTAAATCTAGTTTTAATAATACTTGGGTGACAAAAGAGACTTTAGAATCTCCAATCCTCGGAACGGAGTTTTCCTAAAAAAACCCACCATGTAAGTGTCAGTGCATCATTGTGGCTGGATTGGAAATCTTACAAGTAAAGACTGTGACTATTCTATTTTCATATGTCAACTGTCCCACTGATAAAGTAAGGTATACTTTCTCAGTCGTCGACATAATGGCCGGCCCCTGTGGCGTCCTCGCCACAGGGGCGGAGATTTGGGGGATTTGGGTAGGCCTAGATCTAGCAGACAGCAGTGGACCATTTTTGACTAAATGATGATGCTAATGTTGTCTTTTACGAAAAGGTAATATCAGACAAGGCCCTTGTATGAAATCATCAACTCGCACAGAACAAGCGTGTCTCGGTAGGTAGAAGAAAAGGCCTTTGTCCCTTTGTAAACGCTCTTGAATAACAAAAAACATTCGCCGTGTCCGATATTCGGAGCTGCACAACGTGAGTTAATCCCGGCATCGTTAGTCGCAATCAAGTCATTCAGTTCATTACCGCAGTTGCCAGTGCGCCGCCCAGCTCCCGACATGTCGCCGACGATCACGTTCATTGTCACAGGTATTTGGTTTTAAAACTCATTTTTATTTATTATCAGTGTGAATAAGACAAGTGTTAAGCGTTCCTTGACCATTTTATCAACTTTGACTTGTTTTTTCGAGAAATGACGTTTACTCAAGGTCCTAATGTCTAACAATGAATCTTTGTGATCTTTGATTCTGTTAGCCTGAATGTTACCGCACATTCTAGGTTTCCCTGAGGTTTTGCACTACTGGATCTCTAGTCTTAAAGACTCTCTTGTCTCTCTTGTCTTAGCCGGAGAAGACTTGAAGACATATCTAAACGTTACAAACCATTCTATTTGTGTTTGATTGTAGGACTACTTATGTCCATTCTCACTGGAGGTATATGGATGAAGTAGAATTAAAACACAACTGCACAAATCGCAATCAAGTCAATATTTTGGTTTTGGATTTGTGATATTTTGTATTCCAGTGCTAGTACTGAACGCGGCAGTAGACGCCGTCGCACATCACTCGCACGACAAAAGCGAAAGACACGACAAGCCCGAAAAGCACCCATCATGCCAGGAGTTCACTCAGGGCCTCTCGTTCAACGACAGCCAAGCTATCGGCTCCTGGCACCTACTTCACTATAGGACAGAGAAGACCAATGGAGCAGGGGACTCACACTGCGTTCAGTTCAGCTCTGTCAACGATCAGGTATGAATGGTTAGATAATTTAATTTTTATATCAGCCATGCAGCCATTGACAACCAGGAACGAACATTGATAACCAGGCTTGCTTATTGCGTGTTGGCTATTTCCTTCTCCAGTATTTCGGGCATCCTGTAAATTGTTTTTGTGACTTATAGATTAACCTGTATACTTCCCAGGTTTTGAACTCGATACCTGGAGCATAAAACTCTAGTTTATAAACCTTTAACTTTATGTAATTCTATGGTAAGTTGTCTGTTTTACTTTGTTGACTGTCGGTTACAACAAAGGTCAACCAATTATAGGTCTTCACAAGAATCTTGCGTAGTATCGTTTATCTAATAAATACGCAATTCTCCCACTCAGTCCCGTCGCATAATTTGTACAACTATGTTTGGTTTCTCGAGACAGACTAACCCTGCAAAAACTTAAGTATGACGAAAATGATCTTGTTTTACCTGTGTGAATGATGATATGGTTAGAAAGGGGGTAACTGCCGAGATGACGACTAATAGAGTATGGAAGAAAAATACATGTTGCGCCGACCCCAAATAAATTGGGATAAGAGCAAGAGAATGATTATGGTGGTATCTTAGTTTACCTAACTTCCCCATCTACTAGGACATGAGATTTGAGAGTCCAATGATTTTATCAACCAAACTCTTGGCAGTCGGATAGGTATTAAGTATAGGTACTTCATTATTTTTATTTGAATTAATAGGAACGAAAGGACCTGAAGGAGTTGCTTGGAAAATTCGTAGAGAACCTAAAATGGGAGAACCTGGTTCTGAAAATGCAGATCCCGTGTGCAAATCTGAACACCAACAAGACACGTGACTATTACCTGGAGAAACTTGAGGGTGATGGATCCTACAGGACTTTGCAGATGCCTCCATCTACAGGTACAAATTGACACAATAGAATTCGATGACATTATGTTATGAAAAAGTATATATTTGGCCCCATTTGGACAGAAGGATGTTTCATTCTGATCCTGCGTTTGAAAGTCTCGTGATAGTTTTTACCTACTACAGCAGTTATTTATAAGTGTGTGTGTGTGTGTTCGCCTATATGTAAGAGTTGTATATTATAATCAGTTGCAGGTTTGAATTCCTTTATAAAAATACAACTTCGTTGATTTCGAGCAGGTGATTGGGTAATCATTATGATGACTACACCTGTCTTTATTGTATTGTGAAGCGCGTGGGGAACGCAACAAACTAAAAAAATATAGCAACTAATTAATAAAACATTAACTATGCCGCAGCTAAACTAGACCTGGCAGAATTCCACCGCTACCCGATGCGACTAAAGGTCATCGAAGGGCAGTACCTTGGCATGATGGACTGTCATGAGAAGTTCGTCTTCATCCTCGGCAAGCAGCCCCCGGAAGGCAAGGAAATTGACGAGAAACTCAAGAAGATGATCGAGGTCTACTGGCCAGAGGAACTGTAACCTAACTAGCTCATATTTTATTTAAGAAGGAACATAATTATTTAGTCTTTTTATACTACGTATATCCTAATAGTAAATAAAATCCCCACTTTTATTCTCGACTAGGTAATACGTTTGGTTGATTAATTTATTGCAATAATTGGCATATGATTTGGTGAAACTTGACTATTCGATTAAAAAAATAATAGCATAATGAGTGTAACTTATTTCGCGCCATTAGATCTTTATACCTTACTTGTATACCTGTCATGGATTTTAATGTTAGAGGGCTTTGCACCAGTAAACCACGTGTAAGACATATTTCCAAAAAATGTACTAACATTTAATCGCCAACCTACTTTGCGTGATATTACAAATCTGTGTTCAATACAACTGCATGACACACGATATATAAACAATAATAAATATAATTACTGTACTATTTCCGGCAGGTTTAGAAAATTAGTATCGAAATAATCACAAAACCAACGAACCCATTACTTTGGAAGTCACCCCACTGCGCAACCCCTGCGTTCTAAAGCACCACTCAAATTAAGTGTGGCTCGATCAACAGTCATTTTCGGTTACAATTAACCACACATTTGAGTGAAAAGTCAACCACCCACTCCAATTGATTTATTGTGTTCTACGAGTTCCGCCATTTTGTGGCGGATGTGTGTTGCAACTAATTGTTATTCACTAGAAGCGGTATTTTATGATCCTTAAAATTATTAGGATATTTTTGCTAATGATTACGATGCCTTAGTATGGGTACAGCCATGAAAAAGAAAGTCGAAGTTTTTATAATCAACATAGAGTTTTCGCTGAAAAAAAAACTAGACTTTTCCATCTGTTCCTTTAAAACTACGAATAAAAAAAAATCAACAATCTATTTGGCAATCGTGTTGGTTATGGTAGTAGTAATAGACACCTATTTGGTATTTCAAGACGGCATTGAAGGTCTATTTAAAGGTTTTAGGTTTAGTGGTAGAATTTACGTTCAATTTCGATGATGGAAAGAAATACCTAGAATGTCTAAATTAGAAAATTGAGGACCTAAATATGGAGGACGATAAATGGATCATAATGAAGGCCAAATCAATAATTTTGTGAAAATGTTGTAAATAGGTAGTAGTTTACAAAAATTAATTAAGTAGGTACCTACTTAGTTGAAAAAATAGGTCCTGCAAAGGAAGTGTAGGAGAACTTCTTTTTCATCACTAATATTACTTCCGGTTCGAAGTACGCTTACGAAAGGCACAAAAGTACGCCAGTCAATTCCATACGAACGTGCACGATGTCGCATGTCGTGTGCCACGAAGGGTGCAACGCTGTTCATTTGTCTAAACGCAGTAGCGTTTTGAAGGGCCCTACGCGGGGGCTGGGAAAGTGTTGCACTTTACAAAAAGTTAAATCGCTCTTCGAACGTACGAGTGGCCCTGCCTGTTTCGGTAACCGTCGAACTTTTGTTTAATGACTAGTACTTGACTCCATTTCACTATTAAATGACGTTGTATACAAACCCATGTAGGTATGTTAGACTCTATTAGGCACCCACACATTGCTCTAAAGTTCAGCGTATATGGTATCACAACTATTATTTTATACAGTAACTTCTAACATTACTGTGTAGGAGTTAATTCGTACGAAGCAAAACCATCAAATACAATGTAATCACTTTGTAAGTTTTTAAATTACCTACACTCTCCTCGAGTTATTATATCGAATTCGACATCAATCCTTGGTCACGTCGCGGTCGTATTATTAAAAGTTCAAATAGTAATAACCGCTAAATAAAGCTGATATGAATCTAAAGAGAAGAAATAACAATAAAGAATGTAATTTCAGGCTGTTCGGGGACTCTATCGATGGCAAACTTTTTCAATTACTGTAGCAGGGCATAATTATCGTAACAGCGAAATAATAATTGTAATTACATGTCAGCCTACTGTTAGAGGAAGTATCCCCTACCACAAATGAGAAATGAATGTGAATTTTAATCTGAAACAAATAAGTATAAAATTGATGCAATTTTTAGAAAAGTTCATGTTGTAGTTTTTGGTAAGCAGATTAAGTGAAGCAATCGAACTAGTGCCATTAGCCAATTCGGAAAAATGCATTGTTAGCAGCTACTTATGTGTATAATGGAATGGATTGCTCATAAATAGTTTAAACGTTCCAATTTTCCGTCATTCGCGCTATAAATTAATGTGTGCAACACACGAGCAGCGCGGCGGGGCCTGTGGCGTGATTGAGCCGCCGTTTACCGCGCTACACACCTGTAATTACTACATATACTATCTTGCATGTTAATTGTTGGGAAAATTTGGAACGAATGTAATGAGCGAGGGTGACTTTCTGACTTGTGGGAACTCGCCTATTGCCAATTAAATTAGACAACTGTTTAATTATATCTCTACCAATTCTTACTGCCGCTAATTTGAGGCCCATGTAACTGTCACCCGCACTAGCAGTGAACTAATTAAGGATAGTTATATACGAATTATTAGACGTTTTTACAACGTGGGGAGTGATTTAATAAGTTGGTAATGTTACAGAAATGAGCTGATTTTATTTAATTGGAGACCGTTAAACGTGGAATTATGTAAAAAAAAAAATATTTAATGCTTTATTTTTCTTCGTTCTTTTTAAAAATTGGTCAAGTGATTTTGTTTGTAATGTTAGTTTACCAACGTTTTTAGGGCGTCCAGCAAACAATCTGCCCTGCAAGTCGGTCATGCATTGAAACAAGGGGTTATTCTTTAAATCGGAAAGAATATTAGGAAAGTAAGTAAGGAGGTATTTATCGGTTTGAGTTACGCGCAGCTAGAACACACAACAAGAAGGTCTAATGTTAGTTCACAAACTAGACTATACGAAAACGCAATGAACGGCCACCGTAGGCGCGGGCCTGCGGGCGGAGAGCAATGGGTAGCTCACCGCCCGATCAGGACCAGGCTCGTGCCGGACGGCGCGTAAGTGTTCCACGCGCACCTCAAAGAGATGTCAGCATAATCCGAGGGGCCCCTTAGGGCCGAAGCCTGCCGGGTCAGCGGGATTGTCCGAAAGGGTTACCGCTACCCCGGAACATAAAGGGCGAAGGAAGGAACATGGGTGGGTTTTAGTCAGTAAGAGTCTGACACTCCCTTCCGCTCCACCCAGAGCGGGAGCGGTCATTTGATAATTTCCCACCAGAAAAAAAAAAAAAAAAGTGCTACGTAAGATCCCCATGCCAGTATAGTAAAGTAAACAGAACAAACCTACGGCCGCTCGTTAGATAAACATGCACTAGGGTTGCCCACTGACTGTTTCTCTTAGGTTGTAACTGTACTTTATAAGTGTGACAAAATTTAATGATGGGAGAGCATTCTTTTTAAAACCTTGCCTTTTGTTGAACCTAATATTTCCTGTACATTAAAATTTTATCAGAAATCGGGTAGCTTCTAGTGAACCGTTTATTTGCGATATCATCTCGGCATAACCGCACATTTGGATAGTCTGAATTTTTGTTCGAAGTGTATCGGTTCGGCCAATTTGTATGAAGACGTAATACTGATTAGGTACTTTATTATACTGTCCCCATAACAATGTCACTAAGCAAGTTTTTATGTAACGTAGGTATATAAGTATGTACTTACCTAACTATACTTTAACTTTAGATCTAGATTTGCCCTAGAAAGGTACAATTGGTGACCCGAGATCCTAAGTATCCACTACCTAACTCATATCTAGGTACATCATACCTATATCATGTAGGTACCTACATATCTAAACAAGTCAAAAAAAATTACGTACTTCCTGGTATATTTAAAACATGACGAAAATAAACTTGTAAAACACAGTTCGTTAAGGTAACGTTTAGTAGCGTTATGCAAAGCTCCGTCGGTACAGCACCGTTTAGCACTCGTAGTAAATTCCTCGGATTTGCATAGCTAATCGGCTGGTTAGCTACACGCACGCCTGCGATAAGGGAAATATGCTGTTCAATGATTTATATTCGGCACTTCGTAGGTATTAAGTAGGTACATTTATTAGACATAACAAGGCAATTTGTAGCTTTCGTGGTAATTAATGCAGGCTTAACATGGTAAAGTAAATGTTACGACTTTCTTTAGGAGTTTTCATTCATTATGTTCTACGAGTAACTTAGGACTACCCGGAACTAACAACTGATAACGTTTTTCAATAACGACAAAAGAAATCCAATCAAATTCAAATCCATTATAACGCCTATAACAAGACTTTTCAATATTACACCGTAGATCTGATGATAGGCACGGCAATCAACAACAAACGACTGACTACGACAATTTTCTCTCTAATTTTCGTTAGTAATAGCATATGAAATACAATCTTTCGGGTAACAATCCGAGACTAAGTGCAGCCGAATGTTTCCGCTGGTCCCGTCTCCGCGGCCATTACGAGACGACGCCGATACAATTACCAGCCACTGAATAATTTGATAGGGAAAATGATTGATACAACAATCACACGTAATCAGAATCGTGTCGGTGCGATTAGGCCCCCGCGGCCCGCGACAGAGGGCGCCGCGCCGCCACAAACCCGACAATTGCTCACCGACGATTTAATCAAGTGCCCGTTCCTAATGGCTTTCTCTCTTCATTAAATTGTAATAATGGACACTGTTTTTGTCTTTGCGGTGGATACTGGGCGGGGCCAACTTAATGCAGCTAATGATCTCTACCTACCAACCTCCTGAGGTTTTTGAGAACAAAGCTGCCTACCGTTATGTTCAAAAATATTTTATTGCCTAATACCTAATTGCCTTACCTTCGAAACCTAAATACGTCTTGACGTGCAAAAACAACTTTGATGTGTATCTGAGTCACATTAGCACCTAAATCATGATTTTCATCACAGCTAAGTTTTTTAAAGCTACCTAATTTATGCTGAAGAACTAGCTTGTTTTCGGAAACGTTTTCACGTAGTTAAACGTGCTACCCGACATGCGATTTGACAATTAGCGAGAACATTCAGGGGTGGGAACAATAAAAATAAAGTTAGTCTACAAAAAATTAAGCGTCCACTCAAAAACAGATTGAATAAATTCTTTGTAACGCAAATTTTCTTGTATGCCAAGCAAGACGCTCACTAAGCTTTCGCCGGGGGTCGAAATACGCCCCTTCAGGAAACACTCGAACGCTATTTTATACGTAGGATGTGATAGGTTTAGATTGTACAATACAGACTAGGTACCAATTTACTTACCTATTTTTTATGCATGCTGTAATTTCCATACTATGTACATAAGTAGTTTATCAGCCATCTTGTTACCATAACACAAGCATTAGGTTGCTTAGCTTGGGACAAATGGTGCTGTGTGAAATGTCCAGGGATTTATTATTTATTTTTTTATTTATTTTATTTATAGGTATTTGGGCCTTGAGCGGAAAGAAATAATTTCCCGGCCATACTTAGATCCACTGGATCATGCACATAGTTGAGTAGGTATTTAAACTAAATCTATAGACAAATATGTGTACTTACCTAAACTACGTACCTAAGTATATACATAAAAAAGATTATAGCTGTTTACTCCCAAAACGTGGACACCGACAGTCGGGCTGGTCCACAAATATAAGGTCGCTCAGCGCAGTCAGCGCGCTATGAGCTGCGAGCGAGTGAGCTATGCTAGTTTCTTTAGAGGATAAAATCAGAATCAGAAACGAAGTCATCAGGAAAAGAACCGGAGTTACCGACATAGCTGGCAGCGGGCTAATTGCGTAACACACTAATAGTAGCAATGGGTTTCATTTTGACAGTTCAACAACATTCATTGCGTTATTTACGTTATTGAGCAGAGACATTTCTCGAACATATGAAGCAACGGATTAGCGATATCCTTCAAAATGATTCAGATTGATATTGATATTATGTTACGCAATTAGGGTGCAGAGTAAGAAAGCTGAAGTGGCAGTGCGCTGGCCATGTTTGTCGAAGAACCGATGGCCGTTGGAGCAGACGAGTCCTGGAATGCAGATCGCAGATCGGCAAGCGTAGTGTGGGACGCCCCCAAGCTAGATGGACAGACGACCTCAAAAAGGTGGCTGGGATAGACTGGATGCGGAAGGCGCAGGACAGGGTGCTGTAGCGCAGCATGGGAGAGGCGTATGTCCAGCACTGGACTACGATAGGCTGAGTTAATTGATTGATATGGACTAACTACCTCGATGGTCTAGTGGGCTGCTGAACAAGCGCGACTACTGTCAGTAAGTCCTACCTAGATACAATTCCCAAGCTGGGCAAAGTGTTATTATTGAGTAAGTATTTCCATCAGGAATAATACAGTAAAAGCCGGATCTGTTGTGAAGTATGCGAGTAGATAGGTAAGGGCGGCCGGAGTTACAATTAACAGAGGATTTTTTCTAAAACTTTACACTACAAATCTTGCCTAAATATTTAATAACAGCTGAACCATGCCTTAACACTTGCAAGCAGCGATCGGTGACCGTACATACTTATTATGTTAACAATTATTTGTAACCCTATGCAGATGCACACTGAGATGTTTCTAGGTGATAGTCATTTTTATTTTTATGACCTACCTACCTGTACCTACGTACCTATTCTCTTATAGATTATTTTTAAATAGGTATGTGGTTGCAAGTTTGTAGGCACTTAATCCAAAATCTTATTGTAATTGATAGGTACTTTGTATACCTACTATTGATTTGATTTTGAAAGAGGATTGAAGATTTTTATATGGCCTACCTACTATCGCATCATTTTATTTTCTTTTTTCAAAATGGCGGCCACGGACCTTCACAGCCCTTTCTCTTTTTATCTAACATAAAACAGATAAATGAGATTCAGATCTTATTCTAGGATATTTATCTTATAGGTCCTAATTATAGATTGAATCGTTGGTTTAGATCTACTCTAGTGGTCGCAAGAGAACCAGCTGAGCAGGACAGGAAGCAGCCCTGAATTTCCGCCTACGCCTGCAAGGCCCCGGCCTAGGGGCCCACACCTACCCCGCTTCCACGACCAGGTATGTGCCTTGCCTGCCTGATGGGGGATGATAAAAAAATATTTTCTGTACGTAGGTACCTACTAGTGCAATTTGCAAAATTTCCAGAATGGCTTTGAGACCTCAAATGCTAAGTGCCAAGGGGCCCTGACTTTATAAGTCCAGGCCTGACAGGAAGTTCTGATTCGATCACCTTAGTGGCCCTTATCATTATCTTATGGGTTTAAAAAAAGTTCAGTAGCAGCCTGGAGTCCTGAATTTGTAACCGACTAATGAATGATAATAGGCTCGAGTCCCTATTAGGTAGGATTTACGTATAATGTAATTGGCAAAATGTACTAAGCATTTCTTTAAACTTATACTGGTCATACCAAAGCACATATTTTTACACGTGCCTGAACTTTCCTAATAACCTAGTGATCGAGTAGGTGGTAGAACTCCTAGTCAAAGAGTTCGTTCCAGGAAGTGCTGATGTTCCATTTTGAAGAGTATTGCCGCCGACGATTAATTCATTCCATTAATTGAATGTTTAGAATTAATCGTCGTCGTCAACTATTACAAACATAGATAAAGTGAGTTATCATTTCACTTGATGCTAAATGACACTTTTGACAACTCACTTCAAGCTCACTTCTCCTAAGTTTTCACGGTGAGATTGTTACAGAATGGCTCAGCAGGAGTCGCTCTTTTTTGTCAAGAAATGGTGCAATCACAGTCGAGATGGTGTCGTAAATGGCTCACCAAGATGCAGCCGCTTACACTAATATCATCTCGTATTCCCACTAGCCTGATCACAACTCCCTACTTTTGTAAGCGTGGTAAGTGATGCGTTGACGTTATTCTCAACAATCACGGTTTAGTTTACTAAGGGCTGATTTTTCAATCATCTGATAACTTTATGCAAGGAATAATTATGAAATTTTAACAATTGTTTCATACGAGTAGGTACCATGATTGAAAAATCAGCCCTTAAACGGATATAAAAAGTAGACAAGCTGCCATGCTTTGACGTTACGTGCCCTTTCATTACGTTTTCTTACTTGTAGCAATTTATTTTTTATTTTATTCAGTTGCCCATAGAAAGTTGTCATGACAAAACATTTATTCACTATAACCACAACATAAGTTCTGCAAAAATATTTGCAATAATAAATTCGGTTCTGATGTGATCATAATATATCAACTTTTACGATCGTTTACATTTTAGCAAATATATTTACAGTTATTGCTACAACTGAAACCATTCGGGCCGTTAACCCTTTCAAAAACTTCCAAACTTCGATAATGGGGCCTATAATGATGAATAGTGCTGTGCTTTACGAGGGAAAATAAACAAGATATATGTTTTTATTTACACATTTATTACAGTTGCATACAACAGTACACAAGTATAAACAGGTCTATAATAATATTTATACATTTATATACATGTAATAACCTGGCGCGGGACCAAGAGGCTAAAGGAATGTATGACAACTAAAATATTTTCCTAGAAAACAAAACTACACAAATTGGGATTCGATTAAAATAAAGTAAAAGATAAAGCTTGACTAGTCTTAAGGCACGTACAGACATGAAAATACATCGGATAAGTCAGTTTATAAATGCTCTGTCTGTACATAGAAATCTCTTTGAACTCGATGCATAATCCCTCATTGCTCACGTGCCAGGTTTTAATACTAAATGCCACAATAACACGATAACATGTGAAACAGGTCATTTCTACTTGAAGGCGCAACCTTTTTATTGAGTAGCCTCTTCTATCACAAACATGCCAATATCCTACTTATAATATCAGTCGAAATCCGACAGCTTGCTTGCTACACACTTAGTTCCAGCACAAGGACATTCAAAATGTATTTTAACATCGAAACCAAATACAAGAATTTCATTATTTGTTAAATTGAATATAGATCATCATAACATGTGTCATTACTAATCATTACTTTACATACGTACATCTAAAAGATCGCGTGCTAGTGCTGTAAAATTACAATCATGAAATCTAGGTACAGACACAATCTAATAGCTTTCCTTGATTAACATGAGACTAACACAATTTTCATAGTTATAATTTGAACAATTTAGACACAAAGGCACGCTGGTAGCGCAAAGCGCGATCGATATTTAGTATTTCAGTAACTTAGTACATTAGTTCATAAAAGTTCCTCACCTTAACTACAACAATTACATTACGCATTCAGCAAGCGCTCGTTTATTTATGGGATCGTATTAGGACGATAAAAAAATTCAACTACCTTGTAATAAATTATAAATGTAAATATACGAATTTCATAGACTCAAAGTCATTAGACAATGCTAAGCATTAAATAATTGAAAGCAATATAGGTACACAGTAGGGAACATATTTACATTGACGCTTAGTATCACAAGATGGCGGCGAAGATCAGGCGTGTTCAAAATGGCCGCCCGTTCTGCGGCCGCTCAGGCAGCTTCGGCGGCATGTTCGGCACCGGGCGGCTATCGACATACAACGTTTATATTAAAATCTGCTTCACCAACAAAACGATACAATGCTCATATTATTTACAGTGATATCTAAATACGCAGGAAATGTATAATGATAGTTAAGACAAATAAATGTGTGGACCTTGCCACGGGGAAATTAGAATGACAATGAAAAGGTTTTGTTAGTACGCAGTCACATTCATAAGCATAAAGCAAAATGGGAAGCGAAATATACGCACAATATCATGCACCGTCATAAGGGGTTTTATGGATAATTATAAAATGTTAAATGCTTTCCGAATACAGAAGTATGTTCATGTCACCATGCTACTATTTCAAATAAAAGAGCAACGCATTAAATTACGTCCTTAATATGTACACAGGATTTCACGTATTAATGGCATGCAACAATACCTAGAACCGATACTTATCGCAAGCACAATCCTACGTAACGGTTCAGCAAGTAGGTAAATATTTCAATAAGAACAAAATTTCGTATACGTCATGTAATTTTTGTGACTAAAAAAACTTCTAGGAAGTCAGATAATCCAGTATCTGCCTCTCGAAAGTTTCTTTAGTAGTAGTTTATTCAACAGCACTTATAACACAAGTTATAATAATTTAAAGAAAAAAAAATGTTTCGGAAAAATTTAAGGCCCTCTTAAAGAGAGGAGGCGTGTCCCAGCTGTAAAGTAAAGAAAGCATTATAGGCCGATTATATAAATAATCGGCTTATAATGCTTTCTTTACTGATGTTCTCGCATATTATATAAATAATATGCAAGAACATCAGTTTTTACTAGCTTTTAAATGCACCGTGTATATTAAAACAAGTACTATAGTCGAATACTGAAATAAAAAAGCAAACAAATTCTTATTGAAATATTTCTAACATTATTCAAACTCAGCTTACCTAATATTACATCCTGCAGATATTAATATCCGAAACTGTTAGTAACATAGTGAAGCCAATGGGCATTATGTTTGCCAAAACTACTGGAATAAATCAAACGTCTTTAGTACACATATAGCATTTAATTACTCTATTTATACAGCATAAGATTAACAATATTCATAAACTATATCAAATCCAACAATCACTGCCTATACCTTTTTCGATGGTACTAACGCTATTAACAAGGTAGAGAGAGCAAAACGTTTAATGATCGATTACTTTTGTATAGTTTCCAGCTAATATCGATAGAGCAATGAGTATAGCTATAGCGTTTAACACTTCATTACGTGTAGGAACTCGGTTAGCCGACGCCGGCGCATCGCTCGCGCCGCACGATGATCCTCTTGTCTCACCGCACCTCCGCTCACATGCCAGTTAAACATTGTCAGTGGTACCACTCTATCATAATATGTTTTGCAATGCCACTAACATGGTGTAACTATCGATTCTTTGCGAATTACTGATGCTCGCAATCGTTAACGATGAAAAGTGGATGCAAGATGATTCAAGATTAAAATATCGATAAGCTTTATTTAATATTTTTAATAACGAATTCATATTGTATCACCATCAATAAAATGTTCTAATAATTGACCAAAGGTATTGCTAACAGCAACAATATACGAGACAACTTCTTTGGTCTTATCCAATATAAGTACAATTAATTTTACATACAAACTTTACTCGATATATCATTACGAGTTCATAAGTAACTTGTTACCAGTGTCACTAGATACCAGAGTATACTGACATAGTTGTAAATATACAACAACAATCAAGCAGGGTATAATTTAGAGTAAATGCATTAACGTTAAATACGCATCGTCGCTACTGGAGACGGAAAGAGATTAGACGAGCGAGTCAAAGTTCTAAACTACTGTAACACCTAGACACTGACGTGAGTAGATACATGTTGCAACGACTGTTCCTACGCAGCTAGTTCTACGCGACAATGGTGCGGCAACATCAACAAACTGTAATCTTGACTTTACATAGTGTACAAACAACTCTACCACATTACAAAACAATATGATATGCTCGAGAACTCCCAACCGAACTCCGGGAGCCCGTAATGCCCTTCGCGAAACAATTCAACTACGAAATCCCAATATACACCTATATTAAGCCACTGAATGTAACATTTACAATTAATCGTAACATAAATTTAATTACATCATTAAGTAAGTATAATTAAAGTAATACGCAACCCGCGGCGCCTCCGCGCTCCAGTATACGTACATATGCATCATTGCACATGATCATGAAGCGCTGTGAAACAATACCTTGTCTACAGTTAATACTGAACAATTTAGTCGTTTTATAATTTTGACGCTATACATTATTAAGTTTTTGTTGTATATCTTTGGGTAACAACCCTAATTAAATAATTATAACCTAAATTCCATTACATATAGCAAGATATACGAAGAGTGTAGATAAGTCTGCAAGTGTTCAATGTGATCATTGGCGGGGTTTTACCGTTTAAATTTTATTGAACATTGCAAACGCATCTGCTCGTATTGAAATATAACCATTGGAATGTACTCAGAAAAACTATGCCACGAAATTGGTAACAATATATGATTTCTCATTATGGGTATTTTATATTATTTTGGATACAACGTTTTATAGCATGTGTGATTGTGTGATCTCCGTGATTTCTTTGATATTGTGATGTTTGAGCAAAACCTGAATAGAAGTCAGTTTTGAGCAACTAATTGCACTGGATCGAATATAAGTAATGAAGTTTCTAAGCTAACACATTTAAATACATAAAATGATATAACCCTACGGTAACGTTGGTTATGTATCACAAGCAGAGTTTATGTGCAGCGTACAGTGTTACACAGGCACACTGGATTACATTTACGTCTGGACGAAAAGCAATGTAACACAACACTGCGTTCTATACCCACGTACAAGAGGTTTAGTTCACACTAAACGTTCAAGCGGTTAAACAATGTGCTCTGAAAATGCTTGGATAAAGTTAACTTGTAAAACATCATAAGCAACAGAAAATCTCATAACCTCTAAAACATCGCTTAAAGATTCGAGAATAACGCTTAGGGAGTAACAACTAACATACAATTCGAAATATATTATAGAATGTTATCTAAGCGATGTTTTAAATTGAATACATTTTTAATGCGTGTTCAATCATTTACAGAAGTTTTTATATCAAGAAGAGAAATGGTTACTAACACAGACCTTATTTGTAACAAACGTAGTCACTTCGAATAAATTCATGGTTCATTATTAACCTAATTCTAAATAAATGTATCCAACTAAAAAAGCTTCTACTGGTTCACACATTTTCAAACATGTTTTAATTTTCTAATGAGAAAATAGTGTGATACCGCATGTCATGTCATGTTGGGCAGTGGGGATAACAACATTGATATGTCCGTGGGGCTGTATATGTGTACTAGGAATGTCAATACTGATATGTGTCAGTGTATGGGAGACAGCGACTGCGAAGTGACAACGTTTCCAACAAATGTGTGGCAATACAGTCGTAACGGACAACATTGTCGTGTTTACTTGAATCTGGCGAAGGCGGAGCTGAGTTCGTTGATGGCGGCGTTGGTGACGGCCTGGCCGACGGCCTGGTTGACTTGCTGGCGCATGTGCGGCGGCATCTGGTTGTACACGGCGCCCGCCGCAGGCAGCGCTCCACTCGGCCTCCTATTTGGTTTATTGGGAACATTTCCTTTTCAAACATGACAAAACATACACAAGCAAAATGAGGGGGCATGGATTTTAGATGATTGTTAGTAACTAGTCTCACAAATATCAATTAAACACTTTTCCGACGGATGGCAACATACAACGGTTACCTTTTAGTTACCGTATTTAGTTATTTTTACAATAGAACACGAGCTACTTCAATATACACACAGACAACTTGGTTACATACAGGGAGGAAGTAAGTGCGTAAAGTTAAATCGGTAAGTGAATTTTCTAAAGCTGTCACAGCTTCTCTGTAAGACATTTCGGAGTAACGTAACCGCCATAATAATGCAAGTCTCGTGTTGAAAGTGATGACATAATACTGGCACACAACTCTTACAGGGTAACTGTGAATGTAATAATTAACACAGATCACTAATTAACTTCACATCACAATCACTTTATCAAGAGTAAATCCATCTCTACGGTATTTATTTAATGCATTGAAATCGTAATAATTGGAATTTAGTTGCTAAACATTTATTATTCATTCGCATTTCATCAGAATAGATTAAAGCAGAAACACACAGTAGGCTAAGATTTAATTGTAAAGTGTACTAATTGTCGAGTAGCAACTTGACTACCATGTAGCATATTTGTGGTGGCAATAAAAGAAACGATTTAGTTACATGACCACGATAACGATATTATTAAAATCATGAAGATCACACAAATTAGGGCACAAAACATGCGGAGCTTCGATATTATTAACACATTGGAAAAGTGAAACTTAACATATCATGAATATAACACCTTTTTGTTAATTACACCAAAAACCAAGAAGTAAATCAGTTAGCCTCTCCGTTTAGCTGATTCTCGTCACACAAATATTGAAAGTAACTAGTCTTGCATAGACATTTATTAACGTAATAATATCATCGATTTTGTATATGTGGAATATGTATCGGTCTGTGGGCAGCCTGTACTGTTCGATGAGTACACAACCAGTTTCATCAAAAATATAACATTCGGAAAGTTATGGAATAAAAATATATCTAAATAAAATTTTCAACGTACATAAAATAGGTTTTGTCTTACGAAAGGCTGCCGGCAGAGGATTCATAAGTAGATAATTAATTATCTTTAATTTGTATTCTACCAAAAGGTAATAATAAATTCCACTATTATTAATAATTTTATGGAAGCAACATTTCTTTTTTCATACGTATCATAAGTATTGATCATTTACATGACTAATAATAATATTGTATATAACATATGTATAATTTATTTATAAATTTGTCGATATTTGCTAACTTACTACAATCTCGTCATAGATCCATGGGATCTTAGAAGAAGAAGAAGAAGAAGAAGAAAGGAATCGTGCTGATAAGAGATAACTTTGTCACGCAATGTTCGTCGACTACAACAATATGTTAGGGTTTACGCGGGCTGGTATATTGATGTGAATGTGTAATAAGTTAACAAGTTCGTAGTTAGTGCCTTACGTCGATACGTAACTTATGTTAGTAAGTTAGTGCGCGCGCCGGGCCGCTTAACGCCGCCTGCGAACACATATACACACTGCCTCACTCTGCATACTTCATTTATCTATATTAGTACAACTACACCTCAGAAAATTAAACACATCCCGAAATATAACAATCCATGTTCCCAAACCATTAGTTTCTTTATGGATTTATTTAATAACGTGCATATGTAATGCATAGTCAAACTTACGTTAATAGATACTAGTATATAAAGCAAAATACGTGTTTACTGCAAATTATGGCTGTTACATCACCCACACAAATGCCTCCTATTGTACTAAAGCAAAGCTCACACACCAACAGTGCCGCCGCAATAATAATTAATATAATGTATGCAATATGGCATATTGATACAAGGTTGGAGAACAATCATCACGTCCATCGTGTGTACTTTAAAACTTCAAACAACGAATGCAACCTACTTTTCCCCTCGAACATTATTATTATTATATTTTATTGTACCGACCTCTAACATCGGCTAAGAGTAGCCTCCGAAAAGTAAACTAACATGAAGTGCGTTCCCATTTTGTATGGGGTGACGGATATCGATTTTGGAGACTATTCCAGTTAAGTGACAAAGGACAAGTAACTTAAACCTAATCGGAGGCTACGCTATATGTACTTTCCAGAAAAAGGATTTCCTGAGAACAGTAGGGTCATACTCACGTGGGAACAAGCGGCGCGGGCAGGCCGGGCTGCTGGGGCGCGGGCCGGCCGCTGGGGGGCGCGGGCGCGCCGCCGCCGGGGCGCGACGGCAGCGGGGGCGCGGGCCGCCCGGCGCCGCCCGGCGGCGGGGGCGCGCCGCGGCTGCCCATCGAGCCTGAGAAGTCACCCCCTTCTTAACTCGGCGTGTTCGCCTTTCAGTGCATTCATAAATCAATTGGTGAAGTGCCGACAACGAATTGCCGACACTGTGGTTCCCATTCGGATTCTGCATGCAGCTGAAGGCGGCTCTCGATTAATTACCATAAAAGGACTCAAGACTCAGAACTCTTGACAGTACGACTCGAGTCTCCCTAAGCCAGGAGACTTAGAGAGTTGAGCGTCAAACGGAGATCCGAATGAGATCATAACAGCCACACGTACTATCTACTCAAGAGCCACGTCGAATATTGTAAAACGAGGAATTTCGGCAGCTTTATCAGCAACTGCGCGTTGCATATCTTGCAGCTGGATGTAAAAAACCTCATCAATAAGACGTCATCAGTTCTTACACCAACGCAAGTTTTCGTAGGTGGGATCAGCACTAACCTTGTTGCGCAGGCGCAGCGCGGCGCGGGCCGCCGGGCGAGGGCGGCGACAGGCGCGGGTTGCCGTCGAGGCGCTCGAGGCGGCTCTCGAGCCAGTCGTTCTTGACGGGCGGCGGCACGGGCGTGCTCACGGTCGCCATGGAGACGTCGCCGATGATCCGCAATGCTTCTTTGCATGCGTGGTACATGCGCAGCATTTCTTCGCGTTTTAGGGCTTCCTCGGGAGACTCTTCCATCATTTGTGACTGCAAACATAAAGAACAAGTATAATAAACATTGCCACAGGTGAAACCAGATGTTGATCAGATCTTAAAATTGGGACTAAAACATTCAATCCTTACCTGATCGCCGGAAGCATAGAGATGTGCAAGCAGCTCCCCGTTGATAAAGTCTTTGGCATTATTGATGATCATCATCATGATGGTCTTGGGTACGAGATCCCGTGTCGTCTTGGTCACGATACGCATGTACGAGTCCACCAGGTTCCTGATGGTCTCCACCTGTCGCTCCAGCTGAGGGTCCATGCTACTTGTGCCTGAGCTGTCCGAACTCTGAAAACAGAATTTTCTTCATACAGTAATATCTTTAATTGTATGTTAATTAGATTTCTTGAGTTCCCGACGCCGTAGTGAAGATTACCACTTAGTTGTTTATACATTTTAGGCCAGTCACGATTATTTTTAAAAGCTTATAAACTAAAGAACAGTACACGTCTCATTGGAGCCAATTAAAATCGACAAAAAAATTCACAAATCCCAATTTCCGTCGACCGACTTCACAAGTGTTTTACCTTACAAGCAGTCCTATGACGTGTAAGTGCCAACCTTTATTGTAATGAACACTACTACATAACATTTTCTAATAATTATTATAAATGCGCTAACGTTCAAGCTGTGTAGCTAACAGAAACAATAACTTGCTACAACCAAAAATATATAGAATAAAATCTGTTATAATTGTACCATGGAAGTCGCGATTATTATAGGAGTAGGTCAAAAAGCAAGGCCGAGCGAATCACATGAGACGAGATACAATACGGCTTTATTTATTTAGGTTAGCCAACAATTGTTTACACAATACATTTAAAATAATTTCCTTACTTACTGGCTAAAACAACATGCACTTTGCGAATTAATCCGAAGATGTTATAGGGCCTAATCTCTTACGATTTTCAAATAGCATGCAGTGAAAATGCGTTAAGACGAAGCAAACATGATGTTATGATTTCTGAGCACTCGGTTGAAACTCTTAGCAAGAAATTTGTTTGGTCTAAACGCAGCTTTTCAATTATGAGTTGTCTTCCGGCTTGAATGGCTGAATTTATCAACGAGTATTATCATTATAAACAGCCTGTGTTATCCCACTGCAAACGCCTCCCTACTCTCTTTACACTTTTCTCTGTTTAAAGCTGATACGGACCAGCAGCCTAATTGCGTAACCATTTTCGGCAAATGATTGAGATTATTTGGTTTCGTTTCGATCGCTTTTTGTTTCATTTTACGATTTTCTTAAGCACATATCGTTCACTCTTTAGCGTTTCAAACCAACACCTGTTGCTATTACATGATAGTGGAGTTACGCAATACGAAAATCGTAAAATGAAACAAAAAGCCATCGAAACGAAACCAATTAATCTCAATCATTTGCGGAAAATGTGTTACGCAATTAGGCTGCAGTTCTTTTTAAAGGAGTCCAGCTCATCCCGCCATCTCTGTCTGGGCCTGCCGCGATGTCGCTTGCCATCAACGAGTATCATCATCTGCCTAGCCTTGTCCCAACTATGTTGGGGTTGCCATCAACCAGTATATTATTATATTTTCTTATAAATAGTGTTCTGTTCACCAAAATTTCATTACGAAGTATTGATGTAGAACAAAAATAAGAATACTATATATCGTGTCGTCAACGCATCAAATCAAACAAGATTTTTTTAATACATTATAAAGCTTAATGTGTATACCTATCCATCTTAATAGTCAATAAAGCGATGTTTGCATGGATAGATCAAAAGCACATTTTGTTAAGGCATGCTTCACCAATGACAGCTACTTGTTGTATTAGTATTGTAAGTTTAAAACCACCATGACTTTTCTAAAAAACGATATTAATGGTAGATGCGATTTTTTAAATCGCATGTTCATGCGAAATAAAATCGCGATTGCTAATATAATTTTTCAAGCGATTTTTTACCGCATTGCGCCGACTCGTGGTGCGCGCTTAGCCTTATGGTAAAACAGCAGACAATTTTATGTTCTGTATGATGCAAGGATACAACACTACCATACTCACCAATCACACAATGCATAATTAACCGGTTGAATGCCGTAATTACAGAAACAATTAAAAAGCCATTGTGTCTCGCGTGGATCCACGTTCGATACGAAGGGTTAAACAATAAAGTCAGTGCTACAAATAAAATTCACAACCAAATAACCAAAACCATGTTACTGGACGTTCCATGACGCTCCCATATGATATGCTTTACAATATGATACACAGAGCTATCATTTGTAAATTATTAATTGCACATGCAATAATAATGTTTATAATACAAATTGATAACTACCGCCTTAATATATCGCACATCACCTTTGTAACAAGGCAAAAATCCAGCAAACAAGCTTTAAAATACGAGTCACTTACTCTTGATTTATTTCCACCCAACCCCATGGAAGGCAGAAATAACTAAAAAAATAAAAACATAAACATGCTAAAACAAAATTGAATTAGACTTCCACAATATTTTGAAAATTAAAATAACGAAAAACACCGCTCAGAATCTTGCAGAATATGCTAAAAAAAAACCAAGCACGACATTCAGATGTTATTCCTACTATTATGTATAAACAGATATTAATCATGGCATTTTTATGGTAGGTATTATTATGTTATTACAAACAGTTGTTAGCAGTGGGTGGCGCATACGTAATGATAATGAAGTGCATGTGACTCAAATTAAAATGACAAAACTACTCTACACGTCTCATGCTCCGTCGGCTAAAATGTATTTCAAGAAAATTAATTACAAGTTAAAAAAATTGGTTAATAAAGATATTGTTAATTTAAAAAGTAAATCTTGAAATCCACATCGGACGCAGTGTTATATGTGCGACCACCGTGTTCTGTGTGATCTATGTACTTGTGTAAATGTTTCATATGCCTGTATAAACAAACCTCGTTTCCTTCACTCTGAATAGCATGGCAAAACAACAGATTTTATAACATAAAACTGACATATAATAGGTATATTTAAATATATAATTTACAATTATATTAAATAACATTATTATAAAGCCATATAGTAAGAAAATAAGCTCAAAAAAGTAAACATAAGTTATGTCCGCAATAGTTTCAATGTGGGGAAATAAAGTAGAAGGGGTAAGAAAAATCAGAATAATATTATTATTCTGATCTAGATAGGACAGGCAGTATAAATAATAAATGATAAGCATAAGCTATGTTCACCTCGTCTCCGTTGGAGGCTTCGGACGTTTTTTCTGGGTAGACTCCCGCGCGCAGGAAAGATGCCTTCCAAGAGTCGACGTCGTCTTGTGTCTCACACGACAGCTCTAGTTGTTTGTAATCCTGTGAAAATATAATCAATCTGGTTTTCATTTGTTTTTATGCAGTAAATGCACCAGAAGGCCAATTCTCGTAATTTAAAACGTTCAAAATCTAGTCACAGTCTCATCTCAGCAACAAACAAATGTCAAAAACTTGTCAAAATGTAGGGAAATTGGAAGTATTTTTTGACAGATTGAGACTGAGATCAGACTGTGAACGGTCTTAAAATTACGAGAATTGCCCCTCTGATCTTAGACAGAATTTGAACTGGGGGCATGTTCGAGTCACCAGAAAATTGAGAGAGCTTTAGTAAAGCATCATTGAAGCAATTTCAGAAATGTGAATAAAACCACCCAATTGAAATAGTTGTGTTCTTTTTTTGTTAATACCTTGTACACGTTCCTGCCCTCAGGGTTGAAAAGCGCGAACATGTGCCGCCGCGACATGAACCCTTGCTCCAGATCCCTCAGCTTCAGTCCGTCGAGAGGCAGCATGTATTTTTTCTCTCTTTCTTCCTCGTCTTTGAACCAGGAAATGCTCTCAGCAGTCAACACGAACCAGTAGTCTTTGGAGCCTCCTGGACAGGTAATGGTAACTCTTAGCAATTTGTTTTCATAAACTTTAGGACATGAATTCAAACAATAACAGTACATATCAGTGCCGAGCATGTTGATTGAGATGTTTTTGTTCTTTCTCGTTTGTTTTGACTTTTTGAAAGGTCAAAACTTAATTGTAAGACAGCCATAGACAAGATAAAATTGTACACATAGACACTGCGCCAGCGCAGCTTTGAATGCTGATCTGCCGGAATAGAAACCTTGTAGCAACTCACCTTTCATGATTCCCAAGTTATGAATACACATGTATCCTTTCCTGATGACTTGGTTTCCTAGTGCGCGGTGTCCTGACTTCGTAGAATTCTCAGATTGATTTTGAGCACTGTAACAAACCCAGATAAGTCCTTGACATTCTGTTCTTTATGACTAACTGTTGTACATTTTCCATTTTACAACTTCCACTGCGAAAGAGTAATGAGCAGGTATTAGCTAAGCGGAACGGAGTAAGAAGTGTTTGCCTTTCACCAAAACAGTGTGTTTTTGAAAACTGGTTTTTGTCTTCCATTGCCAGCGGGTTTCGCGGAGTGAGCTAGGCGGGAAATGAGATAGGTCGGATGGGCGAGATTGTTTCAGTCCATTACCAATGGGCATTGCGGAGTGAGCGCTAGTGCCAGGCGGCTCGTTGCGGCATCAAGATGTGTTTGTGGTTTTCTTCAAAAGTAATGATGTCGGAAGAATATAATGAAGATGATTTTATAAACACAATAAATAAATTCTTGCTACTCTACAGGTATAATAAGATAAAGAAGCGTAACAAACCTAGATGGTTGATGAGCAGCCATATTAGAGAGAGACCTGTTAAAAGGCGATATACTACGATTTACAAGATGAATATTTCCAAAATTATTTCAGAGTCAATAGAGAACAGATTGAAGAATTACTGTCACTTATAATGTCGCGGCGACGGTGGGGAGGGGCGGGGTGCATGCAGAGTCCGTTCAAAACTAATTCTCGACACCATGAAAACGGACTCCTTTTTACTCGCTCAGGCATGCTCACTCGCTTACGAGTCCGTTGGATATCCGCTAGGTCCCCATATCCACGGGCGATTCTTTATCTCGCACTGGATTTTCAGCGCACTGCTTAATAGTTGAAAATCCAGTGCATTTTTTTTGACGCACTGGAATGCAACCTGTTGGATTCTCAAAGCCCGGCTTAACACCGCAAGGTGAAAATCCAGAACGCGATAAAAAAAAAATCGCCCGTGCGTACCTGGGCGAACTCTGCGACCATTTTTGTGACTCTTTTAACTAGTTCAGTCCACTCCGCTCACTCTTTTACAGTGGAACTACTTCTACAAAATTTACTGTTGCGAGCCCAATGAAGTCCGTACGGAGCCCGCTCCTCTCGCAGTGGAAGATAGGTAACTTCATAATCGTACTTCTTTCTTTCTTATATTGACTTGAAAATAGAGAAAATACATTACTTTGCAAATCCGATAAAGTCCTCGTGGTTGGTGTTCATGTAGGCCAGCTCGCAGTCAATCAGCAGTACCAGTTGATCCTTGCACATTTGTTCGCGAGAACGAACGTAAGACATGATAATGCGCTCCGTCTCTTCACGCAACCGCGGGTATCGAGACATCTGGAAAGAGATGAGTTTAATGAGTAATATTAAACTGTATGATTGATATTTTACAGGTCATATTATTGTAAGGTAATATTTTAATTCTAATAAAGGCCACAGACTGACTTATGATGAATGTAAATCAAAATTTCCTTCGAACCTCGAACGACACTAACTTTGTCGATCTTAAGTATTTTGTCGCTACACTACCACTTTCAAATGACGTGTCACTTAAAATTTTGTTGCATTTACGTTTTCGAACACAACAGATAACTTTAGTTAGACCATCTTTCTCATTTGCAAGATCAAGTTAACCAATCAAGTCAAGTCAAGTCAGATCAAGTTAGTTTGTAACCTATCGTTGAATATCAAAGAAACTACACCAGATTACAAGCAAAACGTATAATTACCCTTTCAGTGCAGATACGAACGACGTTGGACAGCTCAGACACGACGAGGTCGACGCACTTGAGGCTGGGTTCCTTCAGTCGCGCGATCTGTTTCTTTACGATAGCCTCGAAAGCCATGTCGGGAGTGAACAAACCCACCTGCAGAACAGAACGGTATTTCATTATAAAACATTGGTAAAATAACATCGCGACTATATTCCCCGAAAGGTGTATAGAATGGATTAACATTTCGCCAGTTGGTTTTGAATAACAGGCGGCAAGCCTATTTAGGCCACTGACCGGGTACACATCCAGACTCCAGGCTGCTAATTGCTAGGTTGCGCAATACCATGATCCGGGAATCGAACCCAGCACCACACGTTCAGCAATTTTGCTTACGAAAACTAGATCAAAAAGGCGTATAAATATGCACATACATTTTGTATAAAGCCTTGTATAATATGACGCGCATGCTTACCCTAATACCGTGAATATTTCTAATAGCGAATGCGATCTCCCTACGCAGCTCTTTCTCATCGAACTCCATTTTGACAATCTCAAAGGGGAATCGTTCGTGGAACAACCGATTGATTTTCGCACCGCCAGATAGTTCGTTTGTATTGATCTGTGCCGAGCCAGAACCTTCGATTGTGCGTTCAAAGTCTGTTTGCAAAGTCTGGATCATTCTGTAAAATAAGTGTAAGTTTAATAGTCAAGTATGAGATTCAGTTGACTTTTTTTATTTGTTTCGAACATCATTGAGTACTATACATATGCTGAGGTAGACAAATGTTTCTTAGGTCTCCACCCAATTAAGATGTTACGTGTAGTGACATAAAATGGGTAACACTTTCAGGCATTTGCCAGCTTTTCATACGTCCAGTAAACTGACTTACTAACCCAAACACTATTTTCCTATAGAATTGTTCCATTGAACATATAAATCAATACTCACTGCAACATAGCCTTAGTCTTGATGGAGGGATCGTCCGGCCTAAAGTGTTTGTACTGATCGACATCTTTCTCGAGCGCGAGCAATTGTTTCTGCAGTTTATCTCGAAGGCCGGGCAGCGTATCTCGGATGTGGTTGGTGAGCTGTTGGTTCAGTACGCGTTGTAGGTATGGGGTGCCGAGCCGGTCAGCCAAGTGTCGGTATGAGGGGTGACTGTAACAAACGAGTGGAATTCATTATACTTAAGTAGGTAGTTCAATTTGCATAAATAATGTCCTACAGGAACGATGACTTGTGTATGTTGACTCTGTATATGTATGTATATTGTATCGATATTTATTATCAATAAATGTAAACATAAACAACATTGAAAATAATACTTTTCAAACTTATTTTTCTTGTTTCTTGTTTTCCTTCTAAAATAATGATATCCTTCATGTTTCTTGTTGAATTAGTTATTATAAAACGTATTTACTTTTACTCAATGATTCAAGATTATTATGTACTAAATTGCAATATTATGTAAACTTAAATAGCTTAATAAAATAAGCCCTTATCATCTCACAAATTGCAAATGCAATCGACGACGTACGGAAGTAGGTCAGTCCGATAGTCGAGAGCAACCTATATGTCTATCAGAATATATGTTGCAACTTCTCGTACAAGTAGCACTTGGCGTACCCAGTGACGTTGTTTCGATAAGTTTTTCTAAACGGTGATAAATTGAGGAGGACATGAGTCATTGAGTACTAGTCCTTAATAGTAATGACTCAGTTTATTGTCTCGGAATCATTCAAGTCTAACCTTTCCAAACGTCTGCAAATCGATTGTATGCTAGTCGTTTCCGAAATAATAAACCTTTTTTTTTCATTAAGTAAGCAAGTATGATAACAACTACAACTAACATTATATGGAGCATTTTTAATTATGTCTGAAATAAATGTTTTATTTTATTTTATTATAAGCTATCGAACAACTGGCTGGATACGAAATCATAGCGGATCACTCGCTAGTGTCAGTCAACTTACCTATCCAGCCGTTGACCTATGGACGCTTCTAAAAGCTGCAGCAATATTTCTACAACTGCAACAATTAAACTAGCCAGTAGGTGTTTTCGTAGTATACATACCTTAGGAAGAACTTCCTCTCAGCAGCCAAGGCCGCGGTAATGTCCTTTCGTCCATCGATGTCCTTCTGCGACCGGTTGACGACGCCTATGTATCCACGTCGTAGGGGCAGCAGCTTATTCTCGAGCACATCGCGCGCATCTGTGCCTTCGTCCATCAAGTCTAGCTTCGTGATTACACCGATTGTACGGAGACCTGTAGTAACACCGACATTTTTATAGCGTAATTATTTGCGTTCTTCAAATGCTTAGACGGGGGAGAATAGTTACATACAATACTTGCTACACAAAAAGGCTGGTTTAACCTCTTGAGTGACTTGTGACAAAAAATGAATATAAGAATATTTTTGGGTTAAAACAAAAAACTGAAAAGTAGTTAGTCTGCCATTGCAGGTTAGGTATCGCTGACCACCAACCATATATGCATACGTCAGCCATTTCCCGGAAAATGTTCAAATTTGGGGAAACTGAACGTCTTTTTTTCTATGGAATTTTTGTATAAATCAATGAAAATTGCAATAGGCTCGCCCACTATTACATGGGACTTAAACATAACTTGCGAAATGTGGGTGTACTATAGGTCACCTCCGCCCAAACCTTCGGGAAATACAGGTGTGATGTTATGTCATGTGTTATTAAAATTGGACAGGACAACGCGTGTCGGGTTAGCTAGTACATAATAGACGGAAAGCGTCACCTACTAAATTTATTCATATTAATAGTAACCACTTATAGTATTGGTTTTTTTTCCTAACGTCTAGTGATTCATATTCAGTAAAAGACCATTTCAGTTACTAGCCTTGTGGGTCGACTTCCTTTGCAAGTTTCAAGGCATCGCTGTTTGCCAAGTCGGTGTTAGCGGGCGTGACGGCGAGGATGAGGCAGGATTCACGCTTGATGAATTGGAAGATCATCCCTTTGATCTGTTGCTCGATGTCTATCGGCTGGTCGCCGATAGGCACCTTCGTCAGACCCGGTAAATCAATCAGGGTCAAGTTGAGCACTGAAATGTAAGAACATTGGCTACAGTTTCTAACACTACTAGGAAAATTAGTAAGTTTACGTACATACAATTCGATTCAAATTTAATTAAAAAGTATTATACAACATTCATATGGGTTAGTGACTGTCGTTCATATTTCCAACCAATTAAGCTTAAAATTGTTTGTCATGCCATGATATAGCTAACCACATTGTCCACAATGACGTGTCCCTTACAATAAAATACCATTAAGCTAAAATTTAACGTTACTGTCAGAAAGCATGACATAGATAGCAACTTAACCGTAAATGCTAAATTGACCTATAAACCTGCGGTGCGTGCCAAAATATTTCTTGTTATCGAATCTTGAACAACTAGTGAGTAAGTTGCATACGTTAGGTGCACGGAATGTTTGTAGTTGAAGAATAACACAAGGTCATTGTTATCGGTTGATAATTAACAATAACTACTGTTTAACAACAAAATCAATGTTTTCAATAATAGTGTACATTAATACTTTTAAAGTTAATTGACATTGACAAATTTATGTATGACACAATGTATAAGTTGAAATAATATTTTTGTATTTTGTATTTTTTTTTTGTATTTTGACAAAATAATATTTTATTTTATGAGATGTAAATAATATTTTAAAAAGTAAATGAATATCAGCATAGACACGAAGCGTGATATTTTATGACACATTTAGAATGTTTGTCGTACAATAGGAGAAAATAATATTTCAAACGCTCTGTAACGATCAGTAAAATAGATAATATTGTATTACATGATAAGGTTAGATAACGTAAGATTTATATCATTTGATGGTTTCAGGCAAACTTTGTAATCGTCGTATCAATAGTATGTCTCACTCCTACATTTTTAGTTCACTACGTTTTCATCTGTGCAAAGATTTGCCACGACCTTCACAAGCATAGATAATTAGGTAGATATTGTTCTTTTTTTTCAGGAGCCGCTATATATTCGTACGTAATAAGTAGGTTATAATATTGTATAGACCAGAAACCCCGATAAGTGGACTAGTTGTACATATTCTGAGCATTCCGAGCATTTAAGATAATGCTCGCCAAACAATAAGCGTAGTTATTGCTTTATTTGTGAGTTAATAGAGAAACGTAGGTAGGTGTGTTATTATGTTATGATAACGTCATAAGAACGTCGTCTTATGTTGCTATTGATGTGACTCTTATTCTTGCAGGCCAGTGTGTCCGACAAACTAAGGAATCCCTACTATCACATGCTGCATTAGTTTATCTTTACACAGCAACGGCAAGTTTTCTGAATCCTAGACGGACAGAAAAAATCTTATATAACTTTTAAAATACATCTATAAAGAGTAGGTATGTACTAAACGGTAAACTAACCATCCAATAAGCATTTGTTATGTAGGTCATTATCAAACTACACATAGAATATCAAATAAGCAGTGTTATAATCAAGATTGCATAATTAAGATGAGTACACTACACATGCATCCGTGTCAGTACAACGTAGTACAAACTACTAGCAATAATCGTTTTCACTCCATATAAGCAGGGAAGAAATATCGATTCCACTGACACATATTTTTTCATGAGCTACAATACAACAGAATTCCTTAGAATGCAATATGCATAGATAATATTGAATGAACTTATCAATGACCGTTCAATTATTGCTCAGCAAATGGGCACAAAAACCTATATTTATATTAGCAGTAAGTTGATAATGGAGCATGTTATTTTATTATCAATTAACAGGATATTGGCTTATCTGAAGCACATGATTAACACTGACTCGTTATTTATTACCAGCCGCAGGAGACATCTTCGTCATACAGCTGGTACATATTTACGCGTTGAAATTCCCCGATAAGTATCATGTAACAACCTGACAAAAATTGTGTTATCGATTGTTTTGCGAGGAATCGCGATTAACTATCATAATGATAAACTGTCTAAACAAAAAACCGTTGTCGTTGATTAGGTAGGTATGTACCTCAAAATGATATAACTTGGCTATTGATAATTTAAATGAATGAATCAGGCTTGACTTTGTTGATGAACAAAAATAATTGTTTCAATGTTATACGTCATATTTGATTTTAGTCTGTAATAGAACCGTAATTTATTGAATACTACGACAAAGTGCCTCCGTGATGATACTCGTTGCGTCATAACATAAATCCAGAGCAATCTTCTTTTGATAGCTGAGACCTATAAATAAGGTCTGTCAAAGGTGAACAGCTGTGGCCTTGCATCACCGTCTTGTAAGTACTTAGGTATATTCCCTTTTGTCCATAGAAGATACATACAGTGCGAAGCTAAGAAACTTTATGAATTTTGATCGACAATCCTTTGCTTTGACTCCCAAACAAAAGGCAACAGTAAAACAAAATAATGTCGTTATTGTAAGTATGATAACGAGTGTAACGCATTGTCGGCCAATGACTTCGTAAAATTGTCAATCTATAACGTTACGCATGCGTATAAAGATGCTTCCGGTTTCGTCCTAACTTTAATTTAGCGCGTCTCTTCAAAATTTTATGTAAAAACGCTGAATAAGGTCTCAAATTATAGTTTGCCTAATGTTATTGTCGCTCTCGAATCTTATCAGCCGTAAGGAGCCTCTGGCTTACGTGTAAAGATTGATGCAAATAACGGCTGGTCGGACTATTATAATCTACTAAAACTGTGGATAGTGTAATATAAGAGAGTGATTAATTTTATCTCGTTTTTAGAAATTTAGTCAGTGAGTTAATTATTATACCATTTTGAATCTTACTTACCATTTGGGGAATATACACGTAGATTGATTGGCACTGGTGATATTCCCTTGTTAGAGCCGGTCATACGATCCGTCTCTCCTTCAATCTCTGCGCGTACTTCATTGAAATCAACGAACTTCTTGCCCTTGCAATGCAGAAACTCCGCATATTCTAGGATAAAAAAGAAATAATTCATTTAGCATAATATTACACTTTTAATACTGATTTATTAAGTATGCGTTTAGTTTGCCAGATTCCTTGTAAAATCTGGCAGACTGCGCGAACCAAGATTGGCTTCCTGGCGTGTAAAAACTGCAAAAAAAATTACAAAACCGTTACCTATACTTAAGAGCAGTTGGCAACCCCATCATGTGACCATCTGCTAGTACTGCCGTCTTTCATCGACTCAATGAATATCCTTGGTCAATTAAATTGATGCATAATGCCATTAAGACAAAGATAAGCAGCTAATCCGCAGTTTCATTCTGTTTTGGTCATATGGTTATAATGCACGATAACCGCTGATAGCAACAAAATAAGTAAACAATAAAGCGTAGGCTTCAATGTGGTTTTCAAAGCATAACTGTCAATAAACATATTTTTTGTAGTGTAACTTTTAAATCATCTGTCTGTCATTGAAATACATCACGAGAAGTAAGGATCCAATCATGCAGAACGGAAGGTTAGTGACCTTTAGGTACGTGACCGGAAAAAATTATCACAGTATTAAATATACCAAAATATACAATATATTGTTCTGTACGTATGTAATGATCTTCTTAAAACACTGCTATTTACACTGTTCAAATTTTGACAAAGTACATAAATAGATACAGTATAGCGCGTATTAGTAAGCCAATTAGTTGTTTTAACAACTTTTAACATTCAGAATACAGCTGAAGGTTAATGATCACATTTTGCACAATAATCAACAACATCACAGTCAGTAAGTGTACAAAAATAAATTGACGTGGTAGGTAGCTTTATTTTCCCTGTAAAATATGTAATTTTGTCGTAACACCTCATTTTATCTAATCATAATCATTAAGAGTACCTGCATTTCCATGTATAAGCTGCAGAATCAATGGGCGCCGCGTGACTATTCCGGAACCTCGAGGAAGGAAGTCCCTGAAACAAAATAATTACCATAAAGGCCTCCAAGTCTTTTGCAGTTGTAGATTTAGGAATCTCTTTCGTATCAGCAGGAACAATAAGAACAGTTCATCTAACAACACACAACACACAATCTAACTGCCTGTATTGTGCAGGGCAAAGGCCTCCCTCTCCCTTTTCCACACAATTATCCCTTTTGCTAGTCCGGCCAGTCCTTTAGGTAGGAGTCAAGCTCGTCCCGCCGTCTTCGCCTTGGCCTGCCGCGATGTTGTCTTGCCTTTAATGAGAACCACTCAGTGGTTCTTTTAGCCCATTTTAAGAACATTTTATGCCGCAGAAAACAATAATCGCCCGCCAGCCAGCATGGTGGTAGCGGGGTAGCGGTGCCGACTGCCCAGAGGGTCTACTCCGAAATGGTATCGGCCGAATGTTCGGCCGTTTCCTGCTACGATGTTACTATTTGGTTCGGTCGGTCCCGATCCTACACTCCTACACTCTTTCGAATATTGACTATGGTCCCGACCCAACTGAGTCGATCCGAACTTTTTTCGCATTTTTGAATAATATTCGGTTCGGCCATGTGTCGGTCCCATCCGATCATTCGCACTTTGCACTTCGTAGTAGACCCCCTGGCCAGGGCACGACAGACGCACTTACAATTAATAAGTATAGCTATTCGAGGCCGCTACTTTTAAGCAAAGCAACCCATATTTTTTAGGTATTAACATAACCTAAAATTGAAAACTCCTATTGTTCTGCTAAAACTGCTCGTAATCTCAAACAAAAAATTAAACCTAAAGTAAAGACGGTTGATGTCACGCAATTTTCCCAGATGTAATCGTCATAGTAGGTTACGTGCAATAATAACAGTGATTTCAGAAAAAAACGTACTTGATGCGCATTTAGAACAAGACAATATTTGTATCTTGAACTGACCAGGAATTTAATTCATCAAGTTTTTTTTCTTCCGTTGAGTATTAACATCCATGCACGATTATGAATGACTGAATTACGCCGCAGAGCGTCTGAAATGGATGCAGATTCTACTGTGCCATTAGTTATTTTATTTTATACGTCTTGCTCGTAGGTGCCAAAAAAGTAGGAGCGATAGTATCATCGTATATAACATATATTCCCTCTTTACAATTCGGTTTGCAGACTTAATAGCGACATACTATCACACCACATCTACATTCTGCGCTTTTATGTCAATTTCCAATTCCATCCAAATCTGAGGGGCAACTCTCGTAATTTTAAAAGAATGTTCACAATCTGATCCCAATCTCAATCTGTCAAAAATACCTCTAATTTCCCTACGATTTTGACATTTATTGTCGCTGATATGAGATTGCGATTACGAACGGTTTTAATTATGAGAATTGACTTTCAGGAGTGCTATGATTATCATCAAATTCTAGTAGATTATATTTAAACAGTTTAAATACAAGAAAACGACACTGCAACTACTGCAACAACGTAAGGCTTTTTACGTTCATACGATTTATATTATTTTGTGTCGAGGGTTTTTTTAAATTTTTAATATAATTTTTTATTTCATGCTTTTGTAGAGAGTCCTTAACTTTTTTTATTTCATTTCTTTTATTCTTTTCCTTAATTTTTTGGGTGCTCGTATACGCGCGGGGTTACACTCCAGTTTCCTCTTCAATCTAGGGTATTGATCAGACAAAAAAAAATATTTTCAAGTTTTTAGTTTGCATTTCGTTAGTTACTATTACACTATACTGAAAGGGAATGAGGCCCTTTCAATATAGTGTACATTATTCTACTAGTCAAGCCCTTTCAATTGATACCAATATTGAGGGAGTTGTGAAAAAAAAATGTAATTCGCCATTTTGTAGTAGCGGCCATCTTGGATTTGAAATGTATCATAGTGTATAGTATTCTACTAGTCAAACCCTTTCATTTGATACCCATATTGACTATTGAGGGAGTTGTGAAAAAATATGTAATCCGCCATTTTTTGGCGGTGGCCATCTTCATAGATTTTATTTTATTGACATTTATGATTATTAGTTTTATTATTTTTTTATAGTGACATTTATTTAATTCAATGACAAAATTTTAATGGGATTATCTGCTTACTGACTGTATGGTTATGAGCAATAATTAATTTCAATAAAATATGTAACCTTATTTTATATTTGCACGGCGAAATTAAGGGCAGAATAAGAGAACAATTCTGTTCATTTTACCAACCTTATTACCTTATTTATGCAAATAAGTGATTTTTTATTTTTTTGATAGCTAAGAACACTGCCGACTTATTCACCTTTCAAACATAAAAAAAAAAAAAACAAAATCGGTTCATCCGTTCGGGAGCTACGATGCCACAGCAGACACAGACACACACAGACACGTCAAACTTATAACACCCCGTCGTTTTTGCGTCGGGGGTTAAAAATGACGCGAATGTATTTCAATTATATTCAGATGCACCCGACACTGTTGGGGTTGATAGATTCTGGGAGGTTGACATGTAGTGTCGAGATGTGGACACTAAAGTTGGGTTGACCCAGAAATTCTAGGTCGTTTAGCGCGGTTTACATAGAGCGAGCTATGCTCAGAGTTTCTGGGAAAACTAAAGGATCCGGAACGAACTTTCGGAAAATAACTGGTTACACCTAAATAGCTTGCAAACTTATCAAGCTGAAGTGTCAGTGACTTGACCATGTTTGGCGATGTCCCGAAGGACTGATAATGGTCAGTCCTACACTACGGACCTACTCTATGTTACCATTTGTTAGTTGAATGAATCGGCAAACGTAGAACCGTAAAACCGACGACCTTAAAAAAAAGGCTCGGACAGTTTGCTTGCGTAAGGAGGAGATCCAGGTGAAGGGGCACCACTTAAGACCCATATATCTCGCTGTGGACTGCAATAGGCTGCTGAGTATGGTATGGTGATGATGGTGGTATTCACTACATACAAAGTTTGAGTACCCAATTTTGGCTAACATAAAATAACATTCATATTTACGCCACTACATCCCCTGCGTGTTTATAGACACCGTATTAAAGCCGAATTTGCAAATAAATGACAACACCATATCCATATTCTGTATTATCCACTAGTTTTGTGAGGTTGGGCATACAAATATGTATTATTAAAATTGACTATGTGCTTTAGTTACATTTTGCATTACATGGCTAGGAATATTGTTGGCAACTGTGGGTAGACAATCGTACACCCCATATTTAAACAAGACTTCTTTACATAAAGGTCATAAATAAGAGTCAAAACTAAAATAATTTTAATAATTTACAGTTTAAAAAGTTGGCTCTACTTTAAAATTACTTTGATATTGAATATTATGTTTAATATATGAATACTTATGTAAAAGTAACAGTAATTTTTGTGTGACACAAGACGCCATATTTTAAATTTCATCAACTTGCGCTATTTTATAATTGTATAATTATGGGATAACATCATCCTTTCAATAAATAGTCAAATATAATTTTGAGAGCTGTTACAGATTGAATTATGAAAAAATGCAATGTAAAACAGTTACAACATACGAAAAATGCAAGAATTTTGTAGTTTCTTTCATACCTACTTCGCGCCGAATATTAGTAATAAAAAATTATGAAATACAAAATTCATGCAGACATAGTCGTGGGCAACAGCTAGTATTATTTTTTTTATTTTTAGTTATTTGCCTTAATTACATAAAACACTGCATAATTTGTAAAAGGTTTACTATTGATATTTTATTCATAAATAAAAAGATCACCTTTTATTTAATAAACGGATGAAACAAAACTACACAATTAAAATTGTTCCACTGTCTATCACAACTTATTACACAATTATTTAAATTCAATTACATAGTTTTTGCCTGCGGCTCTACCTATTGTAGAGCTTGTAAATTATCGGAATAGTACCAGGGTAGAAAGTATCCTGTATTTTATATCCTTACCCAAGTAACTGTAGACCTTAGTGTTTGATACTAATTCCAAAAGAAAAAGGGTCTTGACAGACAGACGGTGACAAGAAAGTGATTCTATAAGGGCATAGAACCCTAAAATCCCATAAAATTATTTGCAACAATGTTTTAACTAAACAATCCCTTTCCTTTAGTTAAAGGGATGCGCTAAGGTATCCTGCGAAATTCAAATTACTTATATTTTTTTCAATTTTCAGGTCAGTGTTAGGTTGCATGTTGATTAAAATATGATTCGCAACCATAACAAATATGGCTTTACAGAATTATAACCATTAGAATCAGCAAACTAATAGCTGCATATGATATTAATATCAACATACAACCCTGACTGACCTGCAAATTGCAAAAAACGTAAGACATTTTGAATTTTGCGGGCTACCCAGACATTTTTTAAGTCAAAGTTAAGGCATAGTTTGGCTCAGACATTAACGCAGGTATAGCAGGAGCATTAGTAATAAATTAACAACATTGTTTATCTCCTAGAAAAACTTAAGGATAGATTACATAAAACATAAAAGTGTTTAAACAGACAGAACTCTCTATACCAAATGGTAACATAGAAGTAAAAAAATAAAATTTGCATAAGAAGGTATTCTTGTTTATATACAATTATCAATAGACATAACATATGTGTGGATAGTCTAATTTTAGAATACTGAAAACACATTGTTATTTTTACTAAATTCATATTTTCTTATTGAACTGTTATCTACCCAAATCTGAAGATGGCTGAACCTTACAATAAAGACCACAAATATATTGGATACTGATAAGTCTGAGGATATTGAGATCTGGGTCATGCTTTTATGTGACAAATAAAAGTAAGTGCTTATTTTAAGGTACATTCAAGTATTTATATACACTGTCTATATTAACTGACATGAAATTGTTGTGATAATATATTTGAATTAATTTCAAATAAATTATAACAAGTCTAAGTCAACTGTCTAGCCCAGCCTTTTATCATCACATTGTATACTCAATGACTTCAAATAATGAGGAATTAGGCTTTCAAATACAAAGGATTAAACAAAATTTTATAGTTTTTCAAAGGTTATTCAGAAACTGATTTGAGTACCCTAATCTCTAACTGAATGACTCACTTTTTCACATATCTCTTTACATGTTGATTTTTATGGGTATAAACAAATTGTTTACATCCCTCTTTTTTATTACATATCTTGTTAAGTGTGTAAAAAGTCTGCTTGTCTTCTAGCAAGACCAACCAACCAATAATTCATTGAAAAGTGAATTCCCAAATTCTAATACACACTGATAATATTATTGTTGTTTGGGAAGGTTACATATGACTCATCACAAGCGACTGTAATTATGTTAAAGAATCTGTGATTAGCTTACTGTTGCTCAAAACAACTGCAATCTATGCACCAAGGAAGTGGTTTATAGCTGCCGACTATTCCACACATTGAACCAATAAATCGATTGTCTTTACGATAAACAAAGAAGGTGTACATACATCCGACATCTTCTGCACATTAGAACGTTCTATAATGAACGACACAACTTCCTACTGGATACAAAATCTTACCTTCCTACAAAGTTTTCTAACACCGAACTCTTTCCTGCAGACTGACCACCCACTACTGCAATTTGGGGAAGATCTAAAGACATGTGCACGCCCATTTGCACAAATGCATCTTGCAATTTGTTTACAACAGGGATTAGCTGCTGCATTCCGAAATTTCCAGCCATTTTTTCTAAGATACATTAAACTTTTATCACTCTAAAACACTAATAACACTTGCTCATCATCAATTCATCATCGATAAACTAATTTATTTTTCAATATGGTGGTGGGTGGTTACGTTACGTTTCGATTCAGCTTGATTCGACTACTGTCAAAAAGAAACAAAGCGTAGTACATACTTTCAGATACAGGAACACTTCAAAACATTCTCTGTCTCTGTCTGTACAACGCGCATCACTATTCTAACTTGAGACAAAATTAAAATGTACTCTGTGGAGACAAATATCTGTACATGCAAAAATATTTGGCGTTCAATCATTTCAATAATAAGTCTTTGTCATTAAATTATTAGATACCATTTATTTCAAATCATATTAATCTGAAACAAAATCTAGCTTATTCTCATCCAGTTTCAATGAAGTTCATTAAATTGACCCTTCGCAACCATTGACATTTGAGCATTAGTAAATCAATACTGCTGGACATGCGCACTAAATCTAGGCCAGAATATAAAAATATCTCAACAAAATATTTTCGTAGTAAATAACAATTTTTTGACATATTACTTTGGAAAAATGTTAATCTAAAGCTCAATAAAATAATTAAACGCAAAAAGAAACGTATTTTTTTTTAGTTGCCAACAGAGAAATGAGTTGATTAAATACGTTGAAATTATGAAAGAAAAATGGTTTAGGCACTTTATTTCAAATACTTTCAATAATATTAAATACTAGTTAATTTAATATTATACCTTTTGAAAATTTAGTAATAATATAACTGAGTGTACATTTCTAAATAATAACTTGCTTATTTTCTCTGCCACTTACGTAATTCGGTTTTTATTTCTAAATGAATTGAATAAGTTGACAACCTTAAGAATTTATAGTCATAATTAAGATCATATAATAATACTTAGATTATGGTATATTCAGCTTTGTGAAAACGCTGTAAAGAGTTTAACCCTCTAGTCTGCTTGGTACTCTGCTTACCCCATATATCATATGAAATTGTCAAACAGACACAATTTATGCGTAATAAAATTACATACCTGCCCACAAAATTTTCTAAAACAGAGCTTTTTCCTGCAGACTGTCCACCCACAACAGCAATTTGCGGCAAATCCAGCTGCATGTGAACACCCAACTGTGTGAAAGCATCTTGTAGCTTGTTAACAATTGGAATCAATTGTTCCATTCCCATATTCCCGGCCTGCATGGCTGCCGGTTTTCTCAAACACTCCTCGTATTATGAGCTTCTCCGCAGATCCTCGCCTACTGATTTTTCTTTCATCAATATGGTGCAAAGTCCTCGTGCGCAGGCGTAAATGGAGAGAAAACTTGAAAAGCAAAGTATATCGCTATCTCTGTGTATATTTGTATCGAGTGGTATTAGAAGTCATTACTTCTAGATAATCAGCTACACATGTATGCATCAGTAAAATGAAATTATCCAATAAAATAAACGATCAAAACGTGTGAAAAAAAAAATCGGTTTTACTAAATCCTCGAGTTTTAGTCGATGAGCTAATCTTTTGTTTGTTTATCTCATTTAATTACATAGTTTCGATCGAAATCGATTTATAATAAAATAGTTTTAGGTTTGTCTGTACCTACTGACATTCTGACCCATGTTATACCTTTTGAATTTTCTGGAGAACGGTTTTCTAATTTCTCTTTTTCAGATTTTTTGAAATAAAACTATTTATTTACTTATTTTGTTTGGGGAGTGCATTATAAAATATGTAGAATACCAAATAAAGATTATTTTTAACTGTATATACGTCGTTCAAACTTACTACTTGGATTTTTACTACTTGTTTGGGTCGCTTTTTTGAGATTTTTAATTTTTACAATATGTAATACTAATAAAAATATATTTTATTCGTCTGGCAAACTTTGCGCATAGCCTTGTCTGTTTATCCACCAGAGAGCGCTGTGTCGCGTCTTTGTGACGTCACGCTATTGATTGTTTTATGGAAGGAGATCGTCTTTTGGAGACGCCATCTTAAAATAAAGTGATATAAGTTTTTGGTAGCGTAGATTATAGTTTAAATCTAAAGTAATCTTCTTTAAGAAATTAGCAATCGAGCTTAGATATTTTTTATTTCGTGATACCAAGTGTAACGAACCAAGGTACTGATGTATTTTGCTTTTATTGTTTTATAGAAAGATAAAAATTAGTTTATTTACCGTTCTTTTACTTCAATCTTGTTAGTACCGTTATTTTGAGCTAGATAGTAGAAAGTTATAAAAGAATAACGGACTAGAGAGTGTAACAAAAAACGTAAGTGAAATTATTGGAGTCATCGATCCAGCGTTCATCAGACGGATGTAACACGTCAATAAACCTTTGAGGGCAGGGCTCCAATTTATTGTTCTATCAGTGCTGTGAAAGTGTTTTGTGTTTCAGTGAATGTAATCAATAGTGTGAATATTTCTTAGTGCTTCGAAATAGTACGAATATTTTTTATAATTACTAGTAGTGGATTGGAACGGATTACATTGAAGGACGATTGTCTTTGGTCGGGGCTAGTTGCTTGTGATTACAGTGAGTTGCGTTTACTGTGTGGCCATTATACTGAGGGTTTCGCTGATTGCAGTTGGTGGTCGTTGCGAGGGTGATCTCCTGATGGTGTGTACATCGCAGCATGTCTGCACTCTCAACGCCGGGCGGCGGAGGCACTACGGCGCAGAGCAAGCCGACGTCCGGCAAGCAAAGATATCAGAAGTTGGACATCAATAGCTTGTACTGCGCCAACAGAGTAAGTACTACTCCTGATCCATAAATTTTGTGTCAATGTCAAGGGAGTACACGCCCACCAGTACATTTCTTATGACCTGAATAGTTTTTATAAAACAATTGTTGGTGTACCATAATTGGTAGGTAATCTTGTGGAAAGTGGTCTAATTAAAAGTTAAAAAAAAACTATAGAGAATATTTGGTCTAAAGATTGCCCTGTAACAAAATTTCTTCTAGTTATGATCATGTTAACAATATGCAAGCCAGCTGTAAAATAATTGTAGTAGTCACAGTTGAATAAATTGACCTTCAGTTGCCTTGTGCATATCTAGTTGCAACAGTGAAATAATCAATGACCTTGTTTCAGAGATTTGTAATTTTAAAGATTGGAAGGAAATGTGCATACTTTTAAACTGTAAATTATAACAATGGTAGTAGAACATTGTATGCTGCCTGACTAAATGTTATGAAACAAAAATGACCTTATTTTGATGTATCATAGTATCTATCACTTACATTAAGATCTTATAACATGTTTTATTTTTATTTTCACCATACAATGTAGAACGAGAACTCAGAGCCGTCCTCAGTAAAATCTCAACTAAGCCGCAAACATGGAATGCAAAGTCTTGGAAAAGTACCTTCAGCTAGGCGGCCACCTGCCAACTTGCCTTCTTTGAAAACTGAAACTGGTCAAGACCCTAACACAAAGTAAGTAAACTTATGTAATCCTGCTAATGGTCACCAAGAGTAACTGACAAGTGCTTCTTTTGGTCTGATTACATTCTTTGTAAAAAAGGACCTAACTATTATTTTTTGTATGTAATATAATATTAAGCACTTCAATTTACAGTAAAGAACATAGAGAATGCTTTTATGTAGAGGTGAATGATTCTGTGATGAGTTTTTTGACCTATTGACATGTACTGACTGAAGCAATAAACTTATTTTCAGCTCTATTTCTGCTGTTGCCACAGCTGTATCTGCAACCTCAACATGTACCTCTCAAACTATAGTAAGTAATTTAAATTGTTTCACATTTTGCTTTGAATTTGTTAAACAAAGGAATCGGGGTCATATGAGTTTTTTTTTAGCTTTGGTTATTAACAAAATTGTTATCATAAAAGTTCATTGACTGCATTATTATAATCTTGATTCAGTGGATTATCTTATTATTTTTATTAAAAGCCTATGATGTCCCTTTGTAGGGTAAATGCCTCCCTACACTCTCTCTCTCTCTATTTAAAGCTGCTAAGTTAAAGCAGTTCTTGTTGAAGGAGTCCAGCTCATCTTAGCTCAATAACCTATCTTTACATATATAATTCTTCTGTATGTGTGTGTGTGTGTGTGTGTATGTCAGTGAACTCCTCCTAAACAGCTGGACTGATTTTGTTAATTTTGTTGTGTGTGTTTGTGTGGGTCCCTGGATGGTTAAGATTCACAATTGGACCTGTAGGTGGCGCTGTTCAGACAGGACAATGTCAGGTCTGCTAGTACTTTATAATAATTTTATTTTGAAGGATATCTCATGTTGATAATTTTGTTTATCTTTTCTGCCATTATAAAATCTATATATGTAAGGTATGTATGTTTCCTCAGTCAACAACGTCGAACAGCAGTGTGGTTGCTGGTACTGGACCCGGCGGATGGGTGGCACTGCCACCACCATCGTCCCCACACTTCCGCACAGAGTTCCCTTCACTGGAGGCAGCTGCCCAACCTTCACACCGCTTAGCCGATCACGCAGCACCACAACCCCAATTGAGACCACAAAGTAAGTTTAATATAATATTGAAAATGAAGCTTTAGTTTCTGTGTAAAACCTAAATAATTAAGCTTTTATTGGATTGGATGCCCATAATCATGGATTTTGTCAAATCACATGAACATAAATGTATGGAACAGCAGATTTTTTTCATGACTTCTATGTTGGTCCTATAGTAAATGATGAGTTTAATGACCCTTTACAGGTTTGGGGTTTTTTCAATTACAGCTTGTATGATGTACCTATACTGCTTGAACATTTCAACATTTATTACAAGTGGAAAAGTTTTGAGTTTGCCAAGTTTAACTTATACCAAAGACAAAAATGAGACTTATTTCCAAATTATGTCTTATAGATTGAAGTAGTACGCCTTGCCTTACCTTTGCTACTATCCTTGTTGCAGCGGAAGGCAGCTGGACGTCCGGTGGGACGGCGGGCGTCCGCCAGGAAGCCACTTCTGCCGCCGCCGCAGCGCCCGCCTCCGCGCCTGCCTCGCAACAGAGTCCTGCCTGCCTCCCAAGATCGATTCTACCATCCTTCGTACGTATTGTACAGGGTCTAATTAGATTAGTTAGCGAAACTCCGCAGACGTGATGGGTATGAACCCAAAAAAAAAAGATGGTTTTTTTTGGGGTCAATGACCATTATTAATGTAAGTCACTTGAAGTATGAGTAGAGACAATCAGTTTTTGTTTTATCGTGTTTAGATATCGATAACCATTACGTCTGTAAAGTAAACAAAAAAACGTGTGAATGCAAGATGGCGGCTGCGAAAATTTCAAAATAACGAAAAAGGAGAATGCTGTCAAATATAGGGCGCCCTGTACCAAACGAAAAAGTCCGCTATCACAATCAAATTCTCCTCCAAATACACTGGTATTTGGAGGAGAATTTAATGCTCTTCCTATATTGCTAACTTTTTTTTTACATCGATTCCCGCAATTCGAATTTATTAGCCATTTACTTAATATTTTGAGGTTACGTTCGAGAAAATGACGAGTGAACGATGACGATGATTGATGGAGGCATCGCTAAGGATTATCACACAAAGATTACGTAATCGAAAAGCACCTGAACGTTTTCGTTAATAAGGATTTTAATCATATTTAAATAGTTCACATAAAACCAATATTGAAAGTAACGTCATCCGTGACGGCACAACAGAAAAAATGCAATATTTCACAATAACAATGATTTCTTTTTTTTTTTATCTTTCTTCTCTTTAAATGCTCAAAATGTATTCCAAAATAATAATTTAAATTAATACGACGCAACGCGTGACCTAAAGATTTTTTGACACATAAAATATACCTAATGTTATAGTAAATCTGTGTCTGTAGGTACAAATCATCTTCTTCATTTAAATGTTTGTTGGCAGGTACCTATATTTTTTACATAGTAGCAACATTCGGGAATGGAGTACAATGGCAGTGACATAAGAGATACGTACAAAAGTAAATAAAAATACTTTTATTTTTGATGTCTGAAATCCGGGAATCTTTTTCATAACCGAAAACTTTTTAAATGGTTGTGACACACTCCCTCGCTAGTTGGGATGGGCCCACGGCATTCTCCTTTTACATTTTTGCAGCCGCCATCTTTGATTTTTATTGTGTCCTCACTATTGGCTTTAGCACCCTTGAAAACCCAGAAAACTATCTCTCTCTCAACTCTCTCTGTGTCTCTTTCCATTACATATAATAAAAAATAGGTGTGTATGATTTTCGTTATGTAACGATTTCTACCAGTTCAAAAAACACCACTGATTGGATTTTGTGTAATAATGAAATGAGTTATTTCGTGCGCAGATGAAAGGTAGCAGCGGTGGCGGGCTCGGGATGGGTACCTTGGGCGCGCTGCGCGACAGCCGCGGCGGCGCCGGCCGCCAGCCGCGCGCGCCCGCCACGCCGCGCGCCGTGGAGGTGCTCACCGCGCGCCCGATCCTGCGCGACGACCAGATCTCATCGCTCGATGACATGTCCCGCGACGCCGGCTGGGCGCAGCAGGACGACATCGACTATGAGTAAGTCGCGCCGCAACCTAAGCGAGCGGTTCCGCGGATACTGCGGGGGTGTCGGTGTTCGGACCGGGGTTGAACTGGGTTTTTTCCATTACAGTCAGAAGTTGGACTTCTCCGACGGTGAATCTTCGGCCCCTAACAAGGGGCACGGTAGGAGCGGCGGCAACCGCGCGAGCGTCGACAGCGAGCGACCCGACGCCAAGCTTCACGAGCCTGGAGATGAAGACCAACTTTGGGCAGAACGTAGACAGAAGCAAAGTAACGAGGTAGCCCAGGCCGTCGCCCGCGCTCGCCAGCGCAAGGAGGAGGAGCAACGACGGCAGCTCCGTGACGCCTCCGCGCCTCAGCCGTCCCAGGACGCGCGCGGCGTCATGGACCGGGGGCCCGACCGAGACCGCAACGACAATAGGGAGAGGGAGCAGGACGGAAGGGAAAAGGACAGGGGTGATAATAGGGACCGGGATCGTGCCGACAATAGGGATCGCATGGACATTAGAGACAAGGAGCGTAACGATTTACGTGATAGAGAAAAAGATCGCGTCGAAAGTAGGGACCGCGATCGCATTGATAACAGGGATCGGTATGATAATCGAGATCGTGTTCGGGACGTAAGAGACGGAAGAGATCGTGATCGTGACCGCGAACGCGACCGAGACCGGGACCGCGAGCGTGACCGTGAACGCGATCGCGAGCGTGACCGTGATCGCGATAGGGAACGTGACCGTGAGCGTGATAGAATAGATACTAGAGGAGCTGATAGAGGTCGTGTTGAAAATCGAGATCGTGCAGAGAGTGACAAAGAAAGGATGGAAACACGAGATCGTGATCGTAATGATAACAGAGATCGTAATGATAATAGAGATCGCATAGATCGTGATAGGTTTGACAGGGAACGAGACCGCTCGGACAGAGACCGCGATCGTGATCGCGTAGACAGAGAGCGAAACGATCGCGACAGGGACCGCGATCGTGAACGTGATTTTAGAGAGAGGGACCGCGACTATGGTCGTGACCGTGACCAAACAAACCCAGCATTTTCTAAAACTTTCCAAGCGAATATACCACCGCGATTTTTGAAACAGCAACAAAATAGACAACAAGACGATAACAAAGGCTGGGCATTCTCTGGGAAACCAGCGCCCAGGCGTCAGGAACCGCCGTCGTACAATGCACCACGACATGCTCCGCACAATGGCCGTCGTTCTTATTCACGGTAAGATATTCTATCTCTAAATGTATTTGGTATTATTAAGGAAATAAAAATGTCTTACATTACTTTATTTCTATTTCTAGGGACTATTCCGACCGTGAAGATGACTTTAGAAGAGATCAAAAAGATGGACCTGGGCCGCAATGGCGGTCTGAAATGCAAGATTACGAAAGATCTGGCCGCGAGTTGGACAGATCAAATTCGAAAGATTCATATAATGACTATAAAGATAGGAGAAATGAATCTGATAAAAAATCATTAGATACTATTGAACCTAGCAGTCGTACTGCTGCTGATAAACTGACAGAAGTATTTGAAAGGAAGAGCATAGGGCTCGCTGAGCCTTTCGCATCCTCGGAGTCGTCATCCCAGATACTTGCTCCTGAGCGACGCAATTCTCCGCCTTCGAGTTTATCGCAAAGGGAATCCACTGAAAGAGATTTTGGTAAGACATCCTGGGCTGAAGCTACTCAGGAAGATTCTAATAATTCCAGTCAACAGAAGTTATCAGCAGAAAAAGTCTCAATAACGAAAGATAACGAACCAAACCCAAAAGAAAGCCTTGACCGCGAAAATGTGAATGATGATACGAAGCGTAGTTCTCAACAATCTCATGCGTCTCATTCACTTCAACAATCACAGGTCGCATCAAGTATCGCAACTAATCCGCCGATATCTCAAGCTCCAATTCAAAAGAGCCAAAATAACCACGCTGCTAATGTTCAAACTTTTGGACAAAATCAACAAGCACCTCCAACAAGTTTTCAGTCACAAGTACCTGTGAGCCAATCTCAGACTTCATTCACAGATAACCAATGTAAACTTGCGCCATCACAGACTGTTCCTAAACATCATAACCCAACAGAAGCTTTGTCTAGCAATTCTCAAATACAGAAACAAGCCCCTTCTGAACCAATAGCACAACAGAATATAGCTAAACCAATGTTTTCATCTCAAAAGTCTGAAAAAGAACTTTCAGAATCGGAATCAATAGCTTCTAAGTCTAGCACGGACCCTTCAAGCTTAGGAGGAATTAAAGTTAGTGAAACATACTCTGCAGAATCTCTTCATGCTAGCGCAGCTACCCAAAAACGTTCTGCTGATGAAAAGAGACACGAAAGAATCAGCAATGAGCAGCTAAATAAAATTCCTGCTAAAGAACCTGTTGAACGCAAATCAAGTGGGTCAGGATCTGAGAAGAAGGGTAGAGGATACCTTGGAGGTGGGTATGCTGTTTACAATAGAGGTTGGGGACCAAGACGACGGTCTCACCGTAGCTCACGATCTAATAACAGGGCTAGTGAATCTGACGGCTCTACTGACTGTGCTCCCAACACTGAACGCAAAGAGAGACGAAGAGCGCCACGTAGCCCGCGTGATCCTAAGAATTCTCACGATAAATCTGATGATGCTAATCGACCTTCGTCAATGGATCAACCACCTTCTGTAACTGATGGCATGGAAAACCGAGAACCATTTGCACCACGTGGGCAACCATCGCGACGAGGACGTGGAGGATTCCAAGGTACCTCGCGCCCTCCTGCTCCTGCTAAAAGAGTAACTGGCTATGGACCTCCCAATACTAAAAGCCCATTTAGCCAGGCTAATCGAGCAGTTAAAGATAATGATGAAATTAAAGATAACTCTCAAATTGATGATAAAATTAAAGGAAATAATAAGTCGAGAGCAGGTTCATCAACAGGAAGGGGTCGCGATCGCCGCCAGAAAGGCACAGGAGGACCCCCGAGTGGTGAGGATGAAAATTGGGAAACAACATCAGAACATTCCGAAGGCGGTGGTGGTACATCTAGTCATCGCCGTTCTGTAGCAGGAAGACCATCTGGTCAATCCCAGAAAGGTCAAGGCGGGCGTAATCAAAATTCTGGTAATCGTCAAAACAGTGGGCGCAACCCTCAGTCCACTAAAAAAGACTTCGCGACAGATAATAAAACTGGTGATATTACAGAGGCTATGACAGATCTCAAGCTTAGTTCTGCCAAAAAAGATGATGAAGTTGTTGATGATGGTTTCCAGGAGGTAAGGAATAAAAAGAATTCTAAAGATGCGAGAGGTCCTACAAAAGAGGATAACAATCAACACGCTGCAAAGCAGCCCAGATCTCATTCCAATCAAGGTGGTGGCAGAAATGGGTCAACAACCAGAAATCCTAATGATAAAACAAACCCACGTGGTTCAGCTCCGGTTTCTAACAAATCAAATGCTCAGTATGATCGCCCTCGTCAGGCTAATTTGGCACCGCGTTTTGTCAAACAAAGACAGAAACAACAGATGGGACTGGTGTCTGGATTCGGCCCCGACACTGGCGCCGCGCCTCCTCCACCACCCGTCAACGCGTGGGACAAACCTATATCACAAACATTACGTGGCAATGTAGAAGAACCTGTCGAAACAGTAGAAAACAAGTCTGCTCAGTCGAGCCAACGTAGTACGCCTGGTGATACTCCAGTTGAAACTAAAGCTGCTGCTGCTCCGCCCACTTGTGCTAATGTTGCCGATAAAAGTGGTGTGCTAGATGGGGCTACGCCTCCTGTTGAAACGATTATATTTGAAAATACTAATTACAAGACTGCAACACCAGATGAAACACTACAACAAAAATATCAAATCACTGCCCCTATTCCGAAAACTCAAGCAGAGGAAATAAATACAGAATTAGAAAATCGAGCTCTAGCATTCAATGGTGAAGTTAGACAACGACCTAGATCTATACAAGAACTTATATCTGACAGACCAGTAGTAACTGATGCTGAAGCTGCTGGTTTAGGTCTACAAATGACGTTCGATACATCACAGAAACCAGAAGATTCGTCAGATATGAAACTTGATTTTGCTTTTGATTCTGACCTTGGACAATTAACAGAAGATAAATCTGCGAAATCGCTCGGCTTGCCACGCGGCGTACACATGAGCACATCGAACACAATTTCTCCACTGGCAGCTGATCTCAATTTAAAAATCGCCAGTGTTAAGAAAGTTTGGGAGATGCCTGCAGTAGCTGAAGGCACCGAAGATATACAATTCACAGGGTTTGAAGAAAACAATACGGAGACTGCTCCACCTAACGTTTGCAAAGTGAAGCCAACGCAACAATTACAGTCGCCGCCGCCCCAACATTACAATCACGTTGGGTATCAAGGCGGCTACGGAGGTCTGTCGGTGCCGTCACCACCGGCCGTCATGTTCAATTCTTCCCAGCAGCTCTTGAGTTCGTCGCAGCAGATGCCGCAACAGAGCGGGCTGTACGGTGCCTTCCTAGATCAAAGCCGTGGTCAGTTCGGAGGGTTCCCTGGCACTCCGTATGGCGCCGGATCAGCCGCACCATACAACTATCAACCTCCTCCGGACATGTTCCAGAGCCTACCTAATCAATATCGCATGGTACGAATTTTTAATACACATGATATGAATTTATAAAACTTCTGTTAGATTTAACATTTTCAGTTGTGGATCTTCTGAATTGTATGTCTAATAGTGGTATAAATGATTAAGTAACTAGATTTTAAAATGATTGAAAACATTAGTCTGCTTTTGTATTCGAACATGAAGAGTTTATTCAATACTTTCTTGTTCCAGGCTGTAACATACATAATTTCTTTATTACCTGAGTTTGTCTAAGTGAAAAGGAGGTGTTGAATTGTGTAAATAATGTTTAATCTTTGTTTCATCCCATGTCCAGGCCGCAGCTGCTGGTGGTGGCGCAGCATTCGGCCAGTCGGGCCAACTGGGTAATAGTCCCAGTACTGTTCTAATCTCGAGCACTTCTAATTCTCTCATGTCAGCCACTGTCAAGCCTTCCACTCAACAAATAGGCGCTATTGGTGCGTATAACATCTCACAAATGAGAAAACAGAAATGAAATCTGATATAAAAACAAAATATATTCTTTTTTCAAAATGGCTGAATTATAAAGTTGCAGTAAAATTATATATGGATTAATGTTTAATATGAAATAATCTTAGAATAAAAAGACTCGACGTCCATTTATTTGATATCCTAGAAAGCGGATACGGGAGTCAGAATAATTGGTAATTTGCAGGCAGCAAAGGCGGCGGCGTAGGCGGCGTCGGTGGCGTGAGCACGTACCAGCAGCAGTACCTCGGCTACTCCGCGCCCGTGGGCGAGGCGCCCTACTCGCTGCCCGGCCTGCTGCCGCGGCCCGCGCCGCCCGCCAGCTCCTACTACTCGCCCTACCAGCCGCCCGCTGCGCCCGCACCCACCTACCCGCTGCAGTTCACGCAGCCGGCGCAGTCGGGCGCCTTCGGCTCGCAGTTCCTCTCGTCGCAGCTGCAGGTCGCCGCCGCCGTTCAGCAGATGCAGGTAGTGTGCTGTGCCCGCACCTAATGAGCTATGTCCTCGATACAAAAATCTACGAATACTATAATCTTCAAGTGAACATTTGCAGCAGCAATATCGCGCACCGCTACAACAACAGTACGCGCCGCCGCAGCCTCGGCCGCCGCCGCAGCAGCAGCTCAAGAGTCCGCTGCACGAGCACGCCAACGGCTTCGCGCCGCTGTGCGACGCGGCCTCGCCGACGCCCAAAGGCGCCGCCAAGCCGCAGAAGCCGCCGCACTCGCCGCCGCAGCACAAGTACCACGCGCCGCCCCCGCACCCGCCTCCCGCTCACACTCCGCACCAACACCACCAGCAACAGGTTAGTAACGGTCGTGACAATCTCCTAATCTAACACGAACCTTACAACGGCATTGGAATAACACTTAGTCGCTACACACCTGCCGAAAAAGATGTCGGTGAACTCCGCCAGAAATGTACGTTTTGACGTATTCGGTTTATATAACAGATCATTTCGACCATTACTGGTCGTAAATCTTCTACAAGTTAGTGTCCATACTCACGTGCGGCATGTTGTCGGCGATTGCAGTTGCCCTTTGCCGTCGACGCGTCGTGCCGTCGCTCTTGCAATGTATGCACACATAAACAGTGCGCAAACAAGTCGTTGTTGCCGATGTTCCGCTACACTGATTTTAACGCTGACGTCGAAACTGCCCGATATGTTGGTGATAATTTAAAAAGCATTGTGCAGGCGTATTAAACCCCGAACATCCATCGCGTAATTTTTAACGCAACTGAAATGGCTCGTAACTTGTGATTTATTTTACGATGACGCAGATGGTGAGCGGAGGAAACAACGGGCGCTGCGGCGGCGGCGGCGGAGGCGGCGGCATGGGGCGCGGCGGCATGGTGGCGCCGCGCTACCCCGCGCCCATCGGCCAGCGCCCGCACGCGCCCGCGCTGCCCATGTACCGCGCGCCGCCCGCCGCGCCCGCGCCGCGCCCGCACCACGCGCCGCACCAGCCGCGCCCCAACCTCTACTACCACCAGCACCAGCGCAGTTAGTAACCTCTCGCACGCCCCCGCGCGCGCGCGACCCCAGCTCACCCGTGTGTTGTGTGCGCAGACGGCGGCGCCGGCGACCGCGCGGCGGACGCAGAGGCGGCGCCGGGCGTAGAGGAGGCCGGCGACGTGGCCGCACAGGACGCGCCCGCGCCCCCCGAGCTGAAGGCGGAGTGAAGGGCGCGCGGCCCGCCCGCGACCCGCCGCCCCGTGCCGCCTCGTGCGCCGCACGGAGACTATCGCGCGCCGATCCCGCGCGCGGCGTAGGCATCTCGACGTCGCCGACTTTAGATTTTCGGTATTTTAATTAGGACGTAAATTTTGGAAGTGATTCTGAGCCGTTCGACTCGCGGCGCCCCCGCGGCCGCCGGCGAGTCGGCCGCGACGATGCGCGGCGCGTTCTGTTCGTATGTAAATATGTCGATCGGACGGCTATCTGACTCCTTGACTGTTATATTTAAGTATATATAGACGCGACCGGTCGACGGCTCCGCTGCGACGACCGGAGTACCCTAGGGACCGCGCGTCCTTGTCCGATGCTGCCTCGAGACTTCTCATTAGTGAATATGTAGCTACGGATTTTGCAGAGCGAATGTCGATGCGATGTAACCGAATAATAAATATAATTTGGAGCGCAGACGACCGAGTGCCGCTCGGCGCGTCTGCCGATCGACGCGGGTTAACGCTCCATGTATCATAATCAATTAATATTATTATATGCGAATAAAATTATTATGACCGAATCTTTGTTTTCATTTTTTTCTATCGTTTAGTACGTAGTGGATCGGCCTAGTTGCACCAAACTAGCGCAGAGCTTACAGTTCCTCCACAGTTAATTCATCTGATTAAGCATGCTTCACTGTCCAAATCACAATGATCTTTACTCTGGTCACAATAAGGTATCTGTTGGGTTGCTGCCACTGACACGTCTATAAAAATTACTGATCTTTATGATCGTTTACAATAAGGTTGCTGATGGGATGCTGGTGCCAGAGGACAAATAATAGTGATACACCATAAAGTGATGAAAATCATCCAGTAAACTACACTTCTGGACACATCTATTGGCCCACCTTGTATTTTCAGTTTCGTTTGGTCCTAGCTAAAATTTTATATTAGGTCGAGCAAAAAGTTCCGAACCTGGCACATTCACAATTTCATTCAATAGTCTTTTTTTGAATTTCGAACACAGAATTTAAAGAAACAAAAGACAATTTGGAGCCTGTTTGTTGATATCAAACAATCGAATATTAAGAAAACTTGGTTTTATTGGTTTACTTGGATTTAATTTTTGAAAAAGTGATTGATATCTTTGGTTTTGCAACAAACATTACTTATTCTTAACGTTAAGGTGAGGTTCTATCAATAATCTATGGATACTTCACCTGAAGTCGCCGCCCAAGCTGTGGCACTTATTCAGGCCGGACACAGCCAAAGAAACGTGAGTGCTCAACTTAATTAAGTCGATCTGCGGTCCGAAATGTTTATCGGAGGTACCTAGAGACTGGCGGCTTTGTTCGTCGCCAAGGAAGGCCACGATCTCGGGTCACAACTGAAAGGCAGGATCGATTCATCGTGACGACCAGCTTGAGAAATCGTCACCTTACCTCCATTGAGATACAAAACCAACTTCGCGACTTCCACGGAGTATCTGTGAGCGCTCGAACTGTTCGGAGAAGGTTAAAAGAACGCGATATGGTACCACACAAGCCAGCTAATGGGCCCAAACTAACGCGAGCCCACCGAGCAGCGCGCCTTCATTACGCACGCAGTCATTTAAATTGGACACAGCAAGATTGGGAGCCGTGTACTCTTTTCTGATGAGTCTAAAATTGTGTTACATGGCAATGATGGAAGGAAGAAGGTCTACCGACGTAAGGAAGAGCGTTTCGCACAATGCTGCTTTGAAAAGAGGGTTGCTTATGGCGGTGGCTCATGGACTGTCTGGGGCGGTATATCCGCGAGCGGCAAAACTCAACTTGAGGTTGTTACAGGACCACGGCTGCCAACATTAAATGCTGAAAGGTACATTCGTGAGTGCTTAGAACCTCACGTGATACCATACGCGGACTATGTGGGCCCAAATTTCCTTTTTATGCATGATAATGCAAGAGCCCATGCGGCCGGCATCGTCAGGGAATATCTTCGGGAAGTGAACATCACAGCTATGGACTGGCCAGCCAGAAGCCCAGACATGAACCCCATTGAGCACATGTGGGACGAGCTAAAAAGACGTGTTAGGGCTCGTCAGCCAGTTGTCCAGACGATGCAGGAGTTGAAAACTGCCATAGAAGAGGAATGGGAGATGATCCCTCAAAATTTCATAGAGCGGTTGATAAACTCTATGCCTAATCGTATGAGAGCTGTGGTAGATGCCCATGGAGGCAACACGCGTTATTAAATTAAACCTTTATTTGATAAAACATGTTTTTTATTCAAAAATCAATTGCCTTTAACAAGGCGCATATCCGACTTGTTAGGCGTAGCTCCATGTCGTATGGTATTCTGAATTCAAATTTAAAACAATACGATCGAAAAAGATAGTAAAATGTATCAGGTTTAAAACTGCATCAACAGTTTTTGTTCAATCTAGCAATCATATTTCGGTAGGGGCCATCGAAACCTAAACTCTAAGGTGGGCCAATAGATGTGTCCAGAAGTGTATTAGGATTAGATTCGAGATTATACCAATTGCGTACGGGGTATTAATGTTGCCATTTGCGGTTGGAATCTAAATTGCTGTAGTCGAAGTATATCGATACTAGTGGCTCTCAAGCGCATCAGATGCAGACCTGTGTTTTATGATACCTACGACATAGTTTATTGTCGTGGGTTTGCCTCTATGACCGAGCAATAGACCTTCACACGCCATCTCAACTTCCACCTTACTCCGCGTTAAGTATCGTAAAGAGCAAATTCCCTGCATCATGCAGTGAATCCCACTAAAACTGAACTACTCATGTTTACCTATGTATAAGCGAGAATGAGGCCGTTTCTGTCTACCGAAACTTCGATACAGAACTCCGATTGGCCATCGACGTCAAGTATCTCGGGTTGGACAACAAACTAAACAGGGCTTTCATAAATAACCTGGCAGTGCAGGAAAATGATAGGTAAGTATTGAGCCCTAACTCCTAAAATTATACTGTGGATTCTATGGCTGTGCACCGCAGTGATCCGCCCATGATCAACTACGGGGCTAGTTACAGCCGCCAACAAACTACAACTCATGCACAGACTAGCCGCATGAGGACTACTCCGACTGCAGCAGTCGAAGCCATGCAGGGACTACCACCGCTCCACCTGTTCATACAACAGGAAGCGACGACGGCGGTACGTCTAAATCTGGGGTAAGACAGACACACCGAATTCAACAAGGAGTTTCCGATTACGAAAGCCTTAAATAACCGGGTACCCAAACAATTTATATTAATTTAATCTCCGATGCGAGAGGTTGCGTCCTGCAGAGCTGCGCATTTTCACGGATGAATCCAAATAGGTAGTGACACAGGTGTTGGCATCTTCTCGGAGGACTACCATAGATATAGGTTAGAAGGCCCTGTAGTTGAAAATGTATCAGAACTCCATGTCGCTAAAACGATCCCACTACCGCGCCACTACTACACATGTGGTTTAGTAAAAGCAATAGATACAAAGTCGCGCACAGACTTGCAAAGCATAAATCAGAACGTACTACACAATCAATTACAAACCTTAACTCATCAAACACAGCGTGCATTTACCATGCACCGTACAACTTACTCACACAAAAATATCTCTCGTTATTGTTGTGTTGTGCAAAAGCCATTTATTTTACATATACGTTAGTGATTGACTAAATCGGAAAGTTATCGATTCTCCTATTTATTATTGTACTAAAAAAATTGGGGTTCTGAAAATAAAATAAATAAAAAACGATATGTCCAGAAAATATTATATTATAAATCAATAAAAAACAGCAAAACAAAAAGTTTAGTAAATAAAAAAAATTAACATTATTTTACATCTTCTCAAGGGACCGTGGGATAATTTCCGACATCCACGCGGGCGAAGCCGCGGGCAGAAGCTAGTCTTCACTAATTCTGTAGGTAATACGGGGGTGTCCACAACTCCACGTCATTCCGCGTATTTTGCGAAAGCTTCCATTACTTATAATTATTAGCTATAGCAGTGTGGAGTGGAGTAATGGCGATGGTAGTTTATTGTTGTGTACCTATTTCAGCGTACACAATTCTGGAATGTTGATAGTGTTAATGTCTATAGATACAGAGCCGAAGACCATTAGCAATACGGCCATAACCTTATAAAATCAATAGATTCGTAAACTGGGCGCGCCGTTTGTACATCTATTTAACCTGTAAATGGAAACCTCTGAAATACCCTCAGAGTGGTCTGAATCGAATCTTTTCTACAATCATAAACCAGAGAATTTGTGCTACAGCGTCAAGCTGTGCTACAGCGATTCTTCCCGTGCTACAGCGCTACAGTACATCCTGGGCTACTGCGCTACAGTCCGTGCTACAGCGCTACATCCCGTGTGTAGCACGGGCTGTAGCGCATGCGCATGGTCTCTCGAAGTTGAGACAAGACATTTTGTTATAATTTGCCGCAAAAAGTATTTACGTTTCATTTACACCACTAACAATGCACTAGGTGCATTGCAGTTTTCTGGCTATACCTATTCGATTTCGACTGATCAAGCACATTACAGGTTGCTTCGTTTAAAATTGTTTCAGATGTAAGAACGTGTAAGTAGATAATCAGGATTAGAAATTTTACCTTTTTGGCTTTTGCTCGTAACTTACAAAACTAAGTTCGATACTTTTTTTTTTTTCGGACGGGAAATCATCTAATGACCCCTTCCCGCTCTGGGTGGAGCGGAAGGGAGTGTCAGACTCTTACTGACTAAAACCCACCCATGTTCCTTCCTTTGCCTTTTATGTTCCGGGGTAGTGGTAACCCTTTCGGACAATCCCGCTGAAAGTTCTATAATACTTTAATAATAATAATACCAATGACCCCGAAGAAATTTGTAAGTTCTTTTCTGATTTCTTTAATTCAGTTTATGAACTATCTTCCATGAGGGATTTATTTCTTCGAGTGAGAATTCTGATCGCCTCATTAGTAAGATAGAGCACGAATGAAATACTGAGGGCACTCAATTCTTTAGATTCAACTAAGGTTCCAGGCCCCGACGGTCTTCAGCATATTCACAGCTATTCACAATCATCCGACACGCTATAGTATCGAAAATGACACATTTCGATAACCTGATCTGCCTTGCCCCCGACAGCAAACAGCTGTTGGAAGAATAGTGGTCGTCTATTTCATTTAAACTGACAAAATTTTCGGGTTTTGGAGTTGTGTTTGATATACGATACGGTACGAAATGGTATCGAGTGGTTGTGAATGTCACGTTTCTCAAAGCTACCGCTACAAATATTTGCAGTCCTATACATAATTTAATAAATCACTGGCACAAAGAATTTCCACCGAGGTATGGAAGAGTGCGAATATAATACCAATAAACATATGGGGTGACTGGTAATTAGTGCCCGATACTTAAACACAGGATTGTACTCACCATAACTAACAACTTTCCCAAAGAAACGATTTTTTTAAATTTACCAAGCGCATGACCTCATCACACCAATAGAGTACCTACCTATAACCTAACAAGAATAATACACCATCAGCTGTAATTTAATTTAGTTACTAATCCCTTTTTGCAAACAAAACTATTCCACTTTTACCATGCATTAGTCTTTATCATTCATTTAATACCCGCTCTTTGCGTAATACACTATCAATCACAATCTGAATAATTTAGAAGGATATTCCTAATCCATTGCTTCATATGTTCGTCAAAATTCTCTGTTCAACAACGTAAATAACGCAATGAATGATGTTGAACTGTCAAAATGAAAGTCATTGCTACTGTACTGATTATAGAAATCTTATATATATGGTACTGATAATACTTAGTGCGTTACACAATTAGGTACCCCGCGGGCTGCTGGCACACTGGACGGTTGGTCGGGTTTACATTCTGGCTTAATAACTATAAAACATAACATGTAATTTGATGTTAGGTACTTAATATTTTTCATAATATTAGTTCATATTCCAATACACTTGCGGAATGGGAATAAAAACAAAATGGTATGTTTTATGACAAAAACGATACGTGTTTGGCTGAAAGCCAAAATAACTTCGCCCCCAACTGAGGGTTATTGAGGAGGGTCTCGGCCTCTCGCCGAACTGGCGCCAGCACACGGTAGCTAAACTACAGAGTTGCTTATGTACAGACGACAGCACATCAAGCTACTACAATCTGTCAAATTTCTTTAATAGATTTTCAACATTGTCGCTTAAACATTAAGGTTCAAGGTTGACTGAGAAAATTTGACAGTTTCGGGTAGTTTGACCTGCTGGCGTCTGTACTTACTAGGACTACACTATGTTAGTGTGCTGCATCTTAAAAAGTATTAGTTTAGGGAAGAATAAAAATCAGTTTACTAAAAAAAAAGACGTTCCTACTGTGCAAAACAGTATCTGACTTCACGTAAGTACCTACCTAAGCAATCAGTAGGTACCTACTTACACTAGATGCGTTTCATTTCATTTCACTTGATAAAATTTTATATTATTATCGAATTCATAAACTTTCAATATTATTTGATTCTTGGCCAATTTTATATTGTTTAACACAGACGCTGTGAACTCTCCGGAACGCTCGCGAAATCTTCGGAGAATGAGAGCTCGTCAACTTGAGGATCAATGTTGTAATAATTAATTCGTTTAGATATTCTAAAGGTGACAGGGCCGTGCCTGAACAAACAAGGCAGGAACTGAAGGTCCGTCGCCAGCCCGGACAGGGATGTGATGTGTGGGAACAAGTTCATAAAAAATAGGTAATTACACACCGATACTTTTATGGAGCCCTTGATAGAGCACGGTCCGACTACATCCCAGACGTGGTCCCAATATGTGTGGGTTTGCAATAGATAATTATCCACAGAATATCCTATTTCGTAAAACATTCCATGGGCGCCGTGGCTTAGTTGGTTAAAGCGCCTGTCTAGTAAACAGGAGATCGCGAGTTCGAATCTCGCCGGGGCCTTCAGAGTGGAACTTTTTTGAGATGCTTTAGTTTACGACCTGCACCAGTTTAATGGTAGGTATAATATCTAATAGTCTAAGAGCCCGTGAACCCCAATCATTTTATAAAAGCTGAAAGTTGGTCAGCGCATGCTCCCAATAATGGTCCATCGTTCTAACCTGTGTTGAGAGTCCCAACACAGGTAAGAACGATGGACCATTATGAAGTTTAGGTTACCGTGGCTTTGGCAGGTAAACGGTACTAAAGGTGTGTAAAATAATAAAGGACAAGGACAATAATATTCTATGTAAAGAGTTCTCTTTTGACCCTTTTACCACCAAAGCCCATTCTGCACCCACTCAGCTGAATGCCAACTTTTTTAACAGCGCGTAGTGCTTTATTTTTTAATTTAATTTTTCCCCATGTCGCTAAAGCTTAACATGGCGTCTGAATGTATTTAGTGTTTGTTGCTTATTTTAATTCTTTTTATTTGTATTTTTATCGTGCTTGCTACTTAGTGATCCTAAGTTTTCTGCTACTTTATCCGTTTCTACTCGTGAGAACCTGTAATTGGCTCTGTGTCGCTTATACAATTGTTATTGATTTGGTTCAGCTGTTGGTTCTCCTACTTATAAATAAATACCGATATAAATTCATCAAATAATAAAGTGTGATTTTTTGGTATTACCTTCAGAATATTATTAAAAATCACGTCATTTATTGCCAGACACTTAACATCGTGGCAACCCCTTGCCAGACACCCTCAATGTTCATGAAATTATAATTCTACTTACGTTATAGTATAAAAGCTGATTTTTATATACATATAATACTTGGGTCGAAGGTCTGGGGTTCACGGGCTCTTGCTTTATAACGTAGCTCAACGACCATATAGGTACCTATCCTACGTGGCAAGTACATCTACAAGTAGGTAGGTACCTGCGTACAAACCGTTATACCTGCTGGCTTGCCTATAAATGCAAGTTTTTTTTCGATATGATACTGATGAGTGTCGTTGTTGTTAGGAGTGGTAGCCTGAGTCATACAATTGAGCTTAAACCATTGAAAATGTAATTAAAGATAAAATAGTTTTGTTTACCCAAACGATGACAGGGCATGACAGGTATTTCCCGATTACAGTTGATATTAATAGAAAGGTACCTAAGTCTAAGTAGGTAGTGAACATAGATTGTAATAATTATGTTGATTCTTTATCGTTATCAGTTTTCTATATAAATCGTAGGTAAGTACAGTAATACGTAATTATAACCACTTAAGCGTTGTTGTTTTCATAGACGTTATCAGACTTACGAGCGAACTTCATATGGGGCCAGTACCTAGATATGTTGTTGTTATTTGTGTATAACAACCTATATCACTTAATTATAATTTTAGTAGTTATAAACAGTGGCATAAACTTGCAGTACTTGCAGTAGATACACAAAAGAAAACGTAGAAACAATTAGTTTCATAAAGTTCAAGGCGGGTCAACAACCAGACGGGGATGCAATGCTTGTGCTTTGTTCCGATCCTGAGGGGCGACTGGCCATTTACCCCGAATAATATACCCGTTCACGTCAGTAAAAAACAACCTCGTATCTATCATATTTTATTTTATCACTGAACACAATCAAACTGAAGGATATCGATCAACAATTGTTGGTTATCTAAACAGGGACATATAAAAGGGAAAACAATGGTTTTTAATTCAATTTATCACTATACCAATATATAGTGCAAACAAATTATACATAGCTACACTTAAAGTGCGAAATAATTATACAAAAAAAAATATGGGTAATTACGGCATGGTCCATTGCACGAAATCCTTTATGAAGCGGCGGTGTAATGATGCTCTAATTAGTGTTGCTCATACAACTATTAGGTTCGTTATACTTAAGTAGGTAATTTGAAGGATATCTTCTTTTGTTATCTTCTAAATCTTCGTAAGTGTTGTAACTGTGATTGTTTGTACATAACAAAGAAAGAAAGAAAAATGGGATTCAATAAAAAAATGTCGCAGAGTATTGTAGTGTAGTTCTGGGCTTAGCTTTATTTAGGTTGGTGATTTTATTTTACCTTATTGTAAGTAGTACTTACTGGTCAGGTTATTTATTACAGGGTATTTAACTGTGGTATATATTATGTAGTGTGGATATAAATTACTTATATGAATATATGTTATTTAGGAATCAATGATATCTATTCCTTTTATAGGTAACAACTGTGGAAATGGGTTTTATTTATAAACGATGATTAAAGTTAAGTGACGTTCAAACGTCAAAAATTTTTGATTAAACAGTTGCTAATCACTACTTTAAGTAACGTTTATGAATAAAGGGGTTTAAGTACTATTTGAGGCAGGATGTATGCGGTTTTCCCAGTGGAAGTTAAATATCGAGTGAGCTGCAGTGAAATGATTAATAAAATTGAGTCACACTAGGTACTTACGACTTGTTCTCGGAAAATGATTGCTGCGCTGCGGAGAAAGAGGGAGCATACTTTAGGAAAGGCTATTGGATTCATCAAGCTACTGATGAGACATGACCTACACAAAGAATAAAGAAAACATATTTTTCTGTTCAAAACTGCGGGGTAATTGCGTAACACACTATCAGTAGCAATGGATTTCATTTTGACAGTTCAACAACATTCATTGCGTTATTTACGTTGTTGAGCAAAACATTTTTTCAAACATATGAAGCAATGGACCAGTATCCTTCAAAAAGTTTCAGATTGAGATTGATAGTGTGTTGCGTATTTAGGGTACTGGAGCTCTGAACTCAGTTAATAAACGCAATAACTGAGTTCAGCTTGAAATAACCGCGTTCAGTTCCATTAGTGAAGTAGGCACTAAGTAAATAAGTAGGTGACTGAAGAAATTGAGAACTAGTAAATGCCCAAGCGCAGTGATTAAATTTCAAGTACCTTTTAGAACACACAAGTGTCTAAATAGGTAGGTAAGTTATAGGTAAGTTAAGTTAAGTTATACTTATTGTCTTCGTAAGCACAGGTGATTTTTTTAACGCGACGATTTTTTATCGCGCACTTCATTTTCAGCCCCCGTTGAACCGAGTAGAACCGACGTTCGCACGGACGTAAAAATATCGCGGCGGGAATTTATCGCACACTGGATTTTCAACTCTCGGTGTTGAGCCGAGCATTGAGAATCTAACAGAGCGCATCCCGGCACGTAAAAAAAAAACGCTGACAGATTTTCAACTCTCGGCACGAAGCAGTGCGTTGAATATCCAGTGCGCGAAAATAAAGCGTCGGGGGAAAAACTCGCCCATGCTTACCTGGGCTGAGATGCAACAGAGCGCATCCCATTCCCAGCGCGTCTAAAAAGCATATTTCATTTAACTCTCGGCGCTAAGCAGTGCGTCCTTTAGGGTCGATACCTACAATGATGCTCTTGCCCTAATTAGTGTTGCTGATAAAACCACACACACACATTTGTAGGACACCTTATTTGTTGTCATGTATTACCTTACCTACTTATGTGTTGGTTCGTTACGTTACAAAAGACACAATACCTACAGAAAAAAGGGATTCAAACATAAACTGCATTTAATTTTGTTTGAGCTCTACAGGATTTAATCTAACCGTAAAAATGTGTAGTTATCGTAAGACTACAAGTTTCGTAGCTTTAGGTCCAGCCCCGGCCCAGGACAGTAGTGTTTTTATTTAAAATAAGTAGAATATTAATAACGTGCATGTGCAGTTATTTATGTAAAGTCACAATATTTCCTCGTTCTAGGGTGTACGTAGGCACCTTCTGTGCTCTGGTTTTTCCTTTGGTATTTAAATAAAATGGTAAACCACATTCATTTAAGGGGAATGCGTTAGATAGCCCGCGAAATTCATTTTTTTTATGAATGAATGAATGAAATGCACCGATCCCAGCGTGGTTAAACCAGACTCGATTAATCGAATGAACCCCAAGATTGTATTGTAGGGAAGACGTGCCCGTAGGATTTAAGAGCCTACCGGATATTCATCTTAGAGTATATATATAAATTCAATTTCTTTCCCCTTTAAAGTTAACATCTATTTCAATCATAGATTAATTGTATGATAGTACTTAAAGAGCGCCCCAATGGAACAGACTCAATTGAGCTTATTGTAGCTCTAGATATGGAGAGAAACAAATTACAAAGAACAACGCTGAGCGAGTAAAACAAGTACTGCAGCAAGACAAAGCAAACTACGTTTATATGTATGAGTGAATCAGCAGACAGGCCACTGGCGACTGCCTCACTGATGTCCGAGAGCGCACCGCCCGCACTCCAAAGCCAGTCAGCGCTTAGCGTGCAACCCGATAGCACTGTTATATCGCGCTTTATTCGAGTTCTTCCAATGTCAACAAACTTTCACCTCGACAGTAAACAAACAAAATGTACGAGGAAATTCAATAAACTGTTTTAATTTTCTTAACGTATTGATTCCTGTACGTTAAAAACAACTCAATAAGATCAAATTAATAAGAGTAATTAGTCGTGGTAAAAAGTGTTGATTCAATAGTGTTTTTTCTTGCACGATGTGTAACAATTGAAAATATCACAGAATCGTTGAACGCTGGAGATTTGTTCGTAATAAAGTTTCATTGCATCACAGCGAGCTGCGTTGAGCATTAAATTGACTGAATGTTCCAATTGTGCAGTGAATAAATTAAATAACTACCTGTGAGCTGTGCTGTTGATCCGCCATGGGCAAGGATTATGGTAAGTTACAGAGATTATGTTTCATAAATCAAATGGATCTTTCAGAACAAACTTTTAATAAAAGTGGAGTTATTAGTTTTTTTGTGTCTTTGTTCTGGAGAGAAACCAAATACCACCGTGCGCCTAGAAAAGTTTCAAGGCAATTCCAATAAACAACATGCGGGTGCAATGCCTTTTAAAGTTTTGTTCCAGACATATAGTCTTAAATTTTAGTTAAATTCGTAGATAGTACCTAGGTACAGTCGCTTGGCAGCATTATCTGACCCACCCTAAAAACAAACGAATTTGGACCCTCTGCCTGTAACATTAAGGTTTATTCAATTTATATGAGCTTATCAGACGGCGCTCGTGCAACGTTGTCGGAGCCACCGGCATTATACATATATCATTTTGTTAAGCTATTTTAATCATTATCTCGTTGACATTAAAGTTGAAAAGCTTTTAAATCACACTACATAATTAGAACCCAATCTTTAATTTCGCGTATTCCTGACAAGTTCTTGTGGCTTAACGGTTTGATGCTGGATTGGCGACGAACAACATGTGGGTTCGAAAACACGGTCCACCTTTAATCAGTTTCTTTTTTAATTTGTTTTCATTTCTACAATATTGCCTGCATTATTAAAGAACGACCAATATGATTTACGCCTAATAATTTATCTTGTAAACAGGTGGGTAAATTAAAAAACTTTAAGTTCACAGAATTTATATTTACCTACCAAGAATGGTTGGATACGAAGTAAAACATATATTTGCTTCGTGAGGTAGATAATAAATTCATTTATGTGACAAAAGTTAAACTACGCCTAATAGCAGTGACTGCGCACACACATTTGTAAATCGTTTCACATAACTCGTTAAGTATTTTTAAGCAATTTGGTGTAAAAAAGCATGTCGCAACTTAATGACTACTTATACCAAACAAAAAATCATATTTTTACATGAGCAGAATATTGGAATTAGAGAGATTGGTCGTCGACTTAATATAGCAGTAAGTGTTTTTATACCTATTTTATTTTATTGATTGTGATTAATGAATGCGTAGTTGGCTATTTTACCACTACATTCACTCCTTACAAGTTACATACACGGTTCCAAAAATGTTTTTTTTTTTGTTTTAGAGAAATACGGTCAGACTTTGGCTAAAACGTTATGGAGACAATGGAGATATTCAGCGTATTCGTCCAGGAACAAAAGCCATTAAGTATAGTCCCGAATTCGAAGGCCGCCGGCCCATTCCGCAATAAACCACAATATTTCAGAGGAAACAGTGAGAAGGCATTTATACGCGCGAATTATAAACCAGCACAGAAAATTACATTGACACCTGCTCATCGCGAAGAAAGGGTTCGTTTTGCCCAGGAATATTTAAATGGCAAAGATTTGTGTTGGAATATGGTGCGCGTTATGCGTAGCCGCTTACAGCAAGTTATAGCAGGGGACTACTAATTATGTAATCTAGTAGGTATTTTTAAACACACCATGTAAGTAAATGCTCAATGGATTGATTGTTAAACCATTAAAATGTTGCAGATTATGTGGTGATGTTATTGTTATAAATAGATTTTTTCTATTTAAATATCATGTTTATTCACTACATATAGGCAGCTATAAATCTGTAAAGCATTTCACAGATGAATTCATTTTCTCGATGACAAACTTTTAAGCATAAGCACGCCTTTTTTAATGTTTATAAATGGTTAGATTTGATTATGGCATACTAATATAAAATGTCTATTAATTTGGATATATATGAGCATTTACATACTTTATCTTACCTAAGTGTTTTAATGAAATAATAAACATTTTAAACTTGCAATTGTTTACTTTTATTCCTATACAACCTACCCGTGTAAAAAGACAAGACCCTACGTCGTCCATTAAAGAAATGTTTTTTACATTTCTTTAGTGTAATAAAATAATTAAAAAAAAAACAGCTGAGCAAAAAGATATATTTAGGTTAAACTTGGTTTCGAACGTAGACAACGATAAATACCGCACTACCATAGTGAGTGACCACAAGACCAACTCAACTCTTATAAGGCGCTTTGAAATTTTATCTTAGTTGTAATGCTAGACGCATATTCTAAAGAATTTGAACCATATAGTATACTTCATAAAGTTTATTCTTGCACAGCACAAGCAGCCAACCTTCTCCTGGTGCAAATAGATTATTTTGTATTTTAAATAATCACTCCATTGAGACATGATAATAAAAAAACTACCTATAAAATAGAAAATAAAAAATTGTAAAGAGATGTTGTTTTTGCAATTTAGTAAGGCAAGGTAAAACATGTTTGCGCGTAGTCACTGCATACCCTTAGTTGCTTTTGAATACCTACCAGTTTTATAATGAATACGACTATTTATTTTTCAACTACCCACTTATTACAAGTTATGCGAAAATATTACCATTTTAGAAAGTTTATGTATGAAGATCATCCGTCTATAGTTCTTTACAATAATATATTAAATAGTTTTGGAATACATTCTAAATTGAAAGCAAAATAATATCTTCGTCGCAGGATTTGATCTCGCAAGTTGTTTTTCTCAGTCTTATACACAGACCACGAGACCAGAATTACTTGAACGCAATTATTAAAATAAGCTATTACACTAATTATATTATAACAAGTAGTTTTAACATATAACCTAATGGTAACGTTATAAAGATCAAATTTGCATGTCTGTGTTATTATTGTAATTCTTGGTTGAGTCTTCGTGCACTTGTCTGATAAGCTCATATAAATTGAATAAACCTTAATGTTACAGGCAGAGGGTCCAAATTCGTTTGTTTTTAGGGTGGGTCAGATAATGTTGCCAAGCGACTGTACTACGTAATTGAAAGTCTACCTACCCAATTCTTTTCAAAGCTCATTTCTCAATTCGATGCTGTGACCGACTATTAGGTATTTCTGCCTGCCTACTACAGTTTTAGATTTCTATTTTTGTTGGACCAACATGTGATCGCATTAAAACTTTTGACATTTTGTTTTTGGTTGAAGGAAGGTATCTGCGTTTTTTATTCGAGTAGGTAACTTCCAGTGTTGAATATCAGGATCATTTTAATGTGAGAGTCGGTAACAAGAGAGCGAGGAAGCGTAATTCAATTGAAATCCATGACAATGGAGCAGATCACTGAACTGTGTCTGTTGTTTAATTTTAAATGTTTATTATTTTTGATGGATAGGTATGTTCAGAAAATTTAATTTAAAATAATTGAAACTTCGGCAATTAAGTAATTATATGTAGTTGCGCAACAATCACTGTAATGTTTTCACTAAGTTTCAAAATATGCGCTGTGTGAGTTACGGTGCCGGTGGCGCGAAATTATCTTTATTTACTTAAAGAGGAGATAAACTACGATAATTACATTTGGTGATATTTGTACAGTCGAGGTTAAGGTAAATACCAAACAGTAGGTAGCAGTTATTGTTTGTGCCCGACTGATAAATTAGGTACCTATATAGTACAGGTAGTGAGTAACCTACTTGTTATCAAAAAGATCTGCTTTGAAAGATCGAAAGAACCGAAATAATAACGACTGATGTGATGTGGTGTTTATTAAAGCTGCAAAATCACACAAAGAAAATGAATATAATATTTATTCTTATGTTCTTAATTTCTTTGTAAGATCTGAAATTGTTGTCATCCTTAGCTCTTAGGCCTTTTGTACACGTCACGGTTTAATTACGGTACGGTAGATAAATCGCGCTGCAGAAAAACGTGTCAACAAGCTTCCATAGTGATCCATACAACTCACTGACGAATCGTGCCTACATACGGCGAATAAACCGTAGTTTTTCATCGCAAGAAAAACGTATGTGTACTGTGTGTACAAAGGGCCTTACCCTAGGTGTCTACAAATTTCATAGTTTCAAGAAGCAGTACGTCTAGCTCGGGTCATACTAGAGGTCAATCTGGGTTTCAGTAGGTACTTGCAGCATAATAAACTTGCTGCACCTGTGATTACACTCGTAATAATAATTGATTGTGCACACGTTCACAATGTTTAATAATAAATAACGTTTTTTTTTATTGTACTACACCGGCACAGCTGGCCGAGTGGCCTCAAGGAAGAGTTACCTTTAGCGTCCTTCCTTCCGAACCATGTATTTCCGGTACTAACAAATAGTACTTTTGATAACATTTTGCCATGACTCTGAATGTCACAACAAAGCCTTGCTCATATTCGCTCGTGAAGTTGCAACACCTTTCCATTTCCCGGGAAATCGACCTTGGGTAATATGTTAAGCATTAAACTGGTCCAAATTCACGTTTTATTTAGTTGCTGATGGGCAAATATTTCGTCAAATGTTAAGACGTAGTTTTATCTGCCAGATTCTACCAACCAACCTACAGGTCTATAGGCTATAGGTATAGGGTTGGTAGCACGACCACCACACGATCCAGACATCTAGCTTTATTAGATGAGGACCACTCCTAATAACCCTAAATTAATGTCTGTACCGGATAGGACCTACAGGCATTGAGGGCCTCCAGAGAGGCTGTCTGACATTTGTGATGGCAGATTCGGCAATGCCACGTTCTCCGTATACAGATAGACTTGCCAAACGTCAGTTGTAGTGTACCGATGATGGTCGCTCGAAGCTCGAAATACCTACCTACAGTACGTAGGTACTTCGATATCTGCTGATACCACCAGTTTTATAATACTTAATTTTCCTATAACAAGTTCAAGTTACATCATTTTTTAGACCCGTGCTCTGGATTTTCAACTCTCGGCGTCGAACCGAGCGTTGAGAATCCAACAGGGAGCATGGAAATGTTATGGTCATCAATTAGATACTTACTGTTATGTTACCTAAATTATATAGCTACTAATAAGTGGTTACAACAGAACTAATATGTGCAATAATGTGCATTTATGATAGAACTAGCTGTGCCCCGCGGTTTCACCCGCATAAGTTTTCGATCCCGTGGGAATATCGGGATAAAAAGTATCCTATGTGTTAATCCTGGTTATAAACTATCTGTGTACCAAATTTCATCAAAATTGGTCCAGCCGCTTGAACGTGAAGAAGTAACAAACAAACAAACACACACACACTCACTCACAAACTTTCGCCTTTATAATATTAGTAGGATTATACATGAAATAAAAATAGCATTGGACGAAATCATCAAGATAACTTCCTATATTTCACAAGTCCCGAGTCGCTACATAACACTGCCCTGCTAAGCTGCTAACAGTATCGTTTGCATAATAAAATTATATGTGACTGGTCACATGCATTCCGTTATGAATATTTTTAAATACTCAGCGATTTAAGACGGTGACTATTTATGTGAGTTTCATAATACAAATAGGTAGGTATACTTACGCTAATTTCAATACTATAATGATTAATTTTCAATTGAATGAACATTAATAACCTGAAAGAAAAGTTTGTGGAAATCATACCCAGGTTGTAGGTACACACATACATATGATATATTGTAAGTTTAACGTTCCCAGTTGTGCATAGCAAAACCAAATCATAATACGCTAATCATTGAAAAATCAGATAACAGGTAATTTTACCTATAATTATTGATTACCTCCTTGTCTAATATCCGTTTAAGATTTCTAATCGGTTAAATTCAACGAGGATTTAAGCAGACTGTTTATGAAAAGCCGATACAATTTTAATCTGTTATTTTATATCAACGGACCATTTCGAGATTATTAATTATCACAGTAATTTAGTTATATGATGCCCTAATATTAGCCAATTCGCAGAATTTATCGATCATTATCATACGATATGTCGTTCGTTTAAAACGAGTATTCACTCATAAATCCGCCTACCCTGTACTTAGAACAAGATCGTTTTCTGTTTCAATATAGAAAGACTTAATTGTATGATGTTGTCAACTAAGTCAGCCTGTTAGTACCTACACATCCCGTCCATCAAAATCATGTCCGTTATGTCTTTGAAATGATTATGCAATGACTCACTGGGGAGATTCTAAGGTTAGAAGGTCGAATGTGCGTGTTTATGTTATGCACGTCGCGGCTCAGTGGAAGACGCACAATCTCAACTACAGGTTGACCACGAACGAGTGTGACAATACAATTTATGTGACATGACTTTCACACATTTTGTATGAGAAATCCGATAAAATGTTTGAGACAACAAAACATCACGCAGGCGTACCTATTGTATAGGTATCGCCATTTTGTCGGTTACCTATGTTTAAGTCGCATGTAATAGGGAGCGAGCCTATATTGCCATCGACCGGACACATATTGTATGAGCTTTTCTATAATTTCTAGCATTTAAATTAATTTATCTCAATTTATTATAACGGACACACACTTCATATGTGTTTGTTATTCCAGCGTATGGCACTCGTGGGTTGCAGCTGAAAATCAGCGTCAGGTGGTACACTTGTGTTGTCATCTGATATTATGCTGAGCTGAGGCCCTTTTGGCATTATAATCTTTGTTTTCTGTTTTTATAGTTTTAAGGTGTATTCATTTTGTGTAATGCCAATAAACGCATTTTTCTTTCTTTCTTTCTATATTCAGACTCCGGGCTGCTACTGAGAAATTCCAGATAGAAAACCCAATAACACTTTGCCCGACGAACATGAGATCCCGGGGTCCATTCCTAGAATCTAACCCAGGATCTCGTGTTCACTGCCTCTCTGGTCACTAGACCAGAGAGGCAGTGTGTGAGATATCATCATCATCATTTCAGCCGAAAGACGTACACTGCTGGACATAGGCCATCCCCAAATACCGCCACTTCGACCGGTTCTGTGCTTCTCGCATTCCGCGGAGAGATATCTCTTGTCTAAATATCGTTGCAGTATTTGCTGCGTTGCTTGTCAATCGCACTCGCACTTGATCATTATTATAATATTGCTCCACAGATATCGCCACATTCCAAAATATAAGTACGAAGGTAGTATGCTCGTTATACTCATACAGTGAATTAGTAATTTATAAATAGAAAAAACCGCAGGTGTTTTACTACTTTCTCAATCTTCCGGTTCACATGATGCACAAAATATTGCAGACTGCATAGGTATCGACGTGCTGTTTATATTTCTAAAATAAATTCATTTTAAAATAGCGCATACTAGACGTAGACGTACCTAACTACACCTACTTCCAGGAAATCTACATATTTATTGACTGCTGTTATATCTTAAGTCTTCCGGTGATATGAATTCTGTACAGTGCCAAGAAATATGGAACTGAAGTATTTATGTATACTCCCTAGGTACATTTGTTCATTTATTTTAATTGTTAGGGAAACCGTGATAGGACTATTAGTTTTTTGAAGAAATACGGCGCTATGTGTAACCAACAAAATTATACAAATAGATTGTACCTACGTACCTAATTATTCATTTTAGATAAATTGCTAACTTCCTAGCTCCTAAATTAAAAACGGTACAACGAAATTAATGATGGAGAAGCCACAAAGATGAATAATTTTCAGTTGTGCTGACTTGTGCTCATTATATAAGTGGCTTATCAAGGACTACACTCAACACGCAATATTTCACTTAAGTACTGTACACACACTTTTAAAACCCATCACCGACGCATGGCCATTATCTATGATACGTAAAGAACGTACTCATAAAACATTTTAATTAAAAAGTGAATAATAAATGACTCATTGGTTTCGTTTATAAATTTTATGCCCTGGCTGAAGACCTTAATTTGTTAAGGCATCCACAGGATAGACCAGTTAAGCAGCTGACAATATCCTAGATTTACCTGCGAGAGGCCGTACACAAAAAAAGACTCATTGGTAGCACGCAGACAGATGGCCGCAAGCTACACACTGCAGTCGAGCGTTGGTCAGGGTTTTGTGTTTGTTAGGGAGTTTTCAACAGCAGCTAAGGTATAAAGCGTTGCAGTTTGTTTCATATTCCTATGATAGAACTTAATACCCAACTACTGTTATTTTGTCATCGTGTCGGTTAGCCCTGCTGCACCCTCGGGGGACTATGACCGTGATTATGACTATGTTGGCAAATGACTGTCACTTTTATTAATAACAAACAGGAATTCCGTAGTAGTCAGGTTTTTGTATATTTTAATCAAGAAATACGTGCGTAAAAATACTACAAGCAATATAAGCTTTTAATCACCGCGGGGCGGATGTAGTAAAAATGGCTAAAGGAAAAAATAGATAGGCATGGTAACGCGCGATACTATTTTATAATGGTCTAAGATTTATGAAATTAAGTAGGTACCTAGTACGGTCACCAAAGGAAATAAGTAACCAGGGCCGACGGATATAGTTTTGTAAGAAACCTATGAATGTTTTCGAATAAAATTTAATTTAATGAATAGAAAACAAACAGTGCATTTATCTTATTTAATTTAATTCGAAAACATTCATCGGTTTCTTACTTAACTTCAACTATATCCGATGACCCTGGTTACTTATGTTCTTTGGCGACTGTACATGACCAAAGCAGAAAAAAATATACTTATGGAAAAATGGAATTCTATTTTAAATGGTCTGGTGGGAAGTGACTGGCACAGGAGCGTAGTTTGGCACGCAAAGAGAGGCTCATACCCACGGCAGTGTGTAAAGTAGGGCAGTGGAACAGAAACGACAAAACCTAACTTGAAATACACAAAAGTGTGCTAAACACTCTTCACGGTTCTTGAATAATTGACATAACCTACGTAACAAACCTAACGAGAGCCTTAGAGGTTAAAGTTAATAACCTGTGTTAGCTCGTGGATTGTTCGCTACGCTTCATGGTATGATCATACAATTTAAAATAACTAATTTCATTGTACAACTTGCTAGTAGACTGCGCTAACGCGTTATCTACATTTTACAATTTAGTACGCCAATTTCCTTACGTTATGAACAAACAATAGCAATTAATGGTCATGGGGCAATGGCATGGCCAAGGGATCCTTTTTCCAGCAGGGGATTATTGACGAGGTCCCCTTAACAGTGGTCATTAGACCAGGAGGTTCCTCTCTCTAGAGCCCTGACCACCGGTAACTTGGACCCTGAAACACATATAAATTATATTTAAAAATATAATTTATATGTGTTTCATTGAAATAAAGGAGATAATTAATAACTATTTATTTATTTAATTTTAAAACATTGGTCCAGTGGTTAATACAACAATAACTTATCAACTAAGGGTTAGTAATATTCAGCGGGATTGTCCGAAAGGGTTACCGCTACCCCGGAACATAAAGGGCGAAGGAAGGAACATGGGTGGGTTTTAGTCAGTAAGAGTCTGACACTCCCTTCCGCTCCACCCAGAGCGGGAGGGGTCATTTGATGATTTCCCATCCCGAAAAAAAAAAAAGGGTTAGTAATATTAATTAAATTAAACAATTTCTATTAATTCCTGCCGCACGAGCAACCGGATAGCGTGTCTAAGTAAGTTAAGGGACCTCGGACTTCCTAGCCTTTTCCCAACTATGTTGGGGTCGGCTTCCAGTCTAATCGGAAGCAGCTGAGTACCAGTATTTGACATGGAGGACTGGTTGCCAGACTTTCGTGCTTCTGACAATCCGTACCAATTGTCAAAGATCCACGAATGACAGCCGGGACCAACGGCTTAACGTGCTTTCCGAGGAGTCTTGGTCATAGAGCAACACGGTTCACCAGTCCGCCGGTGGCCCGTGTTGCCCTATGGTCTTGGTATACAACGTGTAACGGAAAGGGTGTATACATACCAAGGGCACGGCTTCTTTGGATGATAACAAACGATATTGGAAGGGTTTCAACTCAAAATAAAATACTCTAAAAATTGATACCAAATTTTCGGTATCTTGGGTTTCTTAAATTCAAATCATAACAAACGTATCACCGCACTACGTAGGTCAATGACTTCCACGTTAATGGCCAATATTACGAAAAATCTCTTCCGTAACTCTGCGCGCCTAGTATCGTCTACCGCATTCTTTGTCGGCCCGAACTGCCGAAATAAAATCGTCGCCGCCAAAGGTTTAATTCTGTGCGCCTAGTAGCTTACAGACTATTACAGCTGCGGTTCTTTGTGACCGCCCGCCGTGCCGACACGCGCGCGCGCAATAAACCAAACATACCTACCTACTAATACCGTGATGTAAAAATTAATGCGTAATTATTGATTAATGATATTAATGTATTACTCGTTAATATCAAGCCAGAGATTGCACGTAAAAACTGAGATAACAAAACTTACGTAAAAAATCGAAACAAAGTTTAGGTAGGTTAACTAGTTTCATCCCATAATATTACTTATTACCGAGTAAACAGTAAAATCTTAAAGCTTTGCTTAATTTAGTAAATTGACTTACATTTTTAAAGATGGGGTTCGGTGTACACACGTACCAAAACCGCTCGCTTGTTCAAGGACACCTAAACATTGCGTTGCATGTCTGGTGTTAATATCGTTATGGCGGCCTCAATCCGCACTTTCATTAGGTCCACAATGGACCATCACACTGCACTGCACTACGCTTTTACACCCACAAAAAAAAGTCTAACGGGGTTAGGTCTGGGGATCGCGGAGGTCAAGCCACGCTTCTACTACCATTTTTTTTTTTTTTTTTTGTTCCCGGGGTGGAAAATCCTCATGGATGTCCGCCGCCCTGGGGCGGGCGACGGGGTCTGTCAGACTCTTACTGACTAAAAACCACCCCAGTGTTCCATCTCACACCTACGCCGGGGGTCGCGGGAACGTAAGATCCTTCCGCAACCCCCGACTGGTGCCGGCCCGCCACCGCGGGCCTCCTCGGGACGCTTCTACTACCACGCCCAACCCACTGAGATGATTACCATCTTCTGCTCCGACACATATCAACATTTCGTAATAATCGCTATTACTTAACGACAATTTGCAAACACAACAAAAAAGTCAATTAGGTGTAGCCGCACTGAACTGATGCGCGTATCACAGGGATAGAAACAAGCGCACTAGAAGCGGGTCAGGAGTCGACTGACGAGCAAAACAATAACAATAAAACTCCTATTCCCTGCTATCCTGATACTTATTTTGTTTACACACATTATGATGCTTCGTTGTGTGTGTAAAGACGTAATTAGGGTTCTGTACGACACAATTTTCAATTCGGCAATAACAATTCCTGTTATGCGGTCCTAGTACTTTATTAATTTCTTTCCACAGTTAGATGTAGTTTTGCGACATTTTTTATTGACTTCGTTTGAATTAGACTAAAGGACTAGACGTGCTCAAACCAATAAAACCCATGTACCACTCAAACAGCACCGAAAGAATTATCGGAAGTTCACGGTCTGTCACCGTGAACTTCCGATAATTCTTTCGGTTAGTCCTACAGACAAAAATATGCGTGCGTGCTATTATTTTGTGATTAAAAAACTTACCGTCTTACGAATTTTCGATCAGGTCACGTGTCCTGACGCGAGTTGAACATTTTTTACCCATTACAAAAAAAGTGTTCAACGCCGCTAAAGAAGTTTTCACTTCAAAAAACTATTAACTTGTTATTACTTTTCATCATAATTATTAAAAAAAATGACCTTCTTTTAAAAATTATGAACGGAACCCACTGTGATTTTATTTGTACTAGGAGAAGAATAAGTTGCGAAGAGGTGAATTGAAATGAAGTTTTGGGTTCAGTTGGACATAAATTGTTACTACTAAATCCTTTTTCTATTCTAAGTTCTAATGGCCAATAATAATGTTTATTCAAGCAATTAATTCCTGGATGCACGTAAGGATTCGATTTTTATGATCAATTCAATGATACGAGCTGACGATTTTTCAAAACAACTCCTGGATCGTATGTGTAAAAAATATTATGATAAGGGCACACAATAGTTGAAGTTCATATTTTAGTGATTTTAACCGACTACCATCTGAATGAAAGTCGTAGAATTACGCCGGAAAGGTTATCAATTATTATTTATTAAAAGTTTAGACGTACCTACCTGAGTGGCAACTGTAAATAAAATAAAGGTGTGTTAAATGGGGTTTAAAATTTTTATGTTTACGATTTTTGAATGAATATTTAGAAGATCGATTCAAGAGCACCGGATTCGATCTGTGAATCGAATAAAACATCGATTTAAAGCAAAACATCGTTCATCCTTATGGCCACCAAAACAAAAGGTTAAGAATAACGTTAGGAAATTTACAGGAATATTGTTTTTGAATTAGGTATTTACTGTGTTGTAGGTACGATGGTAAGGTGGGTGGAAGATTACTATGTAGATAATAATTATCTAAAAAGTAATCTTCTACAAAAGGGCAACTAAGGAAAAAACCAACAAGTGTATAAATGATACGTGACAATGCAAGCAGGTATCTAAATATTATTTCGTTAAATTTTGATACCTACTAATTTAATATAATTAATTGTATTGTAGCTAGTTCACAAACATAATCAAAGTTTAGGAAAAGTCAGTAATAATATTTTGTAAACAAAAAATAAACATGCGGAACCTTTTATTCAGAATTACCAGGAGTAAGAGGTTTATTTTTACTTACAAATAGTTCGATGACACCGATCAGCTGACTTAGTGCTAGTGATGTGCTTATTTCAATTTTAAAAGTTTGGTTTCTGGTATCAATGTATTAAAAAATCTCATAACTTCCGAACATGTAGAGATAGGATTAAAATACCCTTCCAATATCGTTTGATGTCGTCCAAAGAAGCCGTGTCCTTGGTATGTATATACCCTTTCCGTTACAGATGTATAAAGATGGTCACCCATCCACGGACCAACCACGGCAAGCGTAGCTTAACCTGATCGATCGACCAACGCGGCTGTTATTATTTAACCACAAGCCCCTTAAAGCTGTTATCAAAAAGAAAGTTCCCACTTCTCACTCTCCTTAACAAGGTAAGCGCAGGAAGGAACCGAATACATTTTCTTTCATCCAATGTCGAGTGCTGAATCCAAAGTCCAAACTAGACTTACAATAATTCTTGAACGCATCGTACAAACAAAAGAAAATTCGTACAGACCACTTGTTGAACTGGCGCTTTTGTGTTATATAGAACTGACTTGGTCATTTTTATCTTTAGTCCGTCCGTCCGTTCCCGTTGACGTCAACTACTCGTACAAGGAAAAGTTTTTTCCTAAAAGGATGTATTTTCTCAATCGGGGAGATAATCTTTTGCTATTCATCTGATAATCGATAGGACCTATGTTTATCAGATTAGTGCCTAAAAACGTTTAACTACTTTCCTAAAACTAGCTAAACACAACCAAAAAGAAAAGAATGTTACTGGTCAGTTAAAGTAAAAATGTGTCAACAAAATAAATCATCAAGCATGGCCTTCTAGTTCAGATGGTCAATGAAACATTTAAAATGGATCAGACGTTCATAAACTACGAATGACGTGCGAGTAATACAATAACTAGCAAGGACTGTTCATTATGTGTCACGCACTGTTTGGGTTTTCCATCCATCAAGGATCTCGCAGACAGGCGCGACGCGAAGGTGCGACGCGATTCTGGTAGAACAATTTCCGTGAAGTTTCATAGAAATTGTTCTACTACAGTACCGTCGCGCCTGTCTGCGGAAGGCCTTAAGCGGTTGCTGTTGTCGCGCGGGGTCATTGTCAGTTGCAGCTAATTTTAATTTGTATCCTTCTACGCTTGTACTCGATTTCATGAAAAGTTATAAATTTATTAGCAATATTCCCGAAACGAATTTTCAAACCACAAACGAACGAAAAATAAATTGTAAATAGTTAATTTGTACTTATCCATTACACCAGGCATGTTCTGGTGTTATAAGTACCTATCTACAGTCAACACCGATGAAAAATACGGTCAAATGGGTAAGCAACAACATTTTTCAATAGTTTGTACCGTTCATTTCAGCATAGTTAGTCACAAGAACAAGAGTATCTGTGGAAATAGTTGTAATAGCCATTTCATACAATTGGTGTACCGTACCTGCCTAGAGTCGGGGCTGGACAGTTAAGCTTCATCCATCACGCCTGTACTTTAGTTATATTGCACCCACATTTAGGGCCGTATTACAGAACCTTACTCAAGCATTACTTAAAATTAGTTTCAACTAATCAAATGGCTTTAAAGAGTTTTAAGTAATGCTTGAGTTTTGAGTGAGGTTCTGTAATACGAGCCTTAGCCTGTTATTTTCAAGAAATAGGTATGTGTAGGGCCTTTCCCCAGATTGGGCAGAGTTTTTGGGTTTATCCATTAGGAATTTTTGAGCCTGGAGTTTGTATATTTGTACCCGATTAATAGCATCATAAAACTAGTGTATGTTCTGTTTATTTGCGGCTCACGCGATTCGTCCGCTGATCGGCTGCTCAAGACGTAAATAAAGTTACCGTCACCGCCATTCACAATGATGATGACATAAGGCGTCGCACACTATGGTCCAATTTAATTTTCCTACATCAGATAAACTTCAAACGAAACACTTCTGAGATATGTACCTACTAAACTGGTTATTCCACATTGCTATCATAAGGAAAACCCCATAATATATTATCTATTTTGAAGCAAAGGAAATTACCAATTTAGATAAGCCCCGTCATTGTCTGCCGTGACCCCGAAGTTCACCACCTACATCATTTTTTTGTGTTGATAAGATACATGTCGGAGTGCGCTTATTAGGTACAAGCGCACTCAGTTATATTGATAATCTCTGTGCTAAATATGTGCTATATGTAATTGTAAAAAAAGAAACTCTACGCCTAGACCTTCGTCATATCCGCTGTACGTAGGATTAACCGAAAATAATACGATAAAACAAAACATTTGACAGCAGTGCAAACATTTACCTAATGTTAAAAGAAAACATTATTATTGGTATGGGTAAATAATATGTTTGACTTCCAAGCCATTACCTACTTGAAAACCACCTTGAAATGTGAAATTATAGACAATAATAAAAAAAAACTGTACGTCACGATTGTCTTTAATTAGCCACGGTGGGTCGGTGTGGAATACTCTTTACAACATGGTGGATGACACGAATACAGTCAGTTTACTATGCGACGCTAAAGCGTGCGCATATCTAGAAGATTTGTGAGTTTTTTTTTTATCTTTTAAAACAAATACGGTTTTCTACTCGTAGATAACGTGTTTGTTTTGTCGATGTAGACAAACAGTGCATTACAGTGATAAAAGCACCTACGTAATACTAAAAACTATTTACACCTGTGCCGGCGTGAAAATATCTGTTTTGTTTTGTTTTTACCCAAAATTACGCTATGTGCAACCTAGTAACGATTTCTGAGCTCATGAACTAAAATTATAGCATTAGCTATTCAGTAAAATATGGAGTATTTAATCGTGAAAAGTGAACAAAAGGTTGTATGTACAGTAGCTAGCTACAACTACATACCTAAGCCTAAGTGAATAAGGATTTTAAGGCCGTAGCAACATCAGCAGCAACGCTGCACTAATGTTGACCTCGGTCGAAAAATAGCGAAGTTATTAATTTTGATATCTTTAAGAAGTTCTTTTTGCGTTATGAAACACCATACTCGTATAAGCCTGTTTAATCGAAATGCCAATTATATTTTGGTAATATTTATTTCTTGTGGTTAGTTAATCGATAAGGCAGGTTACATTAGGCGAATGAGGAAAGACATTCGCCTACTTAATTAAATACCTAATACTTTTCAAGGAGAATCGGATTTTTTTTATAGAGTTTTACCTTAGGTACACGTGTACCTAAGTTACAACAATAAGGATTGAGAATACGAGTTTATCTTGATTCAAAAACTTATCATAGATTTAATATTGTTCAACAGCATTATTTTGAATTTGATCAAAACCGATATCAGCTCGCTAGATAAAGCGAAAAGTTAACGATCACAAAGAGATTTTATTGGACATGATTTGATAACATTACACGTTCGACTAACTATTAACAGTGTTGCGTGAATGAGAGATCTACTATTAATAATTTAAAAGTACAATAGCGTTATTTACACTTCTGTGAGTCACAGACTATTCATAGTTGATCTACTGTTTGCGTAGGCTGTGAGGTGTAGCCTATTGTAAACGAGATTGAGGATGCAACCGAGGATCAAGGCGGAGCGGTGAGGAGCACTAATATTAGTTCATGCCACAACGACCGGACTCCGGCAGTTATTTTATTGTCTAACTATATAGTATATAAGCACATTGTTCAGTCACGTATTGGAGTTAATTCAGGTCCAGAAAATTTCCGAAACATTGGTCATACCTACTTAGTGAAATTCATAATACAGTAACCTGGTTAAGTGGGCCTTGGAGAAACCTCTAGTACTGATATTTACAATGAGGTCCCGACACTTTTGTATTGAAATACCTACCTCTGTTACTGGGAATAATTAAACCCTATGAATACCCTGAGAATGCATTTGTTACATTTTTCGAAGTTTTCCTCCATAATTGAGAATTTGTAGTTAAACAATATAAGTCAACTGTCATTTTATACCTGGATCACTATTTGGGAAACTGAGTAAATGAAAAACCTGTGATAAAGTGATAAATAATCCCAGGTCCCTTGAGATCCCACTTATCCAGGTTACTTATTAGATTTTGAAAAGTAAAAGAAAATAATTACGTGGTTTAAGTAGTAGAACCGACCTAATATTTTTTTCCTATTATTTATTAATGATTCATTATACCTAGTGATAAATTAACAATAAACCACAATTCCCGCGCACCATAATTTTCGCGAAGTAAACAAGGTATTCAACTATGTGTTGTATTAAGTAAACTAACAGGAAGCTAAGGTACAGCTAGGGCTTCGCAACAAAGGAACACTTGTATGTAACATAGCTATAGATTAAACCAATACGTTTACATAAGTAATACCTACTCGGCTTAGTATCTATGGTACACAGTGAGAACAAAATAATATTACAGAAAATAGAGCGGAAATGAAGTGGTTGTTGTAGGTACAATGCAACAAACATTCCACCAAATAGATAAAATATTAGCCGTACTTCGTAATTCAAGGTAGAAACTTAACATTCGCGTATTGATTAGCTTATTCGATAAGATAAAACGCTGATTAGACAATCCGGTCAGACGATACACCTTTACTTACATGCAATTAACGAAGTGACAAAGTGTGCTTACGTAGACGGCCGTGACGTCACAGCAGTCAACCCACATAAACTAATTACCATGGACGTGCCTGTAATTACAGCTATTTACTCAGGTAGCAAGGTTTAACTTCATTGTCACTTTAGGTGTGGTGTTATCGCATACTTTCTGGCTGTATTATAATTGCTCTGACAGGTTCTCAGATAATTACTGAAAAACTTGGGTTGACCGCAGACCAAAAGATTAAAACATGGTCATAATATTCCGTAGGTTGATAGTTGATATATACTTGCGTAGTTTTTATGACAGCTATTGTTATTTTATCACAAGTGCTAATGATGTTTTAATATGCTCTTCAAGAATCGATTCGAAATCGAATATTAAAGTATAGCGAGTCAAAAATACCTAGACGGTTTTCCCATTGTTAATTATTCACAAAGGAAAGAGCAAAGTCGATTACTATTAGTTATTCTGTGGTATTGTATAGAATCAAGTTCTTCTAACTGAACAGACAGCTGTACTGCTGGGGAGTTTGTTGCGCCACTTCTTCTTCCTAGCTATAAAAAGCACTAGGAAGTGGTGACGGGCGGGCGTTTTGGGGGTCTTATAAAATTTTGACGAAAAAGGGCTGATTCTCAGCCTAATTTGAATAAATGACTTGATTTTGAAAAGCATTTTAAAGATCAGAGAAAACGCCTAAACTCTAGAATTTTTAAACTCGTCTAATTCTTTAGCTATAGGTAGAGGTACCCACTGAATGTCTCGCGTTCATAAATTCAGATTACTTAAAAGTTTAAGTAATCTGAATTTGTGAACGCGAGTACTTGATAATAAAATCTCGTAAAAACATAATTAACATTAAAACAAATTAACGCGGCAAAATGAATGAATGAATTGCACCGATCCCAGCGTGGTTTGACCAGACTCGATTATTCGAATGAACTAGCTCCTGTAGCCTCATGTTCATTGTGCTACAGCCACCATTGCATATCAATTAGTAGACCGGGGCGCGGTTTTTGTGGGGAAGACTTAGGTAAAGATAGGATTTAAGAGCCTACCGGATATGCATCCTTTTTTTTTTTTTTTGTTCCGGGGTGGAAAATCCTCGTGGATGTCCGCCGCCCTGGGGCGGGCGACGGGGTCTGTCAGACTCTTACTGACTAAAAACCACCCCAGTGTTCCATCTCTCACCTACGCCGGGGGTCGCGGGAACGTAAGATCCTTCCGCAACCCCCGACTGGTGCCGGCCCGCCACCGCGGGCCTCCTCGGGTCAGGGGGGGGAGTGAGGTGTTTGACTCCCCCCGCGACGTCTAAGAGAGGCGCGCGTGGAACACTACGCGCCGCCATCTCGGGTCCTGATGTGTGGGGGGCGACGGACGTCCCCAAGTCCGTCGCCCCTGGACCCATTTAGGGGGGCTGGAAGAGGGCGTTATCCGCCCTCCGCCGACGCCCGGTGCGCCTGCTGCGGGCCGGGTGAGAGGACGAGATCTCCCTCTCCCTTTCCGCAGCCTCCTTCTGCGAGACGACCGTTTCGCAGAAGGATACCACCGCGTCCCAGGACTCTTCGCTGCCGACCATCGACTCGACCACGGCCGGCAGCGACAGGTCACTGCCTACTTCTGAGATGAGGGCACGGCGTGGCTCCTCCCAAGCGGCACACTCTGCCAGCGTATGCCACGCCGTGTCCTCCCGGCAGTCGACGCAGTGGTGACACCGGGCGTCCGGCTCCCTGTTTATGCGACACAGGTACTTCCCGAAGCAACCATGCCCCGAGAGCACCTGCGTCACCCGAAACGACAGGCAGCCGTGCCTCCTCCCGAGCCAGCGCTCGAGCACCGGCAGGACCGCTTCGATGGTGACGAGGCCGGCGGTAGGGCGTGTGAGCCTGTCCCGCCATTCCGCCACAAGGATCTCGCGAAGCTGAGACCGACGCAGCTCCATGTGTCGCTGCATCGGTCGCTCGCCCCGCGCCCTCGCTTCCTCGCGCCACCGGTACAGTGACGCGAGTACTTTCGCCTCGAGGTCCCAGGGCGGGGATCCAGCCAGTACGCAGGCCGCCTCGTAGGAGATCGTGCGATATCCTCTGATGACTCTGACGGCCATCGCTCTCTGCGGTTTCCGCAGTACCGCGATACTGCCGGCCGTCAGGTCAGAGGCCCACACCGGGGCCCCATACAGGGCCATCGATCGCACGACCCCCACGTAGAGCCGCCTACAAGCGGCGCTCGGGCCCCCCACCGGATATGCATCCTAGAGTAAGCATTGGACTAGTGAAGAGATATGTGATATTTGTCTATGGATGGGCATCTTTTAAAGACATCGCGGCCAGGTGCTTCAGGTCGATCTTCACCCGTGAATCTTTTGGCGGGGTTCTACTGCTTTCTCGGTTCTTTTGTATGTCCTTGCTCTGCTGTGTTATGTTGTGTTAGATGTTGCTGTTTTCAATGTTATCGTCGGAGTTTTCGCTACTATCGGTTTCCGGTATTTGTATATCTCACTAACAGCAATCTTGATCTTGTTTTTGTCTTCCGCCGTATCCATCCAAAAATCGATTCCCTTTTCGAAGTACTTCATGTCCTGTTTTAAGTTGTCGTTCCATGTGTAGATATGTCGGCCGACCTTCTTGGTTTTGGCCTTGTACTCCATTGCTGCATGTAGTAGATGTGGTACGCGACGCTCCTGTGGTTCTTGATGCGTTGATACTGTTTTTCCGTCTAAGATTTCATGCATTTTCTTTTGTCTTGGTTTATTCCTAGAGTGGTTAATCAAGTATCTCATGATAACTCGCTCATACTTATAGCGAGTACATAAATTCTTTTAGCTGCTCGTCGCTCTTCATCTAAGACAAGACCCTTTTAAGTATAAAGAAATGGTCGTCTGTTGATCTATTGTTTAAAAAGGCAGCTTGGTAGTTGCCCAATTCCGTTATTCATTCGCATGTTTAGGGTTATTGTTTTTCAGAATTGGTAGGTACCTGCGCGGTCTCCAGCCACGTGTCGGGCGTTTCGTTCTGTGTCCAGGCTTTGTCCATATGTTTGGTGACGGCTTTGTTTTTGTTGTTCATACTGTGTTAATGAGCTAGCCAATTGGGTGTTGTTAGTTTGTTCTAGAATAAGAGAGTGTATTAGTTTACACCGCCCTACTAAATATAATATAAAAACATTGTCCTAAAGCTTACATAGGCACCGTAAATTACCACTACGAGAACAATAGACTAAGCGCAAAATAAAAGAATTAACACGTGGTTGTTTACTTCATAAACACGCACGAAATATAATCTAGTCGAGTAGAACGAAGCCTAATTATAGCTTAAATGATTTTGAATTCACGCGTGCCTTCAGAAGTCCAAACAAACTAAATCCCAGCCGGATACAGCTTCCAATAGAGATCCCTGAAACAAACGGAAAGGTCTCACCAGATTGGCCCGCAAAGGGCCCTAAGACTTACAGGAACGCACGTATGTCACCTTTCCACTGTTTTAATTTGCACCGACGAAAACACCACGCGAAACACCATTCGAATTTCAAATTTCCTATCATCATCATCATCATTTCAGCCGATAGACGTCCACTGCTGGACATAGGCCTCCCCCAAGTGTCGCCACATTGACCGGTCTCGTGCGACTCGCATCCAGCGGATTCCCGCAACCTTCACCAGGTCATCGGTCCACCTAGTGGGAGGCCTTCCAACGCAACGTCTTCCGGTTCGCGGTCGCCACTCCAGAACTTTTCGGCCCCATCGGCCATCCGTTCTGCGAGCAATGTGCCCTGCCCACTGCCACTTAAGTTTGGCAATTCTTCGGGCTACGTCGGTAACCTTGGTTCTCTTGCGGATGTCCTCATTTCTGATTCGATCACGCAAGGAAACTCCGAGCATAGCCCTCTCCATTGCCCTTTGAGTGACTTTAAGCCTTCTGATGAGGCCCATTGTGAGCGACCACGTTTCAGTCCCGTATGTGATCACTGGCAACACACACTGGTCATAGACTTTCGTCTTGAGACACTTTGGTAAGTTGGACGAGAAGATACCGCGCAGCCTCCCGAACGCTGCCCAGCCGAGTTGGATTCGACGATTGACCTCTTTCTCGAAGTTAGACCTACCTAACTGGACCGTTTGTCCCAGGTACACATAATCGTCTACAACTTCGAGTGTTGAGTCTCCGATCTTGATAGGAGTGGGTGTGACATGGGCATTCAGCATGATCTTGGTTTTGTCCATGTTCATTTTAAGACCCACTCTTCCGGAAGCTCTGCTGAGGTCATCGAGCATTATACTGAGGTCCTCCATGGTCTCAGCCATGACCACTATATCGTCGGCAAACCGAAGGTGAGTGATGTACTCGCCATTGACGTTGATGCCTAGCCCTCTCCAGTCCAGAACCTTGAAGACATCCTCTAGTGCAGCGGTGAACAGTTTCGGAGATATGACGTCTCCCTGTCTCACCCCTCGCTGCAGAAGGATAGGTTCGGAAGCTTGGTCCTGAAGTCGGACTGACATGGTGGCGTTTTTGTACAAACACTTCAACACCTCGATGTACCGATAATAAATTTCCTATACAAAACCATAATTAATACGAGTAAGTAGCATAATAGGTCAGTTGCGAGTTAGCAACTCTTGTTATGTCAGAGAGAACACGGAAATAATGCCAATGCAGTCGGAATGCGACCGTTATGCATAATGTATTAATGTGTGTAGTAATTGTCGACTAATAGCCACTAATCGAAGGATTCACATATACTTAAAATTCCATTGTTAAGTATAGTTCTAAGTAGGTACTTTAATGAAAAGAATCTTTATAATCCAAGGAACAACATGGCTCTTCCAACGATACCTCTTTTTTTAAATATAACCAATTAAAATCAACTGGCACTGCACGTACACTAACTCCCGTATACGTATGAATCCGCTGTTTTACAAAACCGCTAGTTGTTTTACAAAACAGCTCCCTATCTCCCCCAGCAAAACAACTGAACAACGTTCAGCTGGATTGTCATTGCGCTTAAATTGCTACCAACGCCGACGTTTATACGTAATGCAGAATGGCTTATTTGCAGTCCCAATGAGGGTCTTTAATACTGTCCTTAAAATTACTGTTTTCATTTGAGTTAAGGTTATTTTTACTTGTATTACTCGTGTTTTATTTATTTCTGTTTGGGACGCCATTATTGTTGATACGACACACAGAGCCACGAGCGACAAAATTTAGAACTAAAATCTACATTCTGACGTATTTCACGCCTTTTTTACAAAACCGCTAGATAATCGTTGACCCGCTGCATTAATAAATGAAAAACATTTATGCAATTCTGCGTGTTCAGTTCAATAATTACGGAAAACCGCTGAACGGTTTCAAGTTGTGTTACATAACGGAGTTGTTTTGTAAAACAGCGGATTCTACAATCCATCTGCGACATACACACACACTCGCACAACACACAACAGAACAGCAGCATAAAAGAAAACTATAAGTACCAAGTTTATTTTTTTATATTTAAAGGACTTTGAAGGTCCGTGGCATACCTGTCCGCCATTTTGATTTTTTTTCATACTTACGCAAGTTAAACAATATATGGATGTCAGATGGATGGATGTCGATTCTCGGAAACGTGTCGCTTTACGGGGTCTATTATGTTTTCTGTTTGCATTATTTGGCTTTGCCGTAAATGGGTAAAAATCATAAAAGTATGTAGTATCCTTTATGATTTTTACCTGTAAAAGGTACTGGTTACCGGTAAAAAGAGAGCTAAATTACATCTAAGTAGGTGTATTACATTTTAGGAGTCCTATCCTACCTGTAAAACTTCGAAGCCTACCGGTACCGAGTGCCCTCTCTTGCATGCAGTTAGTTAAACGTCCAGTTTTAGAGCAAGATTCGCAGAACGCACTTTGATTTTACTTTGCTCAGTAGGTAAGGTAAGCGTTTCATACAAATATGAATCTTATTCTTATACCGACATATAATTATACAAAAAATGTTCAGATTAAAATGTGACGCTTACTTTGCTAAGTAAGCGCTTCACTTCACACGAATATGAATCTTATTCTTATCCACGTAATGCATATATTCGTATGGGACGCTTACATTACTTTGCAAAGTAAAGTTAAAGTGCGGTCTGTGAATCTTGCCCATAGGTTATCTATTAATAACTCACACAAAATATTAGATAACTCGATGATCGCAATGTTTGGTTAGATCTAGTTACTGGGTAGCGTCATGACTATTATTTCCCCAATGATATCACCGAATCTAACATCTTTACCACTTAACTAGACCCTCGGTACTCTTGTACTTACACGGAGTATCTTTCTGCTCAGTTGCTCATAACATATTGAAGCAAAATCACGTAGGTTGCCGACCGACGTCCAATAAATTCGCATAGATATGAGAGTTCCCTTTCCAAACACCGCTGGAACTTCAAGCAAACTTCAGCTATAGACCTATTGGTTGATTAATCCTTATCAAAATCTGCGACGATAAGCGTGCACGATAGACGTCGTCGGGTCGAAGATTATGTGATACAAACTGTATTTTGTTTTTACCAAAATTTTGACAAGTGGGCGGTTTTATGACTGTGATGCCACTATTGAGGAAAACAAACATGATTAATAATTAACAAAATGGGATTTAGTGACTGCTGCATACCACCGAAAGAGTCCAGTAAGTTATAATACGCTTTCAAACTTGTTTCACGCTTTATTTAAACGTAAGAATCTGACTTTTTTCCTGTTTTTGACTGCTCCAGAACTTAACTTTGAATGAACGGCAACTTATTAATATTATGTAGGTACCTATAAGGTAAATACCCAGTGATGCACATGTGGCGTACTAGGTACTTTATACTGATAACATGTTATCGGTACACTTAGTTTGAAAGGCAATGTTGCCTGCTAATTAATCACGGAAAAGCCAGGCTCGACTATTTTTAGATCGAGTTTTTCTTTTTAATAATAATAATCTGTTATTAGACTTTGGCTATTTATTTGTTCAGTAAAATGTATTAATGTATCGTCACAATTCTCATCTGATGCATTTAAAGGGATAGGTAAAGACGAAGGTAAAAGCAAGACCCTGCAAGATTTTTATTAAAATAGTGTTCTCAAGTGGAAAGGTACGAGCGAAGTGGTCTACAAAAGTAGAAATTTGTTAAAAAACCGGATTAGGAGTGAGCTGTTGTCCTGCTTGAGAGTTAAACAAAGAAGTTTCCCTACTTGAAATGTTAGAATCAATGGGCGCCATAGACTACGTATGTAACGTAATAGCTCCCAGGTACTAGCGCGATTAAGAAACAACTTTTTCTTGAGCTACCTAATCACGAAGACTTTCGACCTTTAAAAGCAACTGGCGTAATGAAAATATTATTTTGATATGCAGGGTGACGGACATGGACGCGCAAACTGTAACAGTAATTTCAGCTCATGATTCTAGAGCCCCCCTATTTTTTTTTTTTTGCGGATGGGAAATCGTCAAATGACCCCTCCCGCTCTGCGGAAGGGAGTGTCAGACTCTTACTGACTAAAACCCACCCATGTTCCTTCCTTTGCCCTTTATGTTCCGGGGTAGCGGTAACCCTTTCGGACAATCCCGCTGATTTCGGACAATCCCGCTGAATTCTAGAGCCCCTCGCGTAGAGATTTCAAAGCAGGGTTCAGAATAATGTACTGAATCATAGATATCCGTGTATTGCATCCACCATTGTAACAGGTTGCGCGTCGATGTCCTCTACCATCCTGTAGGTATATTACAATATTATCTATTAATTATGGTATATAGAAAGATAGACCATAATTCAGAATTTAGAAGAATAAAATTATTATTTTAGTAATATTTGTATAGGATATTGTGGAACTGGTATACGAATGCGTATAAGTTTTAACTGTTTTCAGGTTACAAATCGAAAGGGCAAAAATATGCCTAACCATGTTTGTTCTGTTTTCAGGAGAGCCGATTCGGTACGATCCGAACTTCAACGGTCCCATCCATAACCGATCGTGTACGGACATAATATGGCTAGTACTGTTCATCCTCTTTCTCGGAGTATGGGGATATGTCGGCTGGTATGGTAAGTAATATTAGATAAAACTCTTAGATATTTCTAAATAATATACTTGCAAAACAGAAATAATGAAAAGGGCAACCAGGCAAGAAACTAGTTCTCAAGTAAAACTTTTTACAAAATAAAACAACCGACTTCCAAAAAACACAGTACAAAGTGAAAAATAACTTTAATTTCGGAAGTCGGTGTTGTTAGTTTCGCATTATCATTTTTTGACACAGAATTCTTTTTCACTTTGTAGTGTTATTTTTTTGGAAGTCTGTTGTTTTTTTTTTTTGTAAACAAATTTTGTACCTGGCCCACACAAATTAATTTACCTAACACTACTTGCTATGTAAATATCAGTGACAGGAACTTTTTAAAACATCACCAATATAAACTTAAGTGAAAAAAAATCGTATTATTGAAGCTAACTCAAAAACTACCCAAGCAAACTTATCATGGGACCACGGCCACCTCTGAAGCATACCTTATCCATAAAAAAAGAATTTTGCAAATCCGTGTACCTATATTGTATATGAAGGAGTTATGCCCGAACCCAACATACATAAAAAAAATATACTTATATCTAAACATCAGAATTGATTTTGAAGTCGTTTAATTATAAAAAGAAAAACTTCTCAAATGCATTAAAATAGAAGACTCACTAAAACCGTTGATCAAATTCCAGGTATGGCCCACGGCAACATTCAGAAGCTCCTCGCACCCATCGACTCCCAGGGCGCGCGATGCGGTCTGGACTCCGCCGTCAAGGACAAACCCTACCTCGTGTTCTTTGACATTTCCAAATGCTTGTCACCTGGCACTCCCATCGTCGGCTGTCCAACACCACAGGCAAGATCTTATCGGTTTTAAAGCCTTTTTAGGGTTCCGTACCTCAAAAGGAAAACGGAACCCTTATAAGATCACTTCGTTGTCCGTCCGTCTATCCGTCTGTCAAAACCCTTTTCTCAGAAACGGAGTTATCAAGTTGAAATTAATATCAAATACTCAGGACTGCAATCCCTTGAAAATTAAACTTCTAAGTCAACGCAATCAAAAGATACTGGCGTTTATGTTCCGTTTATGCCGCATATTTTAAGCGTGACGATGGCAAAAATAACATAAAATAAAACATATATTTTCAAAATTTGTTTGGCCCAAAACTCAGCAACGCGAATACAGTTTGCTGACACAGCCATTAGCGGTAACATTGCAGCTTGCAGCCCTTCAAATCAACGATAAGAACTATGCTGTAAACATTTTCTATTTTCCAGGTGTGCGTGGAACAGTGCCCGCGTGAAACGATATTATTTCAAACGCAAATGACTGCAATCAACTTTAATCAATTTAGATCAAACATGGTGTGTACAAACGAAGTCAATGTCAACACCATGACTTACACGGAAGCAAAGGCATACATTGAGAACGGAAAATGCGCTCCATACGTTTTGCAAAGTCAAGCAGGTAATTTTTCAGTTCTATTTTTTACATAATTGTTGTGAAATTGACAGATGATTGGGTGTGATGGTTTGAGTGACACTCTGCCACTAATTTTTGTGATGCTTAGTATTTGGACCACGTGGTTTAATGTGTGGCATGTCCCTCCGGATATTCCTATTAAGACCGTTTGACCTAACTTTGACCTGTGATAGATATTGTATATTAACTACACTTCAGTGTTATCCCGTTGCATCGGCGATCTGTCTACTCTACAATGCCAGGGGGACAGCAAGCTGAGTCCCAAGTCTGTTAGTCCTGTGACCAGCTGCGTGAGGAACCCTAGCGAGGCGCGCAAGTCGCTGGTGAACAGAGCGACTGCTCTCGACACGTACGTGGGCTGGATCGTAGCCAGCTGGATGGCCTTCTTCACTAAGACGGATGAGCTCGACACTCACATTGTATGTAACTGCGCGACTCGGCCGCGCTTGGTTCTGATGCACGCGTAGAAGCTTGACTTTAACCTTCGCGCATGTGCACCTGTCCGTGCCTGGAAACAACTACTAATATAACTGTCGTAATCGATTAAGGAATGCTCTGTCTATCCCACTCAAAATTAATACCTTCCTATTATAGTTTCACACAATTTATTGCTTTACATTCACATGTAATTAACTCATATCACTTATCCATACATTAACGTTGCGGTCGACGTTGCTGTGCATGTTTGGCGATCGGAGCAGTGATGGGACGATGTTTCGTGAACGTTACCGAGCTGCAAGAAAACATAGAGTCCTTGGTCGACATGTCCACGGAGGAGGTGCTCTCACAACTTGTAAATCTGGTGCAGTTCCAAGAGGTAGATAGAACCCATTTTGTAGCTCATCTCTTTATTTTCTAACAATTAATTTCTCATTACTTTTGATTGTGCATGATATATAATTATAGCGGTTAGTATCTAAGTAGGTACAAGTATTAAAATTGTAAACGGTATTAAACTAAATATAATATTAGGTTATTTAAAAAATATCGTCCGTGTTTGGTATTTCTTCCTTTAACTCTGCCTAAAACGATCATCATCATCTTCTTAACTAGCGAAAATATTTCTGTGCTATGCTAGCTATAGACGCGTCAGCCCATCAATACAAACAGACGCAAGAGCACTGCATCAGTGTACCTAACAGAAGGTGGTAGGAGCGGGACACACAAATATTTCCACCAGTTTAGAACTAGTGTAGTGTTTTGAATAAATAACCTAGTGAGATTACTCAGTTAAAATAATTAACAGCACATATAAATATTATTACCTACTTTAACTCAGTAATTTCATATTTTACGTCATTGTTACACTTATGCTCCTTTATAATTTAATTAGTATTCGATACGTCCGTTCATTTGTTCCACAGTATTTTAAACGATATTCGACCACGCGATCACCAAAACCATTTGTCGCTATTGCTGTTGGGATTGCGTAGGAAGTAGGATCATTTTACTAACTTTCTTTGGAATAAGCTTGGTGAAGGCTATTTATGGTGAAGGTATTGCTTACAAAACTGTTTAATTTGCAAAACATTTTGTTATCAGTTATTAGTAAGTATTTATACTTATTTACGAATTTTACGATCATTATTAAGACATCAATCGATTGGCTAACATATTTTATGCAGACAACGTGGAAGTAGAAATGTGCCTAATATAAAATTGTGTGTATAATCAGCTGTCGGCGCAAATAGTTCAAGACTTGGTGCAGTCAAGGTGGTACCTGCTGGGTGCAGTATTTGGAGTCGTGATCTTATGCTTCTTGTACATCCTGCTCCTGCGCTGGGTGGTCGGGCCAATCGTGTGGACCTCCATCGTTGGACTAATCGGTCTAATGGGATTTTGTAAGTTATTACTTCTGTTTAAATAAGCGTTTTTTTACTCGCCGCCCTACAAGACAATTTTATAGGAAATGAAAGTTGGTTTAAAGCAATGCAAAAAAATGTTTACCCGCTATACTATCGACGTTATCAAAAAAAGAGTCCGTCCGGGCAATAGTTTTATCCCTGTGGTTATTCCCGAATCGGGTATGCGTTTTTATGTGGGTTTATTAAACTGGTTTTACCACGGCAATAAAAATATCCTGCACTCAAACAACGCATTAAGAAATACATTACACGTTTTTAACGCTGCCTAAATCTAGCTGATTTAGGCAGCAAATTAAATGCGCTGCACAGCTCACAACGTCAAGTAATACTAACGTCTTTTCTGTTTGTAAAGAAACCGACGGTTAATCCTATCTAGGGATCCCGAAACGACGGATATAATTCATAACATTGTTCTCTTCGTTACAGGCGTATACCTTTGTTACAAGAACTACGCGTATTTCAAGGCGAACCCATCGACTATGCATCAGACTACTAATCTCAAGGGTTACGCAGAGTCCATCTTCAGTAAGCCAGGGACTTGGCTGGTGATACTCATCGTGGTTGCTATCCTGCTACTCATCCTCGTGTTAATTGTCATTTTCCTGCGAAATCGGATCGCTATTGCTATTGCGCTCATCCGCGAAGGCAGCAAGTAAGTCCATTCTGGGATTGAAGGATGCATGTGCAGCGGATAGGTAAATTGACCACAATCTCAGCAGCCTGTAGCAAGTCTTCTGATACAGGTTTGATCGGAAGATCAATGCGCTTAGTAATTACGCTGTGCCAGCAGCTTGGTTATTCCAAAACTACGCCAATAATGCATCTGGCTACCATTTGGTATCAAGTCAGTAAGACAACCCGCCATTGGCCAGTTGTCAATCTTGTTGCAGAAGTATGAACTGCTCTCAATTAGTAGAAATGAACCGCTTAGTACTAATTTTTCGTCTCCCTCACGACCCGTCTAAAGCTAAAAGCTTAGGAAGAATTTATCTATTTTCTTTCATACATGGTTGTATTAATTTGTTTTTATTTATCATTTTCAGAGCTGTGACTGCCATAAAATCAACAATATTCTTCCCGATATTTCCTTGGATTCTTCAGTGCTTCGTGATCGCGTACGGCGTGCTGGTGCTCATGTACTTGCTGTCAATCGGAGAGCCGGCTTTCAAAATAATTAATTTCGCAAAAGACACCTGCTCCTGCAATATTGTTGCTAATTATACTAAGGTACCTACATAGAATACGATGATGAAGTAGACAAGTTTACTTAGTTTCTTCGTGATAATAAGCTTGGTGACTTTGGAAAGTAGTCGTTCACACTGTCCGCGCTACGCCTAATCTCTCGGTTTATATTCCTAGGTGCCTCGAGTCCTCTCCAAAGTAATTAGCTTTTCCAGTAGACAAATTGTTATTTGTGCTGACATACCGTCGGCACAATCACCAAAAACTTGGGGCCCGAACCGCCCTAGATGTGATGAGCCCAGAAATTCGTTTTAAACACATACATACCTCAAGTAGTCACTTTGATAATTCATCCGAATTGTGTTTATCTTTTAGGACAACGAAGCTTGCGATCCAGTCTCCTTCTGGGCAGGATGTCACGACCTAAATAACGGAGGAGCCTGTAAGCTTGCCACGTGCCATTTCACAGGCCTAGACAGTCCGCACAGCGTCGTTTACTTACACTGTTAGTATCTTTTTATTAATAACAATAACAGAATAGTATCTGTACTAGTAGAAATGACATTTCAATTTATGAAACAATTTATCAACGACATTTTCCCCCACAGTGGCCAACCTGCTGGGCTTCTTCTGGACGATGTTTTTCATCAGCGGCGTGTCGGACATGATGCTCGCCAGCACATTCTCCACCTGGTACTGGACGTACAAGAAGAGAGATCTTCCATTCTTCACCCTTACTTCTGGCATTTTGCGAACTTTACGGTAAGATGTACATTCCTTCATGTAGCTGTGAAGAATTATCTCTCATTCTTATTGCAATCGGTCCCTCAGTGCTGAGGATCGTGACTCCCAGCGTTTAATTTGTCAGTCTTGAACCATCCTTGTGGTTCCTGACAAGAGAGTCCCAATGTCCGGAGAGTCGGGGCTGTCAAACTTTTTGGTCTGAAAACCAAAAAGATGAAAACTGATAATGACTCTCTCCAAACTGTCAGAGGGTCTTCGCACAATGTGCCTGAAGTAGCGCACAGGCCAGTGTCTTAAACGTTTAATTAAATTATGTTCCAGGTATCACTTGGGTACCGTTGCCTTGGGAGCGCTGATCATTGCCATAGTGCGGGTAATCCGCGTCATCCTGGAGTGGGTCGACCAGAAACTCAAGAAGTTCGACAATCCGCTCACTAAGTGCCTCATGTGTTGCTGCAAGTGCTTCTGCTGGTGTCTGGAGAACTTCCTCAAGTTCATCAATAAGAACGCGTACATCATGTGCGCAGTACATGGACATAGCTTCTGTAAGAGCGCGAGAGACGCTTTCTCGTTGCTCATGAGAAATATTATAAGAGTAGTCGTGATAGACAAGGTATGTTTCAAAAAATTTAATGGTTTATGATAAATCACCACCACCACCAGCTCTGCATCTATTTTTCTGTTCTGTTTTTTTCCTAGTCTTTTTATATATGTGTGTACAAAAATGGTTAAATAAATAAATGTTTCTTGTTAAAATTGTCGGTTATTTGTTTTTTTTATTATTCAATTTGTATTCATGAGTTAAATCATTTTCAGGTGACAGACTTCCTGTTCTTCCTCTCCAAGCTTTTGATATCCGTGGGGGTGGGTGTGGGCGTGTACTACCTCCTCCAGTGGAACTTGTTCTACGAGGTGACGCAGGGCCAGCCTCTGCACTACAACCACATTCCCGCCATCATACTGAGTATCGCCACCTATCTCATCTGCACTATATTCTTCAACGTCTATGAGATGGCTGTTGACACTTTGTTCCTTTGTTTCCGTAAGTATCTCATTCAAGAGTTCCGTAGATATAAGGATCCCAATTTTATAACATGATTCTTTGTTTTAAATAAATATATCAAATATTTTCAACTTACACATTACTTTTTTTTTCAGTTGAAGACTGCGAAAGAAATGATGGTTCGCTAGAAAAACCATACTTCATGTCGAAAAATCTTATGAAAATTCTTGGGAAAAGAAATAAGAAATCATAAAGTGCCAAATATGAAAGTGTGTACAAGTGTTGTGAATGTAACTATAAGAGAATAACTTAACTGTGTCAAACTTTTCAAATCACTGTCACAATTTTTATTATCACTTGTACTTCGATTTACACGTTTTATAGAATTTTTTACGATATTTCTATTTGTAAAACATTTTTACTAATTTAGATTTGTACTCTTTTACAGTATTGTACCATAGTTTATAATATAAAAACCAAATAATAATTTTGTTATGTACCTTTTAAAAATTTATGATGATGGCTATCACACCATTTTTAAGAGATACTGAGATATTTTATAATAAATCGAAAAAAGACTCCACTTCTAATATTTGAATAAGTCATTGACTGTCACCGCGGTCACATGGTGTCTGCCAACAATAGATTTTCTATTGTGTCTGTTGTCTGGCAGTGTTGACTGTTGGCAATATCGCAAACCAGTTAGGTTTGCGATATTGCGTTGATGTTAAGTGGTTTGCGATATTGCAAATAAATTATGTGAAATAAAATTTATCTTGTATCATTAAATCACTGACAAGCAAAAGTCATTTTCAGGTAAGAAAAACAAGAGTGAAATTAAAATTTAACCTGTTACTCTTCAATAACATAGTTTATTCTGTGCTGAGTTAGGAAGGCTATATCGAGCATAGCTTCAGGGTCGAGCAAGTCTTTAACGTCGTCATACTTCAGGCTCTCTTCATATGCAAACATGATGCTAGTATCGTCCAGCATCATCTTGGACGCTGCAAGCGCCAAGATGCAGTTCTTCACTCTTGCCATTGTTTCTCTGTCAGATCTGCTAACAGTCTGTAAAGAGATTGGAATATTGCTCAATATAACAGAAATCGCAAATGATTTATCAGTAATCATCAGCCGCCACATTAAGCAGGTGCCCAAATACAATAGGATCCAAAGTAAGATTTGACATTCACTCAACTGTTGAAAGCCTATTTGGTCGGTTGGGTGATCTTAATGTACCATAAACTCAGAAATAAATTCTATTCTAATGGGCTATAAACATAACCAGCCTCTCGGTGAGCGGGAGTGGACCGTAATCCACCACACGGGCCCTGTGCGGGTTGGTAGGTGTCACATGTCTTAGATTGGTCCTTTTTCTCACGATGTTTTCCTTCACCGTTTTTAGAGCAGTGGTATTAAAATAAATTACACAAAGTAAAACGTCGTCGTCGCAAATCGTCTACCGCGAAGACTTCATACACCGGAGCAGGCTGGGTTTTGAGGAGGAGGGTCTGTGGAGACCACATCCATACAGTGCGACAAATTATATAATATGTCGACGGCTCAGAGGTCTGCGCAGCTCGCCCATCATCAGTATGGTCTTGAGGTAGAGATTCCATGGCGTAGGTCTCAAGTTACACAGTAACAATACCAAATAGCACAGTTTAAATAATAACGGTTATAATAGTTAGAGACAATACTAATAAGGTACCTGTGAACCAACGATCCCGATTGGAGGTCTGATCTGAAGTATCTTCTGAGCCAAGTTCTCTTGCGACTCGCGCTTTTATAACTTTAAAATCGACGCCCCACTGCGTTCATCGGTATTACAAAAATCAATTGAGCGTCTAAACCAATAAATAGTCAAAGATGCGACATATATAAGTCCGAAGAGTACAATCGGCCCCTATGATATGGTTTGCGTTTGTGGGCCTTTGACTCTATCGAAACCTGGTCTACCTTGCAGGTCTTGCAGTCCCTGCAGCGAAAGCGACTATGACCTTCCAAACTCAGAACCAGCGAACTGAATCCCCCCCAGGTCGACGGGGTGAGACAACGGGACGTAATTTCCCCGAAATTGTTCTCCAACATTATTAACATTGGAGGATGAGTTTCAGACGCTGAACTAAGAAAGATGCGGCATTAACATGAACGGCAAGTACATATATCACACTTGAGATTTGCAGACGACAAAGACAAAGCATTTTTTTCAAATAGGCACATAAAAGGCACTTTTGAATGTCAACATTTACAATAAAATAGAATTGATTCTAGCGGCCCCTTCCAAAAAGAAGTTCCGTATGGAGATGAAATCATCATACTGGCTGAATCGCTGCATGACTTGCAGCAGTTACTGGATGGCAGAGTTGATTCTGCTGTACTCTGCTGTACATTGGTCTTCAGATGAACTTGGACAAACCCAGGTCACATTCAACGAAAATGTCATACCTGGGACAGATTGCCGTCAATGGTGCTGCTCTTGAGGTTGTTCGAGAATATGTTTACCTCAAGCAGACATTGGCATTTTGATAAGAAAAATTTTGTGAGGGACTATTAGAAAAATTCAGCTGGGTATGGGCAGCATGGTTTATAGATTGGCTGCTGCATTAGGTGTCACAAGTTGGATTCTTGCACAGAACTTTGTATAACCTATACAGATAGTTATTAAGCATTGGGCTGCTTGTTTTCTGATATTATAATTATGTCATACAATACTGGAGAAAAAACATTAAAACATAATTGGAAAAATATTTCATAGCATCCTAAAGTACATTCAGTACTTTAGGATGGCTATTACTTACTTTCAAGAAACAAAAATTACAAAAAGTTAGAAAAAGTTTTAGCCAACCTACCTGCGATTCAAAATTAGCAATTTCATCTATGTCATCTTCAATCATATCACTTTCTTCTGCTGGGGAGATCCAGATGTAACCATTGTTACCAATTATCACTGATATGCCACAAGTCAGGTGGTGGAAATGGTTCTTCCTGCGTTTAATAAATGAGGGAAATACTTTGATAAGTATCCCTTGTGATAGCTGAAACAGAAATAGGTATCATTTAGTGGTATTCAAATCATCATCACACATCATCATCGTCATCTCATTTTGTTTTCATCATTCTCCTGCCCTTATCCCATTCTGAATAACAAATAAAACTTTTTTTTTATGTTTATTTATTAAACATTTTGTACACTTAACAGGTCAACCCAGGGCAAGGGACAAACAAGTTACATTTAGTAATATGCAGTACGCATACAGTTATTTGTATATATTACACATATAATAGCTGGGCTAGGATATATATGTTATTATAATGATGTTCATGTAGATTCAGTGCAACAAGCTTATAACATTTAAACCATACTATTACTCTTAAATTAAAACAATGAGCCTACCTTGCCATATTTCAAGCTCCTGGTGTGCAGGGAGAGAGAGCCATCTGAGAACACACTCTGGACCTCTGCACTGATCAGATCTCCCTCTTGTAAATGATTCCTCATCATCTGTTCGTCTTCAGCTGATCTCCGCCTCTGTAAGTTTCAAAACTAACTTTTTTAACATAGGCGATGTTAATACGGACAAGCACAATTACTATAATGATTTGGTTAATTTTTAAAATTTAGTATACCAAAACTATAAACAATGTAAGAATTCGTGTCATATTCTACTTAAAAAAAAGAACATACCAGTTCTCCCCCAGGAAGATTCACAGCTGACAACTGAAGTACAGAGTCCAATCTTGAATTAGTTTCCACCTTCCATCTCCGTTGTTGGACTTCGAGTACTCGCCCCACAATAACGTCACCTATTTCACCAACGTACCGATTCTTTCTAGGCCGAATACATATCAACTTGTTCACTTTTTGCATAACCCCGGCTACTGCAGCTTTTAGGGAATCATCTACTGTATAAGTACCATGGCCACTGCAATAGAACATGTGAATTAAAACAAAATTATGTGCTTTTATTCTTTGTTATCGAACTATAATTTCGGTAGTTAAACAATAGGTAAACAAATCTCACCGCATAAAGTCTTCCATGCCTGTAACAACCTGACCAGGAGTATAAAATCGAGGTAAATCATTGTTAGTAGTAACAGAATGATTAACTCTTTCAGAGGCTAAACGTATTTTAACGTGACTCGTCATTTTATACGAGAAATTAATTGCAATAATAATACAGTTTCAAATAATTTCAAAACAACACGCTACTTTTCTGAACAACTAACGAAACCACAGAGCACTTTATAATACGGAACGAAACATTGGAAACACGACAAAGTCAAATTGACATATTATTAACAAAGCAGAGTTGCCAGTAGAGACAACTGATACGATAATAAACCGTTGTCCCAGAAATTATACAAAATCAAACCATTCTGAACAATTTTTTTTTTTCTACAGATAGCAAAAGGAATTTCATTAAATAAAATTTTTGCTGGTTATATCTCTTAAGAGCTTATTACACTATCCTAAATATCGGCCCCGATATTTAGTCGTTCCTAAATTCAGGATAGTTTAATCGCATTAAACAAACTATCCTGAATTTAGGAACGACAATAGGTGTAATAAGCTCTTTAATCGCATTTAGGAAGGAAGGAGCCGGTTTAGGATGCGATTTAGGACAAGAATGGTTTCCGACGTCCTAAATCTAAATCGGAAGAGTGTAATCACATTTACGACGCTCAGTGACTCAGTCGCCTCTCGCCTGCCGTCGCGACTTCGCGAGCGCATGTTTTTGTTGATTGTATGCATAGGTAATAAGTACGCAAAACAAAATGACTACTGAAGAGGTGATTCAAAATATATTGCCTAACGCCCTCATAATGTTCATGCTTGCTAGCTTTTGACGCAATAATAAATAATTTTTCACCCATCTCGTTCTTTTTCTTTTTTTAATTTCTATGGCCATGGAGCCAACCGTTAGGGCTACGATAATACTAATTTTTCGGTTTTTCGTTTATATTGGGGCCATTTCGAGACATTTCTTTTTAATTCGACACATCCGTCACTCGTCGCTCATTCTTACCGACTGATTTAGAAAGAAAGAAAGAAAGAAGAAGTATTTATTGCGACTCGTACAGGATTATAAACTAAACTAAACACAGTTAAAAATAAAAATAGAACAAATATTTATAAAAAAAAGTATTTAGTGTCCTAAATCAGTGAACGTGTAATCAGGAGCTCCGGCGACTGAATTTCTTGTCCTAAATCGGATCCTAAATATCGGGTGCGATATTTAGTATGGTGTAATAAGCTCTTTAGCACTGGTAGTAGAGTCCGTTTCACGAAAGAAGTCTCGCAGACGTGGCGCCACATACATGCGACGGAATCATAAATATTTATTTATATCAACATTATCTTACAGGCACTGGTTAATAAAATGCACAATTTTAAATAGAGAAAGGTGTGTGAGGTAGGAGGGTTGTTGGAGGAATGTCGCTAACTAGTAACTATACAATAATAATTAGTTCCACTTATTGCCGCGGGACTTCTTTTGTGGGACGGACTCTAGTAACAAGTGTGAATATCGACGAGACGTCACGGTTAAGTTGTAAAAAAGCGGTAAACCATGGGTTTTTAGCAAAACTGCCATTAACTACCAATACTTGCCAGTTTATAACGTAAAGTTAACTTTATATTCGAATTCTTATTTACAATCATATACACGGCAATCTGCTATACAAGCAACTTAATAAGTGATCTAATTATACAGGTTTTTATCCAATTATACAATCCGGCAGCCCTGATGACAGAAAAATTCATCGACAAAGAAAAGAATAGAATAGATGATATTCTATATTGTTCCACCTACCATCCAGTATCAAGATTTTATTCAGGAACTCATCTTAGTGATTATCTGAGAATCCATGTTTAAGAATAACCATTCTTAAACATGAGTACTATACATAGTATGAGGGACATGAAAGTACGATAAGTAATTAAAGTACTTGATAATTCCATGCTTTGAAAAAATGTCAAATCCTTGTCATTAATGTCAAAGTTTTTCAAAATGTCAAATAAGTGAAACAAATTTAGCGAAAATCGAAAAGAAAATCCAAACTTGGACAAATATTATTTTGAAAAATGGCTGGAATGTCAGCTGCAAACGCAGCGCCTATTACGGCCACCGACAGTTTATCACAAGCGCTAAAGGCTAACATAATTCCGAATCAAGAATACCTACTACAGGCAGGTTACTCCACCTATATTTTTTCGATATTTACTGAGTATTTGAATTGTTTGTATAGTTATTGTAATGTTATGTTTAGGGCTCCGTGCTAGACGCGGCTGTAGAGGTCTTACTTCATCGCCTGCGTGGGCTGTGTGATAATGTCGACGCTGGACCAGAGACCTTTGATGATCAAGAAGTTTGCTTTAGTTTGCGAGATCCCAACCAACAGGTAAAGTTAATTCAATACAAATGCGCGTGTGACCAAATGTATGAATGTAAACGAAGTAAAAAGAGTATGTACAGATCGTATCAGTTGGCGTTCTTTAGTATCTGCCTTCTGCTAACCCCTATGGGAAGGCGTGAGTTTATGTATGTGTTTAATTATTGACATAAATATCTACTTCATTGTGTAAAGCACATAAGATTGTATTTACAAATAGTTTTGAATAAGTATACAGGGTGGCAGGGACATCGATGCACAACCGCTTACCACGGATTCAGTACATGATTTTGGACCTACTCATATTTTGAAAATTTCAACGCAGGGGTGCATTGAAATTTTTCGTCGTCTTTTTCTTTACTGCATTGCATTTTTTTTTTTTTACTGTAAACTGTTTAAAATCATTATTTCTATCTAACCCACTGAGATTTTTAATTAAAAAATAGTAACTTCACTTGTTTCACTTAAAACAACAATGTAAATAAAACTCGAAAGGGCAGCGCGCGGTATCGCGGTCGCGTGCGCCATCCGCGGAGCGTTTTAATCGCGTTGTTACATTGCGCACTCAAAAATGACAATTTTTTTAACCAGTCATTTCCGAGATGAATGACTTTCTTAAATTTTATTTATGGCATTAGGTGTAACCTTTTCACGACGTTTGCGCGTCGATGTCCCTGCCACCCTGTATAGTATTATTATTTAAATTTCCAGGCTGCGCCGTTGATGCTGCGGGTTAGAAAAGCTCTGGATCAGCGTGAGATGCCATTCCAGCTCCGCTACATTGGTCAGCCAGATCTTGGAGATAAAAACAGGCCCACAGTAGTTCGGTCAAGTCTTGATATTGCTTGTAGTGGAATGCTTATTGACTTCCTGAATGAACTGGGCTGTAGAATTGAATTTGAATACAATGTGAAAGGTAATTTTTGGTAAAATATTTATTTTGTTATGTTTCAAGAAAGCATAATGTTGCCCTAAGGACTAGGCTGTTAGTTCATAGATTACTACTACTTTTATCACCGGCACGTAACTTGGGAAGAGTCTTCCCCTTTTCCTCACCTTTCTTTAAACTTATTACTTATTAAACCTTGGCAAGTTACGTGTACTGTAACTGTATTGTCAATGTTTCCTTTACATCTATGTATCTAGTCTAGTTGATTAAATGATCGGATTTGTAGTTGATAAATTAATTACTCATGCAACTTGAAATATATTGCAATTAGAATCATTGCATGATGGAATACTATACTTGAGCTTTGCAACATCCGGTTTCAAGTCAAATGGTAATGCGAAGTTGATGATAATATGCTGTTCGTAATGTATGCCCAATTTATTTTTATTAGAAAAGTTTATTTGTAACCATGTAAATATTACTGTTAATACAATACATAAAATAAACTACTGTTGTGCTCATGTTAATTACAATTAACTTAATTTTCATCCTATAATTATTTCTTACATAGGATATCAATTGGTTATTAATTATTTACTTTTTAATTTCACAGGTTACATGTTCAGAAAAGGACGAATGAAGATCACAGTTGCTAAGGTTTTCAAGATATCCCAAGGGTCAATGCCCCCAGAGCCTATATCTCAGAGTTATCTAGTGGAATTATCTGTAAGTAACAGTTTTGGGACAGTTGTAAGTATAACATGTCAGATAAAACCAGTAATTCTCTAGTTGCAACTCAGGTGGCTTATGAGCCATTGACATCATTTATTTTTATTAGGATATCCTACTTCCTACTATCCTACTATTATTATAAATGTGAAAGTTTGTATGGATGGATGGACGGATGGATGGATGGATAGATGGGTGTGTTTGTTACTCTTTCACGCAAAAACTAAAGAACGGATTTGGATGAAAATTGGCATACAGATGGCTTATAAACAGGATTAACATATAGGATACTTTTTATCCCGATATTCCCACGGGATCGAAACGTGTGAAACTGCGGGGCGTAGTATAATATTTATGTAATAGTCTTCCAGACCGTATTTCGCCCATGGCGGCCAATCGCAACGAAGACTAGCCTTCGGCGCGGGAGATATTAAAAGTGTGACAGAGGTGAACTCTCTATTCCCTAACTCTCATAGTAGTCCAATGGAATGGCATTCAATCCGACGCGACGGAAAAGAGATCAGGCGCAGGACCAACAGCTTAAACGTGCTTTCCGAGGCACGGGCACACACCACCAATTTCCAAACTCCGGGCTGTTATTAAGAAATACCCAATCGAAAAACTCTATAACACTTTGCCCGACCTGGGAATCGAATCGAGACCACGCTCATCAGCAGCCGCGCTTGCGACCACGAGACCAACGCGGTAGTTTGCAGTCCAATATGTATAAACAGTATCCAAATAACTTTTATTTTTATGTATTATCCAGGTGCTTGCGCCACAAGGTCAGGATATGATAGCAGAAGACATGCGCGCGTTCGCCGACCAGCTGCGCCCTCTCGTGCAACTGGACAAGATTGACTACAAGCGGCTCGGGCACATGGCCGGCACATAACCCATGTTGCTCGCTCCTACTGCCCTCACACTGGCCGACGCGTCGTCGTGGACACAAATGTAGGTTAGTGTGAAGACAGCCTTTGTTGTGAAAACAAGTGGTAGCTCCGTAACAGAAATGGACTTTTAATTTATTAAGCATTGTTATATAAAACTGTAAAAAGACCATGTGTGCAAAATAACTTACTCATATGAGTAAGTTTGTCTAAACATACAATATTATCTTATCCAATTATTAGTTAATAAAATTAGGATCCGATGTACAATGTAGGACATACATTCACTGATTGATAATAATGTTTAAATTCAAATATCTGTTTTTGTATTGTTACATAATAACTAAATACTAGGATATTTTAATAATTAGATAAGTTAAACCGATGTTCATATCAGGATATATTAACATTAAGTTGGGATATTTGTGTAACTTGTCTTTTCGTACTGAATAGAATAATTGTGATGACAAATTGATATTCGTCTAGGAGTCGATTCGTCTAGGTTTAATTTTATATAATATCACCGAAAATAAAATACTTTGTTATCATACAAAATCTGGGTTCTTCTTTGAATTCTTGATTACGACATGATCCTCTCCATAGTCCTCATCTTCATGTTTGTATCCGTGAACGTAAGCGAAATTCCCGAAGAACAGGCACTTTTCGTATTTCATTGGGGCAAATTCTGGAAAATATAGGTATTTCCAGTAATTAACTTTATTGGCTGTCAAAACGGTGAAGGAAAACATCGAGAGGAAACCGGCATACCCTAGAACCTAAAATTCGAAGACGTGCGATATCTAACAACCCGCACTGGGCTCGCGTGATTACAGCCCACTCCCTCTCAAAAAGAGTTGGCGTCTGTCCCAGCAGTGGGAAGATTATAGACCGATTATGTTGTATGTGTATGTGACTTTATTGGAGTGTATATTACTTAGTAGCAGTTGCCCCCGACTTCGTCTGCGTGTATTTTGTATTTTTAATACAAATATCCAGGAGGAAAAGTCTAATTTCATAAAAATCATTTCCATAGTGTATTCTTGAAAAGTTAACAGACAGACGTAGACGTTACTTTCGCATTAGTAGGTATGAAGCCAGCCTCAAGAGAAAACAATAATATTTCCATTCAGGGGCGTAGCTATCTCCGTTTCAGCCGTGTCAATAATAGTGGTCCCCAACCTACAAGGAATCCCGGGCTACGAAGTATGTAAGCAAAAATTCGTAATATATTATGTTATTGATAAGAGGCCCGTGATGATTGAACACCTTATTAAAATTATAGCAATTTTTTTAATACTACAAAGGTTTCAAGCTACAGGCGCGCTCCAATTCTGAAGCTCTTGCATTTATTTAGTAAATCCATAGAAAATTTAACCTATCCAAGTCAGGATGCTTCAATTTTCGAGGTCGCTTTGCTCGCTCTTGCATTCTCTTAGTAAGATGACATTGGCGGTTAATCTATCCGAGTCAGTATTCTCCAATTTTCTAGTTCGCTTCGCTCTCTCTTGCATCCTCTTAGTAATATTACAATGACAACCAATCCGATCACGGTCCAGAATGCTCAAATGTTTGAGCTTGCATCGCCCGCTCTTCAATGAAAACTTAACGTATCCGGGGTCAGGATACGTTATCGTATCGTTATACGTCTTCCGCTCTCGCATGCTATTAGTAAGATACTAAGTTCACACTGACAGCTTACCCTCCCGACTCAGTACGCTATTTTATTTATTTCCTATTGAGGTTCACCTCAGTCGATTAAAAAGAGTGTACGCATGGCTACACATCAAGCTATACATTTCCAGTATAAGCTGACTTCTGATTGTACGGAAAACCTATATAATGCGAGGTCAGCTAAAACTGGAAATGTATAGCTTGATGTGGCGCCGTGTGGACACAGATACATGGGCCCTGTGTCAAAATATGTTTAGGACTAGCTACGGCAATGATTTGGAGAGCCCCAAAATTAGATCAACAAATTGACATAGGCTGTAGTAAAACAACTCTTGCACGAAATTTAGAAATTACCTTCTTTAGCTCATGCCTAGAAACCTAATTAGTGATCCTTTGCTAGGGGATAACATCTGAAGTCTACGCAGATTAATCTCGTCATTTCTCTAGATTTATGTCTTTGAAAGAGTGCTTTACACTGCAAGTGTCATTAGGGAGATCTGCAACTGACGTCTCGAGCGGTCACCACGTGTCAGGGCCCTACCAATCGTACTCGAAACACCCCCGTGGTGGGTCATTCACACCAATTACACCCACTGACCATTCATTAAGCATAATATATTTGAATGAACACAATGCCACCTTAGACAAATGAACTTCAAATCGTGCCCGACATCAGTCATTGTTTATCAACCATTATTTTAGCAGTAGTGATTGACAAGTGAACTAAAATGTATGATTACGTAAAGATAAATCATGACCATAGCAATGTAGTAAGACGCAAACCCACAAATCATGGAAACGCTAATAATATACTTAAGAAACAAACCGGTGCCTTCTATGCAGTTGTAAAAGTCCATTATGCAGTGATTGTCGAATATATACGTGTCGTTAGATGTGAAGTCGAACGCACATATCTTTTGTAAATACGTGGGACATACGCCGCACCTGTGGGACGCAATAATTGTTTATTTATTCAAGTAAAAAGTCGTTTGACCTCAATATTTAACTTTGTTATTGACCTGACAAAACAGCTGATCATTCATAAAATGCGCTTCCCGCTAATCTACTTATTAAAGGAAGTTATAAATGATGGCGGTATAACATAACATTAATTAAGATTGCTTACATAAATGACGTGGCACCTATATATCTTGGTAAATATATACCTTACATAATCGATATTAATTCAGTAATAGTACCTATGGCCATCTGGTGCGGTTTCCCTTTTAAAAATTAGTGATGGTTCGGGTCCATAGTCCTGGGCCTCAACTGCACCTGTTGCAGAACAACAATTAAAAGCACATAAGTGTTAAAAACTTCAGTTTGCTGAATGTTCATAAAACAGCGATATTTTACACTTACTAAAAACAAATAGAAGTAACCACAAATCCAATCTTACATCCATATTTTTCTTATAAAAAGAAATTGTTCAATGTAGTTTCTGACTTTCTTATCATTTAATTAAATGCTCATATGAAAATTATGAGATCAAAATAATTACATTTACAATGGACCACGAAGTGAATGTTTTTTTTGAGTTTTCTTTTTCCAATCTTTGAGTGTAGTCAAAGTCACAAATGTGTAGCATTCGTATTTTCAAGCGAGTTAACAGAGAGAATTTCAATACACAGCTAGCTATCCGAGTTACTTATTATGTAACATTAAGAACAGGTCCGTTGAAGAGTTTGACGACGTTGATTTTCTAAGCTATAATATACACGTGTAACGGCTGTACCTAAGAGGCAGAAAGGTAGGTAGTGATGTGGCGACTTCCGAGCGAGTGGCGACGAACGTGAGCGGTATCACGATGCCGCTGATGACTCACTCTACCAGCCAGCTCCGTCGCGGATCATTATTATAATGAGATGCACACCCCCTGACCTCAAGGTTTAGATAAGACGTGCCAACTTGCCAAGTCCTTTAATTACTATTTCTGTTACTGACTGATGTTTTTGTTTTGACGTGACTCCTTCATGTTAGGTAAACGGTGCCTGATGCATCCACTAGCTTATAGATTGATTTTGTAGTTTGGAAAATACGTTCTAATAAAACTTTTATCGTGGTTTATTGTCCTATTTGCAATCTATTGTTCTGCAGTATTCCCATTTAGAACCGTGATGTTGAATTCAAATATCAAGTAAACCGAACGACTCCTGTCAACATTGATTAGACATCCTTTACGCACGAATCACGATTACTCATTATTATGCATCATGCGTAGACACTTATGAACATAGCAAAGGCGCGTAGGCCGATTGGTTGCGTGGGTAGCATGACAGGTAGGTGCTGCGGGGAGCGGGCGGAGAGGATGCAGGGGGAGGGGGGCGTCGGTGCTGTCCGCACCAGACTCGCTGGCGCTGCGTAGCCGTGCCGGTTTACCTTGACGCTCACCCAAGCTGGAGGGCCCTTAAATACTGATACTTAGGTAGGTACTTCAGATTACTGCGTTCGAAACTAATGGTTGATTTGCCTGATTTCCAATTGCACTCAGTTGTGAAAATGATTGTGTGCGATTGTGCACATACGCTGCTTGCTGACGGTGAAGCAACGCAAGTACCAATATTATTGATAAGTTGCCATCATGATAAGGAATAATGAGGCTTGCAAATAAAAATATGTACTTACTTATCATCCAAAGTCTTAACAGAATTTACTTATCGCCAACATTTTTGTGCATGTAGGTTGGCATGGTGATTATAACGGGACAGTTTAGTCAGAGCAGACTATAGTAGAGTAGTCGTCCGACTATTATTGATATCTTACGAGGAAAAGCAATACTTAATGTTAAAAATGCAAATATAAAATGGTCTAACAAGAATCTGTGGTAGGCAATAGTAGTAATTGCAATAGCAATTGCGGAAAATGATGACGAAAAATTGGTAAAATTGCAATACGTCAATCATTAGTCATACAAGTACGTAAATACCGAGGTACTTCTTTTTATTATTAACTAGTACTTTGCCCGCGACTTTGCGCGCGTACAACTCGTAATTTCCTCAAAAAAAATTATCAGCCCCTCCGCCCCCTAAAAAGGTAGTTTTCGAAAATTAATGTTTTCGATCTTTATCATGGTAGGTTTCTATTGTAAGACTTAAACAATATTTATACCCATTTTCGAGTTCATTGAAGCAAGAAATAAAATCCACCCCTTAAACGTTATTACCCTTTGTCACCCCCCCCCCCCCCCCCTTTGTCAAACCCTTGGAACACATACTAAGATCTCTACACTCAATGAGTGTAGAGATCTTTGAATGAATCCGACAGTGTAAATTATTTTCCTTACTAACTTTTAAACGCTCTAAATTCTGTATAAGGAATTGTTTAAAAAAACTAAAAGTTACAGTCTTTATTATTTTCTGAGGCAAATATTGCCATTAACCAAAAGGAAGATTAACTTTGTGCCCTCTCTTGAAATTTTAAAATATCGATTGGGATCTATAATATGATTCAAAAGTTATTTATACCAATTTTCGACTAAATCAAGCGACGCCGTAAAATACTTCCCTGTGAAATTGACTGCCCCTCTTCACCTCGTTAGGGATAGATTTTCGAAAAAGCCCTGATACACTTTATTATTTATTTTGGTCTTAAGTATACCTCATCACGTACAAGTACACATCATACTAAGTTTCGAGTTAATCGGACCGCGCGTAAAATTTCTTCAATACAATCTTTGACACCTCTTATCCCCCCTTTGAGGGGTAGTTTTAAAAAAACTATTAGTGATAAACTTCATAATTTACTTAGATAAGTATTCTTGGCAAGTTTCAAGTTTACTAACCCGCTAGTTTATCCCCGTTTTGCACTCCCATAGGGATAGAATTTTGAAAAATCGTTGGGATGTGTAACTTGGCTCAAAGATTATTTAAACCAATTTGCAAGTTAATCAAGCCACGCACTAAAATCCTCCCCTGCAAAATTAAACTTTTCACCCCGTTAGGGGTAGATAAACCTTGATACAGGTTATTCTTTGTTTTTCATCTTTAAGTTTCAAGTTAATCGGACCACGCGTTAAAATTCTTCCATACAAATTTGGAAAAATAAAAAATGAGAATCTTTATAATTTACTTAGATATGTATTCGTCCAAGTTTCAAGTTTATCAACTCAAAAATAAGATTTTTCATACAAACAAAATCCCCCCTTTTCAACCCCGAAAAATTCTAAAGTTCGAATTACCAAAAACCCCTTCGGCTGTGTGTTGATATGTTTCTCCTTTTATTTTTATATATATAGATAATAATATAATTATACCTAGTCTTGGTGAATGAATAAAAACAGCGCGTCACGTGGTGCCCGCGTTACTTGAATGGCGGACTGAAGGGAATGGGCGCAGTTTCTATGGTGGGTACGGTGTGGGTGTGTAGCTTGGCAACTTGCCGCTACTTATTATTACAGATAATATTGTGTCATATTATTCTAATTTTAATATAGGTACTCTACTTACTCATATACCTACTTCATTCAGAGAAAATAGGTATGTAGCAGCACTGCTCAAGGTGCTTTTCGAGTAGGTATGTATAACTCAGGGGATTTTTTTCTACGACAAATTATGGTGTTCACATCTCTTGTTTGAAAGGTATTTTCATAGGTGGTTTCTAAGTTCTAAGCTGCGTACTTTTTATATGTTAATAACCGTATCAAGGGGCCCACTCTTTATGTGCGACATCGAAACAGACCCGTCCGAAAGTAGTTCGAACCCTCGGAGCGAGCTCTACACCCGATTAATTAACTTTTTTGGACGGGTAAAAACGCATAGGTACAACTGCCAAATCGTGATGTCCTTCATTCTTAGGTCGGAGCGTAAAATAATATCACTGTAGGTGATACGGAGCAGGGATCGCCCGTAAGTTCGGCCAAAACTATGGATTTCTTGCGTAGGGAGTTCAACCAGGCTCTACGCGGCTACGACGCGGTCGCGGCGCGGCGCATAGTTACGCGAAACTGAGGCCCTACCTACGTGCCAAAAAAAGCCCGTCTTCAGACTTTTGATGTCCTTTAACTAAGTCTTGCCACTGATATCTAAAAATTAATCTTACTTATTGTATTACCAGTATCTTCCACTAGTTAAAAAGTTAAGTTAGAACTTTAGAAGGTTAGATGAGATGACTGTTAAATACGGTACAGAATTCAGCTGCATGCCACGCTAGAACTAAGCTGGCTTGAATCCAACATGGAAAAGGCTAAAGTTATAACAACGAAAAGGGCCATAGTCACACTGCTCATTGTTTTTCCTCCTCAATTGGTGTTACATTCGACTCTCCTGGAGTTAGCAAGGGAAAACGTCGCGATACACACATTTATACGGCACACTACTTATCTACATTTAATCAAATTGTAATGAAGTAGTCATTAGAGGCACTTGATTAAAATTAACAAGTTAAACGTTGTTGCTGCTTGTTCATTATTTATTTATTACTGGCAACCCAAATACCTTTCTGGATTATCCCACAGTCTCTCGGCTCCATTCCTAGATTAGGTACGAATAGAGGTAAACAATACTACTCTCTTGACATGGTTTTAGATTGTAGGGATAAGAACGAAGTGCTACAGATGTAAGACAAACCAAATCCATTTCATACTCTAAATACATACCCAACTAGCAAAAAGTGGTTTTTATACTATCCTAGAACCATCATTTATCGAGGACTATATGAGACTTATATCCACATATAAGTCGCGAAAAGGGCCCACTTTATAAGTCTACTTTTACTTATAACGTATTTATATCAGACCGCTGAAATGCCATATACGCCTATATTGCTCCTGTAATTGAATTACGTCAATGCAAATACTCCTGTTATTCTCAATATAAGTAAGTTATAGTAAAAAATTAGATTAATACGCGCCTAGAAATGCTTCCATAAGCTCATAATATTGTGAACAGTCAGAGATCGGACATCGTTGTGCTCTGTAAAAAAATATTTTTAACATCTTTTTTATCAGAATTTATTAATGTCAACCATAGTTAAAAAACAAAATGTTATTGTTGTCAAATTGTTAGTCTTAGAGCATATTCGTAGGGGAACATGAATTTTCTGTGAAATCTATCATGGTTTTGATAACAGTTTTAAAGCGCCTCTTGAAATTTGCTTATTTACATTTTAGTATTAATTAATATTAAATTAATATTATGAAGGCAGCTGACATTTTCTTAGTAAGCATTTCCAAGTGTGATATAGTGCTAAAATAAGTATTTTTAGCATTTTCAAGTGTGACATAGTACCAATATGAGTATATTGGTTCTATATTGGGTTATCTCAAAACCGAAGAAGTTTCGCCATTGTTACCGATTAGGGTTCCGCAATGCCCAATCGCGCGATGAAAATCGATTGATATTTATAGATAAGTTAAAAAAATATTTTAAGGTTTGTTCTACGTGCTAGGTTAAACATTGACATTTATTTGACTTAATTATGTAACAGGTTGCCGACGATTTAAACAAGACTATGCCGATGTTCCTGGATATCGATCGATTTTTAACAAAAAAAGATTTCCGATCTTTAAAGAACTTAAAATGGCCTTGGAATGTTACACATTTCTTGTTATCTGAGATAATGTCTCGGTTGTCACAGTGGTGTCTATTAACACTAGAGATTTACATTTCACTAAGAATCAAGAACACATTAGATCATTGCTATACCAAGATTGGTTTTGGTGTGAGAATTGTTCTACTTACCTACGCAATTTATGATCACTTCTCAAGAGACGAATGTGAAATGTGTAACTAGCATTTTTATATAAACAACTAAATTCATACATGCTACTTTGTCATGAAGCTGGTAACTTTAGGTAGGTTACTTAGGTATAATCAAATTTAATTTTTTGTACCAACCCACAACAAACGGTGCCAAATTTGGTATTTCGGAGATGGTACATAATTTAGGCCAAAACTGGTATCTCGAACTGTTGAAAACTGGTAATCCATCAACATTTATGTATAGAGAAATCTCATTTGGTAAACAAGAAACATTGTCATAATTTTTTTTCAAACATTTGATCAAACCGTTGTGCCAATAGTGCCCTGGGGCTGAAATACTGATGTGTAGATTTTCTCTGTTTGTATCTAATAATGTTCGTGCGTCTTTAGGCAAAACATTGTTTGTTCTCATATTTAAAATTTCAAGTAAAGAGTTTAATGCAGCAAGAGAAATATTGAAGTCTAAAGCCCAGTTTTAATAGAATTTCAAAGATTTGGTACTTTCGTAGTCCGAACCTCTTCCATCTAAAGTAGTACAATTATCTTGTCCGGAACCCTCGCTAGAATTCGCGATACGGTCTTTACCAGTTAAATTTAAAAAATCGGTGCTCACTGCGGTTAATATTTCTTTATGTGTTTTTTTAACTTTTCTTTTATAAGATCCACTTTTTTAAACCGCTTCCACTTATTTAAATCCATTTTTCAATATTTGTAAACCAAAACTGTTGTAATCAAAATGGCTGATGTCAAATCCTACAATAGAATTTGCAAAACTATATAAAGCGTGTTTTCGCCTGTACTGGTCGTTACAAGCAAAAGTGGCTTCTTAAGAGTTTTAACCAGGATTGTTTGAGATTACTTAGACAATAACACTACTGTGGAATGCCTATATAAATATGTCTAGGTTTAAAACGGCATACGATAAATCTAAAAAAAAAAAAATATAGAGAACATTTTATCCTACCGAGTGCTGTTATAATCTTGGTGATTTATTATTTTTAAAACGTGGATATGAAATTAATTTAACAGTTACTTCTAAACTTATGTTAAACCAAACCAGATACATAAATTACTTACAGTAATTTAACTTTAATTTACTTATATTGGCCACAAAATATTAGCTTGTATGAGGCTATAGGTAAAAATAACAAGAGTAATTGCTCCTCAGTGCATATCTTCCTGGTACATGCTCCTACAGGAGTATTAAGATTTAAATGGCCCGCAGATGTTATCTTATAGGCGCATTTAAGTCTGACTTACCGGAGTAATTACTCTTGAGTGTAATTACTCTTATTTCATGCTTTTATAGGAGTCTTGATCCTATATTTGTCAGGAAATATGATCCTATATACGGATATAAGTACAAATTATAGGATACAACGTAATTGAGTAAAAACAGCATGTATTTATGCTGTTAAAAGCGTAGTAGCAACCACCAAAACCTTCATCGGAGCTTTATAAGTCCACGTAGCATTATAAAATCGCATTCCAGGATTATTTTGCTAGTTGGGTAGACTGCTCAAAACGTAACCCTTCCTATTGACTTCGCCGTAGTCGGGTAAAAAGAACTCGGCGCTCTACATTTGACTAGCTCGAAAATTAATTTTCATTTCTTTGCTCTTAAGAACGTATTATTTATTGCAAGTACCTACCTGATAAATGCCAGATACCTATATTGTGTATGGCAATGTAACTTGACCATTTGACCTTCAACGGTTCGCTGGCTTCGTGTCTCTGAACTTAATAACTCAAGAATGCCCATAATAGTTATTTGCCCTGAATCATTAGGACAGCTCTGCTATTCACGGTAGGTAAGTAGGTACTAAACTTAGGTACAGTATTTTTATCTCACGAAGCGACGCGCACTTTATTTGTGGTGCTACCTACCTACATACTTATGAAAATCGTCAAAACGGACCAACTCTGAAAGTGAATTAGTTCAGTAGGTAGTCGTGTTATACATTATGCACGTATAGGTCGCGTAATTCCTCTATTGCACGCAATCACGCAATATGTACCACAAAATTGTGCTCCTTTGTTGGAAATAAGTAATCAGGGGATTCTATAAAGGGAAATAATAAAGCTTCCGAAAAACAAATTAACTTCCAGCGATCTGTGGTTGACTGTAATACTAACTAAGCTGAGTTAAAATGAATTACCGAAAATTTAATACAAAATTAACCGACAAAACATGTTGTATTTAACAAACAAACATGAAGTTTATTCAAATTATAATTCTACGAAAAATAAGCTATACTTTCAACAAATAAACTAAATTTCCAAAAATACTAAACTTCCGAAAAAAATACTAGTTTCCGAAAAGTTATAGTTTAGTGAAATTTGCAACGTAACACGCATATATCTTTTTAAAATCGAAACAGCTAGGGTAGGTTAGATTAGAACTGTGACCACACAACCCACGAGCCGAGCGAGCGAAGCGACCGTTGCCGCGGCAACGGCCGGTGAGTGCCAGAAACATATTATTGAATGTAACCACACAGTCACAGCGCCACAGTTAAAAAATGTGTAAGATTGATTCTAAATAATATAAAATAGGTAAGTTACGATAAAAATGACTAGGTACCTGTAGATTTCGGTAAAACGCAATTATGTATTCATTTTTCGGAATTTTCAGTATTTTATTCGGTCTTTTATTTGTATTCGCTTATAAATTGTCGAAAAGTTAGTATTTAAAGCAGTAAATATAATATATGATAGGAGCTTCTATACGACCCTTCGAATACTACGAATCTTGTACGTGAATTTACAAAAATGCATTTCTCATAAAGCCTTGCCAAAATGGCTTAATATTGATAAAGAGCTTTTAGATATGTTATTTATGATTTTCCTTTTTGAATTATTTGAACGAATTGCGTGGTTTTAGGTATATGTCCTTGCTGAATGTATGTTGTGGTCATATCATTTAAAACTGCTACCTACTTAATTACATTCTCACTTGTACCTAAAGCATTCACGACATTTTGCGGCTGGTAGTTTATTCCTAGTATGTATCTGCATCTGTATCAGCATTCAGCTACCCTGTCCGACCACGTAACGCTTGCTCCTCGTTCTACGAAGAGCGAAAACTACCTGCGTGGCCTGCGCCCGTCCATTTCACAGATGTCTAACTTGATAAAAGTAATCTTATTCGTTTATTCCCGCGTTTAGAATTATTTATTTTTTCCATTTGTTTTATTTAGATTCCTCTTAAGATTACACTACTAAATTGTTGATGCAAGCTTTTCCTCAAATCACCGTTTAATACTTTTTCTGTATTATTATCATCATCGTTTAACGTTACTTATTCCTTCTGGGTACAAAAGAAACACTTTGAAAAATAAATGCACGCATCGGATGCAGGCCTAATAAAACTGGCGCTACCTGGTTACGACGCCACCTTAATTGAACTAAAGCGGAAAGCATCGACTGCATCCTGCGATAACCGATATCCAGATAGTTCTAGTAGCACTACTGACTGTTAAACTACTGTTATGACACTAAACAATACCTGCTAGGCACGTGTTCATGTTGTAAGTACCCACTACGGACTGGTCATTGTTTCAACGTCAATCAGTCGATCAATTCAACCTTTTCATAAAATTAAAGAACCCACACAGCCTAGCTGATCGCAGTCAACTGCTGGACATAAGAGACTTCGATTAGTACCTAACACAACCCTCGGTTCTCAACATAGCACTTTACATGACAAATATGATAATCCAATTCACAAAAAATAAATAAAAGAACGGCCTAATCTAGGATCTTCGTATTTATTGTCTTGATAAATAAGTGCAAACAACGGTAAGGTAATGTAATTACTTTAAATATTAAAGCTAAAATATTCCTCAAAGATTGATATTCATCAACTCGCTTGTCGCTATTTACATAGGTAGAAATTGGAAAGCGTATGGCATGCGCATTGAGCTAATTCTTTAAATGTCCATTAGTCATTCAGGAGAAACCTAGGCCCAATGGTAATTTATTCAGTGGATTAGACAACTCTCCATATAAAGTGCGACCCACCTCACCACACCGGGCAAGTTGCTGCGTAGCGGCAAGCGGTGCTCACTACTCGATAAATTATCTACTCGCACCGACAACGCACACATCGCCAGCATCACACCTACTTTGACACACCTATTTATATGTAACGCCAATACATTATCTATGTAGGAGTGCTGTGATGCGTCCACGAAGCATGAGCATTGAACATAATATTCCTTTGTGTGGACATTATCCACATGATGCAAACGTATCAGTGCGATTCAATGACTGGTAAGACGTTAGTCAAAGATAAAGCTACTACCTACTTCGACGACATCTTGGCATGCTTTGGAATTTAGATCATCCCAAAGTTATAGTTTTCACTAAGTAGCTGATATTAATTTATACTTTGACGACATCTTGGCATGCTTTGTGGATTTTAGATAATGCCAAAGTTGTTAAATTTTCACTAATTAGTTGATCATAGTAATTTATTATAGAAATAAATAAAACGATTAAAAGACTACCACCTGTTGCTTTCGAACTGTAGCTACGCTGCTAAATACAACACTGCTTCTCAAAGTAATCCATTTCACATCTAGATTCTAATAAGCCTCAATCATAATGTAGAGTTCAATATTTTCTGGTTGCATAACATAGCGAATGATTGCTTTTGTTTATGTTCTACACGTGTATTGTAAAAAGCCGCCAGTCGCCACCTGTTTATTGAAAGTGGACACGCATCTTTCTTGATCGACACGTTTCTTCAATTCAAGCGCTATTGGCCTGCTTTATTGACGCTGTATTTCTATAATAAATGCTTATAAAAGGTCCATCATTATTCATTATAATAAAATCCACCACCGTTATCATAAAACCCAACGGTACTTGTTGTAGTATATTAGGGAGACTAATAGAAAGTTATAGTACCTAGCGAAGAAAAATTGGTTTTCTGAATAATATAAGTATATTACTTTCGAATCCTGATTATTTCAGAGCTTAAGATCGAATTATTTATCTTAAAGCTATCTTCAAAATTCATTGGCACATCAATTAAATTTTCCCGTCGAAGAAACTGTGTCGTCGTATCAACTGCCAAATGTCAATGTGTGCGTCACCGTATCGCCGGATTCGTTTTCTGAGAAGCGGCGGCGCGGGCGCAGCGGCACGGCAGGAGGTGCGGTGAAGAGCAAGAGGGGCACAGGCCGGCGGCGGCGTCAGGCCCATAATAATGCGCGGGGTGGGGGCGCGGTGCCGAGCCCGGGCGCCGGCCCTGCCAGACAAGTTGTCGCTGAACCCCGGAACCGATGTTCAGTGCCCTCCCCTGCCCCGCGCACCGGCTCGCAGCAAATTACTTGGCGCACCCAACTTCTTAACTAACCAGTTTATAACCTATATGGAATTAGGTATCGATAACATCATTACGATCTGAACGAATTTTATATGAAACGACACGAAGAAAGCTGTTATTTGATATGTTAAGTTTTTAACGACATGCGTTATTTTATTCGTGTGCTCAAAACTCGCTAAACCAAAGCGATAGACCAATTAGAGCTACACAGCGAACTAAGTTATTCCAAAATTTTAAATTAAAATGACGTTATAAGATAAATAACATTCTTATAATACTATCAATATCACACTCAAGTATCGTCGTTAAAGGTAACATTCTTCTTATTGGGCATGATTTTGTGCAATATTCAGCACCCGATATTAACCGGCCGGGCATAGTTCCACAATGACAACGAGACTGACTCATTCTTTGTTTCAAACTGGGTCATCTACTCCATATGGATTTACCACTAATTGATAAGAATAACGATTTTGTAACTATTCATTATAGTCCTTGCATTCATTTTGAGTACCTATTAAACTTTATGATGCAAGTACCAGTAGTGGTAGTGGTGGATTAGGCTTAAATCTGTGCTGTAATCGCCCTGAACAAAGAGGATTAAGAAATCCAAACAGATTTGGTGGCCGTACGCTATCATGTCAGAATCTTAGGCTTATCAGGGCTCAAGGTGCTGTCATGGATGATCCTCGTTGCGCCACAGATATTTATGACATCGGTCACACTGTCACAGTGCGTACCGACGCTCGGGTGGTCCGCCCGTGTGGCGGAGGCGCACAATCAACAGGAGTTTATCAAGAGGGCAACCGTTAAAAACTCATGGAAACTGATATGAACTTGTTTTAATGATCTCAGCCTGTAGCGCTGGCTGCGAACACAAATAAGTTGATAAGTCACTTGTGTACTTGAGATCCCTTTGAAATGGTATTAACAGTTTTCCTAGTTAAGTAACTCTCGGCAAAACAGAGATTTTATTTCATAGATACGATTCGTATTATATTGAGATTTCTTAACATTTTAAAATGACTACATGGAATAGAAATTAGCCTGGTAACGGTAAATTTAGAATGCCAAAAATATTTATGTCTTGGCACGTTGACATTCGGTAGGTGTAACAATGCCCACAAGAAGAAATGTAAGTGATTAGTGCTTTCATTGGCACGGTTTTATTTGCGTCACGGCCGGTTGTCGTTCCTGAAACTGCGCGAAAAATGTTCACTGTCACACCATTGACCCTTGTCATGAAGGTAAAGTTCAACACGCCACGTTCACTTGAGAAAATTGCTCTGGCATGATCTCCGTTGCCCATATAGTAATTTAAAAATCATAATAAGTAGCCTATATGGCTTTAATAAGACTACTCTGGGGATAGAGGATTATAGTAAGGCTTTAAGTGTTTTAGAAGCATTTTTAAATAAAAAAAAACAAACAGACATACAGACAAACTAAAATTTTGAAAATAGATTTTTTGTTATAATATACTTTCATACGCACTTTTACTAAAAGCTGTTATTTTGACATTACAAACAGATACTTCAATTTGATTTATTTGTGTAGATATTGGATTTCGTTTTGGAGAACTCAGGTACTTCTCCCGGCCTTATAAAGGTTTAGATTGCAGCTCTTATTATTAATAATTAGTACAGTTAACCGTACATCAGTGGTATCGGTTTTACATTGACAGCACCTTTATTTCGTAGCGGTAAGGTTTTGTAGTGCAGGTGACTGTACGTTAGTTGCCCTTACCAAACCCCGTCCTTAAAGGCGCTCATGTAGAAGTAAATGATAGAAACATGAGCAAGTAGCTTTGTCATGATGACCTATAAACGTAGTCTTGGAGCTGTGCATTATAAACATAAAGTAAATACTAACAAACGGTATACACGCTGTAGACTAAACGACGGGACGTGATGACTAACAAAGCCACTAATATTCGTTAAAACTGGTGATGTGACAAACAACACATACACCATTATTTTGGCACCAGTCACAAGTACGTCATGGTCGGTCATCGGTATTGAAAAATTCTTATCTCATTGACGTGTTCATATCTAGGGTGCTCTGTTTCACAACACTATATTAGTTAATTTTGCAATATTTTTATCTAGGTAAGAGAGAGCTAGTGATCAAAGTTGAACATCGAATATGTTTGTAGAGTACCTAATAAAAATAATGTTGAATAAACGAATAAGACTTTTATTGTAGGAAAGTAAAGGATAACAATCATGTACCTAGGTACTACTAAATGCATTGTTTTTCTGAAGAATACCTACACATAAGTATGTAATGTAAAAATGTGCAGACTTCCTGCTGTCCTACACTAGGTTAGGCTTGCCTATTCCACAGGATGTTTAGATACAATCCTGATAAGTTCCAATAAGTAAATGAAGCCAGTCCAGAATGTTAGCTCAGACTAAAAACTGCTAAGCTAGTGTCAGATGAGCGGATCCGAATGAGATAACCTTGACCGACAGTGTCATCCAATCTGCCGGTCAAACTTATTACATCGGCTATCACCGCACATCTATCATAGCAACCGAGAATGGTTCGCGTGCAGTGCCTCATTAGCTCATTTATTACTATTTATTATTTGTTTAAGACATGCTTGAATAAAACGTCTCCCTTCCGGCAGTAGGAAAATTAGTAGGATGATCTGCACAATAGGCGCTATATTCCCCTGTACAGGGGAATATTGAAATGTTGTCAGTTTCAAATTTCGATTTGAAGTTGACTTTTATTTCAATACAGAATCAACATTTAAGACCAGAATTCTCTGTAGAGGTTCAGATGAGGCACAACTAGGGCTTGCAATATCCGTTCATTTTCACTATCCGGATAATACGAATATTAGTATTTTACTATCCGGAATATCCGGATAATGCGGATAATACAGATATTTTTTCGTTTTGATTATAAATAAAATTAATAAGCTTTTGTAACACGTTTTAATCAGTCTCTCAAACAAAATGACAAAGAAATAATAAAATATTTCAAGTAACAATCACATAAAAAAACTAGTTCACTTTCTAAAATTATTCAATAAAATACCGATACCGCACAAATATTTTGTATCTGTTCTTCTCATACTAAAAACTATTCTAATTAAAAATTAGATCTTACATTTATCAGAAATCACAACATCCTAACCAAATCAACTTATTTAAAACATAATAATTAAATAAAAATATCATTTCCCTGGCAAATCAGCTCAATTATTAAACAACAGTAGTATAAATCAAATATAATAGAACAATAATTAACAAAATATCTCAAAATAATCAAATAGCCCTTTATAATAAAATATTACTTTTAATTATTTTTTATCCAAATTCTGGTAATATGATCTTAAAAAGCTTAAACTATCTAATGAATCTTCTTTCATGGAAGTTCTTAAATGGTTACATAAATATCCTGTAGCAGAGAACACTCTTTCTGCTTCAACGCTGGTCGGTGGTATTGATAAAAGTAGATTGTAAACCCTTTCTAAATTCCTGCTTCTCTGACCATTCTCATCAAATAGTGCCATCTCTACTCGAATTGTAGTGTCTAAATAATTTGTTGAAGAAGTCTGTCGCTGCGCAGAAGATGGCTGACTCATAAACCGGATGATTTCTTCTCGTATTTGTGTTTTAATTGATACGCTTACAGTTGAAGAAGAGCAACCTTCTGAATCTTGTGTATTATGCGCTGAAGTTATGACTGTTTGATCTGGTTGTTGTGTGCCAAAAAACGTAGAAATAATTTTAACAATCGTCAGTCTCACAGATTCGTTTGAAGGATTTTCAAAAGGACAATCGTGTGTACTTCGCTCTTCATAAAAATTGTGAGGGTTGTGTAAATATGTCATGGTACCGATTAGTTCTGGAACTCGTCGTTGTGATATTCTTCTTTTGAGTGATACTAGAAGTTCATTACTGATAATGCTATCTTTTTGCGATAATTTCTGAATCATGAATCTTAACGCTGTGTCAGCAGTCAGTAAGTTTGCATCTTCTTCACAGATCGCTTCTACCGTAGCTTTAATTATATTAAGGGATTCCGAAATTTCTTTAAGATGTTGTAATTCCGTATCAGTAAATGATATATCAGATTTAAAATCAATTAATGCTTTGAATACAGAATCTTTTAATAATAAGAACCGATCAATCATATTAGCAAGACTGCTCCATCTTGTTTTGCAGTCTAAGATAAGACGAACATTCTTTTGTTCTCCTTCTGCGGTGTATTTATAAAGCACCTCAGACTTAGTCGGTGATTTTTTAAACATCTTGACTACTTTTCTAACTCTTTTTATTATTTCGTTATAATCTTGGTTTCTTAAACAAACTTCAGTTCTACGACCGGTTGCATGTACATTACTTGTAGCTACAATAAAACCTTCTTCACAATCGGAATCTTCAATTTCTTGTACATCTATATCTTCTGTACTGTCATCATTATCAGTATTGTCTTGTGCAGCAGCAGGCTCTTTTTTATTATACAGAACGTCTAGAACTCCAAGCTGAATCCCGTGTGCATAACACAATTGGTGGTACACTGGTGTTTTTTTTCCTAGAGCACACATCACCGAAGCGCCATCTGTCACCAGGCAAATAACATCATCGTTCAGTGACAGACCATACTGTGCCAACTTTGATTTAAGAAGGTTAAGGCAATTATCCGCCGTACCTTTGCCTGACATCAACGAGAGTCCTAGATTTCTAAATGATTTGTTTTTAAACTGTGTAGAGTGTATATTTAATGTTCATAAATCTTTTATTTTGAACTGATGTCCATTCATCCAGACTTACTGCAAAATTGCATTCTCTCGATTTCAATCGGTCCAATTCTTTCTTCAGCTCTAGCTTTAATTCTTCACAATGATTTAAAACAATATTTTTAATAGTGTGGGGTGATTGTGGTAATTTTAAACCACTTTTTAAAAAAAGTTTACGCAATGTCTGAGATGTACAGAAAGCACTGAATGCAAATCCGTCTAGAGCTGCCAATTTAGAAATCATCACTTCCATACTCTCGTGCTCATCAGACTTAAAATAATCGACTATTTTAGCTTTTTTATTAGGTGTCACATTTTCCTCAGAATAAGACGTGGGTGCTTGTGTTGAACTACTTGGCTGGCCAATCAATGTGCCTTCTGGTCTTGAAGTACTTTGATTTTTAACATTAATTGAATGTTTTGATCGAAGGTGATTATGTAAAGCTGATGTCGATCCTGCGATTTTCAAAACTTGTTTACAAATATTACATTGTGCCTGAGCACCATCAACACTGCGTTTAAAATGCTGCCAGACTGAGTTCTTCATTTGCGAACATTTTTTGTATTCAAAAAATTGGATTTTGGATGCCATTTGTAGCAAATTTGAATATTTTTAATCACAAAAATCTGGAAACAAAGAAAAGCCCTATTTAATTTTGAAAATTCTAGACTTATTATTATTAAACAACATTGACACTATACGAGTTAATACGTGTAGGTACGTACATTACTATCAACAGCCATATTGAAAGTGAAGAATTTAAGTTACTTACATTACATTTGACTGCATTGGCTTTTTACACAAACTTAACACAACACCTCTCTATACGGAATACAACTTGTTTATGAGTGCGCGAAGGGCCGGACCGCCGCCAGTTGACAATAACAATAAGGGGTTCAGCGTGGGTGAAAAGTTTAGAACAAAGATGTGAGTTAAAGATTTTAAGTGGTCAATGTTGTTATGATCTCTGTCACTAAATTGACTTATTGTGATTTGTGAAGTGAATAAATAATTGAAAGAGTGATTAACTATATTGAAATAATAAATAATGTAATAACAGTTATGTACTTTACAGATGACAGCTTTTTATTTAATATTTAAAAGAGAAGTACGACTATCCGTAACATCCGAAAAATCCGGATAGTGATGCAAGTAAAATCCGGATTTGAAAATCGGCGGATATCCGGATAATACGAATATCCGGATATCCGGATTGCAAGCCCTAGGCACAACACAGATGCCTTGTTTCCTACACATTTACAACTTACTAAGATCACAGTTGATTGCACCAAAACGAAACTTAGCTCTACTTCATCAGGTACGACACACATGCGCATTTATAAGCGCCTTATGAGACAGGTTCTATAACAGTCTTGTAACAAAATTTTGCAGACAACATAAAGATGTTATCATCTTCGTGGTCCTGTTTATTAAAACTTCTGCTTCAATAACACGTTTTGTTTTGAAGCAGGACAAGTGGATGGGACAAGATTTAATCCCTATCAATGTAATGACGAAACTGGTCAAGCAAAAATGTCCGGTTATACAATAACGTCTTAGATTCAGTATACAAGACTAAATTCATCCTAAAATCTAAAAATATTGTAATGTCACAAATGTTCATCAGAAAGTAAATTGAATGAGGTTAACTTTGCTATTAAAGTGCCAAACGGTACGAAGAGCTCGAACTACACTATCAGAGGTACCGAGGCTTGTGTCAAAGGGCGTGCTGATTGCGTTACACGACTACACAGGCAACAGGCGTGTTTACAAAGAAGAGCCGTTTCAACGTCGCCGACACCTCTCTGATCTCACCGAACGCCCGCTATCAAAGCCAGACGACATCAATTAACAGAACCGACCGGCTTGTGTGCCTTTTAACAATGCCTTGTTTTGAGGATGATCATGCGATTACTTTATGTGGAAAGTTTGGGTCGATATACAAACTGCATCTTTAGTACGACAGTAAAATTCTACGTAGACTTCAAAATAACATTCATGAGAAAACAATTTGGCTGTGCTGTGCGTGCAGGATATGTGAACGGACTCGTCGGACAGTCGGCCGATGTGAGCTCGCTGAATATTATAATTAGTCGAAGCCGGTGTGAGTAATGGCGTCGGAAATAACACGCGGGCGGCGTTGGCGCCAAGCGGAGCGGCCATCGAGCACCGCACACAAACGCAGCGCGCGCGCAGCCACGCATCCCTCCTGAGCAGAGCGCGCGCCGCCGCGCCGCGCCGACCGGTCTGTCTTGTGACTTGAGCTATTTATGTGCTAAGGAGTGACGCGACTCCGAGCTGATTTATTTAGGAGATCACCTCACGGAGACTTAAAGGTTGCTCTATTATTGTTGTAACTTCAGGCCTACTATTAGACATCATATTATGACATAATGTGTTGTACCTAATTGAAAAGCAAGCAAAAATAATCTATTTGGAAGAGTTCTGTACCTGAGTTTAAAGACCACTAGTAGGTAGTCCAGTGCAACGTTGGCGTCGACCAATGAAAATTGCATACTAATCAACAACATGCTTAAAATTATGCTACCGACTTAATAACTTGCCAGTGCCCAGTATTTAAGAGCTATCTTAGACCGTATACCTACATTGCAATAATGCGCATTGCACTGTATAAGGCTTCTTAGTAACTAGTACTAGTATGCCTACCTGCTAGGTATTGGCACTAAGTACATACAACAAACCATTTACCGTTCATTTAGTTTTATTACATGGTGAGCTGTTACATAAACTTACATATATTACGTATTGCCGTGTGCATATTATTGTGTTCTATTCATGCATGGGTCGTGAACGAAATGCATTGGTTGAAATCTTGATAACAATCAAAGTTAGGAGTGAAATAATAAAGGTGGAAGGACCACATTCCATTCATCTGAGTTGTACCCCAACAAAGCAGTGAGAGTTTAGATATTTATGTGTGATTACGACTAGCTGGACTGGACTCTGACATCAAAGCAAACCATATTAGAAATCGAGGTGCAACGGGTACATTCAAACATCTTAACATTTAAAGCAATTTCTGGAAGAGGCAAACAAAGGCACCGCGGTTAATTAGTCTGTGTTTGCGCTGAAGAAACAAACGTGTTCTGAAGACAGACAACACCAAAGTGAATATCCTTTATGCCGACACGCATACATCCGGATACTAAACAATTATAGTAGTCATTTATTTATTTATTTTAAAACGGTTTCAAACCAATTACAGAAATTAAAGACAAAGTTTGTATATACGTATAAAAGATAAAATATAAAATCATGAAGTAAAAAGTTAACGACACTTTCATAAATCCCTCTCACAGTACTTCTGACACAAAATCTTCGTCCATTCGTCGGAAAACAGACTGTTTGTAGAATTAGAGTCCAAGAGATCACTAAGTGCGAAAATCATCATCATCAATCATGGCATTAAGTTTAACAAAAGTAAGATCCGTTTCGGCAGTCACGCGGAAAACGGAAAATAAACTCACTTCACTGCCCACGTGCAAATAAGTAACTCAAGCACCTTCAGGGTTCAGGCCACTTCAGGCAAAAAAGGCAACTTGGGTTTTTATGCGCGATTGAAAACAGGTAAAAATATCATATTTATAATGCAGTTAAACTCGTTCATCAGTCATGAAGGTCAGTTTAAAGAATCAGATAAAGCTTGAGTTGCAATTTGGCAATATTGCAGTGTTTGGTAACACAAATAGTTCGTAAAGAAGTCGTAGCTTGCATAAAAAAAGCATGAGAAGTAGAAAATAATTTTAAATTATGGGCTCTATCGTTTTGCATTGCCTTCCTACAAAAGCAGATAGGCACGACAATAACTTTCATAACTAGACAAAAAAGGCCGTCAGAACTTTTTAAATCCTTTTTCAGCAGTATGAAGTCCCAGATGTTCGCTAGAAAATAATAATTCAAAACCAAGTACAAGCGAAACTGCGTCAAACCTTAAAAAGTAAACGTAAGAAGAAAGACTATTGTTAAATGACACGTGAACTATAACGGAGAGTGTATCCTGTGCTCGCGTGTGCCAAAAATATCCTTGACTTCATAGTTGACGCTGTGCCTACTTGCTTTATGGCCCATCGCGTCGTCCGGCAGCGCGTCGTAAATATCGCTCTCACAACTGCGAATGCAACTCGAACACTAGGTAGTATGCCGCACACTAAATTATCCGCCTCAGCTCGAAAACATGGCGAAATATTTCAATACGTCAAACGCACGTCAGTGGACGTCGTTGGCGAGTGGCGTCAGTGCCCGGCCGAGCCACAGAAATACTTACAGGTCCTAAAGCATATTTTTAATGTGTGCTGAAGAGAAACATTTGGCAACTTAAGTAGTTTGAGATTATTTTAAGCTCTGACATGGTTTTCAACTTTCCCAGATTCCGTCTTAAAATTACCAACTAGATGTTTCTCTAAGGATTCTTTTAAATTATCTGTTTTTGCCCCGGACTTCGTTGTTTTTGTAATTTCTTTAAATAAGATTTCACTATAACAACATGCTAAAATGTTCCACTTTTTAACCTTCATACTTTTTGAATGCAGCATCGATCCTCCCTTTTCAGTTTTTCCAATTTTTCGCTAAACTTCTCAACCTAGGTAGCTAATAAATAATATTGGTGTTGTGATGCTTCGACATTATAATGATAAACAGGACGTTTTGCAATAAAAATTCAGGCTAACTAAGCTTTTCTGGTCTAAGATAACTTTTCAGTCTTCATTTTTAGTTTTCTCAAAGTTCACCTCACACTGTACCTTTACCTAAGTAGGTAACACTCGTCTATTATTCAATGCATTACCAAATAAAATTGTTAGAACAAGCTAAAAGTTCTTACTTTAAATATTTACACTTTTTGATGATGCCGCCAACATTTCCTAGCTGACTAATCCCTACGAACAAACCCAGATAACTTTGTATTTTTCTTTTGAAGCATTTCGGCACTTTCGATACAAGTCCTGTCATTAAAACAAAGTTTAACAATGGATTCGTGTGAAACCATTGTTTGTTATTATTGTTTTTTTTTTGAGTTTTTGTTCTTTTTATGCGGCAAGTAACCTGCAGTCCCGAGTTTATTGACCAGTTATCGGTGCTTTTCAGTGCAGTTTTAGGAAGAACTTTAATTTCAAGCTTCCATAATCTGGTGGCCTGGTTAATCTGATAAGCTCTATACCTTTTATTGACCACCTGAACCGGTAATCATTTGAACTTTCCTAATCCTAACATTATCTAAGAAAGACAAGCTTAGTGCCACTTTACAATCCAGAAGGCGGACTTATGTCCACTTTCACTAACACTAGGAAATACCTAAATACTTTTAGGTATTTCCTAGCGTTTAGCATTTACACCTAAATGCTTATCGCTTTAATATTATTGAACTGTTGCATTTTCAACTCTCGGCGCTGGGCCGAACGTTGAAAATCCAACTGTGCGCTTTTATTTTGGCATTTATTGTCAACAAGACAGTTGAGGGTTTATTTATAAAGGTTGCTTAAAGTTGACTTAAGAGGCGTTTAACCTACAAAACAATTATGGTTAAGCAGGTGTTAATCATACATAAGGCTGATTTTTCAATCGACAGATTATTTTTATTCGTGCAATAACATTGACGTCTGACAGATTTTGTATCGAACAACTGTCAAAAATTCAAAATTATTCCTCGGATAAAATTATTTGGCGTTGGAAAAATCAGTCCGTCATCCGTCTAATACAAATTATTGCAGAATTGAGTTGAGATAGTGTAATATACGTTGCATCCCGATATTCGTGATGTTCATTTAGTTGTAATCTAATCCTCTTTTGTGGTTACAACAGGAAAACTAAAGAGTTCGTAGGACCGACAATACCTACCTCATCAAAACCACGATCCGGAATTGATTTATTAACACGAGTTGTATAACCTAGTTGATGACCATAGTATGATGTACCTGTCGCAGCGCACTAGTTTAATCAGCCTTCCAGTTAACTGCTTAGCCTTTTAACTAAACGGCGCCGTTCAACTAGCGGCCGAATCACCTGAATGATATTCAGCCATTCAATCAAACAGCTAGGCAAATGGCTTGGATCGCTAACGTTTAACTACTTGTCTAGCCCAGAAATTTAAGTTGGCGATTGATTGATCGGTGACTGACTTAAAGCGATAAGGTGTTTATTGTAGTTTTGGAAAATACAAAAATGACAAAATGCATGTTTATTAACAAGTTCGGCGGTAAAATCTAAGCAGTAAACTAAATAAAAAGGAGTATAAGAAATATTGAGTCGACAGTTTTTCTTGGAATAACTATTGACTGTAAATTACAATGGGGCCTATATATAGAAAAATTGTCAGGAAGGGACACAGGCCATGGATTCAGTAGGTGCATGATTCTGGTAGCATTAGTAAGTAGTACCTAATATATTCAGTTAATTATTCGTAATAAAAAAAAAAGTCTGCTGTTTCATTGAATCAGCTATTTTTTTTTTAATAACAGATGAAAAATTCAACGCAGGATTCAGAATCATGTACTAAATCCATGGTAACAGGTTGCGCGTCGATGTACCTGCTACCGTGTATATCTACATAATATGCGCAACATCCTGATTTACTTGCAATGGTCATCAAAGCTCCTGGAAAATAAAAGTTTTTTGGGAAACTCTTTTGTGACAGAATCTTGTCCTCACGCTCCCCATTTGGTCCTTACTTATCTCTCTATAGGACCGGCGATTCGTAGGAGGATAACCTGAGAAACGCAGGGTCTGGATGAACTACGTTTCTATTGACTGGCTCAACGACAAACTACAGCCTTACCTACAGATAGCGAATGGAAAAATCTGCAATTATGATAAGCCAGATTTAATTACACGACACATCATCTTGCATGGAATAGTCACAATAAATGAGCAACTGGCTGGACATAGTATGTATGGTGTAATACTATGAACTATGTACTTAAATTATGTACTTACATCCATATTCTTATGAGGGTTGCCCTGTGATCCTTAAATGCAAATAATACAACAAACAACAACAACATCCTAGAACCAAAAATTCGAAGACATCTACCATCCCGCACTGGGCCCGCGTGGTGTATTACGGCCATAGATATAAGAAAGTGTCTATGGTTACGGCCCACTCCCTTTCCCCGAGAGGAGAACATTCTAGGCTGATTATGAAATGCAAATGCCAGGAATATTATGCGAGAAAACATAAACGCAATTTTTGTCTTTAATTTTTTTTTTTGTATTTTTTTCTACTTTATCATATCCTGCATGATCTTATAAAGAGTGCACCCAGTTTCTGAACGGAAAAATAAAAACTTGCTACCAGCATGGTAGGATATTATGTCAACTGCTGTAATTGACTAAATGAAAACAACAGCCTATATATAACCTTGACATTAGTTTGATTTTTAATTTTGACATAATTGTTGTTTACCCTTTCAGCGTCAGAAACCGCGTGTTAGTGTGGTGGACCGTGTACTATTAACCAGTAAAAAAGTTGAGAATTTCTGCCCATTAGCGAATGAGGGAACATGGCAACCCTAGCTATCTCTACGTTCCTATGAGTTCCAGTGGTTACGTGTTTTAATTGAATTGTACTAAACCAATTATTTTAATGACCAGTAACTGGTAAGTGGCAGAGTTTTTTCTCCTCCATTATACCGTCGGAGTGGCGGCCCTACTGCGGCATATGATACAGGCATTCCGCATGTGTTGCGGGTATGCGACCGGGGACCGGCGAGCTCGCCTCGTGCCGCCCTGCCGCGCCAGACTGCTCGTCGCCATTACGTTACCCCACACCGCAAATGTACTCAATAATAAAACAACTACTTTATTGTTTCAGTCTCCACACTGAATGCTTTCGCTGGAAAATAAGAGCGTACACGCTCTATCCTCCATAAGACAAATATTTAATCAGGCAGTGCAGAACAGTGCCACATACTGTGGTGTACTGGACTGGACAGAATAGAAAATAATTATGGATAGAAAAGAAGTTTCTGATTTAGGGTTCTGTAGCCAAATGGCAAAACAGGAACTAATAATTTTCTCATGTTCGTCAGTCCGTCTGTCTATTCGTCCGTTCGTCTGTCCGGCCATCCATCCGTCCGAATGTCACACAGCCATTTTACTCGGAGACTATTTATACTATATCGATGAAAATTGGAAAGAAGGTGTATTCTATGCAATGCAATGGTGTAACCTAGTGACACAAGTAACCGAAGGATGAAAAAAAGCTGTGCATATAAACGTGTGTCATCGGATCCCATAATTTATTAAAAAGAACATGATGTTCCTAAGTGACTTTTTTTATTAAAGTAAATAGTTTTTGAGATATGCGATATTTTCTGTTACAACCGCGGTAATAACTTTGTTTATCATAGTTTTTTCTATGTAATACAAACTTATTTTTGCGGTTGACTAAATCATTACTGTACATGCGTAAATGTTCATGGCAACTACGGAACCCTTCATTGTGTGTGGTCCGACACGCACTTTGCCGTTTTTTTTTGTATTATGTTATATTTGTATAAAAAAAAAAAAATTATTAAATGATAAGATAATATAATAATTAAATAGGTATAGGTCTCTAATAAGATACTGTCAATTAAAAACAAAATATAGCTTTATTATTATAATATACGCTGTCATACTGTTTTCTTAGAAAAGCCCTTTGGTAAAACCGCAGATGAGCATGTCATCGTGATGAACGTATCAATTGCTAGTACCGGGTAAATACATCAGTCTTTTCTTTAATTGTTTAGTAGGTACCTACCTAAGTAGATAGTTTAACTTCGACAGTATCTCTATACCCAGTTTTATTGGAGTTGACTAACTATGTAACTGAGGATCGGGCTGGGTCTACAAATGGTAGGGTCCAATATCTACTGTTATTACTATTTCAAAGTAATGTACTTATCAGTTATTCTGACGCAGTAATAACATTTAAGTTTTAAGAATGAATACACATATTAAAATACTTAAAACGATAGTTCTAAATTATATTTTATTGGTTATATAAAAAAAAAAACAACTTTGAAATTCTGTTATTCGGATATTATTAAATCATTACCTACTTTTTAAACAAAATATTTTTTTTTAAATTGGTATCGATCGATACCAAGTTTTCCCACCACTATGTTCGAAATAAATTTTTGTTACAAAAGCAGTTTTGGCGCTGCTCTCATTTTTATATTTGTGTTATTTTATTATTTGCAAATTATTGTAATTAAACGTTGAACGCACCATGCAACCTTAGCTTTTTTCTAGAAAATTATTTTGATTTAGAAAACAAATCAAAACTTTGGTAGCATAAACTTTTCGTCCTAAATTGAATAACAAACTGTTTTTGACCATCTTGTTTGTTTAATACAATATATTCTAAAGTTCGATTCTTGGTTGTTTCAGCGTGTGTCTCACACTTCGTCTGAAAAGATCACAATAAAATATGCTTTGCCATCTGTTGTGTGAAATTGTGTCTTGTAAAGGTGATAAAATGAAGTCAGTGAATCAACGTTGTTTTAGGTCACAATAGTACCTAATATTGTTTATGAGTGAATAATGTTACTTTGCCTAAGTCATCATAAACTATCTATAATTATTTTTTATTAGATCTTATGTTTGGTGTGATATGAAATTATGAATATAAGTACCATAGATAATAATACCGATTGTCTAGCAACCAGTTGCGTTGAATATGATTTCCACGTAGTATTGTCACGTGGTTCTGAAAGGTCAATTGAATATTGTTTTTATAATAAAAAAATATTCAATTGACCTTAATAGGTCTAGGAATAGGTTTGTATTTAGGATTTTAGGCTTTTCAGAACAAGTGCTAGATAGTGAACACCGTATAACAAATTGATTAAGGTAACTGTTACTAGGAAGGCTTTATAATTATCTTTGTTAAACTCAAATAAAAGGTGCAAAGGATATACTCAAAACATAAAAATATATAAAAGTAGATGCAATAGAGTTGAACACATATTATACCAAGCCTATTCCATTCACTAAAGAAAAAAGGCTTTCATAGTTTTATGTAAAACATAATAGAATAGGGGATTACATCAGGTAGGCAGGAGGATGGCGCCGGCGCTACCTGCTCTAGAGCGGCCAGTGGGTTTTTACATAATGAATTAAAATACGTTTTAATAAACAATCCTCTTTATTTATTTAATAATAATAGACGATATAATATTTATTCCTTATAAATGTAGGTAAGCTTCATAAACCCCACATATAAAAATACAATCTTAAACTTTATACACAAAATATCTGTCATCGGGTGATGACGGCATAATGCACTATGGCGGCGTGAACATTAAGGCACGATGATAGAGGGCTAAGCCCCAGGCGGCGCCAGGCGGGCGTCGGCGACTAGATCACAGGAGTTACGGAGCAGGGCTCCGGTGGCATACTCTCATCTGAGCGGGGCCGAGAAGGAGGGAACTGACGAGCACCAACGTGGTGCGGAGCACGCAGCAAGCGCGCAGCCCGCTGCACTCTGCACCGGCACAAACGCTGACACATGCACGCCGCTTGATACAGGCAGCGAAGCTATGGATGGCCGCTTTTCTTCTTCGTCGCCGAGGAGATACGGCCGGAATAGTTTAAAAGGCTTGCGTGGTGGACACGGTGCCGTGGGAGGCACATATGCCGGTTGAGGCGCAGGTGGTGGTGTAGGTCGGCGTACAGATAGGTCGATAGGCTCGGCAATTTGCATAGGCACAGGAACAGGCACTGGTACTGGTACTGGTACTGGTAGAGGCGTGGGCACTTGCACCGTTGTAGGCACTATCACTGGTGGTGGCGTAGGTAGCCGAGCGCTCTCTGGAGACCCTGCTGCGTACGGCGGAGGTGACGGTGCTGGCTGCGGTGCTCGTCTCAGGAGAGCCGCTCGAAGAGCAGGTTCCGCCTGAAGCCACTTTTGGATCTGACGACGGTGTATACCGAACTTTCTGGCTGTGGCGCGTTGATTTCCGCGACATTGAGCGTCGCGCCTATACGCTTCGAGAACTTGCAGCTTAAATTGTGGTGGGAAGATACGGCGGGAACCGGCGCGGCCCTCTGAGCGACGGTCTGAGGGCGCGGGGGCCGGGTGCGTGTGGGCGGCGGCCATACTGAGGAGAATACGTGTGCGCGTGGCGGTTGACGGCGCCGAACTGACTGTGGCTGCTCTCTCGCCTCGGCACGGCGCGGATGTTGGTGGCGCGCCGCTGCCTGTCCAACATGCGTGAGTGTGCGACGTGAGTCTCGTATACATATAAAGGGCTGTTCACACTGCTAGTTTTAGTGGACTATTAATCTTATTGTATATTTTATATTTTTGTGTTTACTACTGATATATTGACGTAATCACAATAATGAAGATCCTACTAGTCAACCTTCATTAATGCTAAAATCATCATAAAAACTTTGCATAAAACCACTGAGCCAGAAGGTACAAATAGAGAGAATGGTTAGGAGTTGCGGTAAAAATGTAAGTCCTCTGAAAGAGCAATTCGATGCTGCTTCTTTTCCGTACCAGCATAATCTACCCAAATAGTTTACAACTAATGCACTACTTGTAAAACAAAAAGGTATCATTAAAAGATCGCATGTGTACGTTGCTTTAGGCAGTAATCTCGCCTCATTCTCGGCGTGAAAAAATGCCGCAAGTGGGAGCCGATAGCACGTAGCGCCACCATTTCTATCTCTTTCAAACTTAAAGAATTTCCCATAATAGAAGAAGACAGACAAACGTGCCCTGCCCCGGTCGCTGCCACATCCGTTTACGAAACAAGTTTGCATGCGATGTTGCCACTGTGTGCGCGCGGGCGGCTCACGAGCATCGAGGGGTGCGGGCGGATAGGAATGCGCACGGAACGGCAACCGCGCCGACCGTGGCAGACAGGGTGTCGCCGACTCGCCGCCGTAGACAGGCCGTCGCTCGGCGGCGCTAGCCCCCCTTACACCCGCGCGCACCCGTCCCACCCGCAACGCACATCAACAAGTTATTTCGGCCCAGCCTGTTGCGTTGTTATAAGATCTCAAGTAACATTGGTTAAGCGGGCGGTTACGACGTTTTAGGTTACGTTGCAAACTTAGCGCCATCACTGTTTCGAGGAAAGTTGTTTTTTTGTTGAGCGGCCGCCTGCTGCGCCTGCCTCGCTCGCGTCCGGCGACCGTGAAAATAGCGATCCAACTCAAAAAAGGACGGCACGAATAAGTTTCAAAATGTTCAACACAAAATTATAAAATTAAAAGCACCTGATTAATATTTTTTTGGATGGAAAAATAATCTTTATTTTATGATAGAAATAGAACTTAACAAATTAACATAAATAATAAACTGCTAGTAACATACTTTTGTATTTCTAATTAATTTAAACAATAATGACTATAGTCATAAATACATTTTAATAGTAAGTAGGTTTAAAAATGACATTTATTTTGGTAAACTAATTAATTACCGCCTTCCTGATAAAATTCCTTTGAAACTGGAGTTTATAACTTATTATCATAATCTGTGATACCGATACCGATACCATTTATCGTTTCTTGGACATCTCTAACTAACTGCTTGTTTTGTTGCAATCTTACATAGGAAGTTGTATTCTATGTTTCTATTAAAACCGGTACATTTTCTTTGTTAAGAAGAGTTTTTTTTGTTTAACTAAGGGCTGATTTTCCCAACGCCAGATAATTTTATCCGAGGAATAAATTTTGAATTTTTGACAATTCTTCCATACAAAATCTGTCAGACGATAATTTTATTCTACGAATAAAAGATATCTGTGACAAATATTTTTTTTTTTCATCTTTTGTCACCCCTGTATAAAAAGGTAAAAATAAAACGAAATCGAAAACAATTAAGAATAATTTGAAGTTTGGAAAGGAGACTAGATCATACCTTTTATGAAGTCAGACCTTATTTTTTAGGGTTTATTTTAATTAAAAACACGCTTTTGGTATATTGAAAAAAATATTTTTATATCGTTCAAAATGAATAAATAAACCTAAGGAAAATATTATATATTAAAAAAATATACATATTTTACTACAAGTGTTTCATTTTAATTAGCTGATGTTCTCTTTTTATGGGTCGTTCTCTCTGAGAACTGAGACAATTCAGCTGAAAACAAGGTTGGTTTTTATTTCGGGGTTACGTGCTCTGTCGGTTTCACCACTTTTCTTCCATGCTGGTAAAATAACTTTATTAAAGTAGATTTCGAGTCCAAAGTACTTATAGCATTAGGCGTACATATGTACCTAGTAAATACATACTTATACCTATAAATTACAAACAGTAAAATTTGTTATAAATAATCAATCATAAAAATGCGGTTGGTACATAAATAACGCGATATTGTAAAGATTGACGCCTGAGAGTCGCGTTCTATCAATGAACGGAACCCTCGACAAGAGAGGTCGACTCCAGCTTTACCGGGGTTTTATAAACAGTCAGCGTAGGGAGTGAAATAAACCTACGCATAGATGGAAGTAAAACTCCATCTCCGAAAACTTTCAAAATCGACTATTTTTCGGGTAGCTTCCGGGCATATAATTTGCTCCATCTTCACTACCAAGCAAAGTTTTTGTAATGCAGTCAATTTACATTAGATGATGTTCTAAGTAATAGATGGGTAAGCCAATAAGAACCAGGAAATAATAGTGGGTAGTAAGTAAATCTGTAAGCCGATAAAGAACGTACCCAGTACCCACTTGATCCACCTATTCTTCAACTTGCTTACGTGGGTAATTAAGTAAATAGTAACGTGAGTTGCACAATTGTGCATAATTATGCAGATAAGTACAACATATTAAGTAAACATCGACTCATCTAGATAGCAATATCACAAGAACGGTCGTATCTTTAGAGATCACGTCATCGGCAGCCGAGCTTAGAGGAAAATTGTGGTATTTTCTGAAGAATACTAGGAAATGTGTGCGAATTAAATTAAAAAAAAATGAAACTACTAAGGAAAGTCGTGATGCCAGAGCACAGGTCAGGAAATAGATGTAAAAATTATAGTAAAAACATATGATATAACTATGTTTTTAACCAAGTAACATTTTTACCTATAAAAAATATACCGAGGTTCTTAATACCTTACTCAATAATTTCTGAAAAACAAACTTACGGGACTAAGTTTCTTCAAACGAAAAACTTATTTTCTACTTTACTGAAATCATTATATTTGCTTTCAGAATAGATGTTTTATACACAGGGAAGTAGAGCAGCTGTTCCGGAGTTCAGAACGAACTACAGGGTGAGTACCTGCGTATGCTTTTTTTGGTATCAGGAATACTGATGTTCATTTCAGAAAATTTTAAAGGCATTAGGTTTTTTTCTAGTAAGTTACTAGGACAGTTTTGGGAATATGTATTCCCAATACGAAAACATCCGCAAATCAGGACTATAATAATTGCACATAAAATACAATCAAGGTGAATCACACCACTCTTGAACACTTTAGTCAGATAACGTTATGATTGTCTTTTATCGAACGGTATAGTCCTTCCATTCCACACATGTTATATAACAATTTTAATCAGTTTTTAGTAAAGGACACCGGCCGGAGAGGCGTTAGGAATACCGTGCATGCAAAATCATCGTCATTTCAGCCGGAATTCACTGCAGTGTATAGGCCTCATTTGCTTTCTGCCAATCTTCACGGTACTGTGTGCCCTCGTCCAGATGATTTCCGAAACTTTGACTTATATATTGCAGTAGATAATCCCTGCTTCTCCCAAACAGTACACCGCATACAGCCGTAGATAGGCCATAACGCAACGAGGATGACGCTTTTAATGAACGACTGATTCCTAGAATTCCTGCTAATGCTGATCATGTTCATCACTTTGACAAAAGTTGGATGAAAGGCAAAAAGCCCTTGAGGAGAGTTGTGACTGGACCTAGCCTGTTGTTCAGGATATACCTGTGGCTACATTTATCTGTTTTTGTGAAGAGATGAAATAGAAAATGTACCTTATAGTGTTCCTGCAATTGATCCAGGATCTGTTTAGATTTTGATTTTTTTTTATTCCTCTGGGTTCAATTAACGCAAGAAAATCTGAATCGTTATAAGATTATGTATATCGTATAGGGTACCTAAGAATTCTGTGATGTAATGTAACTGGTTACTATTTAGAATGTTTCAGATAATTATATTCTATGAACGTTTGATGTTTGCAACCAGTCAAAAGAACGGTAAGCAAAAAGTTGACAGGTGGGTAATGGGTATGTACCTATGTATGAAGTTTTTTGATGATGTACAGACGCCAGCAGGTCAAGCTACCCGAAACTGTCAAATTTTCCCAATCAACCTTGAACCTTAATGCTTTAGCGATAAGGTTGAAAATCTATTAAAGAAATTTGACAGATTGTAGTAGCTTGATGTGCTGGCGTCTGTACTTATTAAGAAGCTTGGTATGGTCGGGTCCATTATATGTACCTATGTCTCTACCTACTCACCTATTTTATTACGTAGTTAAAGTAGCTGTAGTAGCTATAAAAACCTATAATCAACGGTAATATAAATAATTATTATTGTAGTCATAATAATTATGTAATGCATACGGGTGATGAAATGGCTCTAGGGACGAGTTGAGTTCCTTCAATCATTAAAGAGGGAGTCAAATAATGATATCATTGTTGATTAGTCAAATAATGATAGGTATCATTATTTAACTGACTCCAGATTGACGATTCATATCATTTTCGCTTACCTTCGAGCTCTTCGGATGTGCTCCGAAGATGTTGTTGGTTTTTGGGAACAGGTACCTACAAAATGTCAGTATAATACTAAATTGTTGTCTAGTTTCTACTGAGAGTAATAAAGAAGCATTAAATAGCAAAGCATTAAAGATATATTATAATTAAATCCATTGCCAGATTATTTAAGCGACATATAATGTTACAAAACAGTAACAGGATGGTGACAGTAGAACCAGCAAACCGGTGTGCGCAAGCGTCGTCGGCCGCGCCGCTCCGCCATCACCGCTCATTCAACTGCGGACCAAATTCACTTGATTGAAATTAATCCATGCTAATATGAGGCCCCTCCAGGCGACAACGCTCATGCCAAAACGAGTTCTCCACTCGTTATAAAATATCATCAACGTAATCTCTCGAGACAGATAAAATTAATCGTATCAATAAAACTAAAACTCGATAGCTATCTATAGCGTGTTATTATTATTATTCTTGATATACTTAAAATATTGCATCCACTTTGCAATTTTGAATTTGCGTCGTAAATTCTGTTACCGGTTTACCACTATGTACTCTGAAATCGAATAGGTACTCGATTAGACTGGAACAGTGAAGGCACGATGATTTGTGGCTTGCCGTTCAATTGAAGTAATATTGCTGTAAGTACTTGTAAGTACGGTACCGATAATATTCGTTGACTAACTACCTACAACTGACAGGCAAGGTCATAGTACTCAGTAATTTAATCCACCATGACATCATGGTGTTTGTAAAATATTCCACTGAGCTGGCTCGAGTTTTTGCATGGTGCCACGCTATGCCGCTCACATCACATTTAGACAGGTTAGTTAATTGCGACGCGGACGAAGAATACCCACTTAATGGACACCATAGCAACAACTTTTATTAAGTATGTATAGGTAGGTATGTGTTTGATACATCATTTGGTCAAGTTTATGCAGCTTTCATAAAGCCTTTACTACATGGAGCACAGAGGTTGCGCATATTATGGAAGAAACAAACCAATCCAGAAAAGACTCCATAAACCATATTAACATTCTTACAGAACTACTAATGTAGTTGACTGTAACAATACACTCAATATGAACTTGAACAAAGATACTGATGGCTGTATAGGATTACTTGGAGATGGATTTCAAATCTCAGATAAACTTCGATGACGCTGCATGCATTCAGACAAATATTGAATTCAGCTAAATCAAAGTTTTCTACCACATATTTACGCACGAATAAAACACGCAACTTCGGAATCCATTAGCACAGAATTATAACTATTCCGAATGTTAACCACGTGCAAGTGTTCTTGACATTTTCTGATCTATTTATGATCATTATAACGACTGTGTTTTAAAACTACAACGTTTTCCTCAAATGCGTTTCGTTTTGGAACATTTGAGAGCCTAACACCAACCCAGAGAGACAAGACAAGCAGTCGCCGCTCATAAAATCAGCTAATCAAACCTACAGACACATCGACGCCGCTGCCTGTTCGCCATACCAATGAGTCTTCCACGATAACGAAGTGGTTTATCTACCGTAACGATATTTTGCATTATCAACTCTGTGCCAAGGCTATACGATACGAACTTGAAAATCACGCTCCGAAGCTATAAAATACTTCAGTCGTAAACATAATCCCATAGCAATAATGACTTATATCAAATATGTTTCGTTGGAAACCGAGTCCTTAGTTTATCTTGGAAGGTGTATTTTCTCGTGGCATGTTTTGTTAGACTTTGTTGAGGTTTAAGTGTCAAGCACACGTGTGTTTCAAGCGTCACCCAAATGGGGACCAGTTAGAGTTCCATAATATATCTCCTGAGATCGTAGCATTGATAACTGTATCAATACCGGCCTCTGTCGGGATTTAATGGGCTGTTTCTTGCTTCGTTAATATCTATGGGACTTGTGATACACATCCTGTGGAGCGAGTGTTTTAAAACTGTTTATAGCCTTTCTGGGAGAATGTTTTGCACTAGCAGTCTCTCTAAGGAATATTAAATGGTAGGTTGGATGTATAATTGTAGCTACATTATAATTTAGATCTTCACACCTGTGAAAAAAAATACGGAGGAAAGGTTTTTTGAGCATTTCTACTATTTAAAAAACTGCACAACATCCGCCTCTTCAAATATAAAACACACTTGACAGTGGACACTAAGCTCTCACTCTCATAACAAATGCGATGCGCGTGCGCCAATCAGTTTACTCTTCCGATTAGAGTCAATAAGCACTAGGTAAGCAGTCGAACGAGGATTCACTTTTAGCGGAGTGTTAATAATCCGAGATAATGTAGGATATGCATTAATACCAGGAGCTACTACGTCAACAGTTTCAAGTGTTGCATTTGGTTCATCATTGTCATTAGACCTTCTTGTCTTGCGGCTTGCCGGCTTGGCACCGTTAGTCATTTCCATTATCTGAATAATAAAACATGTTTCTTACGCAAAACATGACATTTCGCATCTTGTCGACGCGAATATTCATCGAAAGATAAGAATCCACAAATAACTAGAATTAAGAATAAGATATTAGTTGCAGTGTTTGATGACAAATGGTATTTAATAAAACGCGTTCGAAATTATTATAAGCCATTACATGTTGTGCAGCAATATTTGGTGTTCCCACTATTTCTAATAACTTTTACTATTTTACCAAAGTTTCCAATATATTCCCGAGAACGGCACATCACTAAACAGTGCAAGATCCGGTTTCCGCTTTAGAATTTATTTAAGCAAGAGAGAGGTAGATTACTCTAAATGAAACCTTCAGGTTTTAAATTGTGCAGTTGTTTATAAATATATTATGCAATTAACATAGGAGTGCCACATCCACATTGCATAGTGGTTAGTAATTAAGTCAGTTCAATCTACAAGCGAATCATAACCTCCAAAATGTTACATGATTCAGCTTGGGGAAGCTGAATCAAAATGTTAAATGCATCTTATTTTAGAATATTACTGTATCTCTGTATGTTTACATTTTCCTCCTGTTGGCAGGATCTGTTTGCGATCAAGTAGGTATGATTCACCTGCTTATGTAAACTCCATGCTAAGTTCTCCACGAATGTTAGGAATATTAAGATGCTTTGATTTTAATATATAATAGATTTACGGCAACCGCCTTTCTCATCGCATCGGCCACTTGGCCAGTGCGGTTTGATGAGAATTAGATGAGTGCTATTTTGATGCATATATTCCATGCATCAAAATAGCACTCATCTAATTCTCAATCGAAAAGTGATGAAATCGAAAGAAATAGCTATTAAGTTTATAATTTGAATAAGTATTAGTTGATTGGGAGTGGATGTGAAGATGTGGCGAGACGATGGTGCGAGGCAACCGGTTTGTGGTCATCTCAGCTCACCTGCGCGTTTCCTCTCGCCGCGCGCCCGGCCCGTGCGCACACGCGTCCGTCGAGCGACGCCCGGTACCTACTTACACAAGGCCTGCTCGCCTCATTCACGACCACGTTAGCTTTCTACGGGGCACACACGAGGAAAACTTCTATGTTAATTACATAAATTCGTAGTAAACAGTATGAAAAGCGTTTAAATTTTCCACTATGAGGTAGATACGTCTTTGTTTATGTATGTAGGTACTGTCTATTCTGTATATTAACCAGTCATCGGTTCGATCGTAAACTACCGATGTTATCGTCGACAGTGCTAACACAGCTGTTAATAATTTAGCATTAATTATGAACTAGATTACGTTTCTATTAACAACTACTTATTTATCTGACAGACACACTTCTTCTGACGCCTAGAACAGGTCAAGCCCTTACTTTTCAACGCTCTATTGTGGAACAGAGCAGCTGTAACAAATAGAGCAGCTATTCAGAGCAGCTATTTAATATTTATTGGAGTTTCCGTAACAATAACGTATATTTAAGATGTCAGTGTTTTTGTGCAGCGTGTTGTTATTATGTGTTATTATTTGAAAGATATTTTAATGAATGCGTGTGGGACGTTGTACGCGGTCGGCGCAACAGGCGGCGCGGGCGCAATCACGCTTGGCGCCGCCTACAACTACGAGCTAATCATAGTTTATGCTAGACTAGCCGACAGAAACGAACCGTTATCCTCTAGCTTGTGCTGCGACCTATTTAATCTAATTAATATTTATACGCATACACTTACTTCCAAAGTTGCAACGCAACATCTCGGCATTATCTAACTGTCTCAAATAGAGTTCGTTATACCTACCATAAACAAAGGAATACAGTCAATATTTGTCTCGATTATGCTATGTAGGTTACTCGTATCATTTATATATAGCAACATGTACATAAATACACATACCTAGGTACATACAACACCTGTGAGTAATTTGTCAGAGATAATGTTTACCAAGACATGTATTTAATTTCGACCTTAAAATAATAGAGCCAGATCATTCTACAGTACCTACCGAACGCTGATTGGCGGTCGATCGATTTCCGATCATCGTAAACTAGAGAGGGCGATACGAGTACGGCAAATGTTTGTGATACAATTTTGCAGTCATTCACCGACACAATCACACTGGGCGCGATTGCATCACGTCCAAATATAGCGGTCACGCGTTGATAGAGCGCCAATCACTTCGACCAAGTAGCAAGGCGATTTCGATTATCGCGAATTTGGTGATGCGCAGCATTCATTACTGCTCGATAACGATCGTTTCTTTGATGGCCGGTATACTCAACTGGTAATCGATACTGCAGTTTGATATAATGCAGCACAAGTGCACTGTTTGATGTTTTATTTTTATTTGTTCCTATTATTGATGATTTTATCAGGCTAAGAACGATGCTTAGTGGCGTCCTTGAGATTGCAGCAGACCGTTGTGTTGCAAATGAAAAGGTTTCCGCTGTCCCATGCAAACTGAAATTCTTTCTTTCTTTAAGATTATAATTTAACATACAATTTATACACATGCATGACTCTACCAGGCCATTGCTGTTAGTTTAAATATCATATTTTTAATTTAAACCATCAAGTCATCGATCATTTTCTAACATTGCTGGTACATACAAGAACAACATTTTTGATGAAGCTGACACTTTTCAAGTTCAAGTCTGCTCTCCCTGACTGAACCCAACGCAATATCTCCATCCTCCTCCATCTGTTTCTTCTCTTCTGAGACAAGCCCTAAAACCTTTTTCGTGCTTGTGGGTGATGGAGAGTTACTTAAGTATCTAACTTGATATTTTAGTACCTTGGTTCGCCTAGCCTGAAGTACTAAAATATCAAGTTGTCAGATGATCGGCCAGTAAATTCTCACTCAATTTCATATTAATATTATAAGCATTTCAACTCTACGGCACTTCATTTAGTTATTAAAATATTCGGTTTCGCTTCGCACCTGACTTGAGTATGAATATTTTATACATATAACCATGCATTATGACATTCCTTTGTAAAATGGCGATATTATTAGCTATAAGTAAAGGTAAAGGGAGAACATTGTGGAGTATTCATTCAAATCATGTTCATGAATGAGGAAGTTAGTTAAGGCACCGCATTTTATTGATTTTATTAACGAACCGCGCTCAGTAACTCTTGACTCTAAGCTGCATCCGGTACGTATCCGAGCAAACAAACTCATTATGAGTCAAGCCATGCCTCGTTGTTAGAACGCAAAGGGACTGAGTACTTATTGTTATATAGAAATATTGATAACCACGTGTGTATTAGAGTTCATATCACCAGGAGTAGGCGCCTACGTGCGGTAATTCGCGTTGCCAATTATTACGCAGTACCTATAAGTAAATAAAATTACGATACGATACCACTGTACGATAGATAAGAAACGTACCTACCACTTGACACTCAGTACGAAGCTGCAACAAAGACAATGAAATAATCATCAATGCATTTGATGACCGATGACTAATTTCCTTCGATTCGTTGAATTTATAAGGCAGTTTTTATGACCATGGGAAATTTGTTCTTCCTGTCATGTTAACCTTAGATTAAGTTCCATACCTACAGTTTTTAATCAACAAGAAATAGGACGAACTGCATGAAATGTATGTAACTATTTATCTGATGATAATATCAATGAATGAATTGTAAAATTGGTCATATTTCTTATCAACAATGTGTTTTGGCATATAGTACAACTTCCAAGAAAAAAATAAATCAGGCTTGAAATCTAAACTGTAATTACCTAGGTACGTGACATCGTAAAAAGGCATCGTGATATTTTTCAGGAGGCACGACCAGCAATCGATCCTATTGCTTTCTCAGTTCCGCGTTTGGCTTCTACCGAGAACGGACGTGTATCATTCGCGTGCGGGTGCTCTACTTTAGAGTAATTCGCTGGCGCATCACAATAACACCGTCATTGCCGCGTTGCGAAATCGGTTTATGAAGGTCGCCAAGATGACCCAGTTATTAAACATAGTGTAAACAGTGCAATTAAATATATACATACATATATACATACCTTACTATGTCTCCAACAAAGGTAAAAATTAAAACCGATCTGGAAAAGCTGTTGTATGACAGTTACATCCAAGAAAAATCGGGAAGAGAACAGCTGGAACTTCTTGTTAAGAACATGAAGATCCAAATAGAAGGCCTCCAGCAACAACTTCAAAGCCTCCAAAAAGCAAATCCCAGCTCCAGTGGTCAAGGAAATAATGACCCTAAGCAGTTAGAAGCTAAGAGCAACAAGCAATTTGCTCAATCAGAAACGGGAACTTTCGAGTACTGCACAGACGAGGAAGAACTCGCTAAAGAGACTGAGTGGATTAGGGCTAAAAGTAGGAAGAAAAGGAAGCTTAACATCTCCCTCTCTCCACCGCAACAACCTGGAACAAGCGCCCAACAACAACAAAAATGTGAGAAAGAACAGACATTAGTCAAAAAAGTGTCTCCACCGCCGCCAATCATAATAGACGGAGTTAAGAACTACCAAATGTTCTACGACTCACTAACTGAAACCCAACCAACTGAATCATTCACCGCAAAAATGATGAACGGAGATTGTGTGAAAATTAACGCCAAAACCGAAGACTCTTATAGAGCGATTTCTACGTTTTTATCAGAAAAAGAATATCTTTGGCATTCTTACGAGAACAAACAGGCTCGACCAATAAGAGTTGTAGTGAAAAAAATACATTCTTCGTGCCAGCCAAATCGAATTAAAGATGATTTAATATCGCAAGGTTTTAAAATAGAAAAAGTTGACAACAAGTTGAGCTGGAAGACTAAAGAACCACTCAATATGTTCGTCTTATCATTTAACAATGACGAAAATGTCAACAAAATCTATGGCATAAAGCACATTTTAGGGTGTAAAATTGAAATACACCCTCTCAAAAACCCGAAACTCATCCCTCAATGTAAAAGATGCCAGGCATATGGACATACTCATAAATACTGCAGGAAAGAGCCGAGGTGTGTCAAATGTACAGGCAAGCATCTTACAGCCAACTGTACCAAATCTCCGCAAGAGAAACCAAAATGCGTCCACTGTGGCTTACCCCACCCTGCTAATTATAGAGGGTGTGAAGTAGCCAAGGAGATGCAAATTATGAAAAACAAACATATCAAAAAGAAACTCGTTGTGCCCACTGCCCAACAGTCTTCTTCCATAAAAAATCTTCAGAAACAGGCACCGAAAGAAAGTTTTCAGGCAACGGCAAAACCTGTTCAAACGTTTTCCTATGCACAAGCCGCAAAACAAGGCTCACAACCTTCGAATCTGGAAGATAAGATAAATCAGATCTTGAAGTGTATTACTACTTTTGACAAAAGATTAAAGATGCTAGAATCCAGCACCGAAACAGTTGTTTTTAATAACCAAAAATGAGTAACACACTAAAAATAATGGCATGGAACTCCAATGGGCTCCTCAAACATCAGAATGAGTTACAGGCAGTCCTAGAGACAGAAAATATAGATGTGTGTTTGATCTCCGAAACGCACTTCACTAACCAATCTTTCATCAAATTTAGAGGATACAAGGTATATAATTCGCTCCACCCTGACAACTCGGCCAGAGGAGGTAGCGCGGTTATAATCAAAGAAAACATCAATCATTATGAGCAGAGTAAATTTGAAGAACCAGACATACAAGCCGTGGCAGTATCTGTTAAAACCCGATTTTGTCACGTTTCCATTGCAGCCGTATACTGTCCTCCAAGGCATATGCTAAGAAAAGAGCGATACTTGCAATTCTTTGAACTTCTAGGCCAGAGATTCATCCTAGGCGGTGATTTCAATGCCAAGCATACGCACTGGGGATCAAGACTTACCACAACAAAGGGAAGGCAGCTTTTAAATGCAGTTAAAGACACACACTGTGAAGTTATGAGCACAGGCAAACCAACATACTGGCCCACTGACCACCAGAAAATACCGGATCTTATAGACTTTTTCATAATCAAAAATGTATCCACCAATTACGTTAATTTGGAGGAAGATTTTCACATGAATTCGGACCATTCCCCGATTATCCTAAGACTCAGTCAAAAAATCCTACTGAGAGAAAGCCATCTAAGCCTGGTTAATAAATCTACAGATTGGGACAGTTTCGCCCTTGATCTAGATAATATTATCGACCTAAAAACTCCGTTACAAAATCAGGATCAACTGGACTCGGAAGTAAACAAATACGTTGTTAATATCCAACAATGTGCATGGAACAACACGCCACAATTAAAACGTAAATATAAGGGACATATCTATCCCAAGGAAATTGTGAGTTTACTATCTGATAAAAGAAAGCAAAGAAAGCGGTGGCAGCAAACAAGATGCCCGCGGGATAAAACATTATTAAATAACCTAACTAAACGACTAAAGAGGAAAATTCTACAATTTGAGGATGACTGTCTGAATACTCACCTTGTGCAGCTTACCAACGACCAATCAACGGATTTCTCTCTTTGGAAAGCTACAAGAAATCTTAAAAGGCCAATTATGCCAATTCCACCCATCAAAAACAGCGACGGAAAATGGGCCATAAGCAATGAACAAAAAGCGTTTAGGTTTGCCCAACACTTAGAAAACACTTTTCGGCCCAACAAGAGCTCCATAGAAATAATTGAGAGTGAAAAGTTATCACAAAGTGAAAGAATTCGACTTGTAACTCCTAAAGAAGTTCTGAGAGAAATTCAACACAACATAAGCTCGAAGAAATCTCCGGGTTACGATCTCATAACAGGAGAAATACTAAAACATCTCCCGCGCAAAGCCATAGTAAAGCTGACCAGACTTATTAATGCTGCATTTATGCTAAATTATGTGCCTGAGTCATGGAAGGTTGCTGAAGTCATTATGATAGCAAAGCCTGGGAAACCACCCCATGAAGCATCATCATATAGACCCATTTCCCTGTTGCCAGTATTATCAAAACTATTCGAGAAACTGTTATTAAAACGGTTAAAACCAATAATAGAAGAAAATAAGCTAATACCAAACCATCAATTTGGCTTCAGAGAAAAACACTCCACGATAGACCAGGTACACAGAATAACTAACATTATTGAAAGAACACTCGAAAACAAGCAAGTCTGCGCCACCGTATTCCTAGACGTCGCGCAAGCTTTTGATAAAGTTTGGCATGAGGGTCTGGTATTTAAACTCAGACGCATGCTACCTCCAGAATTTGCAGACATTTTAGAATCATATTTATGTAACAGAATGTTTAGAATAAGGCAAGAGGATGCATATTCTGAGCTAAAAACTATAAAAGCTGGGGTACCACAAGGAAGTGTGTTAGGACCATTCCTCTACTTGCTATACACATGTGATATCCCAGAGCTGGAAAACAACACCATTGCGACCTTTGCAGATGACACTGCTATTATGGCTACCGGATCAAGCCACAAAGAAGCAGTAGAAAAAGTTCAACTAGCTGTGAACAAAGTTTATGACTGGACACAAAAGTGGAAAATCAAACTGAATGAATCAAAATCAATCCATATTGACTTCACTAACAAACACTGCGATTACCACCCAATCTATATAAATGGCATGCAAGTACCTTATGCTAACACAGCCAAATACCTTGGCATAACTCTTGACGCCAAACTGCGTTGGAAATCTCACGTCAAAAAGAAAAGACAGGAACTCGACATACGTTATAAAAGTATGTATTGGTTACTCGGAAGGAAATCCTGCCTATCAATACATAATAAAATTATAATTTACAAGCATATTTTTATGCCAATTTGGACGTATGGCATCCAACTTTGGGGCTGTACTAAACGAAGTAACGTTAAAATAATCCAACAATTCCAAAATAAAGTACTCAGGGATGCTGTAAATGCTCCATGGTACATTAGAAATGACGACCTCCACCGTGACCTTAAAATGGAATCCGTCACCACCATCATTCAAAAATTTGCTGAAGCCCACGAACACAGACTTCACCGACATGTCAATGTCGAGGCAATTCAGCTGCTAGACAACACGGACTTAGTGCGTAGGCTAAAGAGATCTAAACCATTTGAATTAGTGTAGTATTTATATAGTGAATGAATAATAGTGCGATGCTAATGGTGCTATACATGTAACACATGAACAAAGTGTTTTATCAATTACCAGACCCTAAGAAAGTGCTACGAAACTGTGTAAAAGTGCAAATTGACATTATTCTTAGTTATAATCTATCTCGTAAAATATTAAGTTAGAGTTAAATTGCTTATTAGTCTGTTAGGCTAGATTGTAATAAATTACTAGGAACACTAGTTCTTATTAATAAAAAAAAAAAAAAAAAAAAAATAATTGTCATATTCAGAGCCTAATTAACTAATTGTTTTATAGAAGTTAGACAAACGGGTAGGTTGAAGCAGTCGGTCAGTAAGTAGTAGTATTTTTCAGCCTCCCAGTTCAAAAGTGCCAGGTAAATGTAATTCTGTCACGCTAATGAACTTGATGCGATGGCGTTTCGCTCGGGTGAGTGTTGTGCAAGTGTAGCGGTGCGCGCGGGGTGCGCGTACGCACGTCATCGATCGACACGCGATGCAGACGCCAGCACCACTCACCAGCTTGAGCCACGCCATCGCCACATCGAGACATTGTTCACACTTACGCCCAGAGAGGACAAAAGAATGTGTACGTGCATTCTTAGCAATATTAGTGGCAACCATGACTCTACGACAGACTTTTAAGTACCTGCGTTTTACTAATTAGTCAATAAATAATAAGATCTTATTTTGGTATAATTTCATGCTCAACTCATACCTACCTAAAGAAAACCCGCAAGAATGCAAGCAGAACGAATGTTGTTAATTTATGGTTTATGTATTTTAATTAACAGGTATCTTTAGCAAGCCTCAACTGAGTCAGTTAGACCACCGTATTAATTTAAATGTAAATGCAGTCTAGATTATTTTAGTCTACTCGATCTAGATAAATCTGGTCTAGATAGTGCCTAGTGTGATAATCTGTCCGAGTTACCTCGGTAGATTTTGCACCTATTGTGCAACGGTGACGGTGGCGCCTAGCCAGCCGACGAATCATGGCCATCCGATGCAACAAGTTATTTGTAGACACAAACTAGTCTCGGCTCCGCTGTCCCAATATTCAGCACCTTCAATCATCGCTGCTTATAAATAGTAATAACGATTAATTAAACCTTGCAATAAGTAAGTGTAGTGTTAATAACCGAAAGAAAGAAATATGATAACGTACGAGTACGGCGTAAAACATCTTTATTGTAACTACGTCACGTCATGCATGTGCATTGTGCAGTAGCGAGCGGTAAGTACATTACCGTGCCGTATGTCACATCAGAGAAGTTCACAGGCGGATGTAGATAACATTTCGCTGCGTTGACATCATTCAACTAAAGCTGCAGAGCCGATATTGTAACTCAAGATAACGGGGAAAATGTAACCGACAGTAAAAGGAACTGGAATAGTTGTGCGCAATTATGTGATTGCGTAATGTTTCCCGATGCGTCAATTTTAACTTGCTGATAAATATTGTCAACTCGGTGCCCTCACTAGAGCATGCATCATACTTAGTATCTATATGCTTATCTTTTGTTAATTGTGGTGCAAGGACTCACAATACGCAGCTAATACGTAACTTGATATTTCTTTGTAATCCACAATTTTCAGAATTCGATATTCATTCACTTGTTCAACGTGAACAACTTTGAACAAATGAAAGACTCTATTTTCTTGTACCTCCCTGACTCTAGCTTGCCTTTGTAAAAGATAAACGAAGAAAACTTTTCATTTAACCTTTAATTCCAGTTCTAGAGACATTTTAAAATGGTTGGTGTCGTGTTTCATGCAGTTTTTGGGTGAGGCGCACGCGGCGCGGCGCGTGGTGGCGCGGTGCGGCTTGTGAACGTGGCGTGGTCGTCGACGCTGCCAGTGAGAGGAAACCTGTTTGGTCGGAGAGCTGATGTCGATCGTGGGCGTCTGCCGAGCCTACGGACCGGCCACACCTAATGCTAATGCGTCTTAGCATAACCATTAAACATCTAATTGTTTATAATACCGTGAAGAAATGTCGTGCTTTCGAAGTAAAGAGTTTCAAACTCGTGCAATTGCACCGCTCGATGAACAATAGCGTGTCAAACAACCTATCAAAAAAAAATTCCCTAAAAATCAAAAACGTTGCGAAACAATGAAAAAGCAATAAATTGAGGAATGGCGGCAAAATCTTCACCGACATTAGAACAGGTTGTGATTTTGTTTAGAACTTAGGCGGGTCCGTTTAAGGTGGCACAAAAAATAAGGTGCCAATAAAGGGACGGAAACCCATTGTTTGACTGTTATTCTGGTATCAGGAATTTCGGGGAAAAAAGCGAAGAAGCTAAGGGTCCATTCTATAGAATCGGGCGGCGAGGAATACAATAGAGTCCTTTGTGAGCGCAGGCGCCGAACGGTCTGGCGGCGCAGGCGCGCGACGCCGCCGCTTCGTCTGGCGCGCTCGCGTTCGCTCCTATATGTGTGTACTTAGTCGTTCTATTGGGCGCTTTGTCACGCACGTCCACGATCCCGATATGGCAGGCGGGTGGACTAGAGCCGTGGCGCGAGCTTGCATCTGCATACAATGCGACACTTTAGCCCCGCCGCGGCCGAGCCATCCTCACCGTCCGTCAACTTGACGCGCAAGCGCAACGCACCAACACATGATAGAGCGCAGCGTCCTTTACGACGAATTTAATCCGACACACAATACATGTCCGTCTTAAACTTAATACAAGAAGCTGAGAATATATTTTGATTAAATGATGCTCCGCTATAAGGATTTAGAACTCAATAACTACAATAGTATTGTGGTTCGTAACGACAAATTGTCATGGACTATTGTAGGTAGGTAATGAATCAATAAAAAATAAACAATGTCCCGGGGTTGACACAGTCCACGTGACTCAGCTCCATCGTCACACTCGTCACACATCACACCACCAGAACTTGGCCTATGAAATAGTACGTGTCTGAGTCAACGAAGGACGTGCAGTCAGTGACGCAACAAAATGCGCGGCATACCTGTCTGTTCCTGTCGATTGCGCTTGATAACATACATACCTTACCGAGTAAGAAATTACTTATCTTTCTCATGCGCCAGGAATGTGGAATATCTGCTTACCTAGAACTTCCGATGTGTGTTACTTTAGAACTTCCGATCGTTCACGATGTACAGGTACACACTGGAGAAATGAGACGTAATTGCAAATAATACGTGATGAGCTGATGACGTCTTCATATATTTATAGACATTTAACGATTTACCACTAAACAATAATTTATTGTGAGCTTACTTAACATAAAACTAAAAACGTATACATATACGAATATAACTAAATATAGGTAATTGTGATTCTAATTCGAATTTTCGAACCAACAATAATGGCGTACTCTATTCATTCATCTAGTGCCGGCCCATTGCCGTTGACAAGATAAAGAAAATGTTCAGTTGACCACAAAATAAAGAACAAGAAGAAACGTCCACTACGCACCAAAAAAAACAATTGAACGATTATAACAAAGGTGCCATTCAAGAGTATCATAGAGGCAAGACAATATGCACGAATATCACTAACGACCTTACGGCTTACTACTCTGAAAAAAAATGTAGAACGCTGACTGGTTGATCTTAGTCGAATTTTATCTCAAAATATGATTGCACAGGAAAACGAATATGACTAACATAGCCCTAGTAATGACGAGAGAGATGGCAGGCCATACGTGCGTAAGATCAGACAACAAATGGTATGGAAAAGAGCGAGAATGGACACCAATACGCGAGGGCAGGTCACGTGCGGTGTGGACCGACGGCCTGGTCAAGATAGCAGGGAAGTATGCAGTGCGAGGCCCAAGACCGGAAAGATTGGGGTGCAATTGAGGAAACCTACTAGGAATACCTACCTACTCAGTACTTGATGGATACGGGTTGAAGTAAGATGAGGATCATGATCGAGAAAGAAATATAATTATAGATTCCACCAAACAATTCCTGCCTAAACATATCTTTATACAAAAGTTTCCGGGTAGACGTGCGCTTACAAAGTTTAGAATTACTTTGAACTTAGTTAGAAATAAAGGTTCAATTATTTACCTAAAGTTAACAAAATACAAACAACATTGATGAAGTGTAACATGAGCATTTAAACAACAACTTATCTTACAACTGTATCTACTTGCTTGTAAGCAACCAAATTCAAGGAACCGCGTAATCAGATACTTATGCGGTTATTATTGATACAGAACACTTATTCTCAAGTGTACGTTACATACTTTGTCCATAATTATAAACTATAGTGTTCTATATTATCTATATGATCTCTATTACAACGCTAGTAACTGCTCTGTATATGAATACTATAGTCGTTGGTTATATAAATTGGTCAGACAGAACTGTGCATTCGATAAATTCCAAGAATTTACGCTTAGCGTCGCTTGGCCTTGTGGCAATCGCGTAGCGTTTTTAATCTTTGTACTTAACAAGTCGTTGTGGTCAGATTGACAATAAAATGTTATAATAATCATAAGTACCGCTTCAACTATATGAATATGGAATAAAGTGGTTTTCTATAAGGTACAAAGTAATTGTAAAAGTAGCAAGTAAACTCATGTTAAATGAATTACGTCATTAGGTAAAAGAAATAAGGAAAATATGAAAGAAATATACCGTCACAATAATACAAGAAGTACCTACAATGTCATGAAAATTAAATGATATAGTAGTGTCATAATTTGTGGTAAGGACCAGCGAACTTATGAATAGTGTTAGTATTTCTATTTGCCTCTAAGAAGTAAAGCTATGTGATTCACAAAAGCTGAATACAATTCACAATATGAAATCATTTGCTCTATTCATTGTAAAGTTAAGCGTTTTGCCGTCGCATAGCCGCGAAGATGGTTACGTCTCATAGTCGCGGTGTAGTAGCATCGTAACACATGCGTAGCCGTTCTGCCGGCGCGTAGCCGCGTAAGTAATTACGTATCGTGGTCGCAGCGTAGCAGATCCGTAGCAGACGCGGAGTTCTTCCGTCGCGTAGGCGGCTACGCCGTTTAACCGCGGCGTAGCAGTTTCGTAGCAGACGTGTAGCTCTTCTGTCTTCACGTAGCCGCGTAGGCGGTTACGTCTCGTAGCCGTAGCGTAGCAGTTTCGTAGCAGACGCGAAGCTATTTTTTTTGCCGTCGCGTAGGCGGTTACACCTTTTAGTCGCGGCGTAGCTGTTTCATAGCAAACGTGTAGCCGATCTGCCGTCACGTAGCCGCGTAGGCGGTTAGGCCTCGTTGTCGCAGCGTAGCAATCGCGTAACAGACGAGTAGCCGTTCTGCTATTGTAGCTAAAAAGAGTTCAGACGAGCAAAAATTTAGCTTTGTTGTTACAAACAAAATTAGGACGATAACGATATATCTTTTTTTATTTTTGTAAAACATATTGTACAATTGTATGTTTTTCCCAAATAAATAAAATAAGAAAATAAAAATAACGAAAGAAGAGAAATAAAAAGATATGGGATAACCAGGACCCACCCTGCAGTGAAGTCCTGTATCTCTTCTGCCAACTGACTAAAATTATTATTACATTTTGTTTTATTTTTTAAGTACCAAACATTACAGTCACTTTCGTATGAGCACTGTACAGCTGGTGTACCAAGACAAGTTTCCGGCTAACCAACTTAACTGCTAGGTAGAATGGAAACTTTTCTTGGTTACCTGACCGTTCATTGTGTCGGTTTCGGTGAGAAAACGTGGCATTGCCGCCCGCGGCATCGGTATCTAAGAGCACCGCGCGGCGGGAGTTATTCGGATAACTTGTGTCAAAAATAACTTTAGATATAACTTAGTGCTAATTTAAGAAAACAATTGGCCATATACTATTAAAGTATAAACTGTGACGAAGAATATTCCGAATGTTCCCACAAGGTACCTACTGTTCTGAATTCCCTAGTTGATCATAGCATTCAGTTCAGTGGTCTTGCTAGTCCTTGTGTTATTCATGACGCGTTATATTAGTTCATCGGTATGTCCAGTAGCTAGGTACATACATTCTAGTAGGTAGTTGTTTACATTATTGTGCAGTTAATTGGCTCACAGAGTCAGACCATACACCGTATAAGGCAACTTGCCGAGAATCTAGTCCCACAAGTCGACGTGCGACGCGGCGGCGACCGACCAACCGCTTTCATCATGCCTCGATTACTTATGTCAAGCATTATCCTTTTACAAGTAGGTATGCACAATGCTGGCATGACGTGTATGTGGATAGTGCACAACGACTTGGAAATAATCGTTGTACTCTACCATAACTTGAATAAAATCAACTAGCATGGTCGTGTAGAAAAAACAAACAGATATAACATTCATGACTTAGGCATGCATGATAGCTTGCTTGTAACACTGCACTGAGCATTATTTTATCTAATAATACGATATGATTGTGTTTTATAATAGACTGCGGTGGTATACTTTTTGTTTCACCCAAAAAGAAAACAAAACCTCATGAACGCATTCCATAGTTCCCGCGGCCTTCCGCCCCGCCCTCGCATTCCTTCGAGATAGTTGAAGATAGACGATGGTTCACTCAAGGATCAAATCTCGACAAAAAAAAATAGATTGATTTTACAAGGAATACCTCTAAATAACCCCTCAAATAGTTCTTGATTGCAAATTAATACCATGGTACCAACGGCTACACACCTACTAATTATAAAATTCCGTTAATTATGAACTACAGAGATTTTGATAAGAGATTATTTTATATTTCATACCCAATATCTTTGGAAATTCTGTCTTCTCTAAAAAATAAAAAAAATAAAGCATGGCGGAGAGCCATGTATTTTTTTATTTTTTTAGAGATTCTTCTGTATACCTACGTGCCTTTTGGAACTAATTAGCCAATTAGCTAGTTTCAAGTGGGTGCGATTCCGTTTACCTACTAGTAATTTTAGCGGATGTCACTTCGTTTCAGTTTTTGTTGAAATAGTTTTTGCAAGTTGTATAGCTTTCGCACACACAGCCAACATGTGGGCATATGTCATGGTTCCTAAATCCTATTAGTTTGATGTTCGCAAACGTATAATTCGGCACGTTTGTTACGACCTCTCTTACATCATGAAGACTTTAAAATATTTTGCGAATAATAACGGTTTTGTCCTATGGATGATAGAATATTGTCGTTGTATATCAGAAACTTTCTTATGTATCCGGACAGGTCATACCTATATGACATTATTGACTGCAGTTGGTACAAACCAAAGTGTGTTTTTATTTACGTAATCCCAGAATTCGGAAACTAAAAAAAAAAGTTTAAGTCTTAAAGTATTTTGCCGTCAGGCAACAACCGTTATTCCAGATGGACATAGGCAATGTTTAATTCAACAAAAAGCAAGAAATAAGCGAAGCGAGCTCGGGCCGATAGTATATTTTTTGATAACAAGATTAAAATTATTAGCCGTACCTCCTCCGTCGTTTTTACCGTGCCTCAAGAGCCATCTGTCGATCATCAACAATTACACTAGTAGTAGTTTAATAAAGAAACAACAGATGGCGTTGAATGAAAAATTCCAATATCTATACAACTCTAAAACTTTTCTTTTCGTCTTTAAATATAAATGTTAAATCTGTATTTTCTATGAAATAAAGTTATTATTATTATTTACTTATCTTATTTTATTCACCGATGTCGGGAGCAGGGTCCAAGCTACCGGTGGTTAGGGCTGGTGGTTCGAGCAGTCTTTTGAATCAGGCCCTTGATCCAACCGCCTAACGAGAGCCTCGATAGATGTTGATCGAGGCTTTCGGCCATCAGGCCATTGGCCGATACGACAATCGGCACAATGACAGCCGAGCTCACATTCCACATGTCAACAACCTCGTGTGCTAAGTCGAGATATTTAATTTGTTTCTCTTTCTCAGCTTTCACGAGGTTCCCGTCATGTGGAATGGTAACATCGACAATCATTGTTCGGCGCGCTAATCGATCTATCACCACTATATCAGGCTTATTGGCGACAATAATCCTGTCAGTAATGATAGACCGATCCCAGTACAACGTGACATCGTGTTATTTTCAAGAGCTGGGTCGGGCACATACTTGTAATACGGTACCTCAGAATCGACAAGTTTTTATTTCAAAGCAAGTAGCTGGTGAATAATCCTGGCTACTTCGTTATGCCTGTGCAAGTACTCGCCGTTAGCCAGATGAGAACAACCAGAGATAATATATCTGATGGACTCACCCGGATGGTGGCATGCCCGACACACGTCAACCGCCCCGTCCTTCATTTCCGGTCTCCGGTAATTATTTGTCGGATAGAAGTATTATTATTATTATTACTTTTTCAAATTTTTACCCACAACAGACAGGAAAAATTAAATCAAAATGTAGAAATTATAAACATTTTATTTATGCAACATCCCAAACTTCTTCGAAGGCAGTGCATAATTTAGCACAGGTCAAGGCAGCTGACAATGGATAATTACTGATTGATATAACGTCTTCTGAGTAGTCTACTTCTACTTTACCATGAGCCATGGCACCAATAACGATGACTATTGGCTCATCTTTTGGGACTAACTCTCTACAATTCTTCACAACTTTGGAACTGAAAGACATGGTCACTTTCCTCACACCAACAGGTAAATGTGATGTGACCGGGTTTTTTATAACTTTCAACAGTTTCATTGGACCATCTGAAGCTCTTATCGCAAACTTATGAAGAAGCTGAACTGAAAGAAAATAAACGTATCAACAGTCAGATGAGTATTTATCTACTAAAGTCCAGAGGAACCACAAACAAAAAAATTTTATGTATTCTACCATAACAACAGTATTTGTTTTTTTTTGACTTGGTACCTACCCATTAAACCAGCAAATCTCTTAAAAGTCCGTGGTATTCTGGTTTGTGGGTTTATTTCTATAAGAACATTTTTCTCTGTGTGAATGTAGACTTGCAGTAAACCAGCCCTGTTCAGAGGAGAGTCCATCAACATTAGAAGTGATTGATGAGTGATGTCAGGTCTACATGACCCAGGGTCTCTGTCATTCTTTCGTAGAATATTTGCATGATCATCACAGTTTAACAGCTCAAAGCTATTGCCAGTCTGAAAACAAAACAGATAGTTTTAATACACACAAAAAAAGGTTATAACCACTACGTTGATTTGAAGACAGGGCTATTTTGTTTACCTTTACTGTTTCCAGCTGAGCGTTTTCCAAAATAACCACAAGGCGTTTTTCTTGTTTTTTTATATGCGAAGTAACTAAATGTCTTGGTATCGGGTCAAATTCAAACTCATCATCTTTCGCTCCAAGCTTCCTTTTCTTTCCCATGATTCACAGGGTCGTTTTTACAAAAATAAAGAACAGAAGTATAACTATTGTACGGCTATTGTTTATTACGATACTTCTGTACAAAAACAAGCACAATTTATTAAGTTATTTTATAAAGAACAACCCCTTACTAAACAAGGCAAGCGCACGTGCTTTTGACAATAAAATTGACACGACAGTGTGACACTGACAATAAACAGAGCTGACAGTGACAGCTGCTTATATAGGGTAGTGTTTTTGTATAATTGTAACTATCTACAAACAACGCCAGTAAAAATAGAAGTCTACAGAGCTTATTACACTATGCTAAATATCGGGCCCGATATTTAGTCGTTCCTAAATTCAGGATAGTTTAATCGCATTAAACAAACTATCCTGAATTTAGGAACGACTAAATATCGGGGCCGATATTTAGCATAGTGTAATAAGCTCTTACGCGCTATCTGACATTTCATGTCGATGAATTGATACAAACAATGGCGTTGCAAAAAATTTCTATTTAGGGTCTTGAGGTTGAACTGACTTGATTTTCTCAACCAAATGGTGATGATGCGAAGAGTCTGTTCCTCGGGGTAATTGCGTACCACATTATCAGTAGCAATGGCTTTCATTTTGACAGTTCAACATCATTCATTGCGTTATTTACGTTGTTGAGCAGACAAAATTTTCAAACAAATGAAGCAATTAGCTTAGCCCAATTCAGAATGTGGTTGAAAGTGTGTTACGCAATTAGGGTGCCGGTTTATGGCCCAACTGTCACCCATAGCAGTGTATGTCTTTCCGGGTACGATGGGATTGTCATCCACATTGCAGTTATAAAAGACCCTAAATAAATAAGAATAAAAAAGGAACACGAATGTGTAGCCATACTATTTAATTATCAGGACTGGCAATAATAGCTAAAATGTTACTATTATTTATTTGTCACTGTCATCAGTCATGCCATCAGTCAGTGTTTTAGCAAGTGCCCCCCACCCCTTCCTTTTGTTATCGAAATACAATACTGATTACTCTGTGTCCATAATATTTTCTCTTGTATCTTACTAATTTATTTTTGTGCTAGAACTGGTTTAAACACACGATCCCGTTCTTCTTCATGGCTAACGATAGAGAAGTTTTACGTGAAATATGGGATGGGAAATTGCCAATTTGTTTTCAACTTGCTCAAGAAGAAATTATGGAAATACAGCAACCTGATGCATTTTATGTGATGGTCCCTAGACTAAGCTACTTCCCTCTTGTAACAGACAAGGTTGGTTGAACCTTAAACGCCGTGTTAAGTAACAGACACTAGAACTATGTTCACATTTATTACTGTTTGTACATTGGTATTTTCAGATGAAAAGACACTTTTTGCGTTATATATCTCAAGAAAACGCTGATAGTGAAATGTGGTTGGATTATAATGGGCAGCCTCTCAAATGGCACTACCCAATAGGCTTTCTCTATGATCTTTTTTGTGGAAACGACCCTCAACTGCCGTGGCATCTAACTGTGCACTTCACCAAATTCCCTGAAGACGTCCTTCTCCATTGTATTAACAAGTAATAATTTTATACAATTATCAGTTACATAAATTCTTTTATAAATAAAAGGCATTCTATTAAATATTTATTATTTTGGACTTTTCATGGATTATGTATGAATCTTTTCAGGGATGTAGTGGAAGCTCACTTTATGTCAACTGTGAAAGAGGCTGATGTTCTTAAACACAGAGGACAAGTCATGTCCACTATGCAGAAAAAAGATCACAATCAGTTATGGCTTGGTTTACAAAATGGTAAGTAATAGTTAAGAATTTATATTAAGCATTGGGTTAATATTTGTTTTACTGCTACTTGATCAAGTTATTAAAATTATTACTTGTATGCTCTGCTTTGCGAATGATGCTTTTTTCATCTCATGAATGGGTATGGTGTAGTACAACATGGTACATCTTATAAAATAATTATACACTTCCTACTAATATTATAAATGTGAACGTTCCATCATCGTACAACCAGTCGTGCGGCGAAATTCCACCCTTACGTTGTTGACACCACTATGATCCGGACGAAGCGTTGGAACACTTTGCCTGCAGCGGTCTTCCCATCCGATTATAATTTATGTGTCTTCAAGTCTAGAGTGAATAGTCTCATACTAAATTAGTGCGCTTCACCATCTACGGTTGCATCACTGCTTTCCGATCCTGCTCGATTTTCTAACTGAACAGATAGCTGTGCTGCTGGGGAGTTTGTTGCGCCACTTCTTCCCAGCGATAGCACTAGGAAGTGGTGAAGGGCGGGCATTTTTGGGGGACTGTCTTTTGTAATTTTGACGTTCGAAAAGTGCTGATTCTCAGCCTAATTGGAATAAATGACTTTTGATTTTGATGTTTGTTACTCTTTCACGCAAAAACTACTGAACGGATTTGGATGAAATTTGGCACACAGAGGGTTTATAACCCGGATTAACATATAGGATACTTTTTATCCTGATGTTCCCACGGGATAGAAAGTTATGCGGGTGAAACCGCGGGGTGCAGCTAGTAAGGAATATTTCCAAACTTACTCAATTCGTTAACTATGTTTCAGACAAATTCGACCAGTTCTGGGCTATAAATAGGCGACTGATGGAATCACATGGAGACAATGAAGGTTTTAAGCACATTCCTATAAAGTTATACTCAGATGATGGAACTTGTAGTCAACGCCTAGTCAGTCCAAAGAACAATGATGGCAGTAGGAAGACATTGCAACAGTTGGTTGCTGAGCTGTACCCTGATAAACATGATGGTTTGTAGAAATCATTTTACCCACATTAATGAAGCCGAACAGAATATTAAGAAACTCACATGACAAAGTTTTTTAGTAAAATTAATATATAGCCTCTTTATTTCCAGTACAACTGAGAACACATGGGGTAGTTATTCCTTCAGACACACCGCTGCAATGGCTTTCTGAGCACATGAGTTATCCAGACAACTTCTTACATTTATGTGTATTTTAAAACTACTATGTATCTGCTTAATTTCCTAAGCTATGAGGTAAAGTGTGATGCCTTGTAAACAATGCAATTCAATCAAAGACAATGCAATATTTAATAATTTAATTGCAAGACTTCACTTTCAGTGATTATAAAAAAACACAATTTACACAACATTCCTTATTTATTATTTCTTGCAAACAAACATTTACTAAACTGAGGTATTATTTACATTAGTATGAGTACCTATGTAAATTAAATGAAATAAAGTTAGGTAAACTTTTTTTTAAATAAATAATAATACATGATTTTTCCCAAATGAAGAAAGAGTTTTAATCACCAACATGATCAAACAAACGGAATACACATTAAAATGCTGCTCTTTTTTGACATCTTACGAAATAACAATTATTTTGTACAAACAAGGTTTAAAGCTAAATAAACTCAACAAATAATAATATCAGTTGAAAATATCACAAGGTTACCCTTAAACTAGAGATTCATTACAACTCTATCTTCTGTTTATTCTTTTGAATGATGTAAGGAATGTGTCTTGTAAATCGCTTGCATCCGTTGTTAGCAAATATAGGCTGGTCTTCGTTTGGCCCATATGTTATAACAGATAAAGCTTCCCTGTTAAAGATGTGAATTAAAAATAATGTTATTTTAAGCTTAATCATTGTAAATAAAATATATATAAATTATAACTGTGTTTTCTAATATAATACTTTTATTCTTCTATAATACTTTTACTTATAACATAATCTGTATTGAAAAGGAGTGCAATGCTCTTCAGTAATAATTCAGAATACTTACGCCATCATTTCCTTGGTAGGATGATATACAGCATGTGAACGAAATTCGGCCAAGGCACACATTTCTACATGCTGCTGCTCCAATGGTAAAAATGGCACATAGTGATCAATCAAATGATTTGCTATTGCAGCTGCCTTCTCAAATCCTCCTGAAACGTTTATTTAGTTGTAAATTTTTCCTCTTACAACGGACTAGTACCTTTAAAAATGAATTTATTTTTATCATTCACCATAATATTTAACTTTAAACTGTTTTCAAGTATGTTAGTATATGACTGCTGGGGGGTTCTGTTAGATATAAAAAACATACTGTTTCAGTTTAGAGTGAGAAAACAGTTACAGTAAGTAAAAAGTATAGTTAATAAGCATTTGAAAAATAACTTCGAAGTACAAATAGGAAATTTGTGGAATGCGGCAGGAACCTGAATATGGTACCAGTGCTTGTAAGATGGAGTACCAGTACTCAGGTACCGAAATGGCGAGGACCGCTAAGTACCGGCACAGAACCTGCACTTTTGGTTCCAAGCCCTGTTACTGAATGATCATTTGAAGGCTAAGAAGTTTATAAACAATTGGAATTGTAAATTAAGATTGTAAAATAAAAAAAAAAACCTTGGAAATATGCTGTCCTCCTTATAATTGGCTCAAAATCATGAAATTCAACCTCACTCCTCTTTGCACCTTGCTCATACAGATCTAACAGTTTTGAAGCTATTTCTTGACCTCCAATATTTGATATGAATATAAATATACTATCTCTACAACAAACAAGAAAACACTGATTTAAAATCATGTTATAAAAACAGTAAACAAATCTAAGTTTTCATAATGGCAATTTTTTTTTGCATTTGAATGCTGTGTTTATAACACTTACCTATAATCAATACCATCTACAGCATGGTGATGATCAAGCATTGGTTTGATGGTGTCCAACACTGAAGGACACATATCATGGATTTCATCAAAAATAATGAGTGACCTTGGACATTTTCTTACAATATTATTTAAAGTTGCCACCAAATCTTCCTGAAAAGTAAAATAGGTTCTTATTGAAGATAATAATAGCAATAATGCATTCATACAGCTTTGTGGTTTTATTTAAAAAGATTAATATAAATATAGTATGTATTGTCAATTGAAACTTCATAAATGATCCGCGTTGGTGTAATGTGGGTGTGGATCAAGGAAGATTTAAATTGAATAATATTTGTAGTTCAATAGTAATAGTTGATTGCATAATAATATCATGTTCTAATAAACACACTTACTTTTTTCTGCTGCAAGTTAGAGCAGTCAAAATCTTTCTTCCCCATAAACAGTTTCACATATTTGCTGTGCATACCTTTAGCATATAGTGCTTCAGCGATCATAGTAGCTGCATAGTTTTTACCAACACCTGGCCAGCCATGGAGGCTTATAACTAGAGCCTTTTTGTTTCTTTTGTTCTCATCATGCACAGCCTCTTTGTGTGCATGCATTATGTTAACTAATTCATCAACCAACGGCTGCCCAAACATTCTTTGTGATAATGATAATTTTAACTCTGTAAAAAGTAAGTTAGGTCAGAAGGTCATTTTTGGTTTAATTTCTTAAACTTTTACTTCATTGAACTTTCTAAGTTAATATTTATGAGAATGTTATAACTTATTATACGAGTCATACTGGACATTACAATTTAATAACATGATTTAAATTACTGCAGTGTACGACAGCCAGATTAATTATGATTTCTACTCACTATTTATATCGAAAGGCACATGCTGATCATTACAACATTCCGCATACCGACAATATGTGTTATCTTTTATCGTATTCCACTTGTACCAGCCAGCGCCAGCCACTGCACCAAGTATGGATAATGTAATGAATTCCGACAAGGCACATTGAAATAACGCGAATATAAATGGTACAACGATGAAGTAATTTCTAAATAACATTTTGAAACAGAGTTTTTGACAGGCGGGAATGTTGAAAAAACGAATATAAACACGTTATTTTTACACGATCAAATAAATATGTACTTCAACCACGATGATTTGATATAGTTCATTTTAGAGAGATTTTATTCTACTCGAAAACAATGCGATTTCAAAGCTCGCATCAATTTCTGCTAGTTTAGACAATTGAATTTGCTGTCACATCAGTGAGTGATCAGTTAGTGTCAGTCAGACTTATGACAGAGCTGCATTCCAAATTATGCCATAATCGCTCACATCAATAATTTGCGTTCCGATTTAGCCATCACGATTATGACAGCTGAGAGCTGTCAACAATTCGGAACGCTCGTGAACCATGTCGTGGACGCGCTCACAGACTCACAGCACAGTGCTCCCTCAACCTCAGAAAAATATTCACTTGAATACTCATGGTAGGATTACAGTATTTCGTTGCGTATACACCACAAATTTCTTATTCCTCTTTGGTTAGATGGTGACTGTAGCCAGAAGCACAATTTCGAAAATGCTACGTTAATAGAATAGAATAGAATAGAATATTTTTAATTCAGACCAGAGTCCATAGGGTTAGTAACAATTTTAACTTAAATTCTAGTGTTAGTAGGTTACAGACACATAAAGGTATACAATTAAATTTCGGCATGGAGCCGCATCCACCTCCGCAACATCGGGGAATCCCACCGATCTACGAATACACTGAGAATACTGTTGGTGCCGCCACGAACACGAGACATCAGGGATGCACATCTGTTCCTAATAATAGCGGCAAAACCATCAATATTATTATCAGCAAACATCCCGGACGCACTACATCGCCACGGCAGCCGCAGCAGCACTCTCAGTGCATTATTATATTGAACGCGTAGGCCGCTGTATGCCCTCTGAGTGAAGTTGACCCACAGGCTGCACGTGTAGAATGACTGACAGTAAGCTTTGAAAAGCGTTACTTTAACTGGTTTCGTACAACGTGCAAACCTGCGGGCCAGCATGTTACAACGGACAGCCAGCGACCTACGTTCCCTTTCAATGTCACGATTATCTTTAAGGTCTTCAGTGACCCAGTGGCCTAGATATTTAAATTTGTCCACCCTTCGCAGTGGTTCTCCACAAAGTACTACGTCTGGGATACATGGATATGTCAGACTACCAGCTTTAAAAACCATTAGTTCGCTCTTAACGACGTTATACTTGAGCCCATGATTCACCGCATAGCTTTCGCAAATAGCGATCAGTCGCCTCAATGCACCGATTGATGGGCTCAGCAACACCATATCCTCCGCATAGCTAATATTGTTAATGCACACCCCGTCATTAAGACATCCAACATTGGTGCTGCTGAGCTCATGGATCAACTGGTTCATGTACAGGTTGAAGAGCCGGGGTGAGCTGAGCCCCCCTTGTTTCACCCCGCACTCCAACCAATACACATCCGAGTGCGAACCATTCCACTTCACGCTATTGCTTTGACTACCGTACCAGTACTTAAATATTGACACTATTTCAGATGGTAACTTGGTTTCACATTCTAGTTAATAGGTCATAGGTCATTTTTGACAGCGCTCACGGTGATAAAAATTTAGGGCATGGTCGGCGTTATCGTAAGATGGCGCATGTCATGCCTTCATCTATGATGATTCATGGAACATCGTTATCGCGCTTACGATAATTCGTAAGCACGCTCAAATCGATTATATCGTAATTCGGAATGCAATCTATAGGTATAGTGCATTCAGCGCGTCAGTCTGTTCACTCTGTGGACCAGAATCTATTGTGCCCATCCCCTTCAACCAGTTATGCAGGCAGCTACAGGAGTTCGACACAAGCGGAGAACTGGTGAACCTCGACACCGGGCTGCAAGCAGCCCAAGGAAGTCAGGCTAATCAGACGTTTACTACTCCTTGACAGGAACGACCTGCGCTTGGTGATGGGAACCGTCATAACTAATAAGGTTGCATATGTTTTACAATGTGCGACCTCCTCAAGTAACCACAGAGAAGTATCTTGTGTAAGAAACAAAAAAAGGTATTGTCAATAAAATGTATGTTGGAACAAGAAAAATGTCTTTATGTTAAAATCAACTAATCTTGTGATTTAAAGTATTGTTATGAGTATAGTACTGAAAATGCGTAAGTTGTAACAGGTTATGGGCCCAGATATCCAGAATGGAGTTGTCAAAGATTCAGATTGCTAAACTTGAGGGTACAAATTGGATACAATGGAAGTACCGGATTTCTGCATTGTTAAGAGGCATAGATGGCTTAATAGATATTGTAGAGGGCAAGGTAAAGAGACCGGTTAAGCCTGCATGTGGGGCTGGCGATACAGCTGCAGCAGATTTGGCTCTTTACAATGAACATTTAAAAAAATACAACAGGCTGGATAATACGGCTTTGTTACTCATAACGAACAATATTTCTGATGACTCATTAGACAAGGTTATAAGGTTCTCAACGTCCAGAGAAGTATGGGATGAACTGCATCGACTATATGAAGGCGTGAGCGAAGATCGCTTATATGACTTATGTTTGCAGTTCTTCAGTTATAAAAAGGATACTGTGGATGATATGGCAACGCATATCTCGAAGCTGAAAAATGTCTGGTACAGGTTAAGGCAAGAATTAATGAAAGAAGAAGACTGTAAGGAACTTCCAGATATCTTATTAATTTGCAAAATCTTGGACACATTACCAGAAAATTATTTTTCGTTTAAATCGAGCTGGTTGCTGATGTCAAAAAAGGATCGGAGCATTGAGACTATTACAAGTCAGTTGTGTGCACATGAAAAGGCACTCTGCAACAACGGCAAAGACTGTGAATCTAGTTGTGATGCTCTTGCGGTTAATACATGGAAGAAATGTATTAAAAAGGGTAATGAGGAAACTCCAGGGACAAGTAAGAAGAAAATAAATAAAATAAGATGCTACAACTGCAAAGAAGTTGGTCATCTTAAAAGAGACTGCCCTAAGAGGAGTGTATCTCGACAAGTTGTGGATGACAAAGGAGTTAACATGGTATTACTGTCTGTGAATTCAGCTGAATCTGAGACTGATTGTGACAAATGGTATGTGGATAACGGTGCTACAAATCATGTTACGATGCGGTTAGATTTATATCAAGATTTTAAATATTTTGATGTTGATCACACTGTAACAACAGCTGATGGAAATGTGATTAAGGCTGTTGGGCAAGGATCACTAAGCATTGAAGCTGAGGTTAACAAGAAGGTTGTCAAAGCAACATTGAGGGATGTTTGGTATGTTCCCCAGATAAGCAGAAATTTATTTTCGGTGCTGTCGACACAAGATAAAAATCCAGGGAGTTTGTTTGAGTCGCGCGTCACTTCTTGTTCAATGAAGATTGACGGACAAATTGCAATTATAGGACAAAGAGAAAGGTACGGAGGTCTGTACAGGCTTAACTGTAGGATTGTACCACCATCTAAAGTAATTGTTAATTTGGTACAAAAAGTTGATATGTTGCAACTCTACCATGAGCGGATGGCTCATCAGAATAAAAGGCATGTGAGAAGTCTAATCGAGAGGGAATTCGGTATTAAAACAAAGGAAACTGGAGAATTATGCGAAGGCTGTATATTTGGAAAGACGCACAGACAGAATTTTGGTGTACGGGAAAAAGCCACACAGCCTGGAGAACGCATACACACTGATGTGTGTGGTCCATTCCCTCTGTCCATATCCAAGTATCGCTACTTTGTACTGTTCAAAGATGAATTCACACGTTACAGATTTGTGTACTTTCTTCGAGAGAAGTCAGAGGTATATGAAAAGCTGAAAGAGATGTTGGCATCTGTCAAGGTATCTGGTCATACTATTAAAGAAGTATTGAGTGATAATGGCGGAGAGTTTAACAATCAGAAGATGCTAAAAGTATTAACGGATAAAGGCATAAAGCAACGATTTGTTATGCCATACACTCCAGAACAAAATGGGTGTAGTGAACGGGACAATCGCACGATTGTTGAGGCAGCGAGATCTATGATGCATGCGCATGAGGAACTGCCTCAGGTATTGTGGGCTGAGTTAGTGAATACTGCCGTTTATATTTTGAACAGGACAGGTCCAACAGCAGTAGAAAACAAGTCTCCATTTGAGCTTTGGGTTGGTAAGAAACCTCAAATAAAGCACTTGAGGATTATCGGATCGCATTGTTATGCGCATGTACCAAAGCAAACCAGGAAGAAGCTGCACAAGAAAGCAGTGAAATGTGTCTTGGTGGGATATGATAATGACGATGGGTACAGGCTCTGGAACGAACAAAATAATTCGCTGGTGAGATCAAGGGATATCGCTTTCAATGAAATTCCCTTGGGTGCGGAAGCTCCAGTGAAGACTTCTACAGAAGCTGCATTTGAAATACCATTGGAATTGCCACAGTTGCATGCTAATGAGAATGATGCATTGAATCCAGTGAGTCAACCACGAGTTACTCAGAATGCAGAAAAATCAGACATTGGTAGAATTATCAACAATAATGAAAATGTCAATGAAGGTGTTGGCACTGAAATTGGGGACACTGAGTTCATTGATAGAGAAGATGTTCCAGTGGAAAATTTGGATGATTTTGATGACGCTAGGAGTTATGCTTCTGAACAGAGTTTTGAGTTAGGGGGAGAGATAAGGGAAGTAAATGAAGATGAAGATGAGACTGAAATTCATACCAGAGATGTAATGCCTGAACAGGAAATCATGGAACATGGTGGAAGGATTCTCAGAGACAGATCTTTACTTCGTCCACCTATTAAACTCAAAGACTATGTTTTAAACATGGCTAGCTGTCATCAAGAACCCAGTTCTTATAGAGAAGCTATTAAAAGCCCTGAACGGAATCTTTGGGAAAAAGCAATGGACTGCGAGATGAATTCTTTGAAGGAGAATAAGACTTGGGTCCTCGTGCCTCTTCCTAATAACAGGAAGGTTATACCATGCAAATGGGTATACAAAGTTAAATTGAATGCTGATGGTTCAGTAGATAAGTATAAAGCTAGACTTGTTGTAAAGGGGTTTAGTCAGAAGAAAGGAGTTGATTATGATCAAACTTTCAGTCCCGTGGCTAAAATGGCAACAGTTAGGAGTGTATTGGCTGTAGCAGCCAATGAGAACATGTTAATGGTACAATTCGATGTGTCAACAGCTTTTCTCTATGGGTCACTTGATGAAGAAATTTTCATGAAACAGCCCGAAGGGTATGATGATGCTTCTGGTCGCATCTGTTTGTTAAAGAAAAGTCTTTATGGTTTAAAACAGGCTCCAAGGTGTTGGAATAAGCGGATTTTGGACTATTTCAAAGAGATTGGATTCGAAGTTAGTGACTCAGATCCTTGTTTATTCATAAGGAAGACTTCGTCTGGAGGTAAACTGATAGTTGCCCTATATGTCGATGATGGTTTGGTGGCTGCAACGAGCCAGGAACTAATAAACGAGTTCATAGGACAGATGAAGACTAAGTTTAAAATAACAACGAAGGCAGCATCATATTTCCTTGGAATTGAAATAGAGAAGACTGAAGACGGAATAAAAATATCTCAGGGTTCTTACGCGAAGAAAGTGCTTAAACGATTTGGCATGGAACATTGCAGACCGGTAATGACACCAATTGTAAAAGAGGATCAATGTCAGGGTCAAGACTCATGCGATGTGAGCAATCTTTTGAACAACTATAGACAAGTGGTTGGTGCCTTGGCATATTTAATGATCGGAACTAGGCCAGACATTGCATATGCAGTCAGCGTAGTTTCTAGGACCCTCGAAAATCCTAAAGAACTGGATTGTGTGAAACTCAAGAGAATATTACGGTATTTGCAGTATGCTCCAGAAAAAGGGATATTCTACAAAAGAGATTTCAAGACAGGTATTCTTGAGAGCTACAGTGATGCTGATCATGGCGGTGACTTGAACACAGGACGTTCAACCACTGGTGTATTGTGCATGTATGCTGGAGGTGCCGTGTCATGGATAAGCCAACGTCAGACAAGCGTGGCTATATCTACCACCGAAGCAGAGGTCGTAGCTGCAAGTGAAGGCGCTCGGGAATCAATCTGGCTGTCCAGAGTCATTGGAGATATGACCAAACTGAAGGGTGTGCCTATCCTGAGAGTAGATAATGAAGCTGCGATCAAGCTAGCTGAAAATCCGGAGTACCATAAACGTACTAAGCATATCCGGATTAGACACTTCTTTGTCAGGGAGATGGTAACAAGTGGAGAGCTAAAAGTAAGCAAGATCACAACTGAAAATCAACTTGCAGATACTTTTACAAAAGCATTAGCTAAACCAAGGCTGTCGAAGCTTTTGAAATTAGTAGGTCTTCATTGAGAGAAGATAATAAGGTTGCATATGTTTTACAATGTGCGACCTCCTCAAGTAACCACAGAGAAGTATCTTGTGTAAGAAACAAAAAAAGGTATTGTCAATAAAATGTATGTTGGAACAAGAAAAATGTCTTTATGTTAAAATCAACTAATCTTGTGATTTAAAGTATTGTTATGAGTATAGTACTGAAAATGCGTAAGTTGTAACAATAACCTCATGGGACACTAAATTCCTTTATGCAGGGCTTGCATGGAGGGCTTGAATGCACAGGCGTCACCCAGATTAGCACAGAAACCCCCGGGACACCAAAATCTTACACAGACGTTCTTAACAGGCCAGGTGATGTAATCAACTTCTAAAGGGTGGTGGGCTGGTTGAAATAATCACCGATAGCCGCCATGGCCTACGCACAATGGTCCACTTGAAGGACTAAGTGCGGAAACCAAACCCTCTAACATGAACACCCTAAGGTTTGAAACAAACCGTTTGGTAATTTCAGGTGCCCTTTGGTCCATGCTATGCTTATCAGAATATCAGGTAAAAGAACAGCAGTGCGATTCTGTAACCATCTCACCGTGAAAACTTAGGTGAAGTGAACGCGGAGTGAGCTGTCATTCCAGCTAATGCTAGGGATTGACACTATTGACAGCTCACTTCACCTAACTTTTCACGGTGAGATTTTTACAGAATCGATCGGCTGTAATGATTGAACAGTCACTCTAGGGGGACCAAAGACGATCAATCTGGCATCAGTTTTAATCTGCGACTTTCAATTTTTGTCATAACCTTGGTAAGATGCGTCACTGATTGATCATTACATTAATCCATCTTACACCGCATGCCCCGTTATCTGCACTCGTGATGGCCTAATAGCTGCATCAGCAAACGGTATTAGCGTAGCTGCAAAAAGGGGGGCGAACAAAAAAAGAATATTACCGTCGACACGCTAAGAAGCAGTTTGAAATTATGCCAGATTCATTTTAATGTTTTATCTTGATAGTTCACTACCCTTATTTAATTACGGTTTCTGTCTATTTTCAAACATCTTGAAACTAAATTTAACTTAACGCATTGTATGTAATAGACAACTATTTACACTAGGTAATAAATTAAAAGACTAACTATATAAATAAAAACAAATACAAAAGGACATTTACGGCAACCGGAAATGTGCGCTGGGGGCTTACCACCGGAAGACTGGCAGCATTGCCATGTTGAATGGCAATGCTAATTCTATGGCCAAAGAAACACCCAGTCCTCGGTCACGTGAAGTGTCGACCAGCCGGCGAGATATTTCCCTTAAAAGGAGTGCGCACTCGGGCCCCATGACCCGAGCGTTTCGACCCCAAACGGTTGATAATCTGACGTGCCTTTACTGCCTTTTACGTTTAGAAATCACTAAGAATGACATTGACAGATATATTTTTCAACGTTGTTTGTTTAGTTTGCTTTTAAAGTTTTAAGCACTTACTAGCTTCTTACCCGTAGATGATACCTACAATATACTGCTCATAACCACAGAGTCATTACTATACTATGCTCATAATATAATAAAAGACAATAAAGCATTTATATTGAGTGCCGTTTTCAGTTTAACTTACCACGCAAGACCTAGGAAATTCGGGAACCACAGAATGGCAATGACTACGTTTAAGGTTGAGTCAGGAGTGCAACTGCTAGCAAGACTGATTAAGAAGCCAGTTATTGAAAACTTTTACTCAAATTTATTCCAGCCTGGATTAAAAAACGATGATGTTGTTGAAATATTTGGTAATAATAGTTCTGCTTTATTGATTGATTTGATAAGTAAAGCATTATTACCTAGCAGGCCTAATGCACAACCATTAGGTGTCCTAGTGTTTAACACAGTCGGACAATTAAACTACATAGAATTGATCAATGCATTGAAAAGAAAGATAATATCAGTGAATACAAATATTGATTGTGATGCTGAAATCAATACTATTCTTCATAGAACTCTCAAAAATTTATTTATACTAGATGTTTATGATGCAACACAATTCTATACAACTATTCATAATTTAGACAACATATTAGCACATCATCAAAATATTTCATTGCTAATATTTGATACTCTAACAGCATTCTATTGGTCAGAACAAGGATTCAAAATAACAAAGATGGATTTATATATGAAAAATTTACTAAGAATGATACAAAAAGTTTCTAAAGAATATAAAGTAGTATTAATCTATACAAGACCAGGATATTTCAGTTCAAGCAAAGATTCAGGTAATATTGGTGAGATCGAAATTACAAAAGGAGTTAATTTTAAAGTCCAGTTAATAGATAATAATAGCACAGGGGCTTATGAAGTAAATGTAAGAACAATTGATTTATATTATAAGAAATATATGAGTCTAGTAGACAATGAAATAAATTGGCAGTGAATATGAAATTTCTTGTTTTATTTTTATAATTAGATAAAAGGTTTAGATTACTTACAAATAATATATTCATATTATTGTTCCTTGTGCTCCTTGTCATAATAATAATGTGCATAGATACGAGCATCGAAAATTTTTGTTTAACTTTACTTTACCTATAAAGTAGAACTTGTATATTGTTTATGGAATGTCCAAATATTTTGATGGTTTTATACAAAGAAGACTAGTCATTGACTTAAACAACAACATAATTGCTTCAAATATCTAACAATGGTGTAAAATCAATAAATTTAATATTCTTTTAATCTAAATTCAAGCCCTAAAACTTTCTATGATGGAGAAATATTATTTATCAAATCTAATTTGTTCAATAATCCTTATCTTAAAAGAAAAATGTAAATGTATAATACTGTAAGAGATCGCAAGAGATTCAGAAAAATCTATATAAAAAGATGCTTACTGACTAGGGATATAAGATATAACTTATCACATTAGTAAATAAATCACATACATAAAGGCGGCAAGACCATGACTAAAATAATTAAGATTTTCCCATTTACTTATAGTATGGAAGTATGAGTAACCCGATTCTTGTACTGAAAATGATGCTTCAAACATCACACCTAAATAAGCAAGGTGAATAATAGTAATTATAGAAAATATGGTGTTTGTGAGTATAGCAAGCATAGTGTTTTTCTTATACTTGTGATCACATTGTTTACTGCAAAGATTTGCTAAACAACACACCTCCAGGGTTGAGGCTACTTTGTTACGTAAATTGTACTCAACATACGAGAATGTACCTATACTGAGAAGAACAGCCGAAAATTGGAAATTCAATCCATGAAGCAATGATGACACAGCATAAGTAATAAATATGGCTGTAAATTGACCATATGGTTGGCAAGTCTTAAAAACATAGTTCTTCAACCACTGATGCATGGGAATATTCCAATAAATCACCACTTGGACTAGAGATCTTGGCAATTCAATGAAAAATGGTTTTGTGACATGAACCTCAGAGTGACAATCATTTGTAAGTCCAAATCCTGCACTTATCATTGATACAATAGACATACTTGACACAAAATAGTGTGACATTCTAAAAGCTTGTGCATCTCTATATGCTATTAACCATTTAGGCATTTCATCATCAATATACCAAGGTACAATACAGTTGGAAAAAACCAAGAATACCATGGACAAAAAGAGATTAATCACAATAATTTTAATCCATCTTTTAGACAAGAACTTGACTTCAAGGTATTGATTGTAACTGTGAAATGATATCCATGGGCCTAAAATACAATTAGCTGGACAAAGTATGTACCCTCCAAATTCAACAGGGTTAAGCATTCTTTTGAATAAATCTCTGTCTAGTTCAATAGCTACAGAAATTATCTTCATAGCTGCTATCATCTGGATACCTCTTATTTGTTGCCACATTTTTGGATTAAGTACATAAAGTTCGCATAATAACAAGAATGCAATAACAGTTAAAGACATTAACAGTCCTCTCCATTTTTTTGTAACAAATGATGCTAATATCATAAATATGTAAGCACCAGTAGTTAGTCCCACAGTCCAAATAAACGGGGGTCCAATATTATAATATAAAAGAAAACTTCCAATAACTAAACTTAGACTATGGCGAACGTTATGAGGCAGCGGTACAAACTGTATGATGAGGCGTAGAGTAACATTTGCTATAATTAAATCCTTGGCAAATCGGAGTCCTTCATATAGAGTGGGTTCACCACATAATGCTATGTAGGTCCAAGCAGTTTCAGTGTATTCTTCTTCTTCATCCATGTTTTACCGCCGGTATCAAACCGGTTTCTTTGTTTCGTGCTCGGTAAGTTTGTGCTACTTTCTCATGGTACGAGTTTTAAAATAATTCCTTATTTCTTTTTGTTGTGTATCGATTACTACACCGTTGAATATATGAAAACCAGAGCTTGAGATTTAAAAAAATTTCTACACATTTTGTGCGCAATGTGCATTCGATTATTTATTGATATGTCAACGAAACGTCAAACTCAATAATGACAGTAGAGAAAAGATAATATGCAAAGGTAACGATTTTTTTTTAAGAAACGCGTTCTTTTCATAGTAGGTGTAAACTGACATTTGCACACAATGCCGTTACTACTGCGTGTCTAAGTTAAATGACGAAAACTCTACGAAAAAGTAGGCTTTCCGAAACAAAATTGGAAATGCAATATTTCGTTGAGACTATTATGCTATCCTTTTTAAACCTGAAGACTTAGAAATTCGTGTATAGGTGATGCTCCCAAGAGAACTAAGTCGGTTTTCAGTCCCTATAGGCACTTGTGATGTGATATCATGTTAATAATAGTAAAGGTGCGTGTGTATGAATTAAAATCTGTGAAGTTTTTCAGAGATGTTAATTCCTCAGGACAGGAAGAACATGCACGAGGTGGTTTTCGACTCCAATGTTATTCTTGTCGTACGCCTCCAGTCTTCAATAAATAAAAAAACACTTGAAATCAACAAACAAAGAATTTATTTTTATTTACTTTTTCACTACAGCTACTTTTTTACCACTGTTAGACTCTTTCCTTTTCCTTAGCGCTTTAATAGTGTTATACTCCAAGTCACATATATATTTATCTAGCTTCCGTTTACTTTGTGCTCAACACGAAAGTAAACATAAACAAAACAATGGTGGTTTGTAGACGGGCAGCAGTGCTGCCACCTATGACGAGCTTTCAGTTTTTAACCCAAAGCAATATTTACCTAAACATGATTTTATAGAATACAACTACTGCATATTATTACTATCCTTTATGGACAGCGTTTATTGTTACGGTATCATTAGCGGGTTCAGTTTTTCATTATGCTAGTGTAAATATTGAAGGGATATATGATCTCAATTAAGCTAAGGGATCTTAAGTGTGGGGTACAGTTTGGCAAGAAAGTCCTGAAACGGAACTAAAATATTGAATCATTGGCAACACTCGCTCTGCCTCGTCGAGTAAGGTACATATTCTGTCATTTCTTGTAATCGGTGACTGTTTTTCGTGTTTATTATTTATTTATTTGCTTTATCGTGGTGATACTGGTGACCCATTGTGTTCATAATGAACAGATCTGTTATTCGCAGCTCCGCAAGAGCAATAATTTATAAAGTGTACGTGAGATATTTGGCGGAACTCGAGGCCGGACCAATTTTAACCGATCTCAACGATGTGTATGAAAGAACCGCTGAAATGACAGGTAAAATTATATTTTATACATGTAATCAGATCTAATGTGTGTATTTCAAGGTGCAATATCTATTATAAACCTTTCATACAATTATTGAAATGTACATTCACGAATTTGAGGTTATGTTTACAAAACACATTCGGAATGCAGCGCGTTCGTATAATTTTGATACTTTTTGTTAATATTGCATAAAATAAATCACTGAACAAAAATAACTATAGTATTTTTTAGGTAAATCTATCAGTACTATAAGGCTATATTTTTAATTCATTACAATAAGTAATTGCAAATGTTTAGTTGTTTTTATTTTATTGTTCTAGGCAGTGGCTGAACAAGCGTTTCAGAGCATATCAGTTGACGACTGGAAAAATTAATGTCAACATGTCATGAAAATAGAAAAAAGGTTATTTTCGAAAGGGGCAAACTGTGTATAGTGACATTGAAAAAAATATCATAAACCTACAAGATGAAAGCAGCAACAGCGACACATCTGAACATAGCCAGCAGAGTTTTGGTGAAAGCTCACACCAAGACATGGATGAAGAGTTTTCGGGCGTGGAATACTTAGAGGAAAACATTTTTTATTAAAATTTTTGATTCTGATTAAAAAAATTATTCTGATTTTTATTTTAGTTTTTGATTAGAACACCAACTATGGAACATTTTGCCTGTGGTTAGAGGAGAACATGGATTTGTGGGACACAGTCACACAGTAGTAAAGCTTCTAACTTGTCACTGGGATCTAAACCCTATTGAATTGATCTGGGGTCTTGTGAAACATAAAATTGTCTCACATAATGTGGGATTAGTTGACATCAAAGTATTTTGAAATACCTCATAATTATATTTTTAATTCATTAAATTAAATAACTGCAAATGTTATCGTTCTAGGCAGTGGCTGAACAAGCGTTTCAGAGCTTTTCTTGTTTTCATAAAACCCGCCAATATTCACATTAATTTAAAAAAAAAAACTAATATCAAAACCGTTTTAGTCGTACTATTTAGGGTTACAACATGCACGATAGTGGCGCCACCATTATTTTCACGACTTTTTTGCCAAGCTGTAACTTTTTATAAATCATGAACTATTTACACGGTTTATCAATATCATGCTATAGATAAAGTAAAAACGATTTGGTCTAGAAATTATTTGAATACGACAAAAAATTAACATGATTTGAGGATTTTCAGGTAAAATTTAATTTTTGGTTCTCCTAAAAATCCGGATTTGCCTCTTGCAACATTCGAAAAATCCACCGTCGACATGTATCTCAAGCTTATTCCGTTTCTGAGTATTTACATAGTTTCCAAACGTGTGGCCGGTTTTGGTTTTAGGCCAGCTCACACGCTTGGGAGCTGCGCAGGATGTTTCTGCACGCTTATCAAGCGTGTGGCGATCTGACAATGCGAACGAGAGTTGGTTTTTGTCTTATTGTATACTACTAAGTCAAAAGAAGTTTAGAATTTAGAGTATTTACTAATTCCATGGGCAACTATTAAAAAACGTGAATTCTGTTATTTTGTAGTCTGTGGTGGCATGGCAACATTTTGTGGTAAAGTTGCATTGATTGTGGATTGGGATGTTGTATTATTTTATTTTACTGTTTTAAATGGAAAAACCTCGTCATCAGTGCTCAGAGGGACCGGTGTGATACTTTCATTTATACCCAACGTGTGAAAACTACGTAATTGTGCGATAAAGTCCTGTGAACTATCATTGACATTAGCTTTTCTCTGAACACAGAGTTGGCGTGTGTAACTGTTAGGTATAAATCAATTTGATATGTGCATTCAGTGATAATTGTTTTGAAAAGATGGCTAGTCCGTCACCTCAGAATAGCCCAATGCCGCCACCGCAGGCGCCGAGCCCTATGGGTCCACCAACTCAGAGTCCGGCTCCGCCGCAGTCTCCGCACAGTCCTTACAACCAGCAGCATGTCAACGGACCGCCACCGTCGCATCCTTCTAGTGGCGGACAGCCTCCGATGCCCAATCATATGTCGCCGTCAGGTCCGGGGCATCCAATCGCGGCAAACTCTAATGGCCCCCCTGGTGTGCCTCAACAACATCCTGGCATGCCGCCAAGTGGTCATCAATTGCCCCCACACATGGTGGGCCCTCATATGCCAGGGCCACCCGGTCATCCAATAGGCCCGGGAGGTGCTCACCCACCTGGACCAAACGGTCACCCTGGTGCACCGCAACATCCTAACATGCCTGGGCAAGGTCCACCGCATGGCTACATGCAGCATCAAATTGGACATATGCCACCTGGACAGGTAAATAATAATTATTTATTTTATAGGTGTTCTATGTAAATTTGTCTAGTTCATATTGATTATGTCAACAGCTCTGGGAATGGCTTCTATGGTCAAATATTAATCTCAATGTATAGATCAGAATATTCTCACTGCCATTGTGTCTTTGGGTAGAGATCAATTCTCTTATTATCATACTGTTCTAAAAGAAGGTCGTCAATCGTGCCACCAGCTATAAAATATCTTGTTTATATTATTATGTATTTGCTCTGAGAAATGGCTTCAAAGCATTAAGTTATTAGAAAGAAAGAAAATATGTTTCTTGCGGTAAACATGATGCAGAGAAAGAACTCAAACAAAAAAATTTAAGGAAAAAATGCATCATAGTATGCAAAACAGCCATTGCTTAGCATAAATGCTATGTGAGACCTCTGTCTCGCTCGCGTTAGGTCTCTCCCCAGCGGTGGTGTTTTTCAGTGACAGCCAGCATTGACTTTGGCATCAACTGGTGCAACATACAATAATATAAAAAAAAGAAATATGCAATGCCTAGTTTTAAATTTCGGTATAAACATGAAATGAACTAAAATATACCTTTACAATGACAGTGAATTTGATGTTATTCTTATATGAAATAAGACTAATAGGTATAACATTTTATATTCTCAAAGTACATACTATATTCATAATTATAACAATGGTCTCAATGGAATGTCTAATCTGATGGCTGAATAGTGGACTGTAGATACTGCTACCCAACAGTAATATTTCCTTCATCATAGTTGATAATTGATTTGTCATAGGTTGTATATCCTTGGCACTAGGCAAAAAGTAATCATCTGCCTTCAGGTAAATTGTATATACTATCGGAGTGTTTAATTTCTTCTTTACCCAATCAGCAACATTACCAGAAAAATTATCTGAAAAAAAAAAAAATTGTAATATATTGTGCAATTCTATCAAGTTTTATACTTTTGATTATGTTCTTATATTTTTATGGAGCTAAACAAAATATTAGACTCACATAAAATATCTGATGTAGTGCCACATAAAAAGGTTTTACCGTGCTCCTCTTTTACTCTGTCACGCACAGATGATATTATATCCAGCTGAAAATGTAAATATGAGCATAAATGTGAATTTGAGCAAAAATAAAATTTGCATAATTTTTTTATTTTATTTTTTTACAATCAGTGCATGGTACTTAAAATATGTGGTAAAACTTTGCACTATGTCTCTGATGATGATTGAATATAATTTTTATTTATTTTTTTATCACACTAATATTATAAAGGCGAAAGTTTGTGTGTGAGTGTTTGTATGTTTGTTACTTCTTTACGCTCAAACGGAAGGACCAATTTTGATGAAATTTGGTATGGACGTAGCTGACACCCTGGATTAACACATAGGATACTTTTTATCCCAATATTCCCACGGCATCGAAAGTTATGCAGGTGAAATCGCAGGGCGCAGCTAATGCATCATAATTTCTAGCTACCCAATAAGAAAATAACTAATTTAGTCACAATTTAAACTATGCTTACCAATACAGGGTAATTATTACAGTATTCATGATCATATCCATATGGTATTGTTACTAGATATTCAAAACTTCTCACATTGATGAATGCCAACATTTGAAGAGCAATGCTATCCAAAAACTTAGCCAATCCTGCAGTTTCTTCCTCAGATACAGATTTAGAACCACTGTAAACTGGGTCACACTCATCATCTCTTACTAATATGAAAAAATATATATATTTTAATCTTTCCATTCATGCTTATGTGTCCATAAAAATATTTAATAATATTATGTTAAATTTAGAAGAGCTTGTGGCTCAGTAATAACAGCCGCACGGGTCGACCAATCAGGTGAAGCTACGTTTGCCGCGGTTGGTCCGTGGATGGGTGACCAATAAAATAATTTAAATTCCACAATTCTGTCTTACAATATCCAGTCCACACAAGTTAACGTAGGTACAGCTAAGTAAGCGAATAATTATTATATGACAAGTTGTGTGCCCGATGGGTGACCATCTTCACATACGACACTCCGTGCCTTGGAAAGCTTGTTAAGCTGTTGGTCCCGGCTGCCATTTGTGGATCTTTGACAGTTGTTACGGGTCATCAGAAGTCCGAAAGTCTGACAACCAGGCTTACCAAGGGATTTCATATTACCCAGTAACTGTGTTGTGGAGGTCAGATAGGCAGTTGCTCCATGTAAAATACTAGTACTCAACTACATCCGGACTGGAAGCCGACCCCAATATAGTTGAGAAAAGGCTAGGCAGTTGATGATGAGTATGTTAAATCTTACAAAAAGATTTTAATGGGTAATATTATGTTATCATGCATTGATAGAATCCAGCCAAACTCCTTTTTGACACTGAACAAAGTGCCAACTTCTGAGAGTTTTTGCAAGTCAATCAGAAATACATCATTACATTTATTTTTATAACTAAAATTAAATTAAATGTTGCTTACTTATATCATTGCTGAAATACCAGTTTCTATCTATGTCTATACCAGTACCTGATTCATTTTTGAAACACATTTTTTTTGGAAAATATACTTTTCTATTTTGTGCCCAGTACCAATCCTGTAAAGAGGAATCAAGTTTATATTGTGTTTGCCACTACCAAAAGAAATAATTATAGCAAAATGAGTAAAATGAATATTTACTTTCGCTGTGCTAAATGCGTAACCATCAGGATTCATCATTGGCAGAATGTAAAAATCATAATGTTTTATCAGTAGATCAACATTTAGTTGAGATTCTAAAATGTAACTAACAAAGTTTAAAAGTATTGCTGGAGTTAGCCAGTCTCTGCCTTCTTCACCTCCCATTAGAAATACAGCTGTATTCTTTCTTCCTGTAGATATCTTTAACACAAATATTTCTCTTTTCTCATAAGTCTTTGCTATTTTAATTTTTCTTAAGGTTGGGAACTTTCGTACTTTGGATTCTACCCAAAGCATGAGTGTTTCCCAGCTGTGAAATTCTTTTGTTATATTAGGCAGATTTTCATAGGGATAAGAAGTTTCTTTAATGATACGATCCAATATATTTGCGAACCTGTTAAATTAAAAAATTGTTTTGTCAAATAAAAACTCTTATTATTTTTATGCAAAAAAAGTATAAAAATGCATTTCAAAATTGCAAACTTACAAGTTCTCTTTTGCTAACTTAACATATTCTATATCATTTTCTCTCAATTTTTCTTCAAAAAATATTGTGCAACGTCCATCAACAACTACATCCATAGGGATAGCAGCTTCATTAGTAACGCCATTAAGGAACACTATCAATTCATTTCTTACATAAAGATAATATAGAAGTGCCCGTTCTCGAGTATTAAATGCTGTTACTTCATATAATGAGAAGTTCTCAAATTTATTGTAACGACACGTTATTTGTGATACTAACATGCAAAAATAAATAACAAAAATACTCAACATAATGTGGCCGGCGTATGTAAGCATGTTATTCAGTAAGGCTATGGCACAATGATACAACAGTGAAAAGTATTTATTTAGGTGAAGGAGGTTATAATATAATAATGTTAGGTTGGGAGTCATGGGGCCTGGCCTTTGCCCAGTAGTGGGGGTTAGTTACGTTCTCCATCAAGCACAAATGAGAATGAGAAGTATAACAATCGTCAAAACTGATGTATTGCAAATTAGTATCGTCACAATACATACTTAAATAATAATTTATTTTCACAGGCTCCTATGCCGATGGGTGGGGGACCGCCGGGCAACGGGCCGCAGGGTCCGCCCGGCGCGCCGGGGGTGCCGCTGGCGGGCCCGCCGCCGCACGGCGTGCACCCGCAGGGCATGCCGCCCGCCGCGCCCGGCCACATGGCGCACCACGCCATGATGCCCGGCCAGGGCCCGCCGCCGCACGCCGCCTCGCCCGGCTACGGCCACGCGCCGCCGCCCGGCGCGCCCGGCCCCGCCGCGTCCCCGTCCGGCGCCGCGCCGCCGGGGGGCGCGCCGCCGCACCCGCCGTCCGCGCAGACGCCGCCGCACGGCCAGGCGCCGCCGACCACGTCCTCGACCAATGGCGCTCCACCTGCTTCGTCCCCGATGCAGGGCTCGCTGCCGGCCCCCGGCCCAGATAACTTGCACGCGATTCAACGGACCATTGATTCTATGGAAGAGAAGGGGCTCCAAGAGGACCCGAGATTTTCGCAGCTGTTAGCGCTAAGAGCGCGCTCGAACCCCCAGGACCCCGGCAAGGGATTATTTAGCAACAATCAGCTCTGCCAGCTCAAGTAAGAATTGTGATACCGTTAGAAAATTATTATTTACTAGATGACCCGACTGACTTTCTCCTCTCCACATGTCTTGAGTTCATACAAAAATCCCATAGAAATAAGGACGTTCATTTTTTTCCCGAACTTCGAAATTTGCCGGAAGGTTTTCCAATTTTTATTTCCATAAAAACCTAATTCAGACTATTACGAACATTTTAAAACAAAACATAGCCGTTCTCAAGTGATACTCTTAACAACAGCATTTCATTTTAATGTTAACCACTAACCATCTAATCTTAGGGCACAAATAAACGCCTACCGGAGTCTCGCGCGAAACCAGCCATTATCGCAGCAGATAGCTATGATGGCTTCCGGCAAGCGGACCGGCGAAGCGCCACCGGAATGCCCGACGCCACCCGCGCAGCCGCCATACGGCGAGGGCCAGGGCCCGTCAGGCGGGCCGGGCGGGCCCCCGGGCGGGCCGGGCCCCACGGGCGGCAAGGCGGGCGCGGGCGGCGCGGCGGGCGACGCGGCCCGCGGCGGCGGCGGCGCGCCCCCCACGCCGCTGCCCATGACCGGCCAGATGGCACCTCCGACACAGCTAACTCCGCCTTTAGTGAATCCGGTACGTTTCTTTCTTCTTTTTTAAGTTATGCCTTTTGAGCATTTTGTACATGATTCGTGGACACAAACACGCTCCCTTACCATACACGACTAAAAATCTTTTTATATTATATTTTTATTTTTCACTTTTAAGTTGTAATTTTTACCAGTAATTTTGGTTTAAAAACCAAACTACTGAACTGTTTTTGATGAAATCTATGGGACCAATCTGAAAGTATGTCCATACAAATAAAATAAGAATTTTGCAAATCGGCTTATAAATAACGGAGTTCTGAGGTAACAAATATAAAAAAAATATAGTCGAATTGAGAACCTCCTCCTTTTTTGAAGTCGGTTAAAAATTGAATGTCACTTGCAGCCGATGGGTGGCGGGCCGCCGATGCGGGGCCCCGCACCGCTGCGCCCGCAAGCTCCGGGCACGCAGCAGCAACATCAGGTAACACCGTAGTTACACACGCTAATTCAAATAAAGATATAATACAAATAGTACAATATTCGTCCATAATGACATGTTGTAATACCTTCCTCAGCCGGGCGTACCAATACCAGGAGCTAAACAGAATCGTATTACCAGCATGCCCAAGCCAGTAGGCATTGATCCTCTTCAGATCTTGAATGAAAGAGAAAATAGGTAAGTGTTTTAATAAAATCAAATAACTTATTTAAATGAAAAAATAGGCAATCCCCGTATTTTTATGGACATTCTAATTTGTTAAGAATATCTCGATTTTGAGCATTTTCAGTTACGGGTTTCAGTTTTGGGTTGTCGAGAGAAGCATTATAATTCAATATGCTTTTGTTTTTTTGGCTAATAATAGAATAGCAGCGCGCATCGCCCATCGCATCGAGATGCTGTCCAACTTGCCGGCCAATATTCCCGATGACCTCCGCCTGCAAGCACAGATCGAGCTCAGGGCACTTCGAGTTCTCAACTTCCAGAAACAATTACGTTCTGAGGTATTTTCATAATTGATATTATGCTGCTATGATAGACCGATGGATTGATATTTTATACTCATATGCCGCAGTCGCTCCATGTAAACTGGTATTCAATTGCATCCGGTTAGACTGGAAGCCGACCCCAACATAGTTGGGAAAAGGCTAGGCAGATGATGATGAAATTATCTATTACCGAGTTATAATGCCGCACCACAACACTTTCATCAAAGAGTTTTGAAGCAGAGTTGCTTCAAAACTCTTTGGTAAAAGTGTTCCAACCTGTTCAGGTTTAATTCTTTCAATAATTCATTAAAGGGAATTAGTAACACATTCATCTTAATTTCGGAGATCTCAACTTTATCTTAAATTGTAGCTGAGGTTACAAAAATAACGTCAATTCTCAAATAAAAAACATATTTAAGGTGATAAGAAATTAGGATGTAGGGTTTCAATAATCAAACAAAATCACTGAATTTGTAATTGGCACTAAATCTAATTTAGCGTTATGTCATTTAATTTGTGTTAAAAATCCTAAATTGGAGTTTAAACTTCGTCATTGAGTTTTGATTCGTATGACAATGTTTTTATGGTTCTGAAACTTAATAACTATGTAAGATTCTGAATTCAATTTTAGTTGTATCGAACTTATTCTATATAAATAGATCCTGGGCCAAGTCCGTCGCGATACGACGCTGGAGACGGCGGTGAACATCAAAGCGTACAAGCGCACCAAGCGCCAGGGCCTGCGGGAGGCGCGCGCCACGGAGAAGTTGGAGAAGCAACAGAAGCTCGAGGCCGAGAGGAAGCGGCGCCAGAAACACCAAGAGTTCTTGCAGACCGTGTTGCAACATGGTCAGTCACTACCTTTTTATAATAATAATGATAACTGCAATGACGATATGTCAAAACATCGAGATTTGTGAGCTATATCTAAGTTTAGTATTAACCTTCTGGAATAAATGCTCTGAAATTCTAAAGATGGTGAAAACCGTATCAAACTCCATTGTGTAGTTTTTAGTTTATGAGATCTAAGCAGTCAGACAGACAAGCAAACGTTGTTTTATTCTATGTATAAATCAAAGTTGTATGCATGTTTTCCGACTTCCACACGGACGGAGTGGGAACAGCTAGTAAAATAAAATTATAGTAATAGGTATTTATGTATACGAAGATAACTCTTAGGCAACGCGAATAGAAAGCGGGTAAGGGAAACTGGATTAAATATCGCTACAAAGTTTATATACTGATGATACTAAATTCCCTGCTTTATTTTAGCTAAGGACTTCAAGGAGTACCACCGCAACAATGTCGCTAAGCTGTCGCGCATGAACAAAGCTATCATGAACCACCACGCTAACGCCGAGCGTGAGCAGAAGAAGGAACAGGAACGCATCGAGAAGGAGCGTATGAGACGGTACGATTAGTTTTTTAACGGCAACTCGTTTATGAAATGCTGACAGAATTTAGAAATCTACGATAGAAACAATAATATTTAAAAAGTTGGGCGTTACGGGACACCCGACAGATGTGAAAAATCGAAATCGAATTTATACTTAAAGAAAACGAGAAAAAGAAATACATTTTTCTGACATGACGAGATCGACGAGACGAGACGACAGATGTCTATGTGTATGTTACGGGTTTGGTTTCCGCACTTAGTCCTTCAGGTGGATCATTGTGCGTGGGCCATGGCGGTCGTCGGTGGTTATTCCAACCAGCCCGCCTCCCTCTAGAAGCGTATTAAGTCTCCTGGGGGTTCTACTCCGAAGTGGTATCGGCCGAATGTTCGGCCGTTTCCTGCTACGAAGTTACTATTTGGTTCGGTCGGTCCCGATCCTACACTCCTACACTCTTTCGAATATTGACTATGGTCCCGACCCAACTGAGCCGATCCGAACATTTTTCGCATTTTTTCAATAATATTCGGTTCGGCCATGTGTCGGTCCGATCCGATCATTCGCACTTTGCACTTCGTAGTTGACCCCCAGGTCTGTTGACAACATCTGTGTAAGATCTGGGTGTCCCGAGGGTTTCCGACGTAATCTGGGTGACGTCTGTGCACTCAAAGAGCACATGCGCGGCGGTTTCATCAGCCTCCATGCAAGCTCTGCACAGGGTGCTGTCCGTTATGCCTATCGTGTGGAAGTGTTTGTTTAGTGAGCAGTGTCCCGTGATGGTCCCTGTTACTATGCGCAGGCCTTTCCTGTCCAGGCGTAGTAAACGTCAGTTAGCATGCAATCTAATGATGGCATGGCTTCCTTGGACTGCCTGCGGCCCGGTGACGAGGACCACCAGTTCTCTGCTTGTGTGTGGGTGTGCTTCTGTAGCCACCTGCGTAGTTGATTGAAGGGGATGGGCACGACTGGTTCCGGTCCATAGACCGATTTTTTTGGGTTTGGAATAGGGCGTACCACGTGCTTATGGCTCGACTTTCTTGCTTCTGAGATGATTTGAGAACTATAAATCGGTCCTTAGGTACAAGTTTGTCAAGGATATATAGCACTTCCTTTCTCCATGACAAAAGCACGATGTTTAGCATTCCAGCATAGGTATATACCGACAGCCTTTTTCAAATACCAACTTGAATATTTATATCATGAACTGCCTAACCTTCCTTCCTTCCAACTATGTTAGAATCTGCTTTCAATCTAACCGGATGCAGCTGAATATGTGCATCTTTTTATTCTAGTTTGATGGCGGAAGATGAAGAGGGATACCGTAAGCTCATTGATCAGAAGAAAGACAAGCGTCTGGCGTTCCTTCTGTCGCAGACTGACGAGTACATCGCCAGCCTTACGGAGATGGTCAAGCAACATAAGCAGGAGCAGCGCAAGAAACAACAAGAAGAGGAGCGCAGGAAGAGGGTTGGTTTTAGAACACGCTGTAGATAAAGGCCTCTCACTCTTTGTCTTCCTATCTTAAACAGCCATATAACAAAAGACAATCACCGCCTATTTGCCGTTGCGAGCTTTGCTGTGTTCAGGTTTTGGAAAAAGTATAGGTGCAGGGGTAACTACAGGCACATGAGACATTTCAGCTTTGTCTTTGTGATGGCAGTGGCAACGCACTTGGAATTTCTGCTATTGCAGATGTCCATAGATGGCAGTCACCACTTACCATCATCTGGATGTGAGCTTTATATACAATAGTAAAAAGAAAAAGGTAGGAAGAATTGAAGAGTGGCCTTTGTATACCTATTTTGTGACCGTTTCCTTTAGGTTAGGTTGGGACGCCGGACTGGATCGAAAAGAATTCTATAAGTTAAATTGAAATAGTTTATAATTCAAATGCAGAAGTCGAGAAAGAAGAAGCTGCTGGAAGGCGGCGACATTGATGCTATGGACGACAGTTCGCAGGCGTCAGACTCACGCGTTAACGTCATGGATCCCAAGACCGGCGAGGTGAGTATCGTAAACCTTACGTTAGTTTTGTACTAGATCTATTTCAAAACTGCATTAAAGTATTTCTCCTTTTCTTGGATATTGTAGCAGGATTAAATGAGTATGTATATTAATATGTTATGTATATGTTATTGCATAACAAAAGATATCATTGACTTAAATTCGCATGACGCTCATGAGTTGATCTTTGATGACACAAATATAGTAAAATACAATATACGAAAATATTTCGAGACCAAGACTGTTTAATTAAAATGTTATTCAACGTATGTGTTGTACTATGTAGATATTGAGAGGAGAAGAAGCGCCGTTGTTGTCTCAGCTGAAGGACTGGATAGAGACGCATCCCGGCTGGGAGGTGCTGTCCGACTCCGAGGACTCTGGAGATGACAGCCAAGATGACGATGGTAAGAAAGGTCTCGAAATCAAACAAATATTACTATTTTTATTTCTTGTAATTTAATTTATCCAGGAGACTTAGTCATCAGATTAGTTACCGTTCATTATTATCAAATTACAACCCTGTTTCGGGTTAAGTATTTGCGACTGAGAATCTGGTTCTCGAACGACAGCGGTTCAGCAGATCAGCTCATTCCGACCTGCACAGCTATTCACAACGACTCGATTCGATGTCGATGTCGTGTAGGAGGAACGCTACAAAATGGTAAGAAGAAAATCTCTAAGTGATATATCCATTATGATTATTAGATATTTCGTTACACGAATTTATGAATCAGAAGATCGTTTATGTTTTATTTTTAAAAAATTAACGATCTCGATTCGCCAATATGGCCAATCTCCTAACACGCTGGCTACTTGCATGCTTTTTGCCTTAACGATCTATTTACGTCAGTACAACAGTATTGACGTAAATAGATCAAAACATGATTAGACAACATAACATGAGAATTAAAAGCATGATTTGACTTTAAAAACATTTTTAAAATCAAATCATGTTTTTAACTAATATATTGGTATTTTTCAAACTCTTTACTTATCAGGAACATAAAATTTTGCTAATGGCTTATTTTATTCATAAGGTTGACATTGCTTGCGATTTAATTTTGATTAAGAATTTTGGTAATAGTCTCTTCTTGGTAACAAATTCTGGGTATTTTGTCTAATCCAAAATGGCCATTGTTCTTTTAACACAAATTGAAAGTATGCGTTGTTTTGCTTACAGAAAAGAGGAGAGGGCACAGAGACGAGAGGACTGACAAAGAGAAGACTGATGAGGAAAAAGCGCGGGAAATGATCAAGAAGGCCAAGGTCGAGGACGACGAGTACAAGACAGAAGAACAGACCTATTACAGGTATGTTCCCGTAAATAAAATATTCAGTTGGGTTGTACCGAGCGAGTAATCGAAATCTCTTTAGTAAAAAATCTTAAATTTATTAATTTACTGACAGACAACACAGCCTAAACCACTGGCTGCACAAGATATATAACGAAGGAAAGCACCAATAAAAGAATTTCGTAAATTCACCCGTAAAACGGTTAAATAGGGATGAAAGTTTGTATGGAAGCCCGCCATTTTTGCCGATACATAGTACACATACTGATGTGTACTATGTAGATAATAACATATTTGAGAAAAGGCTAGCCTTTTCCCAAATATGTTGGGGTAGGCTTCCAATCTAACCGGATGCAGCTGAATACCAGTATTTTACATGGAGCGACTGCCTGTCTGACCTCCACAACCCAGTTACTGCGTAATACGATACCCCTTGGTAAGACTGGTTGTCAGACTTTCGGGCTTCTGACTACTCGTAACGACTGTCAAAGATCCACGAACGCGAGCCGGGACCAACGGCTTAAAGTGCTTTCCGAGTCACTGAGGGGTCTCGGTATGTAAAGATGGTCACCCATCGGGCGCACAACTTGTCAGATAATAATTATTCACTTACTTAGCCGTACCTATGTTAACTTGTGTGGACTGGATGTTGTAAGACAGAATTGAGGAATTTTAATTATTTAATTTTTACAGCATTGCCCACACTGTCCACGAGTCTGTCACCGAACAAGCCAACATTCTGGTGAATGGAAACCTGAAGGAATATCAAATCAAGGTAAAGTTCCAAACAATTTGTTACCAATCTTTACAATAACTTCTCTCCTTTACATTCTTAATTTAATTATCGTAATTTACTTTTTAGGGTCTCGAATGGCTGGTATCTCTGTTCAATAACAATCTGAATGGTATTCTGGCAGACGAGATGGGTCTTGGTAAGACCATCCAGACTATTGCGTTGGTCACCTATCTGATGGAGAAGAAGAAAGTTAATGGGCCGTTCCTTATTATTGTGCCACTCAGGTAAAGAGACATATTTTCTTGGTACTTAGTTTTTAGTAAACTATTCTTTGCTCTTATAATTTAGCTATCATTGGGAGGCTCATGTTCAGACTGATGAGCTGATTAAACGATCTGCGGCTTACTGCAGATTTGAATCCAGTCGAAAATTAATTGGCATTAATTCGAATATCGATTCTCATTTGATTCGAATTAATAGACGAAAATTTCTAGTTATCCCGAGTATATCACACACACTTCTTTAAGTGTTAAATTCTGGCAACAACTCAAACCATTTATTTCAATTCGACCACTTACAGTCACCGAGTCCGTGAGTCAGAAATGGAGCTAGTTGCCCATTCCAAAGCGTAGTAGGTTCCTACATCCAACTTTTCAAGACTTACAATGAGCATGTTATTTTCAGTACCCTATCCAACTGGGTGCTTGAGTTCGAGAAGTGGGCGCCGACAGTGTCCGTGGTGTCGTACAAGGGCTCCCCGCAGTCGCGGCGCCTCGTGCAGACACAGATGCGCTCCACCAAGTTCAATGTGCTCCTCACCACCTACGAATACGTCATCAAGGACAAGGCTGTACTGGCTAAGGTTAGTCCCATTCTTTACATAACTTCTTTTTAGTAATTAAGTCATGTTACAATTAATTTACTTTTATTGTGCGAGTCGGACTCGCACACGTAGGGTTCCGTAACACAAGGCAAAAACGCCGAATAAACGCATTTCTAGTATGGTATGATATTTTTTTGTGCTAAAAGGGCGTTAGTGTATTAAAAGATTGTTAATACACTAACGCCCTTTTAGCACAAAAAAATGTCGTACTTTTACAATAAACTGGCATTACAATCTCGTTTCATACAAAAACGTACTTTGGCCCTTTTAGCACCAGGCCACAGAAATGTGTTTTATTCAACGTTTTTTGGCCCTTTCATTTTTATTAACTTTATTTTATTTTTATTATTTGTTATTATAGCGGCAATAGTCACACACACAGTGTGAAAATTTTAACTCTCTATCTACCTATTATGGTCTATGAGATACAGCCTGCTGACAGTCAGAAGGATGGACGGACTGGGGAGTCTTAGTAATAGGGTTCCGTTGGCACCCTTTGGATACGGAACCCTAAAAATGGAATGAAGTCATACCCAATGAATAATTATTTACCAGATAATTTAAATGGACCTTCGCCATGAACAAATATTAAAAATAAGTAAATCTTATATTAACCCTATAATAAATGTTTAGATGCCCCTGCTAAATACCTTCCAACGAAATATTCTCTTCTCTTTATAATAATCTTCATTATCCCTATATTCCCCCAGGTGCAATGGAAGTACATGATAATCGACGAGGGTCATCGTATGAAGAACCACCACTGCAAACTGACTCAAGTGCTGAACACGCACTACATCGCGCCGCATCGCTTGCTACTCACCGGCACACCGCTGCAGAACAAACTGCCGGAACTTTGGGCGCTACTCAACTTCCTTCTGCCCTCCATCTTCAAGAGTTGTTCTACTTTCGAGCAGTGGTTCAACGCGCCTTTCGCTACTACTGGTGAAAAGGTAAAACTTTTTTTTTCTGGTGCAAATCAACAGGAACAATAATTACAAACGTACCCCAATTTTATAACAGATCTCGTTTCTCATACGAATATCTATGGCAGCCGTGCGTATTGTTGAAGCCCAGAAGTTTTTTTTAGAATATTGGTATTGCCAAGAAACCGTACACATTCATATTTTGACAGTCTTTAGAAAATAATGATCTCGTATAGTTGTCATAGATCACTTTTGTTACTAGGTGGAACTGAACGAGGAAGAGACGATTCTTATCATCCGTCGTCTGCACAAAGTGCTGCGTCCGTTCCTGCTTCGTCGGCTCAAGAAGGAGGTGGAGAGCCAACTGCCCGACAAGGTGGAGTACATTATCAAGTGTGACATGAGCGGCCTGCAGCGAGTGCTGTACAAGTAAGTAAACAGGGATATTATAATGATGAGTGTCAAATTGCTTTTCTATCATATTCTTTAGTACAAATGTAAATACCAACTCATTACGCATCCAACAAATAATCTTAATTTTACAGCAGCAGAAAACCCAAGGCTTGTTTGGACTTGAATAGCTTATAAATACGTTCACAATATAAAGCATACAGAGAAATATGTTCTTTATGTCTACCTGTCCTTGTAATTTGTATTGTATTGCACGATTTGAAAACCATTAATTTAAAAAATACTGTGCTTAAACAAAATTATTTTTTGCACAGGCACATGCAGTCTAAGGGAGTCCTGCTAACCGATGGATCAGAAAAAGGCAACAAGGGCAAGGGCGGTGCCAAAGCACTGATGAACACGATCGTACAACTGCGCAAGCTTTGCAACCATCCCTTCATGTTCCAACACATCGAGGAGAAGTTCTGCGACCACATTGGTACAGGCGGCGGAGTTGTTTCTGGGTAAGTCATTCACGAATTGAGCCGTGTACATATTATATTGATATAGAATCAGACCATGCCGCACTTGCTGGAGTGCCCTAAGTGCCCATTCACCTGCACCTTGGATGACTTAATAAATGCACTGATGCCGCAATCAACGTGGCCACCTACTGGGCTCAAACAATATAAAATATCGAAGAAGAGTACCATTGACATGAAAAGAAGAAGAATGATATAGAATGTTGAAGTTAAGAGGGTCGTGCCTCTCGACAGTGTCAAGCCTGCACACTAAAATAACTGACGACGGTGTTGATTGAGCAATTAGCTGCTGTGCTACGTGTGACGTATTCAGCTCCCGCACGAAACAAATAATTTTGTAGACAAATATTTGTTTCGTGCGGGAACTGAATCCGTAGTAATAGTTGTTCTGAAACTGTTTTTGTATGTGTGGGGCAAATTTAAACATTTGTTTACACCATCTGAAACTCCAATTATCATGACAAAGATTTAAATATTTGCTGCCTCGAATTCAATGTTATTATTTTTATTCACAGGCCTGACCTATACCGTGTTTCTGGTAAATTCGAACTCCTGGATCGTATCTTGCCGAAGCTCAAGCAAACTGGCCACAGAGTTTTAGTGTTCTGTCAAATGACCCAGTGCATGACCATTATTGAAGACTACCTTTCTTGGAGGGCTTTCCAGTATTTGAGGTAAGAGACTTATGAGACTCCATTTATATGCTTTCTTGCCTTTGGCATACAATAAAATGGAGGCAACAATACAAGTTGCACTGTACGTCAACTTATGGTATGCCACAGGCAATTAAATCGCATCGTGTAAATCAGGTTTAATGCCATGTCTATTCCGGTGATGACAAAATGGCATTTGACGTAAGGAACAATCTTCACGGCTATACTCCCTAAAGTTAGAAGAATTTGCCTACATTCTCTGACGTCACTTGCAGCAGCTCCCATTCTACCTCAATAATGTCATTACAACAAAGATATTATTATATCCTATTACATATTAATTTGTCCCATAGATTGGACGGTATGACAAAGGCGGAGGATCGTGGCGAGCTACTCAAGAAGTTCAACGACGTGGGCTCGGAATTCTTTATCTTCTTGCTGTCGACGCGCGCCGGTGGTCTCGGACTCAATCTGCAGAGCGCTGACACTGTCATCATATTCGATTCCGATTGGAATCCACATCAGGTACCGATCATTATTATTATATCAGCCCACTGCTGAGCATTGGAAAACAAAAAAAAAACACGGAAGTTGAAATGAACTAAAGTACAAAGTGTGGAAGTAAAAAATGTATAGTTTGTGAAAAAGCTTAGATTTCTGAAAGCATTGCTATGCTACTCCACATTTAACAAAAAAGGAACTGCTTGTGTTTTATCTTGCTTTCTATTTAGTTCTGTTGAAAATAATACTAATATTTGATTGATTGTTTGTAACAGGATCTGCAAGCGCAAGATCGTGCGCATCGTATCGGACAACGTAATGAGGTGCGAGTGTTGAGACTGATGACCGTGAACTCCGTGGAGGAGAGAATTCTCGCGGCCGCTAGGTAACATATTGAATAAGTTTCATTATTTATGCAAACACTTGCCTTATACAATAAAATATAATCAGCCGTCTCATATATTTGGGTTGAGTATGTATTCTCAACCCAAATGTATGAGACGGCTGTGTATTGAAGTTTTGTATGGGACAGTTGATATTTTTTTCGCGTTTATGAACAACTTTCTCCATGGGACAAACCCATAATGAAAGTTGTTTAGTTTGATGGTTCCTCCTTCTTGAGTCATGCTGTAGATAAGGAAACCACTGTAGATATCATTTTTGCGCCCCGGGTACCATTATGCCGATTTTATAATATTGTCCATTAAACTATCTTGTATCATCACAGATATAAATTGAACATGGACGAGAAGGTCATCCAAGCTGGTATGTTCGATCAGAAGTCGACAGGCTCTGAGCGTCAACAGTTCCTTCAGAGTATTCTGCATCAAGATGGCGATGATGAAGAGGTTTGTAAAACCATTTCTATCACAAGAAACATTACACACTGGAATAACTTCTTAATGAAACGTTCAATGCCCCTAATTGTTCACCATTTTACGTGAATGAAACAGACACATTATAATTAATTAATTTGTAGGAAGAGAATGAGCTGCCAGATGACGATCTTATAAACGAGATGATTGCCCGGTCAGAGGAAGAACTGGAGATATTCAAACAGATCGACATTGAACGCAAGAAGACCGAGACTCAAACCCGACTCATTGAGGAGTCAGAGCTGCCTGACTGGCTGGTCAAACATGAAGATGAGGTCGTTTGCAATAAGGTAATTCATCCTAATCTAAAAGAAAGACCCTAAACACATTGTTTTCTAAAGCCATTTACACTGTTTCAACACTTTCATCAGTGACGAACTTGTTAGAAAACAATACTTTTGTGAAATATCACACTACATTCTTTATTATTACTAATGTCTGATAGAATTTTGAGATTTACTGTTAATGATTTGGATATCTCTAAAACCTAGTGTTCGTCTAGGTGCCCCGCAGGGTTCATAGGTCTACGAATTATACTGTGCCATGCTAAAACAACGTATTCACGTTTAGGGTCAAGGCTGGAACTACCTAGACGAGGACGAGACACTAGGACGCGGCTCGCGGCAACGCAAAGAGGTTGACTACACAGACTCGCTCACGGAGAAGGAGTGGCTGAAGGCCATCGACGAGGAGTTTGAGGAGGAGGAAGAGGAAGACGATGATGACGAGGTCCTCGACAAGAAACGCAAGAAGGGACGCAAGCGCCGGTAAGATACACGGAAGTAAAATTAATGGGCCACTTTTTATGAATTTTGTTTTGGACCAAAACGGCTGGAAGCCTAGTTATGAAGTCTTGGCTTATCAGAAATGTTAGTTCAATGGTTCAGTTAAATAGGCTTGTACAGGGAATGAGAGATTTATTCATTGAACATAATTTTACAGCCGCCAAGAAGAATCTGATGAAGAAGAAGTACCAAGTTCGTCTAAGAAAAAGAGTAAAACAGAAATCAATCAACAGAAGAAGCGATGGAAGAATATAATGAAAAAAGTTATTGATTATTCAGATGAGTAAGTAAACTACAGTGTATCTGATGAATATCGCCATCTTTATTTGGCACTAATATCCTTTTAGATTCAATAGTCTTTACAACATACTAAATAATAAATGTTTCAGGGCTGGGCGTGTACTATCTGAACCGTTTATGAAACTTCCTTCACGCCGAGAGTTGCCAGATTATTATGATGTTATTAAGAAACCCTTGGATATTAAGAAAATTATAAACAGAATTGAAGATGGCAAGGTAAATAGACCTGATAAAGAATAATTAATCACGCCGTGTTACTTTATCGTGTAAAGTGAAGTAATGAACTGATTTTAACAGAATATTCTTGTTATCTTCTTAACAGTATACCGACATATCGGACCTCGAACGTGATTTCTTTACGTTATGCGCCAATGCTCAGACGTACAACGAAGAGCAGTCGCTGATATATGAGGACTCTGTACGCCTGCGCAACGTATTCATTGAAGTGCGACGTCGCTACGAGAGCGGGCAGAACTCGGACGATTCCGACGATAATGATAAAGGTACCTACAGTACCTAAGACTTGTGAGATATTTTTTTTGTAATTCGCTTTTGACATAAGTGGCAAAGCACGGTAGGCCACACTACAGTGGTAACAAAACCAGTATACGCGTGACGTAATTTTCTATCTAGCCAGCTCAAGGTCAAAGTATTACCACTGACGTGCGGCTTACTGTACGTACACCTACAGTGGCAAATTATTTTATATCAGCTTTCTATTTACCTCCAATAGACTATGTGCAAGATCAGCACAAGCAAGGTTTTTTTTTTGTTTGCCTATAAACTGCCCCTCTGCTGGGCAAAGGCCTCTCCCAAATCCTTCCAAAGAACTCTTTTCCCGCAAACAAGGTTATTAAAGTATAATTCTGTCAACAGATGACGATGATTCGGATGGCGAATCTAACCGCTCCGTCAAAATGAAGATCAAGTTGAAGGGTAAGAGCAAGAGCACACCATCCAGGAAGCGGAAACAGCGAAAGTATATCTCTGATGACGAAGATTATGAAGAGGATTAAACTCAGTATATCACCCTTCTATTACTAAGAAATATTTGATCAATCTTATAAAAATAAGCCATTTTAACTCCATAGACAAGTTTAATTAAACTATCCTTTAAAGACAAAATTCTATTTTAATTATCTCAATTTTGACAATTTATTATTAAATAAATATATTACAATTTATATTAGTAGAATCAATATTTGCTGCACTTAATTTTATGCATTACTTCAGTATATTAAATGACAAAAATATTTCATGTTTATAGAACAGAAGGAAATTAGGGTATTCCAAGTAGTTGCATTCATTTAGTAACTTCTTACTAGTTATTAAGTATATTAATAGAAATAAAATACTTATAGTTAAGCATTAAACTGACTTTTATAAAATATTAAAATTCATGTAAACTTCAGAGGCAGGCCAGGATTTAACATGTACCTATGCATAGCAGCAACTTGGGCGATTTATGACAAGAACCCTGTCAGGCAAAAAAACAGTGAGCCTAATTGAATGTTATAACTTGCCCGAATTCCTGGTTGCATTAATTTTTACATATTTTATGTCAATGAACATTAAATCTATATAATATTACTTAAAGTAAGACCTAAATTATTCAATATTTGACTCTGATTAACACTAATATTTTTACCACTAGACATCAAAACAGTGTTGTTTGGAATTTAGGTATGTAGGGTTAGTATAATAGGGTTTTATGTATGTGCTTTGGCATCAATAAATAAATTTCTATGTTTAATTGGTGTTTTATTTGACTTATATGTTACTTTGAGGAGCTAGGTTCATTTCCATCAGTCTTTTCTACAAGTTTCACTAAAGTTCCCTTCCAGTCTGCCCATTTGTAGTCCACTCCATGAATAGTTTTCATGTGTTTATTTAAACTTGGACTGTAGCTGAACTTTTGCCCGCAAGTTGGACACAAGTATGGTTTGTCGCCGGTGTGTACTCGCAAATGGCGCCGAAGGTTGCTTTGTGTATAGAAGCCTACATGGCATAAGTCACATTTGAAAGTTCTGTTGCCAGTATGTCTAAAACAGAATAAGGGCAAAATTTAATTATTTATTTGATATCTATACTATTTTCATATATTTTTAGGTCCTAGGTAAAGAGGCCCTAAGGTATGATCATATTTCAGACTGCATGCACTAAAATTATAATGAAAGCATTGTAACCATGCTTACCTTTTTAAATGAATAATTAGATTTTTCTTTGTATGTGTTTTGTATCCACACAAATGACATTGTAATTTCTTTTCCAAACTATGTTTTTTTCTGTGATTATGTAGTTCCGCAGATGTGACAAATGTGTCTCCACAGTCTTCACAGTTATAATTACATATTTTGTAATGTCTATGCATATGAGCCTTGAGTGATTCCTGTGATTTTAATGATTTAAAGCAAATACTGCAGGAGAAGCTAGCACTCTCATGGACACGCATATGCTTTTTCATTGTAAAAGCATGTTTGAACTGCTTTCCACATAAACTGCAAGTGAAATATGTGGCTGTACTATGTGTTTTATGATGAGCTGCAAGGCTTGATGACTGCGTAAAACTTTTACCACATTCACAGCTATAAGGCCTCTCTCCATTGTGGGTTCTCATGTGACTGACTAAGGTCTGGCTGTGTGGTGTAGAGTAAGAGCATGATGTGCAATGGTATCTTCTGGCTGCACCAAATCCTGACACTTTACCAATATGTTTTCTTTTTTCATGCATAGATTCATAATGTTTCAGGAGTGTTATCTTTGTTTTTAAAACTTTGTTACAAATATCACATTTAAAACTATTTTTTGCATTAATTACTTCACTTTCATTAGTTTCTGCGGTGTCCTTGGTATAGAGATCATTAAATTCTGAAAAGTCACTTGGAAATGGGCCTGTGTCAGTGTTTTCATCGTATGTTAGCACATTATTTGTTATGTCATTCTCAACCTTAGAAGTGGTTCCTTGTAAATGTTCTGTATAGTATAGTTTTATTCGTTCATTGAGTGTAATGCATTTGAGTCTAAAGCTGTTAGCACTGTTTAATTCTTGTAAGCAATCACCACACATTAGAAAGGGCATGAATTTATCGTGAGATAAAGTAACTTGAAAACAAAGATATATTCTATTTAGAACCTCTTGAGAATCATCACTCTCAGAGAACAGACTAATACTTTCTTTAGCATTCTGCAAACAAATTCTACACAATCCTTGCATGTTTATATCAACAGGTACATCAGAATAAGCCATTTTAAATTAGATTACTATGGGTACTACAATAACGCTACCTAATTAGCTGTCCCTTTATTTTACTCCCAACCCCAAGGTATGGAATGATACAGTAATCACCGTTATTTATACAATCAAGCAATAAAAGGAAATGAAGGGAAAGTTCATCATAACCGAATTGCAATAATTAACATCCTTAATAAAATTAAAGGTTATCATTTTGTTTTGTTTACGATAAGCAAAATTTGACAATGCTATGTAGACCATAGAATAATAAATAATACTCATAACGTCCACAGACTAAGTACTATAAAGACATCGAAATATAATGCTAGATACACACGCAGCGGCTTAAGACGTCTTGCTAGAGCGAGCCGGTGACTCGCTTTGGCAATTTCTATATCTCACGTCTATCCATTCTAAACCAACCATAAACAAATACTGATCTACACAGATTTTGACATCGCTATTCGCTACATGTTCGCTAGCCCTAAATCAGCTGTCGAAATCATGTGTGGAGTGGAGTATGGACAATAGGGTGGTTGCACATGTGACATCTGACCCATCGCATTTCTCCTCAATCTTTAAATCCCACCATAAAACTATTAAGTCTACTAGGTACATATTTCGCAAAAAGCAACGGATAGTTGTTTTTTTGTAAATCTATGCTTGACGTTGAGAAAGAAATAAGACCGTAATTCCGTACAAAAGATTGTGGGTCCCTCCTACAATCTTTTGTACGTTCCTCGAGCAAGAAAAGTGGCGACAGTTTTCTCGTCGGTGGGACCTCACCTATATAAAAATGTACTCAGTGGTTCTCACGTACTAACACACGTTATACCGAAAAAAATAGAAACCCCGTCTTAGGTATAATCTTCCATCAATAATATATTGATCGAAGGGTTTATTATGGTATGTAGGCGAAAGTTATCGCTCAAAATATGTTTATATATAAATATTAGAACTTGGGTAGATGAGTGGAAGGACTTGGTTGTAAATGAAATACAATATTTAAAGTGCACAGGCATATATTGTTATAAGGCCTACGCCTCTTGTTGAGCCTGAAGCCTCTTGATGTAGGATGCCTTCTTCTGCTTGATCCTGTTCTTTCTCTCGGCCAGGGTCAGCTTGCGCTTGTTCCAGCGCTTCTGCTTGCTGCCAGGTTCCTTCTTCTTGGCTTCCTTCTTGGTGTGGGACGGGTCTGAGCGGATCAATTCATGTGCTTTCTTGTAAGTGGCTTCAATCTGAAAAGATCAACACTTAGTTAATATTTATTGAACATTACTTGCATCCTGTTTGTTCTATGATCGTTTAACATTAAAAAACTGTAGCAATATTTTAGTACTTAGAATCATGGAAGATTTTAAGTGTGGAAAAACATTGCATTAATATTGTCCAATTTCGACACTGCTCAAATATATATAAAAGAACAGTAATTTGGTTGGACGTCAAATTGTTTAAGTAGGCTTTATAGTGGAATATACTTACAGAATCAGCATTTACACCAAGTTTGATGTATTTGCCAAACTGTCGTTTGAAGGAGTCTTCATCGTCTGCCTCAAGACTGCGCATGTATTCAGCCACGTGTAGACCAAAGATGTGTGCTCTGTAAACATTATTTATTATGTAATTTCTAAAGCATTTTTCATTTTTAACACATTCTGCAGAATGTTTTCATTGTAACATGCTCACAGGTTGGTGACATTATCGTCTTGAGTGATTGTTTTTAAAACCGGTTTCAAAAAGTTTGAATTACACTTTTTATCACAACCAATAATCTTAACATTTTACTGTTGCTCCAATAAAGCTGTCCAAACAATAGATAAACCATAATTCAGAGGATGAATGGAGCTGTCATAAAAAAATTTGCTGTTGATATAAATGACAGACACTGACAATTCAAAAGTGCCTGTAATTGGTTTATTTGAAATAAATGCTTTGAGTTTATTCAAACAGGGGGACTCACCTGTGTACTTCAGCATTGAATTTCTTTGCTTCTGCATCATATCCTGGGAACCTCTTGATGGAGTGAGGAACATTTAGGCCACCATCAACTGCACCTTTCATGGCTCCAAACACGCGAGCACCAGTGGTGGTGCGTGCCAGACCCACATCAAGGTAACATCTGTGATGAATAGGGTACCGTTATGTAAAAACGCAGTTATAACAATAAATCTCATGTGTAACTGGAGCAATGAAATAAAATCAGAGAATTACGAAACAACATTCTTTTTTAGCATTGTACGTGCTTTCAGACCGCCCGTAATGACTTCATCACAAAAAACATTTTATTATAATTGTTTGCGCTTTAAAATGTGTTAACTTCAGTAAGAAAGCTATTCCTGTTTTACCAAATTTAAAATATACTATACAAATATAATATACAAATTGATTATTAAAATATTATAATGCCAAGTAATAAATCAATTACCTGAAAGCGCCTGGGCCATTGTCTACGGGTTCTACATTGTATTCATCACCAGTGACCTCAGTAGCGCCACTGTATAGGGAGTCAAGGCCGAGCCTCTGGAGCAGTCTTCTTGCGAGCAGCAACCCAGTACTGTAGGCAGCAGCATAGTTTGTCAAACCAACCTAAAAATAAACTAATCATATTATATTCATCATATTTAGAAAAAGTTTCTCATTCTAATCATTATTAGAATGGATCAGTATTGAACCTTATAACAACATGGTTGTATGAGTTTGTACGTCTCTTCAGACCGCCCGTTCAAAATCATCATTGAAATCCTGATTCACATAAGTAATAAAATTGATGTGCATTTGGTCATTGAACAGGACTGCTATGTATCTTGTTTTGAGTACAATAAAATATTACAACTAGAGGGTACAACTTTGCTTCAATTTATCTAATACAATTACTGTAAACAGGTGACTAACCTTGACGCCGTAGCGTGGCAGTTCGTGAGAGTAGGCGGCACACACAATGTGGTCACCCTCAATACGGGAGTAAGCCACCTGGCAAGTCACATCCTTGTTGGACAGACGGACGATCAGGCGGTACTTGGGTGTATTGTATTTGTTCTTGTCCTGTTAAAAACATGACTAAAATTAGAACTTAGGCAAACAAAACTAACCTACAATAAAAACTTAAAAACAATAACTTACTTGAACAACGAGGCGTTTACGGGCATAGTAGTCGGTCTTTCCCTCACGACGCCTCTTGAATTTAACTTGGTACCTCTTGAAGTACTGCTTGTTCTTCACAACTTTCACGAACGCCTAAAACATAGCTTTAATTCAATCAACTCAGCTTTACAAATAAACATTGGTGTTTGACTATTTTAGGTTATCAGAGACACTTTATAATCAATTGTGCTGCAGTCTAAAACAAAACCAATGTTGTAGTACACATAAAACATGGCAATACACATCAATCTTGCTTCTTCTGCGGCATCAGATGACGCGCATGTGTCGGTGGTTCATCATTTAGGTTAGGAAATAAAAAACACATTATCTAGCATATTTTAAGGTCTTTAAAATACGTCTCATTGAATAAAGACGAATATAAGAGTTAAACGATAGTGTTGATACATAATCAGCGACATGTATTCAATTATTGCTCCAACTAACAAGTAGTGTAAACTTAATTCTGACATGGCGCAGAGTTATCAATTCTTATTTTCACAATCACAACTCGAAATTACAATAACGTTTCATAATTCGCACAAGATTTAACCACACTAAGAACTATTGAAAATATTTTAGCACCATTGCTCACCATCTTTATTTGTTCCTAAATCTATTTAGGAATCGGGCGTCCGAGTAAGACACCACCGGAAAAAGAAACTTTTTTAAAAGATGACAACTGACGTTTCGTCAGATGTTGCCAGCTCTTGTCTCTCAAGAATAGACAAAAAACATAAGGCATACATGAGGCCCTTAGCATTTTCTATCGCATTAAAATGTAGATGATTTAATCAATCATATCATTTTATTCTAGCGCAAGAATGTCGCTAAATAAAAAGTTACAGCAGTTCAAACAATCAAATTATTACCAGTAATGCTTTTTGTATAATTCTATTTAACTTGTTAATTATGAAAATTTCGAATAGAGCAAGGATGAAAAAAATGCTTTCATTATCACCTTCGTGGCTTCGTATGAGGGCACTCCTCAACGTTTAATAGCACTAATTTTCATTGGTATATACACACAAAACAGATTCATCTTGCAGTAGTAATAATCAGCATCATACAAGTAGTTAACCGCCGGAGTGCCTTCGTAAGAAGGAGATCCACTGCTTCTAATTTTTTATGTTAAAGGTGGCGTCTAATAATGTAGAATGATATTAAATAGAAAAAACTGGAGAGGGGTAATACAATTAAGAATGAAGTCTAAACTGAATATTTTTGGAAAAAGTAGTTGCTACGAGGTATGGAAACGAGGCTGTTGCGGAAAATATATTTTTTAGAAGTTAGTTCAGTTTCTCTGGATATATTTACTGGATTGATGCAAAAGGACTGAATGGATTTGGATGTTTGACCTACAAATAGTTTTTAACCTGGATTTACATTAACACAGAGCACTTTTAATTCGTTCCCGTGGGATATTTTCCGACATTCACGCGGGTGGTGGTGCGGGCAAAAGCGAGTAATTGATATTTTTATACTGCTGTGCCTTTTTAATTTAACTAATAAAGTGTTGTGATTGATTCGTTGAACCCCCCCTACTTATTTTTCAAGATGAATCCAAACGGGTTACACAATTGTCACTTTTATTTTGGTATTTCATGCATTGCGGATTTTTTCAAATTACAACTATCCATGTTTTAAATTCCTAAAACAATATGCATTTTTCGTGGAAGCAAGTTTTTTCTTGGAAAATGATGACGACCTTTAATGTTTTTTTTATTTAGTCTGGTAAACCTAGAAAAATAATGTCAAATAATTCAATTCTTCGCTATGGCTTCCTCTTATTCATATCCTGAATTATTTTTGGCGGGTTTTATATTTACCTTGCCATTTTTATATGAAAAAAGTAATCTATTTCGGTATTATTTGAAATTTTTTCTCTACTACGCTTATGTGTTAACAACATGTACGGTGCTCTTGCCCGTAGTGTTAATTTATCCTCGCGACGTAACAAACCTAATGTAAGATATCGATTTATTTATTATTTCGTGTTCGCTAATACAAACTATTCACGAATATCGTGTATGCGTAGTATTTATGTAAATCGGTTTTTTTTCTACAGAGTTGCTTCCAGGTTTTGTCGCTATGCCTCTCAAATAATAGGTATAGAATGGGAATTGCGGGGTATGGAACATTGGAATACCGAGCAATGTTACATTGTTATATCTAATCATCAAAGCTCGTTAGATATATTAGGTAAAATCCATTTTAAAATTATTTCTACCACAAATTTAATTGCTACGTTTTTCTATAATGCTTTCTCTTTTACATACCAGGTATGTTTGAAATGTGGCCTCGCATGAAGCGTTGCACAGTCGTAGCAAAGAGACCTTTAATGTTCACTGGTGCTTTTGGATTTGGCGCCTGGCTGTCTGGTCTAGTATTTATTGACCGGTTAAGAACGGAGAAAGCTCGCCAACTCATGAAGGATGCAACTGCACGAGTCATTAAAGAAAAAGTATGTATCTCTCCATAATCATGATCTTGTTTTAATTAATCTATAAAAACTTAAAGTTCCCAACTTTTTTCTAGACAAAGCTTTGGATATTTCCTGAGGGGGCAAGATACAACAACGGCAGTATACAATCTTTCAAGAAAGGTGCATTTTATTTAGCTATTGATGCTCAGATACCAATAATGCCAGTTGTCTTTAGTCAATACTACTTCCTAGACAGCGAGACTAAGACATTTGAACCAGGTTTGTTAATCTAATCTTAAGCACATATAATCTCAAACACTTATTAAATAGTGGTAACTTAAATATTTCATTAAAATAATTACAGGAAAGGTGGTCATCACAACATTGCCTCCCATACCAACAAGTGGAATGACACGTAATGATGTTGAGAATTTATCGGAAATGGCCCGTCAACAAATGATTGATGTTTTCCATGAGAGTTCCAAAGATCTAGTTATGCAAAAGAAAATTGCTATTTAAACACTGTCCACCCACCTTACATCCCATTGATATAAAACTTTAAAAGTTATTCCTAGAATCTCATCCTAGATAATTAAGGGCTACTTATTTCCTTTTTTTTTTTTTAAACAATCATTACCTTTTTGTGACTGGGAATGTAACATTTTTTAGAATGTGAGGTATTTGTAATGTGTCAAAACATGTACACAAATATTAAAGTGTACATGTTGTGATATTTGAAGACAAGTGCCAATCATTCACTTTAGAAGTTAACTTTACTCCAAGAAGCCATTAGTTAAATAAACTGTAGGTATACATTCCTTTTGTAAACATTTTATCTAGTCATGTTTTTCCTTTATTGTTTAGTCAAATGTGTTATTGAATGTAGTTATAAGAGGATTATTTCCTATACTTTACTAGTCATATTTATAAGTTGTACTCACCATTTAGTTGACTGACATAATACCAAAATGTTTGATATTTTTTTTGCCCATTAGAATGTTCTAATCTAAAGTATTGTAAGGTATTGATATTGTAGGTAATGTAGTATGTCAACAATCAAAATTATAAATGGCTTTTTTAAAAATTCAATCAGCCAGTAAAACTTGGAAAAAAATAATAAGGCTTTGTCACAATACAAATACACAACAGGTCTTTGCTAGGACCGTGTGAAACAAAAGCCTCAATAACGCGAGCTAATTGCACCATCAGCAAAAAAAAAAGTGTTCTTGCATACACATTTCATGCAAGAATATCGAAGCGTTGCATCGCATTATGCGCCAAGAATTCACTTTGATTACTCGCATAATAAATGCCACAAGACAAATAACTTAGATTTTGCCTATACCTTTAGTTTGGGTGTGATATAATAATAAAACAAGTTTATAGAATCTTAGATAAATATTTATTTGGCTAAGCCAATGAATCTATAGGTATTGCAATGTAATTTATTGTTTGGGCTGTGTTTGATAGATAGGTTACCTATACAATAAGTGTTTTTTGTAAGGTGAGGTTGTGAGTTAGATTTTCACATAGTTTCACCTGAAAATGAAGCAATTTAGACAAAATGTATAAGTATAACACTAATTACTTTGTGTGACCATATCATAAACTTCATGTGACAAAATTGTATGGACATAACTGGCATAAATAAGTAGGTACTTTGAGATTTTAGTAGCAATAATATTAAGTGTTGTGACATTGGAAAATCGTTGAAAGCCAATTAGTGTCTGATAGGCTTTATCAGCGCGTGCGTTACCATGCGGAAAACTGAAAATAAAAGAATATCAGGCGAATGTGCCTGATATTCTTTTATTTCATCTCTCTCCAGAATGGACTGCAGCAATTGATGGTGCTTATTTTACCTACAGACTTCGAGCGTTATGGATCGAAGCCTAATGAGGACAAATTCATTGTTTGCTATAGCATGAATCACATTTTACCCGACTGTTGTTTTGATCCTTTATTGCTTACTTAAAATCTTTGCAAGTACCTACTACCATTTGGGTATTGTTTTACACTCAGTGCATAAAATATCCTATAATTAAGTCAGTTTCAGTACATACAATAATGTATACAAAAATCATTGATTTAAATAACACTAGCTTGTCACAGGTACTTATAAAATTTTGAGATACATTAATATTGTAATAAAATCGTATGCAATAAGATGAGATGTGATCCGATAGTACATTGCGAGAGAACAGCAAATAAATAATTGCACATAAAAAATAAACCGTTTTTAGCATTTCAATCATCATCACAAATGCGACATTTCATGTTAATTGTCTATGAATAATGTTATCAGTAAGTATTATTTTCCCTTACATCTATCCAATCGCCGAGGACTGGAGAAAGCATAACAATTATTGTTAAATCATCTACTTCGGTATATGTATAAAATCTAACGAGACTAAAACAAAGCGCAACTTCATATTTTCGACATGCATTACGAACTGAATCAATTTTATTATAGTATTAAAAATGTAAACCAAGGTTACAAATCAAGTGCATATAATTAAAACCAGAATAATGACCTGATAAAATAAATACAAATTACTTTGCTACAAACTATTTGACTGTAAGTTGTAGTTGCAGGTCTTACTAGATTTTCTATGTTCATTGATTTACAAGTAGGTACATCTTATTTATAAAATGTAGAAGAGCTTGAACACTACTCGCTTGTAGATTTCTTGTATAATAAATTAAAAACCCCATAAATATTGTAACTCTGCAATATTTTGGTTCTCTATTAATCATTCCAACCCTCACCCCAGCCTTCATTCTCATCGATATTTTCATCTGGAACAAATTCTAATTTGCTGCTTACGTTTTGCGTACCGCTATTTTGAGCAATATTTACAATGGTCGGCTTTTCTATTACAGGCGTCATATCAGCAAAAAAATCGAATTCTTCTGAATTCTTTTTAGACTCGTATTTTTGATTTTTTATGTCTAGTTCAGAAATATCTAAGATATTCTTTTTTGCTTCGATTGCAGCTTTTTGCAGTAACGTCGTTCTTGATTCGGAAACAACTTTCGTGTTTATGTTTGAAATAGAAGTACATTTTTCATCTACAGTCTGGATATGAACTAACTTTTCATGTGTACTATCTTCATCTAAAATTGGAGATGCACTTTTTGTTGTTAAATGGCGATTATTATCCCAGTCGCTCCAGTCATCTTCACTGTCTCCTTTTTTTGTATGTAATTCTGTTGCTATAATATCATCATCTATGGATTCTCCACCAACTGGAGAAGGTCTTTCATTTAACGTTAACGACTTATCAAAAGAAATTAACTCATTTCTATCGTCACTTTCGTATATCTCTCCAGAACATGGCAAATCACGCAAAGACTTACTTGGTAGATATACACGAGTTTCAGTTACTGGACTGGCTGCTAGCAATAAAGGCTTTGTTTTTGAATTTGGTCTGCCATCGGAGAAAAATTTCGATCTCTTTCCTCCTATGACAGTACCAGCTCCTAATATTGGTACCAATTCACTTAAACATATTAGAGTTGCTGCCACTAAACTATCATCTATATCCTTGATGCCCAACAGTAACTGCAACAAAAAAAAATGTTATTCAATTATGGGCTGCAGAAACATTCTTGCAGCCAGCTCATTCTTGTAGCTTGCTTGCAGCTTGAATGCTTCTTATTTTTTTTAAAATAGTAGTTCTCTAGAGATTCATTTATAATGCTTGGTACATTCAGTTACAGCAATTAACTGACCCACCTTTGAATAAATGGTTGAGACTTTAGAATACGAATCAATATAATTTTACTGATTCGTATTCTAAAAAATCTCAACCATTGGTGCAAAGGTGGGTCAGCTAATTGCTGTAACTAACTGTACTATTGGATTAGATTTTCGTTTCTTAATAAATTTATAAAATAACCTCTGGAAGGATGTGTTGAGAGAGCTCTTCATGTGAAAATACATGAACAAACTTGGAAAAGTGTCTTAAAAGTAGCATCCTGATTTGACTGTCTCTCACTCCAAATAACTGCATTAGTCTGGGTTTAATATGTTCTTTGAACACACCAAGACTGAAAAATCCTGGTACTTCTCCATTAGGTATGCGGTCTGGAATTTAAAGCAGATATAATTATATACATTTTAAGTTTTAGTAATCCTTAAATGGTTTCTCTTAGCAGGATCATTACCATTTTTTGGTTTGAGAATGAAAGGAATGACATCTCTTCTTGCTGTTTGGTCTAACATTGTAAGCCTGGATAGCAAAAGACCTCCTAGTTGCTTTGCCACAGTTTCTTCATCATAACATTTCAGATTGTCCAAAATATTAGAAAAAAACTGACTCTTTTCCTCTTCTGAATTTAAAGGAAGGAAATTAAGAAATTTATAGATTGAAATAAATTCATGATTGAAAAAATTGTGCTGCAATATGTCCGATAGGTTGGGCCTTTTGGTAGGATTTTGATGCTGCATGTAATCTCTACAATATTTCTTGAATTCTTTCAAATGAGGTACTTCATCTGAAAATAAAGCAATTAATTTCACATAAATAGCAAATGGCAAGAACAAATTAAATATGTTATAAAAATATGAATTTAGTACTATACCATCTTTACAGTCCTTGAAAACATCATCAACCAATACAGCAAATGCATATTGATCCACTTTAGTAGTAATCTCATAAGAATCTTCATTTGGATCAACTGCTTTATCATACCTAAAATATAACAAAAATGTTAAATATTGTTTATATATAATTGAATAAACGAAACTTCCTCAAATGTTTATAATTCTTGGTAAGTAAATTAATTCTTCTCGGTAAGTATATAAACTATACTTTTACTAATAGCCCATATTAGTATAGGGGCTGATTTTTCCAACACCAGATAATTTTATTTGAGGAATAATTTTGAATTTTTGACAGTTATTTCATACAAAAGCTCAGACTTAAATATCTGTCTTTTGAAAAATCAGCTCTAAGAGATTAAAAATGTAATATTATACATACTATATTTTAAATTCTACCTGTGAATCCTGGCATGTTTCAAATAAGCTGCTGTCAGCTCAGCAAACGGGCACAGGTATTGCAGTCCTCCCAGCTTCCATTGTCCATCTCCAGTCACATATATTGCTGACACACTCACATTATTATGGGACATACCAGCCTACAAACAGAATGATTAAATTTTTAAAATAAATTAGAAGTCAGTTATGGTGTTAAATAAAATATGCACATTAATTGAAACTTAATTGATGAAAATATTACTTATTCAACTTTTACTGGTAGGATACCCATATAGTTTCATTCTAAATTTAAATGAATACAAACCTGTTCGTGAATAAACACTAAAGCTCTTAAGATATTGTTGAGTCCTATGCATATCTGGAGCGGTGTTAAGGACTGTAGAATATGCGACAATGGCTGCACAAATTCAGTAGCTAAATGCAGAGTGGAACGCTGTTGCCAAGCAGAAATATATCGAACTATGCACGGATGACGGTACTTCAGAAGATTCTACAAAGTAATTAAAAACATTATCGACTGTAACCACAAACATAAATCAAGTTTCATTATACAATGTGAAAACATACATTCGAAAACTTTTCCAGTGGTGTCGAAATTGACCAAAGCGGACCAACCGCAGCTTCTCCCTTAAAAACTGAAACTGAGCCATCACCTTTTAGGCTGAAATACCTGCAACTGTCTTTTATTGTGGCCTGATAGTGGCACCAAAAATCGGTTATCTCTATTGCTTTTTCTTCAATTTCTAGGCCACTTAACTGTGAACTGTCGTTACCCATCATTTAGGATTTTAGCTATAAACATATGTATATATCATTGGAAAAATTTAAATATATATAAATATATTACAAATCAGAACTTCGTAATTAATACAGCGAAACTAGAAACAACAAAATCTATGAAAAATGTTCAACGTGACATTTCGAAACTGACAGCAGTGAAGTGACAGATTACGTCTGCGCAGAACTGCAGCATACCACAGATAGGGCTGTAAGGTCATATTAGTAGTCAGCGACTTGCAACGACTGCAAGATTTTAAAATTTTCTCGTTCACATAGATTTTTATAGCGGATTTATCGCTAATACTACTAAATTTCGTTTTTTAACCCCAGATAGGCCAGATACTAATCTGACATTTAAGTATTTTGTGTTTGCATTTTTTAGTATAGAAATTCGACATTACACCTGTCAAATTAATATCTGGGTCAAAATATGTTTGTATGTACAGACGCCAGCACATCAAGCTACTACAATCTGTCAAATTTCTTTAATAGATTTCAACGGATTACTCCTATGGGATAACTCATCACATATACAAAGAGCTTTCATAGCGCAAAAAAAATGCTTGCGAGCAATAACTGGGGCGCCTCCAGACGAGAGCTGTAGACCAATTTTTAAAAAGTTAAAGGTTCTAACTTTATCTTCTATTTACATCTTAGAAATAGCCATATTTGTCAGGAAAAACTCTCACTTCATCTCCACAGTAGCCGAAAACAATAGATTTACAAAAAGGGACCCCACCAAGTTAAAAAAACCAATTTTGTAATAGTACTCTCCACTACAAAAACAGCTACCTACCTTATGTCCATTAAAATATATAACCATATTCCAAAACAAATAAGAGAGCTACCATTTAATTTTTACAAAAAAAGTCTAAAAAATTGGCTTCTCCAAAATAATTTTTACACATTAAAAGAATTTTTTGATTAGGATTAATAAGTACCTAAATATTTTTTATTTTTTTTATAATAAAGTAGATTTATTCAGTTGTACAATAGAAATGTTGTTATTGTTGTGTTTTTATTTTATTTTATGTTGTATATTAGAATACAAATGTCCATAGTATAAGTGTTTTGTATTCTTTACTAGAGTATAAGTAGTGTATAAGTTTTATACCTACGTGTACAGACGCCAGCAGGTCAAGCTACCCGAAACTGTCAAATTTTGCCAATCAACCTTGAACCTTTATGATTTAGCGATAAAGTTGAAAATCTACTAAAGAAATTTGACAGATTGTAGTAACTTGATGTGCTGGCGTCCGTGCAATAGGTTCACATTGTAAATATTCGTATGCCGCTAGTAGCGGCGGATGTGTCGAACTTATCCATATGTACAGACGCCAGCAGGTCAAGCTACCCGAAACTGTCAAATTTTCCCGAACAACCTTAAACCTAAATGCTTCATCGATAAAGATTGTAGTAGCTTGATGTGCTGGCGTCCTGTACCAACCATCTTTTTACCTACCATATCCGACGAATAAATGTCTTTGTCTTTGTCTTCAACTTTATTGCTATAGCAATACGGTTCAAGGTTGATTGACAGTTTCGGGTAGCTTGACCTACTGGCGTCTGTACACATGTCTTAGGGCTGATTTTTCAATCGACTGATAATTTTTATTCGTGGAATAAAATTGACGTCTGACAGATTTTGTATGGAGGAAAATTTTAAATTATTCCTCTGGTAAAATTATCTGGCGTTGGAAAAATCAGCCCTGAGAGCATTTAACGTAAATGCTCTAAGAGACATATTATGTGGATGTGAGACTTTGACATTGCCAGCGAGTGGCCGTCGATAAAAGTTGCGGCGTGTGTACTGTCACGAGCATAATATATTATTATTTACAGACAGTTTGGCAATAATATTGGATTTCATGATTCATCCATATAATAATCCTTCTCAAGAAGACAGCAAACATATTATGCGATCATCTATGGAAGGCGCAATTAGCGGCACAAATGTGTGACGTCGAAGAAACACCAAAACTATAAAATATAGCATTCGGCATCGACTTCATAGAGACATTTCACATCTCAGAATGCATAAATACGGCTACTTCGAGTTTTCTTCTATATCGCAATCAGTGCCGCTCATATTGCAAAGATATGTGGTATCCTACATACTAGAAGCATACTTCCAGTTAGGGCTTTCAATACCGGTATTACGGGATCCCGTAATACCGTAATCACGGATATATTTGGTCTTTTTTCAATACCGGTACTGACGAGCCAATACCGTGATTACGGTATTACAATCATTTTATAATTTTAATTATTTTATAATTTTAATTGCTACAAAAATATGTCATTGAAACTCATAAAAAGGAAATGACATTAATACTAGATTGCAAGACAAGATGGAGCAGTATGACTGATATGATTGGACGCTTTTTGAAACTAAAGGATTGTGTTTTAAAAAATTTAATCGATCTAAAATTAAACTCCGATTTCGAATTAGACGAATTCGATTTGACAATATTAAAAAATATTTACAACAGCCTTTCTGTAGTCAAAGTAACTGTATTAGAAATTTGTAAACGGGATGCCAATTTACTAAAAGCGGATATTGCGCTAAAATTTATGTTGACAAAGTTAGATGGTCAAGCTAATGACTTAAGCCAAAATCTTGCAAAAACACTTCGAAGACGCATAAAGGAGCGACGACTTTTAATATCTGGAGTATTACAATATTTGCATGACCGTGAAAGTTTTGATTACGTTTATAAATTCTAGTCCTATAATCAATCAATACCAAATTGTTATGATATTAAAAGAGAATAAAGACTGATTTGGAAACAAAAATACGTATTTAAATGGTTTTATTAATGCCCTAATTAAAGTTCTTATGAACCTTAGAAGAATCCCTTAGAAGGGATGACAGTCAAGCGCTAGTTTAATTTTTTTTTTAAAAAGCTTGAAAAACTTGAGTTCAATACCGTGATCACGTGATCACGGTATTGAAATTTCTAATACCGGTACTGATACCGGTATTGAAAAAAATCCGGTATTTGAAAGCCCAACTTCCAGTACACAGGACAGACATGCCAGTTCAACTAGAAATATGTTTTAGTATCTAACAGTGACAAACCCCCATTATATTATATATTCTTTGCTTCGATTATATCCCCTTGATTTATGTTCAGGGTCCTGACAGGTCAGGCAATCTTTGAAACTAATGACTACGTACACTTTTTTTTTTTGTTTTTTCCGGATGTGAAATCATCAAATGACCCCTCCCGCTCTGGGTGGAGCGGAAGGGAGTGCCAGACTCTTACTGACTAAAACCCACCCATGTTCCTTCCTTCGCCCTTTATGTTCCGGGGTAGCGGTAACCCTTTCGGACAATCCCGCTGCCCATGACTACGTACTTCAAAGAGAAAATACTGAATGGTGTGGAGGCTAGAATTTTCCCGATTAATTTCTGTGCCATGGACCGAGAATTGTATTTGTCTAATCTGTGGACCCATGGATGTTATTTGTCAGTGAGATAGTCAGTGTCACACTGTCACTCACTTGTCCACATTTGCCTTGCCAGTAGACAGGCAGGGCTGTCAATGTCAAATGTTTTCTAATTTTTAGATACTATTCGTACAAAAATGGCATCGAGTTTACTAAAAAAAGCTATCTTCTCAAATCCTGCCACTGTGCGGAAGACGTTTGGGATCATTTGCAATGCTACACGAAACCGTAAGAATAATAAATACCCAAGCTGAGCTTGTTTATGATAATTATTTATTCAGTGTTGCGACTGTTACGTCATTTCATTTTAGATTGGAACTATCAATACATGCCCGGTCCGTATCCTAAGACCCTAGAGGCGCGGGAGGCTGCGGCAAAAAAATATGGCATGACCATTGAGGAGTATCAGCCCTATCCCGAGCATATGGGTTATGGTGATTACCCAAAACTACCTGATATTGGAGAGGATTCTAGGGATCCACACTACCCTTATGATAATCCAGAATTGAAGAGAAACTTCAATGAACCTGTAAGTTTTAAAATGCACTTTAATTATTTGAAGCTTCTGTTACTAATGAATAGTCCTATAAATTATATTTATTCATTTTCAGATAAATGCAAGGATGGAAATATTTGGTGGTGACCGTTATGACCCTTCTGCGAAGAGAAGGTTCTCATTGATTCACCAGTGGTCGTGGTTTTTGGGTGTAGTTGGAGGATCTCTTGCATTGTACTTCTTCCTGGAAGATTATAAAATAGGAAGACCTGTTACAGCCAAGCAATACCCATCAAGTGGACCTCACTATTCATTCAGTGCTTAGTAAAACATGAAACTCTTGTTCTGGTCTATTCAAATTAGAATTATTATTTAAAAAATTAGTTTCAATAAAACAAAATATGAGTTTAAACTTTTTTGTTTTTTATTCTTAAACTTAACACAATCATCAAGTAAGTATCGACTTGATGATTGTAAGATTGCCTATTGATTTTAGGGTTTATTTATAAACAATGATTAAAGTGACATTTAAACATCACAAATATATGGTTAAACAGTAGCTAATCACTATTTAAGCAACATTTATGAATAAAGGGGAATATGTATGTATAAATTCACTATCTACAATTTTTTTCCACAGGTCAAAGCAAACTATTTCACATGTTTAGCCATGGCTAAACACATTTTTTTTTTTCACTATTTTTATTTGCATGCATTGGTGCAGCCTTTCCCCGAAAGGGGAACCAATTCAAATACTGATATTTAGCATAATTAGGAAAAACACAAATTTTATCAGCCTAGGGTATTTTAGGAACCGTCACATGTCATAACATGCATGCAAACAAAAATAGTGAAAAGAAGACCAAAATCGAAACAAAACATTGCTCACATAGGTACTTTATAATCCTGGAATTAAATGTACGATTTTCCATGAATTATCCTTACAATTTCTCTTCTCAATCATCAGTATCATAAAATGCTTAAAACTAGAGGTTCCTTGCCTTATAGGTTCTCCATCCCTGACTTATTAATATTGATCTGTACAAAGCAGGGGACTATTCAACTGTAGCATGTCATTTTGTTGTTTCTACCTACCATAGCAAAAAGGATTTTACAAAATCAGTAAAAAGAATTGAATTTCCCTTGCTGGTCCTGGCCCAGAAATATTTGTTGCCCAACAGTTTTAAGTGTTCAGCCCAACAGTTCTGTGAAGTTTATAAGCTCCACTTATAAACTTCACAGAATATGCAAAAATATGCAGTTTGTTTTCAGTAAAATACTGCAGGAAATTGAATGGTAGTGACAGATTATGGTAAGGCCTCAGAAGGTTAATTTTATTAATATACATTAATTACAATTTATGATTTCACTTATAAATACTAGTAAAATATTCATCTTCCAAGTCATAGAGATCCGCTGCTATGTCGTCACGGAGAGACATTAGTTTCTGGTCACATTCTAGTTGCTTTGTGCGGAATAGTTTAGAGTTTTGTGTTATAGCCTCATTGACTGATGGGAAATCATTCAGTATTAAATATTGTTTAATGTCTGAAACCAGCTTCATCAAGGATTCACCAGCTCTCACTGAAACATAAACAAACGGTGTTAGTTTTTTTTGTTAACTTAATATTGTGTCCCATTGCTGGGCAAAGGTTCCCCTTAGAGACCTGTCTTGTGCGATCTTTGGTCATGTTAATAAATTATAATTATTGGCAATTTCAGTTTTAAAATGATATAAATGAGAAAGTTTTTTGTGCAAACTGCTGGTGTGGTGTTTGCAACTTGTTCTATAATGAAGTCAGACCCAAAAAATATACTACTACTTACTTGTCCATTTACAAGTAAGGACCATACTTCATAAGTTCATGTATGATGAATTAATTGTGTTCTTTTGAGGAATAAAGTTAGCCATATGCAATAAGATGTGGTTTTCTTGAATTAAATACGGTATCTTACAAGATTAGCTTGTAGAGTTTATCACATTACCAAATACTTTCATGCTTGTTAAATAATAAGTATGTTGAAAACTTACCAATGTTGGCAGCCCGGACTTGCATTTCAAATGTATCTTGTTCAATCTGTGTCATTCTATTCAGTTGGGTTTCATTTTCCAGTTTAGCAAGTTTTATGATTTCTACAAATAAAAATAAAATGTGAATAATGTGTAGGCACAGACATATACTCCAATGCTGGTTTCTTATTTTAGCATATTAAACATAAGCAGAAGACATGGAACTGTAACATTACTGGCAACATGTGGATATACTATAGGTACACTTCTGTCGAACCCTTAGGGGAATGCAGGCGTGATGTTAATCAGAAGACAAGGGCTTTTATTTTTATCTACTTTTGAGCACGGGACTGCAATTTAGTAAGTAAATTAATGTTATTAATAGAAGGAAGGAAGATGTTGCATGGTGCTATCCTCTTTCAAAATCCCAAATAGCCCAAGTTGGGAGAACCGTGTCTAGTCCAGACAGAAGTGTTGGTTTTGTGTTCCTCTATGTAAATATATATTTCTCTCCAAAATAACACAAATTATACACTTCATCCCACCTATTTTAACTTTTGTTTTCCATCCGAATGAAGTGCTCAAATCATTGGAGAACTGTGTTGTTACGGTTGTTACTTACCTTCAAAGTTTTCTAACATACTCTTGACATCTTCTTTTAATCGGGTTGTATATGATTTTAGCAATGCTTCTTTATTTTGGGGCAAATTTCTTTGCATTTTGATTTATTTTGCAGCTTCTTTTCAGGCACAGAACTTCAGACAAGGCATCAAATTACAATTTCGACAACAATTTCTTTGACAGATTTTTGTGCAATTTTGACATTTGTCATTTACGACAATCGATACCGATCGACAGTATTTTTTTTAGGTTGACAACATTAGAGAAAATTTGTTTTTAATTTATGTTTCAGTTCTGAGTAAAAGTCTTTTAATATACAATAGAGTTATCTTAGAATGGTATGAATATGATAGTTGATCGTACTGTGCGGAAACATTCATAGAAAAACATGATAAAAACTCGGTTTTCCGTTAATGTATCGATCCGTGATTGCATTATCACTGTTCTGTATGAAAGTTGCAGCATCTTGTCCCGTAGGGGACAAGATGCTGCAATATTTACCTGCTTATGTGGAAACCACTAAATCTTGTACTAAAGTTGCCACACAGACAACTTATAAAACAAAAACAGATATCTTAAGTTTTCTTTAGTTTCTTAACCACCGCAACGCTGCTTGGTAATAACAACAAAGGAGTTCCATATACAATAATTGTTTTTTCACTTCAGTAGCTCAAACATGTAGGTTTTGCTGCGTGAAATCAGTGAGCAAAATGCGATTTTGCTCACTGAGTGAGACAAAGTAACTTTTTAATTTTTTTTTCAGAAAGCCGCAAATATATATTATTCAGCCTTGGGTTAATCATACAATTCGAAACATTCACACTCTATCTCTTTCCCTCCATTAGAAAGAGAGAGAGACAGAGACCAGCCCTTTCGAAGTTCGGATTTTGAATTCGACCTCAAAGACAAACACGTTCGGAATTTCGTACTAACTAAAGAAATTTTGCAAAAAGAAAATTATGTCTTTTAATGTAATTTATTGAATTTTTAACTTATTGTTGTATTTAAACGAAAATAAGTATTTACTGCAAATAAAACTGATATTTAACTTGTAAATATTTATTTATAGTTTCAATAAATGTTAGGTACGTAATATATTTTGAATAATAAAATATCATGGGTGCTATTTCCGAACACGCCTTAATTTAAATAAAAGAGCGGGAATAAAATTTGTAGAATTGCAGTAATTTTACTTTTAACTATTAAAATGTTCCATTTTATAGAATTGGTATCTAGCTACAATGTTAATTATTTTGATTCACAATAAATAGTTATTTCAATCTATTCCTGTTTATTATTTTATCTCCTAAAGTGTTCTCGCTGCTGAAGTGAAAAGTTATGTGTGTTACACGAGAGCAAAGTTTTTTTGCATCTCGTGCCTTTGAATCCCTCGCCACACTCAGGATTCAACTTTAGAATCACTCGCTACGCTCGTGATTCAATCTTTGAATCCTTCGCTTGCTCAGGATTCAAAATCAGCACTCGCAGCAAAAAACTACTTTGCTCTCTTGTTGCACAAATAACTATTTTAAGCCTTCCGTAGTTTTTAACACTGACTTCCAACACTTTTTTTGTTTTGGGATTATAGGCAAATATAATTTTTCCTCGCTATAATACTGGTTACATTACAGCGATTTCAAAATCTCACGTCCACACATACATTTTTAATCGCTAACGACAAATCTGCTATCAAAATCTGTGTGGACGTGAGATGTTGAAATCGCTGGCGCATAGACTACTATTTTAAACTAGAGCGCTGGCGACTAAAGTTGTCCAAAAATTAAAGGCCTTAATTAACATAGTATGGCTGCATGTTTACTTAGCATAATCACGCCAAGTTCATTTTCCGGGTAAACCCTGAAAATAAGTTCGACAAGGGATGTGGAATAAATATAAAAATAACATATTTTAAGTATGCGACAAGTATTTTATTTGATAAAAGTGTCTTTTAAAGCCATTATAACGGAAGAGTTATTTTGAAAGATGAACTATTTACTTTGTTTCGAAAATCTAGCATATTCTTTTAGACGAAGAGCGTTAATATTGATGAATCCAGTACTATCTTCAGGCGAGAAACCTCCGGCAATATCCATCGAAACCAGATCTTTGTTATACAAGCTCGCCGAGCTCTTTCTCGCTAATATGGTAACTGTAATGTAGAAAACCATGGTTTATTAGGCAATATGTTGAAATAATGAATTAAACAAGAGTGTAGATGATTAGAACTTGCCATTTCCTTTATATATTTGGACTGTAACAATTCCATTTACAGTTTCTTGGGACAACTCTAAGCATTTTCGCGTGTAGGCGGCTTCAGGTGAAAACCAAAATCCATTGTAAACAAAATCAGCCATTTTCTCCTGAAGATATTTCTTAACTCTGTAGAAATATAACAAATGCATTAGTTTATCCAAATTTTTATTTTGCATTAAAATAATATTTGTGTGTTCATTCAGGTATATTATGCTGCGTTACCTCAAAACTTCTTTGTCGAGAGCGTAGGCCTCTAGATCTACATGGGCCACGTGAAGAACCGTCCCCGCAGGCGTCTCGTATAGTCCCCGGGACTGTAAGAATAGTACACAATTTTAAGTTTGCCGATAGCTCTTTTTGTAAAATACATTTTTATAGTCAATCAAGAAAAAGCGGTAACCTTCAATCCTAGGAATCGATTTTCCACAATGTCGATGCGTCCAACTCCGTGCTGGCCACCTAGCTTGTTCAGGGTTTCCACTATAGCTAGTGGATCGGTCAGCACAAGAGATTTCTCGTGCCCGCTAGGGATCCGAACGGAGACGGGTAATCCTGTCGAATTATTTTTATACATACTAACACATTAGAATAACATGCCTCTTGGAATGAGAAGTAGTGAATGTTAACTCACCCTTTTCAAAATTGATATCAATTGCACTTGGATAGTCTTCAGCTTGTTTTAAATCCCGAGTAATTTTGAAAATGCCATTTGGAGGAATTGTCCCAGGATCCTCTAGTACGCCGGATTCGTAACTGGCAAGGAAAGCAATTTTATAACGACATTTTAAACTGGTTGTTTTAATCAGGTATACAAAGCGTAAAAATAAATGTTTTTTTACCTGATATGCATAATATTTTCGTCAGTTGACCAGGGTTCTTTGGGAGTTGCTGACACAGGGATGTTTTCTTGTTTTGCAAATTCGATAAGATCACTGCGACCTTGGAACCTTTTGAAGAATTCCGGGAGCCGCCAGGGCGCTATCACCTGGATAAGACGATTCGTTAGACAAGATCTTACCGTATACCTATTTAAATTAGGTACCATCTAGTTGATGTAGGTATCATTACCTTTCCTTCGGGCCATAATGAATAAACACTAAGTTCGAATCTGACTTGGTCGTTGCCCTTGCCTGTGGCGCCATGAGAAATGTACTTGGCACCTAGTTTTTTAGCAGCATTCACAAGTCCAACTGAGATGCAGGGTCGTGCAAGAGAAGTTCCCAAGTAATATCGACTTTCGTAAACCAGACCCATTTGCACTGCAGGCAGCATATAGTTGGATACGAACTCTTTACGCAGGTCTTCTACTATCACCTAAAAAAAATATTGTTTAATTAATTTTCATAACTTATAGAGAGCAGTGATGGCCCAGTGGTAACGGCCCCGATCTACGAGTTGTAGGTCGTGGGTTCGAACCCATGCAGGCGCTTTACTTTGTGTAAATTATTTCATCACCACTTCTCTCAAAACGGTGAAGGAAAATATCGTGAGGAAACCGGCAAGTCCTAGAACCAAAAACTCGAAGACATGTGTGATGTGACATCTACCAACCCGCACTGGGCCCGCGTGGTGGATTACAGCCAGCGTTGCAAAAGAAAAAAACGTAATTATTCGTCGAACGGAATTATTCAATCGTCGAGAGAATGCCTTCCTTACACCTATCATTGCGACAATTCTAGTAGCTAATAAAGATCAAATTCGCAAAACACTTATTCGTTTGTATGAAACTGACAGGTGTCAAGATAGCATTCTCTCGACGGCCGCACTGTAGATTAGTTATTTTTTACTACTTAATATTTTATTTGAGTTTCAAATTAAGTTTACAATGATGACAGATAGTCGTAGAAAATGTATTTTAAAGAAAATTTGTTACTTTACTATTCAAATAACAATAACTGTCTGGTTTACCCTGTAAGGCAGTCTTCAGAGGAATATAATATTATATATAAATAAATAATACAAAAGGGAAAGAGGGTGATTACTGAGATGACGAGTTTCACCGACCCCAAATAAATTGGCATAAGGGTAGGAGAATGATGATAAATAAGTAATACGGATAACTGCACACACACTGAAACTTTCGGATAACTGATTTATTTTTGTATACCCGAAAAGCGGGACTGCTGCCCCGCGCGGGACATTTAATTTTAGGCTAAAAATCGGGACGTCCCGCCAAAATCGGGGCGTCTGGCAACGCTGATTACAGCCCACTCCCTCTCGAAGAGAGGGGGCCCGTGTCCGGTGTCCCAGCAGTGGGAACATTAAAGTCCGATTATGTTATTTATTTATCCATTTAGTTCAGGCATCAAGGCTCATATAAACACATACAATACAATATAAATATAAAAAGTAAAATACCGAAAAATATACCAATATTTGAAATGTAGAAATAGGTATAGGTACTCACATCTTTGGCTCCTACATCCATAGCCTTCGCCTTAGCTTTTTTGAAATCTTCATTTTGACCAACATCGGCCATATAGCACACCACATCATAGTTTTTTTGGATTAACCTGGGAATCAAAAATATAAAATATATTTTAACAAAAAAAAGTGCGCTAAATGTTGAATATCTCGCAAACGGATACCTAAATCAAAAATTCATCTTATCAACCTCTCAACGTTTTTAAAAGACCTATCAACGATACCTCACAATATAGGTAAGACGCGAGAAAAAAAAAATATCCGCACTTTACGTGTAGCGGAGGTACCTACCCCAAAAAAAATATTTTTCGTGATTTTATTTTAGCACTTTGTCGACGTGGTGAATACACATATGTACGGACGCCAGCACATCAAGTTACTACAATCTGTCAAATTTCTTTACGATTTTCAACTTATCGTTAAAGCATTAAGGTTCAAGGTTGATTGGGAAAATTTGACAGTTTGGGGTAGCTTGACCTGCTGGCGTCTGTACCGTGTAATACCATGCAAAGTTTTATCATTCTAGCACTAACCGTTTGGAAGATAAGCTGAGGACGGACGGACGGACGGACATGACGAAACTATAAGGGTTCCGAGACATGAAATACGGAACCCTAAAAACAGTAGAATATGACGTCGTTGGTACTACAGCCCTTTAGCTTCGTGATTGTTACAAGACGCAAGAGATGACAGTGGCGTTCTTAACTTCCTGCCTAAGCCTCAAGATCCAAAACCGAGGGTATAGGACATACTTTACCATTTTAGGATGCAGCTGGTATCCAGACCACCAGAGTAGGCAAGAATAACAAGATCTTTCGCCATGACGCTTACTGAGTGATTGCTAGCAGACAGTTGTCGATAAACTGAAAGCGACGATGAACTGTCGCGAATGGGCTGATAACCCTGAGGTTAACACAATAGTGAAGTGTCTCATTGTGATATTCGAATACATTTTAACTTCTCAAGTTCAAAGTTTCGGTTTCGCAGAATGCCGATCTGTATGTTGTAGGTACAGTGTCTGCTGTATGCCTGTAGGGCTTTTCGGCAGTGGCGTAGCTAGTCCTTTATGTATCAAAACTTATTGGCCAAAATTTGGAGCACACTGACTTGGATAGGGTGGTAGATTTTCTGTGTGATTTTACTAAATGAATGAAACGGCTTGAGAATCGGACCGCGCTCATTGATACGGCTGATACCTACTGCGGTAGCTACGCCCCTGGTTTTAACATAAATCACGCCACAGTTTCGGTTCAAAAAATATTGGAATTCAGGGAGAGCACAGCGGTATCCTCTTTGGTCGCTACATTCAACACCCCACGATCGCATACACGCCAGCACGGTGCACCGCTAGCAAAAAAAGCTATTATCGATATAACGGAATATTCTAGGTATCGGTATATCAGAGATTCATAGGGGAAGGTAGGTACAGACGCCAGCAGGTCAAGCTACCCCAAACTGTCAAATTTTCTCAATCAACTTTGAGCCTTAAAGCTTTAGCGATAAAGTTGAAAATCTATTAAAGAAATTTGACAGATTGTAGTAGCTTGATGTGCTGGCGTCTGTACCTAGTTATTTCAAGCAAGAACTTATGTCAAAGCAAGTCCCAGACAAGCTGTTTGTGACCGCATCAGGCACATCACTCAACACAACTAGTGATAACCTGCGGATAATGCTCCCAAGACGAAGGTCACGTGATTATTTGTTTTTCCAATTATATGATAACACAAAATACACACACACATGATGTATATTTATCTACTAACTATTATTTGTTAGGTATATCAATTTTATATTTTAATTTTGGTTTTAATTCAATGGACTTTGAAATAAATAAATGAATTATTATATTCATTTTAATGAAGTGGTAGTTTTTGGGGTTCCGTACCAAATTCGTACCAAATGTGTTGCGATTGCGACTTCCCCAGTCGCGACGAAACTTCCCAAACGCTGCCTAGCCCAGCTGAATTCTTCTGTAAGCCTCCTTCTCAAAGTTGTTCTTACCAAACTGCAGAGTTAACCAGAGGTTTATCTATACTTATAATAAATCTGTAGAAGTGAAAATTCTGAACATTGAAAATATCAAAAAAATAAATGGCAGAGGGTGTTACTAGACCGACACCGAACCAAAAATGTGATTAAAATTTTTTTTGTCTGTCTGTCTGTCTGTTTGTTCAGGCATCACGCAAAAACTACCGGTTCGATTACGATGAAACTTGGTATAGTTATACTTTAATATCCTGGGCACCACACTGGGTACTTTTTATCCCGGAAAAGTATATACAATAAAAAACAAACTTAATTTTGCGGTTCGATCCCTAGACCCGATTACAGTACCAACCGCAAATAATAAGTTTGTCGTAGGTTACGTCACCCGCAGTGGAGTTCACTAAGGGGCGCTGCACACGGCTAAGATACTATAATATTTTATCTTAAGATACAATATATATAATCTTAATTTTTCAGATACTTTCCGAGATCTGGCTGATGGTGTGTGCGGAATGAGGGACCACACTTTAAGGGCTGTAGTTTTTAATATATTTATTTACAAATTCCCAGATTTGTTCTACAATTGTTTTAAAGTCTACTACTAAATTCTACGATTTTCATTTCCAAAATACCAGTTTGGTCCCTCAGTTCACACGCACATAAAAATTCGGCCACTTTTTGGTCGAAACTGACTGAACTAGTAATAACCAAAAAAATTACTGTTGAGTACTTGACTCGACGTGTGATGAACCGTAGTTCTTTAGAAAGATTCAAATCAAATAAAATACGTTATTATTGATGATTAAATAATTTAATGAAATTGTTAACAATTAAATACTGATATTTAAATTTATGATTAGACTGGCTATAATACGAATATTCCCTACTTAATTGCACAATCCGTCATTAACACACAATTTATGCAAATTGATAAATTTAACATTTTTAAGGCTATAAGTGGCCAGATGCAGACGGGGACTTGTATTGCTTGAACAGTGAACTACATCGATAGACATTATTTTATGAAATGGAATTATAATCCCTTATCTATACCATAACTACATGTTATCTTATGAATGGATCGTAAATCATCAATACGTTAAACGTACCTAACATAGTTCAGAAAAAGTTTAAGAGGTAAACACTAAATCAGAATTTCAAGAGTAACATGTAAGACTGTCTAACAACTACATATCGAGATAGTTTGGAATGTATCAATGTAAACACATCTGTCAATATATATAAATATGATTAAACACACAGAATAATATCATAGATAAAATATATAAGATGACAAGTAAATCTCTAGCGTGTCGAGAACTACCTCAAGTTCGTCGACCATGCGACATCGCCAGTAGTGTATGTAACGGGCACAATCGAAGGTGCAAGTTATAAGAACAATTGAATCCTGACAACGAATTATATCTATGGTTAATATTCGGTTAAGATTCTAGCATTTGGCATTAAATTAACTGCACAACGGTTTTCGGAAGCAAATTTTAAATCTAGTACACACACATGATAAGAGACATTGTACCTTACTATAATTTTGCAGACAATTTCGTTTTTAAACTATGCCTATACTTCCCTCAAATCGTTACCTCAATAAAAATTTTAAATGTACCATAATTTAACGATAGCATGTCGTCTGAATCAGTCTATATTAATAGTACGCAAACCCATGCTATGTAATGTTTAACATTCCTATCAACAAAAAAATAATACAATTGAAACTCTTAAAAACTAATAATTCTGATTTTGATTTAAATATTTTTTTGAAATAAAAGTCAACAATATAAACATTTTGATCATTCTGCTAAACAACAAAACGTAACAGAAAGATAAAACATAATTACAAAGCGCATTTGCACTTATTTTGATCTTAATACTTATTTAAAATACTAAGTTATTATAGTTCACACAATTTGTATTCCAAAATATCCATTCTGACATAGTCAGATGGAGGTACATACTTCAAACTAGTAAGTAAAAGCGGTAAATAAAATCAATGTGGCCCTTATAATAAATTAAGTTTAGCCATTAGTAATTGCATAATTACAATATGCTTATATATCACAATAAATGGTCGAAGTACGGCAACGCTATGCTAATGTTAATGTAGTAAATACAAACAATTCATGGGCACACACATAAAGGGCCTAAGCATTTGCTAATTTTTACTTCGACAACTAAAAACAAGTTTAGGCGACATTAACTTTGTAAATTTCATATGTATGTCGATAGCCGATTCCTGAGATGTTGGTGTTTAGGCGGTTAGAGAGCTCAGGTCGGATAGGAAGTTGTCTGGAGTCAGTATGTGTGAGGAACCGATGATCACCTCCCAGTTCTTAAGCGCGGCTGTCACCTCGTATGCGCAGCGGATTTCAGAGAAACAGACGCCTGAAATGGATGGAATGTAAAATATACTGTAAGCCACATCAGCATAGATTCCGGTTTGAACTCAGTAAGGTGTGGCGAAGGACGATACTAATAAATCGCGATGGAGAGAAGACATTATAACAAAATTAAAAATATTTACCTCCAACAAGGAAAACGATCAGACGCGGTACGTTCTTAATAGTCTGTTGTGCCTTATCCTTATGCCAGTGTCCGTAGCGCACACTGAAATACAAAACAAATTAAATATATATCGCTAACAAGCTATGAATGCAGTTCATAAACGTGTTGAAAAACGGCATTTACCTAGTTGGTGCCTGATATCCAGAGGTCTGGGCGCGTCCAGCCAAGAATGGGAAGTGACGTTGGTCAAGTTTGTCTTCGATTGCGTCTTCCATGATATCCTAAAAAAAAAACAACTATTAGGTAAACCTGCGGCGATTTTGTGGTTAAATTAGGTATAGTGAGTGCAACTTACTTTGATCACGGGTGTCCATCGTGACATTTGGTATGTTTGCTCCGTGATCCTTTCCTTCCTTGGTACTTGATACTGTTTCTTGCGGTTCCCCTGTAGAATGAACGTTACACCGTAACATTAATTGCAAATATTTAATAATGAAAAACTTAACTTATCTTCATAATTGAAGCGACTATATAACACTAAAATATACAAGTCATAAAAAACAAGGGTTAGAAAAATATAAACTCAATAAAATATTGGGGGTTAGACATTGATAATTATACAAAAAACCCAAGATACACATTCGATTAGCGACCCTTGAAACGTCCACCGAGAGAGCAAAAGTCAAAATTGAGCGCTCATTTCTAATTTCGATTGTGCTCAAATACAGCTTTGTAACAGTTGCTTTAAGGTACAATTCCGAAGGCGACTGCAAACCGTAATCCGTAGCGGCAAAAGCCGCAACCGCAATTACAGACTGCAGCTATATTACTGGTTTCTATGTATTTCAATTTACTCTATGAAAACGTTTCCGTAGATGGCGACATTGCCGCTGGCGGGCGCCTTCGGAACTGTACTTTTAAAGTTTTAATTTGAGTTTATCAAATCAAAGTTTGCCTTATGTTTTCGTTTATCGAAGACACTTATTAGTAACATAATTTGGAGGAATATTGTACCTTGGGTATATGGGATTAAGTGAATAATCGATCACAAGACTGTCAGTGTAACAAAACAAAATAGTTAACAAAATATCATGCTACATGCAAAAAATACATAAATATATCTATATATAATAAGTATACATCAACAACGACATTGAGTCCCAGGTTGGCGAGGTTGAGTAGCGTCTGCTTGTCGGAGGGCTCGAGCTGCGCGTGCGTCACCAGCTTGTTCAGGTTCTCCTCCGAGATGCCGTTCTTGGACATGATGTACAGCGCGATGATCCGCATCTTGTTGAAGTTTATCACTGCCTACAGGTGTTTGAAAAGGTGATCAGTCGAAATACAAGTATAAGTAAAAGGGGTGTTATTTTTAACCGACTTAAAATAAAGGAGTTTCTCAAAACGACTATGGGTCTTTTTTGATGAATATTTTCCTTTCACATACCGAAAAAAACATATCTTCCGGCCAGTAATCCTTGAAGACCTTTTTTTTGAGAAATATTATAAGGAAAGTTTTAATCACTTGCTGTGCATACCTGGTCAAGAAGCACGGGTACAATACTCCTCATGTGGTCTTTGATCTTCTCGCCCTCGGCATCGGTGCCCATAGCCAGGTCCTGTTGTGACAAAATCATAATAAAAAGTCTTTTAAGAAAACAAAATTATGGCATGTATGGGGCGTAAAACTAGATATAATATTTATTTCAAAGTGAATACATTTAAAAAAAAAAATATATAAATTACATTAGACACACTTTAAGAAGACTTACAAGTTAAGTTTTAAAGCTTTCTCTCTCCTACGACTTTACTGTGCCTGACAGGGTACCATACCATGAGATGATGGACAATTTGTCCGATAGAAATCCCAGCAGTCTATTTGTCCTTCATGTGCGGTAAGGCATAGATTTTCATACGTTCTATCGTCGCGGATAAATAGCCTATCGTTTGCTTAGGACCTATTGATCTCATTAAATTTTAAGTTGCCACCTAAGTGCACACAGTGGAATGCAATAAATGATTGGAGTATTGAAAGTTACTGTGAACATTTATTAAGAAAGACTACTGCATGTGGCTCATATAGTAATAAAAATATTTGTAAGGAAGAACTCACCTGTTCAACCTTGCACAGTTTGTCGACGTAACCCTGGTAAGACTTCATGCAGTCTTCAGCCAGACGGAGATGTGTGGCGTACTTGGACAACTCCTTCTGATACTGAGGCATCTTCTTGATCATCTGGGAGAGGTCCCGCATGGATTGCTTGTCACCTGATAACAATAATTAATATTAAATTAATTAATTATTTTTTACTAGCTGCGCCCCGCGGTTTCACCCGCATAAGTTTCGATCCCGTCGGAATATTGGGATAAAAAGTATCCTATATGTTCATTCTGGTTATAAACCATCTGTGTGCCAAATCCGTTCAGTAGTTTTTGCGTGAAAGAGTAACAAACATCCATTCATCCATACAAACTTTCACGTTTATAATATTAGTAGGATATAATATTTTTAAATTAAACATTGGCATGTTAGGACTGCGGATTTGTCTCGCCAAGTTCGCCAACTACTGCAAAGTTGACTACCGTGCCATTTTGCTCTTTAGTATGTTAAAATGGAGCTGAAATAGTGTAGGATTGATTTAGTCACCTCCGCCCATTCGTTTTGACTCAGTGAACTTCTTCAGGTTCTTGGTGACCGACGTGGATACGACAGCAATGTGCTGATGTCGCAGCTCTACCCACAACTCGTCATTCTCGTCCAATAGTACTTCCTTCATGTTGCCCGAGGAGTCGTATCTAAAAAAAAAAAACAAATAGCTTATAAAAGAAGTCTTCACATACGCAATACATATACGCGCATTGACGTGGAGTTGCGGACACCAGCCCGTATTACCTATTAAGTCTTCACAAGTTTTGGACTATAACAGAATATAGATTTGGCCTTTATCCATCATAATTATGCAAACGATATTTCTTTGTGTATAGCTAGCTGTAATGTATCCATAGAAATGTAAAAAACAGGAGAAGTGGCAAGGGGGCGTGTCTGTGTCGTCGCGGCATGTTCAAAATGACCATGTCTATGCAAATGGCCGTTTCCGCGAACTAGTGCGCTACCTAAGTATGTCGCTAAGTGACTAGACAAGCAATGTAAAAATCACAAAACGATACTTTATGCGGTGCATCGCATGGTACGGCCGCTTCTTGCGGCCAGCTAGTGACGTGGCTGTGCACATCCACTAACGTAGTCTATCGACAACAATGTCGATAAGTATATATGTAGTTAATTTTACAATTTGTCAACCGTTTTAAACCGGTTGGAAGACCTAAAAAGATGACGTGGAAATCCGGTTGGAAGACCCTTGAGAAGATGTAAATTATTATTATCATTTATTTGTCAGATCAGTACTATCCAAAATAATGTTATTTTTTATTTACAATTTTTTTATTGGTTATGTAATATAATATTTTCTGGACATATCGTTTTTTATTTATTTTATTTTCAGAACCCCACATTTTTTCTAGTAGAATAATAAATGGGAGAATCGATAACTTTCCGATTTAGTTAATCATTAGCGTATATGTAAAATAAATGGCTTTTGCACAGCACAACGATAGCGACAGATGTTTTTGGAGTAAGTTGTACGGTGCATGGTAAATGCAAGTTGTGTTTGATGAGTTAAGGTTTATAATTGATTGTGTAGTATGTTCTGATTCAAGTGTGTGCGCGACTTGTTATCTATTGCTTTTATTGAACTACATGTGTAGTAGTGGCGCGGTAGTGGGATCGTCTTAGCGACATGGAGTTCTGATACATTTTCAACTACATCTTTACAATAAACTAAACCAACTGTGGGCTTGGCTAAAATTATTAAGTATGATAAGCTAAAGAAACTCACTTATAGACGTCATTCTCAATAGGCAAGAGATCGTATGCCATGGCTTGAAGGGTTAGTTCGTGCAGCAGCGGCGATACGCAGTCGAAGCCGCGGTCTATTACCAACAGCTGAGAGCGAGCCTTCTCGGGACCCTCGCCCATAGTCGGCTCGTCAGCCTGTAAAACAAAAACATAAAATTATTGTAGTTATTTTCCAGCATGGTTTACTGGATGCAGGTCACTCATTGCCATATAAATGTTATGTCAATATCATATACGTCACATGATGCGCGTTCGTCCTACAACAACCAATTATCAGATTTTGGTGCGTCGCGCGTACGTCGGTGGTGACACTTTCGACTTTGAGCTGGCCTAGCATAGTACAGGGTGCAGCATTGGCAAATGCTACATTATAATTTTATCACGAACAACCTTCTTTTATAACAAATTCAACCTTATTTTTAACCAGGAAGGGTTTTTCCTCATATTGGTTTTGAATTTTGAATCAAAAAGTGACATGTCTTTTCTCTCACCGAGATTTTTGATTTGAAGGATTTTTTGGACACAGGACGGAAGTCTAATATATAATTTTTTCCTGCTTTCACAATCAAACAATTTACACAAAACAAACTAACGGTAATCTATAAAGGATTGAACGACCGAGTTCTGTGCGGTCATCCACTGAATCCAAGGGCAGTGTTCCCGAAAATAAACGTATTGTACGGACGCCAGCACATCAAGGTACTACAATCTGTCAAATTTCTTTAATAGATTTTCAACTTTATCGCTAACGCATTAAGGTTCAAGGTTGATTGGGATAATTTGACAGTTTCGGGTAGCTTGACCTGCTGGCGTCTGTACATCACTAAAAAGTGGTCTCGAGGCGAGTCAGCTTTCATGAAGACTCGATTTGTCCGAAGACTGTAGGGCGGTCTAGAATTCGCCCTACCCGCCACCCTAGTACCAGACGGCTACAAGTTTCCTGTTGGGAATCGAACCCAACGTAACACCTTGCGCGCGACCTACACCTTTAAGGGGATTCTGATTCCGGCCATCGAGGTGCCTTCCGATTGTCAGTGTAGCCGTAGAGCCTAGGACCGGATTTTCATATATTATGTAGCTTAGTTTTCAATAGAGCCTATTACTTGATGTACAGACGCCAGCAGGTCAAGCTACCCGAAACTGTCAAATTTTCCCAATCAACCTTGAATCTTAATGCTTTAACGATAAAGTTGAAAATCTATTAAAGAAATTTGACAGATTGTAGTAACTCGATGTGCTGGCGTCCGTACTACCAATTAACCGTATATTATCATTGTTACAATTTTGATCAAGCGGTAATTTAAATTATTATCTTGCTTCCTAATAACGAATTGACTTGGTGCCAATTACCCATTAGGACATCCTCGTATTTATCTAGTTACGTAAGTTTAGGAACGTTTGCAAACGTATCTTAATCGACGCGTAACAACAATACATAAAATTTATTATAGGGCTCGAACAACAAAGACGTCAAGTCGGCGTCACGACGTTATCCTTTTTAATAATATTCGTTCTGTGACTTTTGCAAAGTTTTTACTAATATCTTGTTTTATTTACAAAAAATAAAACGTGTACCAGCGAAGATTTGCTTTTATTTTGCTACAAGGGGTTCAATAAAATAAAAGGTCAGCTTATATTGGTTTTGTTTCCACTGACGTGCAGCCTACTATATGGGTAATCCAGTAGTTAGTATTATACTTTTTGTGATTGCTATAGCACTGATTTTGAAGGACTGAGTTTATAATAATAATTCCATTTACCTTGTAGGCATCCAGTTTCTGTTGGATCAGTTGGGCAAGCTCCACATTGCGTTCCCAGTCACTACAAAACAATATTTTTAATGTAATGTCATGATCAATGAGCTCACGAATCTTTATTTAAGCAATCCAAAAACAAGTAAGTTTTGTAATAACACCTACCTGCGGTAACGCACAGAAGGGTACTCTCCAAGCGTAGCACAGAGCGTGGCGATCTGTTCAGCGATGCGCTCCATGTTAGCGTTACGAGTCTGCGCCAGCGCGGGATTGTACATGCACTGGAACGTCTCGGGCGAGTCCAGGGAGAATACCTGTCAACATAAAGCAAAATATTTATTGTGATTTATTAAGTAAACAAGCCTAAACAAGTGATGATAGATAGGTGTATCTGGATGGACCTAGGGAAACCCCCGCAGGTCCATGGAAATTATGTAAGGTATTCTTACTGACCTGGCTTTCATAAGGCAAGAAAGCAATGTTAATTTCCTTCAAAGTTTTAATTTTCCTTGCTGCTGATGACTTGCAGAGTTCATTGAACAGTTCCTCAGGGCATACTAATTAGTGGCAGCGTGTAACAAGTGTTAGATGTTAGTTTCAAGGTTGAACTCAACATTAATTGTAGAACCAGACTAAAGTAGAATCCAAAAATGAGCCATGCTTTGATTAGTTCTGTTAGCTTTTAATTTTTTGTGCTTGTAATGTTTAAGTCTACTTAAGTCCCATGAGTTCACCCTGCTGAACAAACAATATAATTTGACAAACCTGTTGTTCATATGGAATAAAAGCAATGTTGATTTCCTTTAATGTTTTGATATATTTAGCTACAGGACTACGTGATAATTCATCAAATCGAGCATCAGGACAAGCTGTAAAAATAGAAATTAAATTGCAAATAAAAATTAAAGCATAAATGAATGACATAAAGCAGAAAAAACCTATTTGAAAAATTAATTTTCTATGCATGTTTTTTTTTTCTTTATGAGGCATACCGATTCTATTAGAAAATCTTGTATTCAATATTATTATGTCATTAAAATACCTATTAAGAAGAATATAAAGTAAAACTACCTTCAGTGAAGAAGACATGGGCAGCCCGGTACATGATGCGATTCCCCACAGAGAAGTCATTGATGAGGGCATGTACAGACTTCTCAGACGGTGTGATCAGGTAGATACCATCCATGGTGCACAGCGGTTCCCTCTTCTTGTGAATATCCTCCACCACTGGAATATTTAAAATTATATTTTTCAAATCAGAACAGTTTAAGTATGCAAAAACATGTTTTAGTATGTTGTATTTTAAGGCATCTATAACAAATACTGAAACCTGCTATTTTTCTCTATGAGGAAAAACCTAAACAGATTCTATGTTATTGCTGGGTCAAAGAAGTTATTTGATAAAGTAAAGGATAATTTTAAAATAAAGAAAACATCTTACAAGTAATGCCCTCGGCAGAGATGTCATGCATCTTGCAGCAGGCAGACACCATGCGCATGGACAGCTGATCCACCACTAAGACGCGCCATTCTATTTTATCTTTTCCTTTTGACCGATACCGGATCACCTCGTTCATAATCTCTGTGAAAAGTACAAATGTACCCTGTATTTCAATTTTAAAATACTGATTTAGATGTTACATAATGACAATAGGTCAGATTTAGCAGCAAAAAGACCTTAGCCTCCTGCTGAATTTTCTTTTTTATCGAATACCATTATTTTTTTAAATATAACCCCTATTCCTTCCACTCCACCCAGAGCGGGAGGGGTCATTTGATGAATTCCCACCAGAAAAAAAAAAAAAGCCCCTATTGTCTCACAACCGGCCTCCCTACTCTCCTTCCACCTCTTTTTGTCTAGAGCTGCCAAGGAAAACTCAGATAACATGCCTTGATCAACATGGTGGAATGATGAAATTGATGATGTCACTCTATCCTAATTTGTTTTATTTTAGTCATCATCCGCGGGTCTTCTAGTTATTAAAAAAAAAAACAAAATATTATGCTAGGCCCTTCTTATCACAGGGGTGTTTAGGTTTGCTCAAAATACAGCTGGTGTGCATTTTTTAAGAAAAATTGTTAAAACGACAACTTTTCTGCCACAATGACTCATTAAAATAATTGCATCAGAATAGAACAAGAGGTGACTGAAAACAATACATTCAGGATTCGCACGATCCGCAGCCACTTCGTGACGTATGAAGCACCCCACCCCCCAGCACAAGTGACACAAGAAAATCAATAATAGGTGTTAAGCTTTTCTGCCTCTTCACGTAACTTTTTTACACATAATGCAATCATTTAACAAATCTTATAATGCATCTAGGCGTCGTAGCGATAATAAACACACATTTTCTTTTACCTTTGGCTAATTCTAGCAAAGTTACTGGAAACCATCGTATATATACCGCTCTATATAACTTTATAATATGGTGGTATACAGGCTAAAAGTAGGTTGATAAGTTCAGCCTTAGCCAATTTCAGATAAAATATCAAAATAATTCAACAAAAATACATTTAAAAACTATTAGTCATCGATAAGTTGATAGAATGTAATGATAATAAATATTATAAAATGAGCAAAAAAAAATATACTTAAATACTTTTTATACAATTGTCTTCCAAAATTAATGCCAATGAAGTGTTATAAGCGATGAAATCCTGTTAAAAACATATTTTTTTTAACTCACTTTGCCCGACTTGTGCTTTGAGAGCCATCTTGAACCGTAGACTAAAGAGCAATGTGGGAACTGTCAAACTCAAACAAGAAGGCAGGAAGTCGAAGAATCGCGCGCCCTGTTACACGAACAAAATTATTTTATTCGTCTTTCCTTTATATCTTATTTTATTTATTTTTATTTACTTATTAATAACCAACTTAAATAAACAGTTTGCGCCACTTGAATATTTTCATGTAATTAGGGCTTACCACCAGCTGTATTAGCAGGACAGAAGTTGAACTGCACTGCTTTTTTGTTCTATGACTAAGTATGTACGGACGCCAGCACATCAAGTTACTACAATCTGTCAAATTTCTTTAATAGATTTTCAACTTTATCGCTAAAGCATTAAGGTTCAAGGTTGATTGGGATAATTTGACAGTTTCGGGTAGCTTGACCTGCTGGCGACTGTACAGACGCCAGCACATCAAGCTACTACAATCTGTCAAATCTCTTTAATAGGTTTTCAACTTTATCGCTAAAGCATTAAGGTTCAAGGTTGATTGGGATAATTTGACAGTTTCGGGTAGCTTGACCTGCTGGCGTCCGTACAAAAAAGCAGTGCAGTTTAACTTCTGCCCTGCTATAAGAGCTGGTGGTAAGCCCCATGGCTATTTTTAATGTATTGTAAGTAAACAATAAATAATAATTTATATAAAATGTTTGTAATACTCCGTGTAGTAAAAACTGAACGGGACTTCTATGGGATTTTTGTATGAATTATTGATATATATTTTTTTTTTATACGAACGTTGCCCCACACTAGGAATTACTCCTGTATCGTGGGTGCGTTTACAAACATTTAAACTCACATACACAAACAGCCAGACCTGGAACAACTACCTGTAGGCAATACAAATATTTGTTACGTGCGGGAATCGAACTTGCGACACGCAGCGCAGCAGTCGATCACTCAGCCACTGCGCCAACCGTGTCGTCAATTGGACAGGACAACATATGCTGGGTCAGCTAGTTTCGTATATTTAACGGCATTATTGCTAAATAGCCAAAGGCAATCTGTAAACATTAGACTTATATAAGCCCATGGAATTAGTATGTACTATATTTCTGGGCCATTGCAGGGCACCATGCATGTCCTAGATGCCATGGCCTTTGAAGTTATTTGTCTATGGCGCAAAATGTCAAACATTGTTTCAAATTGTTTACATACGCAAAATCTTTATGTAAATGGTCAAGTATTTTATTACAGCGCAAGTCGAACATAACTAGTTTAATAATGTAGAGTTGGCAATATAACCCCAATAATTTGATATCTAGAGAATTTAATAAGAATATAATAAATACATACTCGCTTTAGATGCGCGCGCATTTTGATAACATGAATGATAAGGAGGCGGGTCAATAAATAAGTGAAAGAGATAGATCATATTGTTGTTTCGTTCTCTCAACAGGAACGGAAAACAGAATGGAAACGTCAATTCAGTTTTTTCTGTGTCTGTGTCGGATGTGGCTGTGTTGATGGTTAGCGATTTAGTGTAATTATCACGTGCGCGTGAATTTTCAAAATCCATAACTTATTTAGGGTACATAATCGGTTAAACAGTCAAGGTAAATATCATAGAATTTTTAATAAAAAATATTTCATTTTTTATTTGCAAATCTTGATAACGCATTATTTTTGAAAATGGTACAATTCTGAAAATTGTTGGGGAAATAAAATGTTATCTACCCTCAATCTTAAGAATGGAATAATTACGTAATAATCTCGAGTTATGAGTGAGGTGTCTCAAAGTTGCATGAAAGATTATTATTTAATTTTTATTTAGCTGGGGATAAATAAATAAACATAAATTAGTTATATAAGTCTTGTAAACTGGTAACAGAAAGTGTATACTTACCTAAAAATATAAATGAGGTATTTAGTACCTACCTATCTATTCTAAACTTTATATTTGCTTTCATATTAGCAAAATAATTTTTTGTTTAATTTGTGACGAGGATGCCTAAAAGTTTGCATGGTTGTAATGCAAACTTTTAGGCATTTTACGTCGCTATGGGTGTTCTATTCTTAGTAGAAATTAGAATATAGGAAAGTAACAGAAAAATATTTTGGACTAAAGTCTCAGTCACTCCAGAATAATATGCAAGATTTTTCAAGACAACTAAAAATAAAAACCGCAACACGCAGTGAACAAAATAGATTCCGAATGTGCATTGCTGAAATGCTGAAGATAGAGATTTGAATTTTTATCTTGTTGTACCGCTGCAGCGCTGCTATTTCCAATGATTAACATAGTCCTCTTTTTATTGGCAGCTGGTGAAAGTGTTGTGTAGTCGAGGAGTCCAGTGCTTGAAGCGCTTGATCGGACAAGCTGTTCTGTGTACAGTGAAATGTAAAGCGATGTATGTATCGTCCGCGGGACTTTTACAAGTGTTTGTTGTTGAGAAGTGATTGTGACCAAGATGCGGAGTGGTGATCAGCTGGTGGTGATCTCGTACCCTTGCCGCGCTGAGGGCTGGCTCGACCGATGTGGTAAGTACTACTAGGTACTTCAATGTACTCTGTACAAAGTTTTCGTTTCGTTATGCTTGCTATTTTTACCGTGAAATTATTCGCCAGTTATTTGGGGCGCTTTACGTAAGTGCTCAATCAGTGACATGTATCATGTATGCACGTGAGTAAGGTCGCGTGCTTTGCCAACTACACCTGTCGTATTTTGATGACAATAAACAAAATCTTTTACACCTACATTTCAGGTCAGTGGGTCATCTTTTCATAATCAGTCTAGAAACCAATGATATCTACTTACTACTGATCTTTTTAAATGAAATTATGAAAGAAATTCATAGGTATGCTTCGGCCCAAAAACACAAAAACAAAACTATTCTGAAAAGCTTCTTAATTCAAAGTTGTCGTAATCCATTGTCCCGATTTCGATATCACTATGCAAAAAAATGAAATACCTAGTCAGTACCTAGGTACCCGAATTTATCAATGAAAACGTTTCACAGATGACTAATAGACGGGAACTATTGCGTGAATTGATTTTGATTTGTGGCCGAGATGTTGTGATTGTGTTTAATTGTCGTATTGCACAACAGTGGGTGTTGGGCGTTCCACAGCCATGTCGATTGTCCCCGTCATCCGGCAATTATGTATATTGACTTGACGCGAACCTACAAGTAATTGTTTAAGTCCTAAATTGAACCACGTGCACACTGCTTAGTCATTCTGATCTTCAGAAGAGATTGAGTAAGCGCTGAAATTGTCTTAATTGATATGAGTGTGACTGGACGCTCAGATGCTGTTTATACTATGTACATATCTTTCCTCGTCATTCGTAACAACAATAGTTATGTTCGTAACGAAAAGAAAATAAACATCCAACTAGAAAGGTTCTTTGCTATGCTAAGTGTAAAACAAAGCTTTTTGCTGCGTCCAGTTCCAGTCACTCTCGCGTCAATCAAAGTAACTTTAGATGCTAGTATACACTGATAGTTTGGTTACCTACCTTTCTTTTTTAAAACAGGCTTTGTTTTGAAGCAGTCCCTGCCTAGTTTGTATTCCAAAGCAGTGATTGGAAAGCAGATAAAATTCTAATATTAGCCTGAAGATGTTTGCACGTATCCATCAATAATTTAGTTCCGCAATTAGCACCCTAGATGGGTGCTAATTGCGTTCTAAAGGTCAACGTCTCCTCTACGCAGCTGACAAGTTAGTATTTACTACTCTCTGTGCGTACTATAACAATATAATCGCTAAAGTAATTAATACAATGACGGACCTTATCGTCAAGAGAGTAGCAGTTCGTTCGCGTATGGCCCACTTACAGTGAAAACTATACGCTCTCTGCGGTTTCTATCGAGTTTCGGTCCATCAGGCTGGGACCAATTGACTCACTTTCTAGTCTCAATTAAGGGTCTGTGGTATCCGTGAGAATGATTAGCGCGAAGTGTCCGGGAAAAAAATGGGATAAGTAGCTTGAAGCTTAGAAGTAAACACAGTAGAGTAGATGGATAAGTGGTTGAACTAGGAATCTTTTTCAAATAACCTCGCTAGGGATAGATATGCTACTCTAGTCTAGATTAATAAAGTTCGTTCTAGTCGCGCCGTAACTTTCAACGATGCGTGTTTTGCTCTTATGGAAGCTCCCATTAATATCGCTGCACACAATGTGTTACAGCATTTATATTTTTATATAGGAGTTTCTTGCCCGTTCTTCTCCATAGGTACTTACTACGCTTTGGAATGGGCAACTAGCTTCATCTTTTTGGCTGACCGACCCTTGACAATTCAAAAGTACCTGTAATTGGTTTAGTTGAAATAAATAGTTTGAGTTTGAGTTTATAAATATTGATAAATACCATACATAATCATTTTTCATAACTGGCGAAATGTCGTTGTACTAAAGGTTCATCTCTGCCTAACCCTTCCGGGAATACAGGCGTGATGTTATGTTATACGTAATCGATCATTGACACTTGGGGTACTGGTTTTATTCATTAGACCGAAGATATTTCACCTGAAATCCAGTTAATTCGAACAAATAATGCATTACACGGACCAGTGGGCATCTAGTGATAGGCAGGCATGTATGTGTAGCCAAGTGGATCATTATTGCATATTTTCTTACATCATTACAATACTGAATACTAAATTATTTACATTATTCAGTGGTGTGCTGATAAAATATTCAATTCATCATTATTTTTACCCATATGTACACACTACCTTTATGTACAAATAGCTACAAATATGTAAAAAAAAAAAGTTTCTAGTGGAGTCTATGTTACATTCTTTAATTCGGAAACAACTTGGCCAAGTACCTTAAGAATTTTGCCTCTAAAAAGTTCCTAAATACAAAAAGTTTTCAAAATATAATGTATCTACTTATTTGGTACTATTGCACATTTGTTAGTTATTGCTGTAAAGACAAACCCTGAAGATCCTGCTAACCTAACTTTAAATTGGAAATTCAAAAGCCATTTCCGAACTTCCTTGTTCTAATGCAATTATGCAATCCCGAGTACTAGATGCATCTACATATGTAGTTGGTATCGCAAATACATTTCTGGACGAGCGTTTATCAGCCTTCAATTTATTATCTATAGTAAAAACAAAACAAACCATAGAGACCTGCAGTAGGAAGAGTTTGTAGTGTTGTTAAATTAGTCATATAAACTCTAAACCAACATTTTCCCTTTGTTCTGCCGTAATTGGCTTTCAATCTGACCAACTGTTACGCATGTTTCATGCATATAGTTACAGGTTAACAACTATAAATATTTTATTTGCTATAAAAATGTTGAGAAATACAGAATGAGAGTCGCTACGGGTAAAACCAAGAACTTTGTATTTATACAACTAGCGACCTGCCCCTGCTTCGCGCGGTTTTTACGACTTGACAAAACAAATATGTGTAAATTTAATATTCATTTATTATACACAAACCTTCCGGATTAAATTCTATACATCATGGTGAAAACCACATCAAAATCCGTTGCGTAGTGGAGAAGAACAACAAGAACAACAGACAGACACGAAAAGCGTCTTTAATTTATAATATGTTATATGCTTTTGCCAGCGCCTACTCAATGTTTTGTTTACTGAATTTGTAGAAACTCGTTGGTTTTGAAACTAGAAATCCTTTCAAGAACAATTATTCACTTAAAAGCTTTTCTATTTAGCTTGCCCCGCAAAGTCAAATCGATATCCGATATGCATCGATTTGTAAGTTACGTATGGAAATAGATATTTCAAGGCTTCAATACAATGCGTAAATACTAGGTAGCTTAGGGATACAGAAAATATGACAAACACATTTTCCAACAAACAAATAATATTATGAAGAAGTTTATACTTTTAAGAAGGTAAGTAAGAAGAAAGTAAGAAAAATTGGTCGTATAAACGCGTAGCCTTCGTCAATATATAATTACCGTGAAAATCAGTGTCCGAGATATCAATGCTCGGCATTTTAATTTACTCTAAGCACCAGTTTAATATTTTTACCTTTTGTGCAATGACGTAGTTATTCGCTACGAGCGAAGTGCTACGCGGCTACGCGCATGTTCTCAGGTGCCTCCCCCCATTATACATATTGTGGTCCTTCCTGCCGCAATGCCAGTCTTAGATTAAAAACCACAAGTTTCGTTGTAACTTGGTCCTCTGATTTTATTACTCACATTTAATTTAACATTGTACTCATGTAGGTAGTATATTATTCGAAATGACATGTGCTTTTCGCTGAAATCTCTTAAAAACAAAACACTTTGGTTTTGTTAACATGGATTTTTTTACATTTGTATTTCAGTATGAATAACGTTGCTGGTAATCTCAAACTAAGATTTTTGTACAGTTAGTATATTATATACCTAACTTGCCCGCGTCTTTGTCCGCGTAAAATAGCGGCGCCCACCTGGTCAATTTTTCAAATCCGACTGGCCGGTATTTCCAGAGATTAGCACGTTCAAACAAACTCTTCAGCTTTATTATTAGTATAGATATCACATTAATCACTTGAACGTCTCTGGACGCGGATGCGGATGCGAGGACCATTCACCTTGATTATCGTTCTAATATATCTGAATTAGTTCTGCTCAGATTTTTCGATTATTTACAATATTTACATCACATAGCGTCAAATCTAATCTTCACCACTTGAAGGAGAAGAATAAATAACACTCAGAAATTAGGTCCTTGTTTGTCAACGTAACAATTTTACGGTGACATAATAATAAAGTAGCTCTGTGCCTTAATCAAATTAATGCCTATTACCGAGCTATTCAGTCACGCCGTATATTATGTTAAAATATGAACTTCGTGGACGAGTGATGTCATACTGTGCCCTTCTCAGCTTGTTTGTTTGTGACTACCCACCATGTTTAGAAAAATACCTATAGATACGTACTAGAACCGGGAAACAGAATACAAAAAAACAATAGTTAATTAAAATACATGTTGCTAACTCGGCTTAGCTGATCACTCTATCGGAATCTCAGCTAAATTGATTCTCCTTAACGTCACTGATGAAGTTACTACTTGGGACGATGCCAGTGAGGTCTCAACTGAACTGAACAAATACGGTTCTTGTATGTGTACTAAGACCGAAAATTGAATCCCAAAAACAATACATAATTAAAATATTTCTTCTTTATCTATTTAAAAACTGAAGACACGTCATAGACATGTCATTGTTTGACGAAACGATTATTTCAACGACCTTACTGAAAAGTAAAAAATTGACTTCACAGCGTTACTTAGGCTACAGCGACTTCTTTGTTGCAATTTTAAACTACATTTGCAACATTCCTAATTATATTACAGTGTGTAAGAAGTTAATTGCTTGGACTTCTTACAACGTAACTTTTAGGAACTTACGTAAATACTAACTTAATTAACCTGCCGAAATCAATTACCTAATTACAGCTAACACGCAGTCATACCTACCGTGATTTTAAATTAAACCTCTTTATGGTATTTGTTTATTTGTAGAATAAGTACAAAGGGCTAAACGATCTATTGTTTTGAGGTTTAGCGTCTCCGTCTAATAAACGGTGAAATGCACCATAAACCGCTCAGATTTATAAAATTATAATTAATAAAAAATGTACAGTCACCAAAGGAGATAAGTAACCAGGGTCGTCGGATATAGTTGAAGCTTTGTAAGAAACCGATGGATATTTTCGAATAAAATTTAATTTAATTAATAGAAAACAAACAGTTCAATTACAGCGGGATTGTCCGAAAGGGTTACCGCTACCCCGGAACATAAAGGGCAAAGGAAGGAACATGGGTGGGTTTTAGTCAGTAAGAGTCTGCCACTCCCTTCCGCTCCACCCAGAGCGGGAGGGGTCATTTGATGATTTCCCATCCGGAAAAAAAACAGTTCAATTAGAACTGTTTCTTATTAAACTTCAACTATATCCGACGACTCTGGTTACTTATCTCCTTTGGTGACTGTACCTAGGTATCCTTTTTATCTAGTAATCTTTCAAAATTATACCAAATTCTAAAAAGGAAACGTCTGACTAAACTCAGTTACTAATGTAATAACGGTTCCGTAAAACAATTAGCGGTCATTAGCTTTAAAGCGTGAGAAAAAGTCGCAAGTTTATCTGATAAATGTCTAATGTAAAGCTGTATTTATCTCAGATTACATCTCTACCTAATGTCTGGATTTCGACCTGACCGGATAAGTACGTCGCATATGATTATAAGCTGGTCATGATCCAGTGACTATCAGATCATTACTTCTTCTTTTATTTTATTATGTATTTGAATTAAATTATTTTTATTTCTTTTAATATTATTGTTATCTACCAATTTTTTATTTTTTGATTATTTAGAAGGTAATTGCTATTATTATTATTGTTATGCATGGATCACAAAAAAAATTGAATAACTGTAATTGTAAATATCCTTTTTGGCTTTTAAATAAGTAAAACCATTAATGGTGCATGTTGTGTTAGCCTTTAAGTAATTGTTGCGCTTATCAATGTATTACGAAATGATCTGTTAAATGTATTGTGTAAACAATTGTTGGCTAACCTAAATAAATAAATAAAATAAATAAATAAATTACGAATATCGACGATTACAATCAGTGCCATTTGGAGTTAATGTCATATTCATGCAAAGGAGGTAGATATTGTCATTATATTATTATTTTATTCCATCAGTAATACATACTTATTGGACAACGGCAACAATATGGCAGTTCCGTCCTGTTCACAACGAGTAATACATTCTCAGCGTGACGAGAGAAGCTCCGTTATTTTAATACTGACTTGGATAGAGACCAGGCACGTGCCGCGCCTGCGAATGACATTCGGTAGAAAGTAAACTCTCGCATTAACTTAGGCACATCGCCCATGCTCGACGAGCCACAGTCCTCGATACTACTTCACTTTACACCAACCAGAGACCATTGTTTTATTCGCCAAAGTGACATCTCAATCTCGTGAAATTTTTCCACCGACTTTCTACGGCACGCGTCCCGTAAAATAAAAATGAAATAAAAGAAATTGAAGTATTTTAGCGTTTGTTGTTTGTTCACACAGTTTACGACACAATTAACTAATGATCATACCGTTTTACTAATTGTTCGGCTTTGTTTGCGTTAGAAAGTTGATAATATTGTGTCAGCTTCCAAATTCTCATGCGTGTCATTCCAAATTTTATTTAGTTTTAATTGTTGTACTGTATCTAAAGAACTATAATTAAACAATTCGTTTGTAGTTTCCCCCAAAACTTCGTAGTTTCATAGGTCGTCGTAGGGTGAGTGGTAACAATCTAATGAATGTTCTGGTGTGGGGTCTTTTCGAATCGCTGGGTAATTACTATACGCCCCTGGGCGACGTTTCAAGAGGCTCTCTGGAGTTTTGGGTATAAATCACTGCTAACTCGGCTTAGCTGATCACGCTATCGGAACCCCAACTAAATTGATTCTCCTTAACGTCACTGATGAAGTTACTTGGGACGATGCCAGTGCAGTTATGAAGGTCTCAACAAAAATAAACAAATACAGAACTTGTTTCATATTGAAATACTTACTTACTAAGAAAATCAGATTGATTATTTGCAGTTAGGATAAATAGTAATCTATAGCCAATAACAATTTACTATTTTAGTCCAAATTGTTTGAAATTCTGTTCCCATATACGGAAACAAGCTTGACAAATTACACGAATGTGTTGTGTGAAACGTAGTTTGAAGGTAAGTATAGGGGCTTGGTTATGTCTCATGTTTGGGCACGCCAAAAGGACAGTTCATCTGTGTCCACACCCGCCTTGCATCACCTCTGAACACAGTCGAGTGTTGCGCAAACCAGCAATTCCTGGTAACACCAAGTCAAGCTGAGTAAACATGCAAACCATTATTATTGACTTTTCTAATCCTCATTCAGTTTAAATACCTGTTAGCAAGAGATTTAAGACTAAAGTGTTTAAATCAAATAGCTTACAAGATAATGCCAGTGCATTTATATAATATGGTCCTTGCGTACGGATTGTGATAAGGCAGGTCATTGTTAGTCATAATGTTCTTCAGAATTATTGAGTCTTATCAAGATTTTAATAATAAGCCAATTTAGGAAAGGATGATAGAACCTATATATTGAGCCAAGCTAAGAGTGCTTCTTTATATATCACACGCCTATTTCTGCCGTTTGCTTTTGAAAACACACATTAGTTGCATTGTGAACCTACTTACGTATGCTTAACCACACCTAATTTACATCTTCAAATATACACCCACTTTACATAATACTTTTCATGTCTTCAATGCTTTGACTTTTTAAAATGGCTGTTTTTAATTCAAAGTCAAAGCATTTATTTCAAATAGGCACATAAAAGTCATTGATCCTGCAAGTATTGAAAACTCAATTCAATTTTACTGGATTCGATAGTAGGTTTCGAATACTTGGAATGTCTTATTCAGTTGTTCAATCCAACGACGAAGATATTCCGGTCGTATTATTTGTGTCTTTCAATAATCTTTTTCTGTGGGCACAACTTTTCCATTACGTGATGTGCCCAATTCTAAGCGTAGATATAATCGCCTAAAGGTATAATTACATGTCTTGGTGTGTTGGTCATTGGTCGCGTCGAGGTGATTACGTATTGATGGAAGTTTGTCGAACTAAAATAAAAGTATTATAACGTCTGAAACTCCAGCCTGAAAAATGCAACGGCTGAACTTAGCTGGTGAGCGCTGATTGGTCCTTGTCGCATTGTTAAGAGTCGGTAACTCGAGCGTAAATAGAACGCTATTAAGAAAATAGAACGCTCAAGAAAAGTATCATTTCAAGTACATTAATGATAATGATAAGTGAGAAATACTGGCCTATCATTCAATTAGAGGAATTGTGAGGTCATGGAGTATCCTCCCACGGTCACAGTTTATCAACAGAACTGGACCGGGGTCGGCGGCCAGGCCACGTTAATGTGACAACAGCAACCCGTTTCTAATTGTGATTTTACGTGTCAGCTGGACATTTAGCCTCAATCTGATGGATATCATCATAGTCGTACTATATATAAGTTGTGTTAATTGGCTATAACTAATTAATAGAGAAGTTTCTACGATAGGATTTCAAGTGTTCCGTGAATTATTTAAACCGTACCATAGGACCAAAGCAGTCAAGCAATTCTTAAAATGAATATTAATTATATACGGCGATATCTTAGACAAGAATACTTTCTTAATAATAATGTATAAAAAAGACAATAAAGTCTCTTGCTAATTAAATAAAAGCTGTCTAAATTATGTAAATAAAATCGAACCGGGTATCTTTTTAAATAATAATGCCATTAAGATGTATCTATTTTTAAACGTTTCTAAATTGTATTTTAATTTAATTGTGTACTTATTCAATTTATAATAGGAGTTGCCTTAAAATAAAAGTCATTAACACGGTCAGTGATTATTGTTGAAATATTATTTGCACATTCGCGGTTTTTGGAGTTGCGGACAGGTGGATAAAAATACCAATTCTTTTATTTTAAGCTTTAAATATTTATTACGTCACGTAGATGCGTACACAAACACAAACATGTTTATAAAAGTTGTCGTGAAAACGCCACTAACTCGTACCCGTGGTAGACTGGTGGTCGTGCCGGCTCTTGATATATTTTTACTTTCACACTTTCAATCACGACAAGGCGTGCGACAAGTTTTATTTCTTCGTTGGACGTCGAAACCGACTGTTTTCCGTGCCAACGATTTCGTAAACTGCAGTTTGGTAAAGAATTTTTATGTTGCCACGCGTAACGTATTATCTGCCCTTGTCGCTGACGTGTGTGGATGTTGCGATTGAGGAAAGATTCTTATGTTATGCAATTTTTATGGTATGCGAAGATGGTTCAGAGTTGGAGATCGTAGAAGTGGACAACAGTAGACTGACTTGATGAAATTGTCGAAATCCATTGGTACATATAATTTGAAATTGTAAAACCTAATGCACAAATTCTGCCCTGAAAGTACGAAAGGATAACATCGTGCACCTTTTGTTTATAACTCGTATAGACTTAATAATAGACTTAATATACAATTGTAAATGTATGATTACTGAATAGGTTTACAATTTCTTTAATCCTAGAGATCTATTTCAAAGCTCAAAGTGCGGTAATCGAAACCGAAGAATTCGCTGTTGATCAATGCAACGTGACTTCGTGACACCAGCTTGGATATCGTGTTTCTTTCACACTTGTTATTATTCCAATATTATATACAAGTTGCCATTTTGGCGATCGGTGACAGACCTACCGCACCCACATTTTAAGAACAATCACAGAAAACTGCATTTTAGTGTGGCAACTATGAACACCCGACTTTTTAAAAGACTTGTTTTTAAGACCCTGTTCAGTTTCCGAACAGGTATAACCTTAAACGGAAATTATTTGTCTAAAATTATTCGCGATACATAAGATCACAGAAACTTTGTGCTTCAAATTGTTATAAAAAAAAACTACAAATCTTCTCAACCTTTTTTTCACACATATACCAAAGTCATTTGTTTACACAGCAAGCTTCGTAAAGAACTTTAAGAATGCACTGAAGTTATATAACGGTGTTACGAGTCGCTCTTTCATAATTTAATTACACACCTGTACCAGATCCGTTAGATAATATTGATTGTAACTGTTATGCTCGTATAAACTATGTAATTAAAATTATAATATAAAAATCTACTTTAATAATTAGTTATATTGTTTACTTCAGATTGATTGTGAAAGCGTAAAATGTAAAATTGCACGGTTTTCGATCGACCGACAAGTCTGTCCTGCCTTTGGAGGTATTTAAATCTAAGTGATCATAATTACTTCTTCTAACTTTAGTTTTGTTTCCAAGTAAAAACCAAGTATAGCTTACTATAGGTATTGATTATCTATTCTGTGCTTATACATCCTACGCTCATGCACTTACGTAAAAGATGTGAATAGCTTCAAGCTATGTAGGTATTGTTAAACTGTCAGTAGCATTCTATTAATTCAAAGATTCCTATTATAACAGGTGCCCAAAATGCAAAAGGTTTTAATCAAATACTCTTTTAGGTGCCTGTATGTCGATGTTGAATAAAGCCTGGCCTCCACAAAAGCGTAAAATCAATACGACTGTAAAGGTGCAAAACAATAACATGCTTTTTGCCATCATTGATATTCCAAAGTATCTACATACATTTCCCATTTCCGTTTTCAGGCTGCAATTCCAATAATTCCGGCTGCGCGGTTCGGAGATAATTATTGTATCAGAATGGTTTCGTGCGTTATTTAAGCTTTAATTTAATTTCAATATTAAACCTGGCACCCTTTGTTAGTTAGCGGTAAATTATTTATTCATTAACGCTGCACCGGTCACGTAGTTTCGACCAATCGAAAACTGTGCAAATGAAATATTTATTTCGGCAGTTTATTGACCAGCGGATCGAATCTGGTCGGGCCACTTCGGTAATACTGTTACTTATTAGATTCAGCAATTTTTTTTTACTTATAATTTATATAAATCTATGTCTGACAGAGATTTAACGTTTTTTACTGACGAGTGGAGGCCTGTGATGCGGTCAAGCGCGACCATTGTTGCTAGAACAGTATCTCGTGTTACGATGAGAACTCATCACTATGACACATACGCGTCTTCATCTGCGTGGGAGGCTGGCCGCAGTCGACTCATATTAATTTCACATTTACCTCACAATTACACCGTTCTTCGGTTCTTGTGTTTTGTTGTTATTATGACAATAAAAAATATAATACGTCACAAGGAATAGAACTTAATTTCCATTCTAATGTGCGTTTTTATTTCGGTGAACGATGTACAATGTTTAAAAGGTTTCGTGACAGTGGTTCATAACGTTTCGTGGGCGAATATGTTACTGACCTTACGACCGTAATTATGAAGTTTTAAGTCCAGTGCGTATTGTATAACTTCGTATTTTGGTATCATTAAACTCGTTCAGAACGAGGTTTCATTTTGTTAGGTTGTCGTTACATTGCAACATTTGAACACAAGTAATTCAGTCCGTCAGCCTGCATGCATGTAGCATTCGAAAATGATTAGGCGAATTTTAACGGGAATTGTACTGTTATTATTGTCACGCAATGGTAAAGGGAACTAGAACAGCTAAGGTACGTGACCAAGCGTGGGGAAAACCTAATTCTTGCCTAGTTTACTCGAACATTTTAATAAAATAGATTATGTCAATCTGAGCCATATTTTTATGGTTTTTTAAAACCATGATTTATGGACCTATCGAGGCAGCTTTAATATTGATCAATAACACGATTTCACTCGCTGCATGGCATGACATCATCCTTCTGTGAATATTTTAGACGTCATTAAAGTCCTCCTCGGGGCTCTTTACAGCGTGTCACGGGGGACGCCCTTGCATAAATCCCAGACAACAGGCCTCTTTCGCTTCTCGCCCTCCGACCCTCTGCGACGCATTGTGCAGGGGGCAGCGACCGTCATGTAGGAAGCTCTCCCTCGTCGCCATGACAACGCCGCTTCCCGCGAATATTGACAGACGCGAAGTAGACAGAGTGAAGCAACCCTCACCCGCCGCTGTGTTATACGCGTGTCTGCCTCCAATGATATATTTTTACAAGAATTAACGTCCCACAGTGATGACGTGCTCATTACTGATAAGGTGTCTCAGCCATTGTGTGATGCGCAATGGGGAGTTTATTGCCGCTATATAAAGTGTTAATGCATCTGCCACATTCGCAAACATTATTTTAACAAGGGTTAACTTGGTGAATACTTAAAAGTAATTTGTATCCAGTTTGCTGAATACTTATAACTAATACTTAAATGAGCACTGGTATTCTATGAAATTAAAAACGTCAATCATACTTCATAAATTAGGACAAACAGCACAAGTCACAATCATTTTGAGCATTATGATGATCAAAAGAAAGGAACGGATGAGTTTTATTACGGAACCCATAATTTATAATTTGCTTCATGTTGCGGGCTTCGGGTTACTTCCTGATTGCGTATTTCGTTGCATTCGTCGGCTCAGGACTGCATTTCAAATAAAATTATTAATTTTAAATGAATGTTATGCAATCCTTTTACAGTCCTGCCTGTATTGAATTGCGTTTTATTCAGAAACCTATCCATTAATTTTCAGTGACATTTATACGAATCTGCAACGAGTACAATAAATGACGCACTGACGCATCTTGCGTTAGAAATTCTTGGAGCTATGAGCGTAGAATTTAATGATATGTAATAGAAATCTATTAATTCATCCAACAGCCAATAGCTGCGCACGCTGACATTTACTTCGCATGGATTTTAGAATCTATATTCATGGGCTTTGGACATATTGACATTAGCTTTTTGCGTAAAATCATAAACAAGTTCGACTGCGAGGGGTTGTCGACCTTGCGGTATTGATTTCGCAATAACTTCACAATGAAATAGATTGGGCAATAAAATGTAGCTTGTAATGTGCGATTTATAAACATAGTGTTGAATGTAACGATATTGTCGTCCCACTGAGCCCTTGACACGGATATTGAAATGCAACTCAAAGTCAGTGGACTGGATTGTAAATAAACCGCTGCGTCAGCGATGACTACTCAATATGGACGCGACGACTGAATCGGCAAGCGGCCGGCATGCATACAAACTAAGTAGTCAAATAAGTTGAGAGTAAACGTGTTTACGGATGTGCCTCAATCTAATTTCAACAGAAAACTTCCGTGTTTAGGAGTTTTCGTAGCGGGGTCTACGCCACCGCTACGGCGGCTCTACAGTTTCGTAGGGATAATAAAAGCACAAATGCGTAATGTACACAAATTCGGGATTTGGTATTCATAGCATTGTCTTGAATGTAGGTAGATTCATAGTGGACAATTATTTTTTAAGGTGATTGAAAATATTTGCTCGACTGTGAGTTTATTGATTCTTAATCCGCGTTTATTTGTACAGTCAATAATAAGAAACGACCTACTAAGATTTTTCAGTTCTAATAATATGATTAGTTCTGATTTCAACTTCAAAGTAAAAAAAAATGTAGACCACGTAATACGTATATTGAAATCGTTTGAAATATCGAGTTGCAACTGGTTCAGTAGAATACAGGTGATATTTTCTTTGTAAATGCGTTGCTCTGTACCTATGTACATTGAATAAAGTACTTGCTACGTACAAACATGATGGTTTGTCCGATGTTATTCAAATATTAGAAGAGGGACGGCATTGATCGTATGTTATCGTAGGTACGGTAATTTCATTACTGTAGGTACTAAAATTATAGCATTCCAGGAAGGTCTACTGCAGGCGTATTTCAATTTACGAGGCAGACGATCTGAGCATAAATTGGAATAGGCTTACTATGCATTATGACGCTATGAGTCTGGGTATGTGAGCTTAATCTGCGTCGTTCCGGTTAATCGCTGAGTGCAGGCGGCAGTGTCCATCCTAGCGTGTAACGTAATTTCTCTCCGGAGGGATTGCCGGATGCCGCCCCAACGCTCATCCCTCTCTGGATATACCATTTTCATTTCATGAAAATTCAAATTTTATGCAATGTAATAAAATGTTCGCCTGCTTTCCTTTTTTGTGAATCGTGGGCGGATTCCATTTACAAGTTTTTCTTTATTAAACTGGTAGGTTTGTTGGTTAAAGATAATAAACTGCAGTTATTAATATTGTCAGCTAGACCTTACTGATTTTGTAATTGGTTATTTTTAGTCTCTGCGGGGTGACGAGAACTCATATTAATGCAGTTATGTTTTCCTGGTCAAATCATGTGTACCTACTTCGAGTGGTTATGGCTCTAGGAACATTGTGCAATAGGAAACATAAGGTTCAAAATGAAGTAAGATAGTAGGTCAGCATTTGTTGTGATTGCTATTAAGAAGTATGTGGCCTATTCTCCAGGCGGAAATATGATGCGTGTGGGATGGGCCCTAATGCTTGAGGCAACGTTAATTTGACAGATTTAAAAATTGGGATAAGTAGGTAGTGTTACATGCATTGCATTTTATAGTCTACATTAATGAACGATTTCCCTTAGTTATTTACGATGCATGCGGGAAGATAAGTACCTACCTAATGCTATTTTCGTTTGTCACGATTTCCCAAAACGTGAAAATGTGCGAATCCAATTACTACTATTAGCAAATTGAATTAGAACTAAACCTACCTAGCACTCCTTTTTATTAATTAGGACAATATACTGTGACTTGCAGTTTGCGCAATTTCATTACCATTAAGTATGTATTGAAATGCTCCAATAGCAGCCCAACCCGTTCAGTTTTTGTGAAACTGTCGGAAAATGCCCAGTGTTCCAAATAGCAAAAGCGCTTTGTAACGCAATCTGGTGAATAGACTTGCATTCGACTTCCGCATGAATCGCTAAAAATAAAAATAAATGAGGCAAACTATAATAAATGCGTGGTCGATAGAACATAATGGAGAATATAATGCACAAGAAATATCTTGAATATAAGGTTATAATAATGTGTTTATAGTTCATAAGTCATAATTAAATAGGTGTGTTGTTATGTTATTGTGTCTATACTTAGACAGAAGACTTGTTGACTAACACGTTGTTATATCATGGTCTCTTTGACAAACGGGGTTGGTAGGATTTCCATGTTGTACCTACACATATTTGTATAGTATATATAGGATAGTATATATAGCATAGTTCGTTAGGCACCTAGAGGGTCGGAAAATTGAAATAAGGATTGTCTGGCAATATTTTCCGTCCTTCGGAAAATGAAGTACTGAAATGGAAGGAAGCTGTTATCTTTTACGTGGAGACGAAAGATAATATATCCCATATTATATAAGATACCTAGTAACCTAAAATTCAAGAACAACTCTAAGCTAAAACAAAACCACATTTAAAAAGAATTGATTTATCAAATCAGTTTAGCGATCTTTTGCTCAACGACATAATGACTGTACCTGCTAATTTATTCATAAATATTCATGGATACTTTTCTGCCTTTATATTTTTATACCAAACGTTGTGTTAGGTACCATACCGCGAATGTCGAAACGTCCGCCCGGGGTCATCAAAGGCTGCTTCACACTAATTTGAATAGAGACACTGTTTACGTATTCAAAACAGTTTATTGCGTGACGCCCACAAAGGATGCATGCATAACCTTTATATTATTGTTCATCCGTTATGTGAAGGACAATTTGTCGGCTATCAATGAAATAATAAGCGAGCTCTCCATACAAGATTTGCCCATCAATTCGCATCAATCTCAATAAAAACTTATCAGTTCTTTAATTTTCGAAGCCTGATGTGTGATCTACACGTGTTGGACATGCTCTCGTTTTATGTTATCAACTTGTGGAGATACAAGCGAACAATGTAGGCAATGTTAGACGCTCAACATTTTCCGAGAATAATGACCTAACTATTCAACGAGCATTACACAGATCATTGAACAAAGAGTGTTCAAAAATCGCAAGCTCTAATGGATTTGCTCCCAAAAACGGTCGTCACGATGCCCATGTGCAAATACGCTAACGGTATAGTCTGTAAATGAGTGATGTACGCAAAACTGGTGCTTGTGACGGACGGGTGAGGAAGGACGGGCTATGTCCTGCCGCTGCGATACCCTGCCGGACGTGTGGGCCAGCACTAATACAGTGACCTCATCGTAACGGTTGCGCATACTAACCGCGAGCAATGAGCTTGTTTTGGTTTTAAGCTAAGTCAAAGCCACCTGTTATTTGAACTCATACATACATAACTGTATTACAAAGCTTTGTTAGTTATATGTACCTATAGTATTACTCATGCGTAGATTGTAAGCGTCGAAGACAAGTTGCTAATGGTAGAGTCTTGTACGATGTGATTTGCGATAGTTACGATGTGTGTGTTGGTGTAAAACATCTAAGTTAAAGTGGTAATTCATCCGTAATAAAATAGCAGGTACTTACTTAGGTAAACCGAAATCAAAATTCAATTCCAATTATGTACGCTATCCTTAACCTTTTGGGTATCTATAGAAAATCAATCTTGTTATGTTCTGATGCGCACAAATTTTAGATACCTACACAATAACAAAAATAGAAAAGCGATAACTTCCCATTTTTTGGAACCCTCCAGGGAAATAATTTCCTTTCATAGGGAGAATAAATAGAAATAGAACAGACAAAATAAATCAGAACCAGGAAAGCGTTGCGTCTAATCAATACTGTGTCATAAAAATAGTCTTTCGTTCAAGGTCTGAAATACCCAGTGGTAATGAGACCTGACCAAGACTGGTCTGGTCAAGACTGGTGGTGGGCTCATACCACTGTGTGTGTGAATTAATTTTAACGTGAGAAGCTCTTGACACACTTCTTATGAGCTCATACGTACTGAGTCACAACACAAGCCATTTACCTGAAGGTCAATAACACGTTTTAATAATTTATCAAAGTGCAAGGAAATGTCTTTCCCCATGTTTTATGATCATGCATCTTATCGTTTGCCCCGATCTCAACTAGATTTTTTCTAGTGTCATGGGAACAGTTGATAAAAATATCATGGTCGCAATCACTGTGTTTTGGACGGGGGTGAATTGTCTTGGGATTTTTCATATATAAATTCTGTCCGGGTATCGAACCTGCAACAGGCGCAAAAATCTAATCATTGAACCCACTGTATCAAACGGTGGTCAAGCTAGTGAACGCAGTTCATTTTGTTTACCTGTTTAAGTTTGTATCCAATAGCGAATGTGATATTTTATGGCCATCCTGTTATTACATTGACTATTAGACATAGCAAGTTTATTTTATTTAATCTTTTTATGCCATGGTTTGTGCACCGCCACCTAGTAGCAAGTAGCAAAACTATTACAATTGACGATCAATTCATCGTCACTCTGTTTTAAAAGAACGTCGCTAGATGGCGCTTGGTAAAGTTTCAATTAAACTTAACTTCCACTCGTCAATAGGTGGCGCTAGTGTGCTATCGCTGTGTGTTGTTTTTATTTTCCTATTACTCTAATTTCTTGTAGCTAAATAACTTTCAGAATTTGTTTTGTTTTTTATTTATTTTAATGAATCAATTCGATTGGAAAAGCTAAGTAATCCCTAAACATTGTAACGTCCCAATTTGACAATGAATTGGTTACTCGTATTACAATTAATTTGCAAATTAGAAAAGGTATTATAGGATATCAAGCAACCAGGAAGACGTTACCTATATGTAAAATATTTATAAAACAGTTATGAACACTCATCACTATGGCATCTTCAATTTCGGGTCAATCTCTCTACACAAATGTACCATCACATTCATCACGCGTAATGTGGTTACCACATGTGAACAGCTACATAGTTTCCTATTTCATGTTTGCGATTCACATCATATCATAGTCTAGTCAATAGATCCAACGCTTTTGTTTGTTCGGTCAACGACATCGTGATTAAAATATGATTTGTAAAGCGCCTATTAAGTCCCCGTGGGTGTTATTGTTCATACTAATTGGCGCAGGATTGAGGAACTCTGCGAGAATGCTATTCGCACTGCGTCAGTACCTACTCCTACGTTCATTTGTTTGTTTGGCGTGAAATATTCTCTGATTTCATCCTTAGATAGCTGTAATCCTAAGATATTGGTGTTACTTGCGAGGGCGGGGCAATAAATAAAGTTCGAGCAATATTTGTTCTGGCAAGTAAGTATTGCGAACTGGGCCCGAAGTCTCTGGGTCTTTAAGTCGAAAATAACGTCTACTATATCTACCCTTCAATTTAAAATTTTGTAATGCCCACATGCTAAAAATATAGTATGTGGTCAGCGGGGTATTGCAATGGCTTTCATTTGGCAGTTCAACAGCATTCATTGCGTTATTTACGTTGATGAGCAGACAATTTTTTCGAACATACGAAATAATGGATTAGCAATTTTCTTCAAAATGATTCAGATTGCGGTTGAAATAACGCAATTAGGGTGCAGGATCACAAAACAATAAAGCTTTCATACTTTAAATATTTCAGGTAGGTTTCCTACGGTATTCTAAGATAAAAAAAAATGAAATGAGAATGAAAAGATGAATGATAAGATGTCATATTTCGAACATCCACTCCCAAGAGTGTTTAAAGTTTCATGGGAACTTAATCAGGAGAAGCTTTTAATACTATTATATTTAGAAACATGCTTTACAGTGCAGATCTTGTCGGAACACGTTGTAACACATCGTGTAGAACACGTTAGGCCTCAAGCGTTGCGACCTCATTGGTGTCACAAGATGACACCAACCATTAGCTATGAGGTACCTACCTACCACGGCTACGTGAGATGCCTTTCCTTTGGCTAGAAAATAGTGATGTATTTCAAATGAGGCCGCAGACGACGTAAATAAGCAATACGTATTCATTCAAGACCTATAGTTAAATAATTCCTGGTTAAGGGCCAAGTTTACTATGTAACTTAATGCAACGAATAGAGATAAAGTATCATATGAAGAAGACATTGTCACGTTTATAGGATTACTAACTTCTGCCCGCGACTTCGTCCCATCGCATCGTCTGCTCGCGCTGACTTCGTTTTCGCTTAGCGTTCTTTCCGACTTTTATTTTTATTTTGCTGGCTCCTAAGGGTCATAGCGTGATGTTAAATAGCCTAAAGCCTTACTCAAGAATTGGTCTATCAAATACAAAAAAAAAACAAATATGACTGGTAACTCCAGAGATTAGCGCGTTCAAACAAACAATCTCTTCAGCTTTATTTTGGGTTAGTATACTACTCGTAGATAGGAAGAATGAGCTTTTTTCCCGACTGCGAGACAGTAAAGACTGGCTTATGTTTTTCGCGTGTAATTCTGTACGTCGATTCTCATCCCCTCATCATCAGAAACATCGGAACTAAATTTAAAAAAAATAATAGAAAAAAGTTGCAGTCGGATTTTTTTGCAAGAAAACTTTACATGATAACTTTTTTCAAGTTAGTTTTGTACAAGTTTTCTCTAAAGTTTTCACGTAGTTTACCTATCGGTAATTTGGTTTTATTGCCTATTTTACTAATTGTTTTAACCTTAGAAAGATTTCATTTTAAGGAATAACCATGTTAGTATACTTAGATTGACTCACAGAGCTAAAAATTGTTGTGACTCCTTAAGTTATTATATTGGTCTAACCGCTGACGTAATGTTTTGTGGTAGTTGATGTCAGAATACCCAAAATTGCCAAAAATAATGACTAACAAATTACAATTAAATTATTAACAAAGTTCCTGTTGTGTGTTTTATTGAACATGGTGGAATTTTAAATCTTGAAAAATATCCTACGGGAACATACTACCGTAAGTAAAAGTACCCTGTAAGTTAATCCAGGTTATAAACTGTCTGTGTCAAATTTCAGTCAAATCCGTTCCGCTGCTTAGCACCAATCCGGAACATACATATAATAAGTATCCAGTATAAAAGAGCTTTATGAACTAAAAATCAAAAGTCATTTATTCAAACTAGACTCAGAGAATCAGCAATTGTTGAACGTCAAAATTACATAAGACAGTCCCCCTAACCGCCCTTCACCACTACCTAGTGCTTTAGCAGGGAAAAAGTGGCGCAACAACCTATACCCCATGTTATCTCTTTTTATATTCAGGGGGTGACCAACATAATATGAAATGTCCACAACTATTTACTTAGGTGACCTACTGTAAACTTCAATATTGACGGAGCAATGACGGGTAACCATCTGCTTTGGAGCTCTTGGCAAACAATCGCTTCCCGTGTGAAAGATTACATATCTATGATCGTTTACTAAGCAACATTGTTACTGTATCAATAGACAACAATATACGTTTCAGTTACATACAACGTTAACTCTTAGAAAGTAGGTTTAGTGTTAATTGTTGGGACGTATCTGTGAAGTATTTCGCTAAACCTAGTGCGCTGTTGTTCCCTAGAGTCCGGATAATAAAGAGATGGAGTCCTAACTCTACTAGCCCTAAGCCCTGAAGTTTTGAGTATGAATGTCGATGGCTAAGAGTAAGGGAAGACCAAAGAAACGATGGATGGACTATGTGAATGATGATAAGGCTAGAAAGAGGGTGACTACCAAGATGAAAACTAATAGAGAAGTGTGGAAGAAAAAGACATATTGCGCCGACCCCAAATAAATTGGGATAAGGACAGGAGAATGATGATACATATAGGCTGCTTTAACTACACTGTATTTGTATCTGTAACTCATATAATGTACAGATCAAGCCAGCAGATCAAGCTACCTGAAACTGTCAAATTTTCCCAATTAACCATGAACCTTAACGTTTTAGGGATAAAGTTGAAAATCTATTAAAGAAATTTGACAGATTGTAGTAGCTTGATGTGCTGGCGTCTGTACATACATATATTAAAGATGTACATATTATTATTCTATTCTGATTAGGCTTAAACTATCTTGTTTAAAAGCTAACTCTTGCACCCTATGGTCTAAATTATTGCAATTAATTTAGCTTTCATAAGCAGCAGTCTTTAACTGTCTTGTTTAAAAGCTAACTCTTGCACCCTATGGTCTAAATTATTGCAATTAATTTAGCTTTCATAAGCAGCAGTCTTTAACTGTCTTGTTTAAAAGCTCTCTCTTTGTAAAAGCTCTGTAGTTAGTAGCTGTTTGTTTATGTGCAGGACGCCCACCTACATAACGACGTAATCTTAAGATCAATGTAAATAATAGTGTATAAGATACGTTACTCACTAACTACTAACTATACTTGATAATAAGATCCTTACTCACTAACTACTAACTATACTCGCTAACTAGCAATAAAGAAAAATAGTATATAAGTTTCTTAGTATTTAAGTGATCATTGTACATAGATCGTGTCCCATTCTCGAACAGTCGTGGGCAAGTCGAACCTGTACAAACTCGCCGCCATTGGCAGGAAACAAACGGCTGTAATTGGCGAACGGTCATGGGCGAGTCGAACAGTCACGGGCGAGTCGAACTTGTATAAACTCGCCACCGTGATTGGTAAAAACAAACGGCTGCAATTGGCGGACCGTAAGAACACACGGACACGGCTAGCGGACCGAGATTGAGGCACGGTCAGAGATAGCCGATTGGCGTCTTAGAAAGTAAGATAGTTTTAACCCCGCCACTACCTGCGCCCCTGTAAAAATATATAAAAGCAGGGCGCTTTCGGCCATAAGGTCAGTTCGGATCAAGATCTCACAGCGGCAACAAGTAAATAAATATTCATCGATCAACAAGAAGTTTTCATTGAACCAAGCGGTCTCCTCCAATCCAGTGCAAATATAGTTTGGGAGCACCAGAACTCGTCGCATCCCATTTATTGGTCCTTCGAGAGCCGGATACGAGGAAGATCACTATTAAGAAAACTACAACGAACTTATTGAAGAATATTTAAGAAGAACTCATTGAACAATGCCGGTTACAAGGTCCACGGGGAAAAAAGGCTGCAAGGCATCGACTGCGGCTACAGAACGGACAGAAACTGCTACCGAAACCACCACAGAAACTACCACGGAGACCACGACAGAAACAACGACCGGCACAAGTACTACGGAAGCTACAGGAACGACAGCTACCACAGAGACGGCCACGGCAACGACTTCAGAAGCACCAGCCGCTACCTCGTCTACAGTGAAACGTGCCGCGCCACAACAAGATGTGACTACTGAACAAAAAGAGAGTGGTCGCCGCAGCAAACCTACGTCACAGAGGAGCGACAAAAATACAAAAGCACGTCGCATAGCCAAAGCCAAGGCGGAGCTAGCCCAACGATTAGCTGAGTTAGCAGCCGCACGTCTCGCCGAAATCGAAGCTGAAACCACGGATGAAGACGTATCCTCCGTCGCCTCGGAAACAGGAAACGACCAACGAGTAACTACTTGGCTCCAATCAAGTCAGCTACTCGCCATTTCCAACAGACCGTATCAGCCCGAGGTGAAATCTTCGATTAACCCAGCCGTTCCAGTGACCACCGCCGCCATAGCCTGGGACATCCCAGCGACCGTACCGGCGGGAGTCAGCACCATAGACCCACAACCTGAACCAATGAACATCACACTGCCAGTGAGCACCGCCGCCTCCTGGCAGCCGAACCTTGCGACTGAACAGCCGAACCCGCCGCCAGTGATCGCCGCCTGGCAACAGAACCTCGCGCCCGCGCAGCCACAACCGAACCACGTGCCTGCACAGCCACAACAGAACCACACACCTGCGCAGCCACAACCGAACCACGTGCCTGCACAGCCGCGACAGATGCCAGCGCCGGTAAACCCGGGCGAATCCTGGAACAACGAACAGAACCCTACGAACACATCATGGCAACCCGTCTACACTACGGCACCGCATCACAGTTACCCTCCGAGGCCGACCGCCTCGCCCTGGGTACCGCCGTCTACAGAACCTACAACACTAGCCGTCCCAGAAACAAGGACGGACATGAAGGAACTTGCTGCTGCAATCACGCAAGCTGTGCACGCTGCGCAATACCAGCAGCCAATGAAATACACTGAACTACCCTGCTTCAACGGAGCTCATCAAGATTGGCTCACGTTCCGCGCCGCCTACTGTGAGACAGCGCATCGACTAACATCAGTGGAGAACATGTCGAGATTCAGAAGAAGCCTTCGAGGAACAGCGAAAGAAGCTGTACAAGGTCTACTTATCGCGAACGCAGACCCGAACGAAGTCATGAAGACACTCGAATTACGCTTCGGACGTCCAGACTCCATCGCAATGGCTGAGATGGAGCGACTGCGAACATTACCGCGCCTCACAGAATCTCCGCGTGATGTTTGCACCTTTGCCACGAAAGTGGAGAACATCGTTGGGACCCTGCAAGCACTCAACTGCGGGCATTACCTATTCAACCCAGAGGTCACGAAGGCTATGGTTGAAAAGCTCACACCAACGTTGAAAAGGCAGTGGTACCAGTATTCAGCGGCACAACCTAGAACAGAACCTGACCTCGTGAAGTTCACACGATTCATCAAGATCGAGGCGGAGATTTGCAGCCCGTATGCATTGCCTGAGAACATCGCTGCGACGACTCAAGCCACTCAGAGCACGCAGCGACGGCAACAGCGGGTACATGCCACACAAGAGGCAAGCAAACCGAAGTGTGTTTTGTGTGAACATCAAGGTCACAGTGTCGCGGAATGCTACCAATTCAAGAAGGCAACCACTGACACGAGATGGGACATCGCGAAGAAGCACCGCCTGTGTTTTCGTTGCCTCAAATCCCGAACGAAACAACATAGCTGCAAACCAAGGAGATGTGAGATCAACGACTGTGTACATTTGCATCACAGAATGCTACACGCCACTAGTGCAGCAACCGAGAAGAGGGAAGAAAACGAATGCTCCAAAGAGGAACAAGAAAAGGTGCATTCAATGTGGACACCAAAGGTATCGTTAATAATACCAGTGCACCTCTCCGGACCGGCGGGAGCTGTAGACACCTACGCTCTCTTGGACGACGGCTCTACTGTAACCCTGATCGACGAGAGCCTAGCCAAACAGATCGGGGCCGACGGATCCTACGAACCACTTCGGATAGCATCCTTTGACGGCGAACCCACAGTCGACGTGTCATCTCGACGAGTGAGCTTCACCATCAAAGGACTTCACACATCCGAACGTAAGCTGCGCGCTAGAACAATCAAGCAGCTAGAGTTGGCGGCACAAAAAATCCCTGGAGAAGCAGTCAGGGACTGTAAACATCTTCTGGACATTGCGAGAGACCTAGTGACTGAGAATGCAAGACCCAAACTCCTGATTGGCCAAGACAACTGGGATCTACTCATTGCGACGGAGATCAGGACCGGAAAGAAGAACCAACCAGTGGCTTCACTGACACCGCTAGGTTGGGTCTTGCATGGCAGTCACACGCGAGCACTTGGCCACAGAGTGAACTTCATCAGGCATGCGAACACAGACAACGACCTACATGAACTGGTGAAGGAATACATCACAACGGACAACATGCAAGTCAATCCGAAGAAACCTCTCAATGATCCTGAAGAGAAGGCACTTCGCATCCTTCAGCAACACACACACAGAACTCCAGAAGGAAGGTACCAAACCGCTTTATTGTGGCGAGATAACAACGTCATGATGCCAGACAACTACGACAGCGCTCTGAACAGGCTCATAAGCGTAGAGAAAAAGGTAGACAAGGAACCCGAACTAAAGGAAAGGTACACTGAACAAATGGAAGCACTAGTGTCAAAAGGATACGCCGAACCAGCTCCAGCCGCGACGTCAAAGCATCGAACATGGTACCTACCTCACTTCGCGGTTTTCAATCCCATGAAACCGGAGAAGTTAAGAATTGTCTGCGACGCTGCAGCCAAGACCCGCGGAGTCTCTTTGAACGACCAACTACTCACTGGCCCAGATCTATTACAATCACTGCCAGGAGTAATAATGCGTTTCCGTCAACACTCAATCGCCGTGACCGCTGACATCACCGAAATGTTCTTGCAAATCGAATTACGACCCGAAGACCGGGACGCACTTCGTTACTTGTGGCGAGGAGACCGAAGAGATGACAAGCCACCGGAACAATACCGCATGAAGTCACTGATCTTCGGAGCTTCTTGCTCACCGGCGACAGCGATATACATAAAGAACACGAACGCCGAGAGATTCCAACAAGAACATCCGGAAGCAGTCAAAGCTGTCAAAAGAAATCACTACATGGACGATTACTTGAATAGCTTTGACACGCTGGAAGAAGCCGTGAAAGTGTCACAAGCCGTGCGCGACATACACAGAGAAGCGCGTTTTGAACTTAAAAAATGGTCATCTAACTCTACCCCCCTTCTTGAAGCGCTAGGGGAAGATGCCAAGACTGAAGATTCAATCGAACTGGAAGACAGCATCAAGACAGAACGTGTTCTCGGTTTAATATGGAAGCCGACGAAAGACTCGCTGGCCTTCAATTTGAATCTAGCGCGCATACCACAGAACATCCTACAGAACGACACGCCTACTAAGAGAGAAGCTCTTAGAATAGTAATGTCCCTGTTTGACCCATTGGGACTTGTATCCCCGGTTACTATCAGAGCCAAACAAATACTGCAAGAAGTTTGGCGTCGTGGAACAGCATGGGATGAAGCCCTGGACAGCGACCTAGCCGCAAGCTGGAGGAAATGGCTCACTCACCTCAGGAAGTTGGAGCACATGTCCATCCCACGAACTTACCCAGGCTTCAGTGCTACAGAATCGCTACAACTGCATGTGTTCACGGACGCAAGCGAATCTGCGTACGCGGCAGCGTTATATTGGCGGACGGTCACGAGGGACGGAAGAGTCAACGTCTGCTTGACCACAGCCAAAGCCAAGGTGGCCCCACTGAAGCTAATGTCGATTCCACGTTTGGAGCTACAAGCGGCAGTACTCGGCGCACGCATGGCGTCAGCGGTTAAGGAAGAACACGATCGAACGCCAGAGTCGACCACGTTCTGGACCGACAGCAGGACTACTCTGTCATGGATCAGAACCGGATCCAGATCCTACAAACCGTATGTCGCTCACCGCATCGCAGCAATAGAGGAACATAGCTCCACCAATGAATGGCGCTGGCTACCGACCAAACTGAACCCAGCCGATGACGCTACAAGAGATGTACCGGAGGACTACGGTCAAGATCATCGATGGTTCAACGGTGCAGATTTCCTTCTCGGTTCCCCGGACACATGGCCAGCCGATGAAAGGAACCCTGTCATAATCACAGGGGAAGAGAGAACCTGTAGTTTGACCGTCAGAAACAAGAACATACAGATCAGCGAAGCAATACCAGACGTCAATAGATTCTCGCGATGGGAGAGATACTTGCGAGCTACCGCACGAATCCTACAGTTCCTATATCTCTGTCATCGATCGAGGGACAACGTCAACTATAAAAGGACCAAGAGAAATAGCAGCGCAGACCCTGATTGGCGAAGGAACAAACGAACATTGCCAATCAAAGTGAGAGAGAAGCGAGAAACCACGAACAATTACCTTCCTCTCACCGCTGAGTTTCTACGTAAGGCCGAGAGTCTGATTCTACGAGCTTCGCAGGAACAGTCTTTCCAGGAGGAAATAGAAGCTCTAAAGGAAAAAAGGACCTTATCACGCAACAGTCGCCTGTACGCACTAAGCGTACAACTCTCAGAGGGAGAGATTCGCCTAAAGAGCCGAATAACCGCCATGACAAGCATCACAGAGAACCTAAAGAATCCGATGGTTCTTGACGGAGACCACCGCACGACGCGATTGTGGATTGAACATATCCACCGCCAATTGCATCACGCGAACACCGAGACGACAGTCAACGAATGCCGTCAACAGCATTGGGTGCTCCGTCTACGACCGACTGTCAAGAAAATTATCGGTAGATGCTTGCGATGCCGTATGAGGGCAGCCTCTCCAGCACAGCCAATAACAGGGAACCTCCCTCCCTGTCGACTAGCGCACCATCAGAGACCATTCACCTTCGTCGGGCTAGATTACTTCGGGCCGTTGATCATCACAGCAGGACGAAGCCATCAGAAGAGATACGTCGCCTTGTTCACCTGTCTCACGACGCGAGCCATTCATCTGGAACTTGTGGCATCGCTTAACACAGATTCGGCAATCATGGCGTTGCGCCGCATGATAGCGCGCCGAGGATGCCCAACGCAGCTGTGGTCCGACAACGGAACCAATTTTCACGGCGCTGAAAAGGAACTAAGAACCGCCATTTTCGCAGCTACAGCAGAGGAGGCCTCAAAAAGGATGATCGACTGGCGATTCATACCGCCTGGTGCACCATTCATGGGGGGCGCCTGGGAGCGCATGGTGAGATCTGTAAAGACAGCACTCGCCGCCACCGTCAACGAGCGATTCCCGAACGAAGAAGTGCTTCACACGCTGCTTACCGAAGCCGAACACACCGTGAACAGCCGGCCACTTACCCATGTGTCCGTGAATCACGAAGATCCTGAAGCTTTAACTCCCAATCACTTCATATTGGGTGGTCCCGGCCGCATCGCAGCGCCGGGCGAATTCGGCGACAGTGATCTGCGTCTACGCGCCAGTTGGCGCGCAGCTCAGAGGCTCGCCGATATGTTCTGGGCCAGATGGCTCAAAGAATATCTTCCAGAACTGCGAAACCGCAGGGAACCACATACCAAAGGCACGATCCCCAAGATCGGCGATCTAGTGCTTATCGTGGACGGCAACCTTCCGCGAAACATGTGGGTCAGGGGACGCATCTGTGCTACTTTCCCCGGCCCAGACGGAGTTGTACGTACGGTGGACGTGACAACAAAAGGAGGCACCCTACGACGTCCAGTGAAGAGAATAATAGTGCTACCAATCGAGAGCAGCGATCCTGCACCATCTACGACTGCGGCGCCAGCAGCGGATGACGACGCACGGCGGGAGGAATGTGCAGGACGCCCACCTACATAACGACGTAATCTTAAGATCAATGTAAATAATAGTGTATAAGATACGTTACTCACTAACTACTAACTATACTTGATAATAAGATCCTTACTCACTAACTACTAACTATACTCGCTAACTAGCAATAAAGAAAAATAGTATATAAGTTTCTTAGTATTTAAGTGATCATTGTACATAGATCGTGTCCCATTCTCGAACAGTCGTGGGCAAGTCGAACCTGTACAAACTCGCCGCCATTGGCAGGAAACAAACGGCTGTAATTGGCGAACGGTCATGGGCGAGTCGAACAGTCACGGGCGAGTCGAACTTGTATAAACTCGCCACCGTGATTGGTAAAAACAAACGGCTGCAATTGGCGGACCGTAAGAACACACGGACACGGCTAGCGGACCGAGATTGAGGCACGGTCAGAGATAGCCGATTGGCGTCTTAGAAAGTAAGATAGTTTTAACCCCGCCACTACCTGCGCCCCTGTAAAAATATATAAAAGCAGGGCGCTTTCGGCCATAAGGTCAGTTCGGATCAAGATCTCACAGCGGCAACAAGTAAATAAATATTCATCGATCAACAAGAAGTTTTCATTGAACCAAGCGGTCTCCTCCAATCCAGTGCAAATATAGTTTGGGAGCACCAGAACTCGTCGCATCCCATTTAGTTTAATAACATATGCTGCAGTTGCATACTATTCTATATGCAGTTTTGTTATAATGTCAAGTCGCGAAAACAACTTTCATGAATAAAAAACCTCTTTACATTTAAACTAATTATGAGAACAGTTAGAAAAACTCTTGTGCAAATGGACCAAATGAATGTCAATGAAAATATGATTGTGCAATTAGTAAGTATAGAATATAAGCTCTAATATAGAATATGAGCTGTAATTTACACTAATTAATAATAAAGCTAAAGAGTTTGTTCGCGCTAATCTCTGGAACTACCAGTCGGATTTGAAAAATTCTTTTTGCATTTGATAGCCCAATTCTTGAGAAAGGCTATAGGCCTATTAACATCACGCTAGGACCCTTAGAAGCCGAGTAAAAAGAAAAAAAGTCAGAAAGAACGCTAAGCGAAAACGAAGTAATAGCGCTGGCAGGCGATCCAATGCGACGCGGTGAGTCGGGGGAACAAGAAATTTCACGCGGACGAAGTCGCGGGCAGAAGCTTGTTGTACAATAAGTAATTGTTGCAGCCCATAATGGCCCAAGATAAGAGACCTTTGACTTTTCAATTAAGCTCTATTAAGCAACACAATACAATTTCCTTGCACAATTGCTATAAACGCTCAGTGTGAAATTGCTTACACACTGCATGTTCATTTGTTTGTACTATTTTTATCTCGGCTTAACAGGCATTGGCTGTTGTCTCTACTCGTTGGATCCCAAGCGGTTAAATGCAAATATATCAGAACCGGACCGGTCTACCGCTCGAAATCAACGATAAGTAACGCTTATGTGCCAAGTAGCAATGCTGTGCTATTATAAAAAACTTTTTGACGCTCTTTCTGAACTAATAGACGAGATTGTGGGGATTGTGTCGACCCCTATGATACTTTAACAGAATAAAAATACCATGTAACTGCCTTCTATTGTGAATCTCCGGATTAAAAAAATAGTGTAATGATGTTGTGCCCCCGTGTGCTCCGTGGCCCTAGCCGATTGTGAAACTAGGCGCGCAAACTAGTTTTAAAAAAAGTGTTGACAACTATACGCTATGGTAAGGCGCGTTCGATTCAAATCCTTTGTTGCGTGTTTAATAGTTGACATGAATTCATGAATATCAAATGGGATTTGTTTGTGAATTGAAATTGGTGTCCCTCACGAGTGGTAACGGTTCGTACGTCGTCGGTGACCAGCTGCGAACAGATGAGCGGGTCTGAGCGAGCAGGCGCCCTCCGCGCAGCCGCAGCGCGCACAGTCGGTGTGAGCGCGACCCGCCATGCGCACCTCTGTACCGCGCGTCATCAACGAAACGAATACTATCGAAACATTCGAATCAAACGGTCAACTGTCCATTGTCAAATTACTATTGAAAAGTGACAGCTTTATATCCAGTGCCAAGTTCAGTGTTCGCGTTCGGTAGGACTTTTGAGCACTCGATTGTTTATGTTTACTACTGTCGGCGTCTCATATTCACGTGTCATTTCACGGATTTACCTCATTTGAAAGTATTTGAGAAGAAAATGTTTTGTATGTTCACGCGCTCAATTTAACGGACTGTTTACCTACTTTATTTGGTTTGGTGTTGACTATTTCCGTGTGCCTGTTTATCATTATATATGTATGTTTATTAACTTCATTAGTGCTTCTGTGTTTAGATTCTAGCAGCTTTTGCTGGAAACTATTATAATTGAGTTATAATTTAAGTAAATTCTATGAAACCGTGTGAGACGACATGTAACGTGCAGTTAGATGTGAGTTTGTGTGAAATTGAGGAAAAAGTTTTTCCGCTAAGTGTTTACTCATTGGAGTGTAGGTAGAGATTAATCATGCAATTCTTCTGAATTACCACAAATACATATAGTTATAAATTAAGGATTACTTGTCTAGCCGAGTTACCAAGATCTTTCCCTACATGTATGTTGGGGAGTTAAACAAATTTCCGTAGAGCAAATTAATTTCTAGATAAGTTGCTTAATCTGACCTTTAAATGGTCATAGAGATATATATTACATAAAAAACACATATACTATATTACTAAAAAACGACCAACAATTTACTTTCATACATTTTTAAGTACACGCAAGTATTGCACAAGCTACGAAACCTCTAGCCTACGCCTGTTGCTACGTCAACCACGAGGGGCACTGCTCTGATAGTGCGAGTCTATAAAATATCGATGTCCGTTGCTAGGAGCCGGGTAATGCCAACAATAAACCTGGTTTATAATCCCCAATAGTGGCCCAGTGGGTGCAACTCTCACCGCTACTTACCATGCAATATCTAGAGGTGGCCCCGCGTCGCGTCAAACCTCTCGGGAGCTTTTCCAAAGAGGCCACGATTGTCTATGTCTAGGCCAACTTTCCTTGCCGAGATTTCGAAATTCGAACAGCGGAATGCTAAATTTTATTATTTACATGTTCATTAAAAGAACGATGCGCGAATAACTATAAAATAGAAAGTGAATGCCATATCGTGGATATTGGGTAAATGGGAAGTCAGGTGCAAATAAATAGTTAGTGATTAATTAATGGCTTAGAAAAGTTGTGTTGCGTGTTGAGGCATCAATTGAACAGGATTACTCGCTTACGAGAATCATAAATCACAAACTATTCTATTATATAAAATCAATTGATTAGGTAGATTTTTTCGAGTCTCGTGAAGAACCTGTGGTTGACTTTTTGCAGTTTTTTTTTTTCTGAAAACCATAATTATGCTCAAGTTATGGTTAAATGCAAAGTTAACTGGATGCCTCTAACTTTACAACTATATGTAATATCTCCGGGCAGATATGTAAAACTAAACATCTGGGCCTGACTTCATTAGGGAGTCCCTAAACAATAACTGAACGTCTAACAAGATGTTAAAGATCGTAGATATTCAATTGCTAGTAGAATAATAATAAAACCTTTTATTGATTCCTTAAAATAATAATAAAAAAAAATTGATTAATTATTAATAAAAATACATTTCGATTCAATTAATTAAAATAATAAATTATTATTCCGTTGATGTTAAAGAATCAAATCACAAATGGTGTCCCGGTTAAAACCTCTGTGATAACGATAAGCGCGACAGTCTACAAAACAGACCAAAAGAATCAGCACCGCTTTATACTGGTATAAATGGCTTAGTTGGCATATAAACTTCACTAGTTTACTATTTCTCTACTAGCATTAGTGCTTAAGTGTAGGAATATGGCGATTTTATGAGTTTACTACACCCACATACTTTGTTTTTCGATGTAATAAAGTCATACGTGATACATCGTTCGAGGAGCTCTTAATATTCACAACATTTATGGTAATTTAGATGTAACAAGTGCATAAGGAATATATTCTATTATTTTCGCAGTTTGCAAAGAAACTAAAACATAATAATTATTATGCTGGCAATGTTTAACTTAACACTGGCTTACAACATTTAAAAGTGTCTGGTTTTTCTGCGTTTTACTTCAAATTACAACACAAAAGTTAGTGGGTTGTGTACTAGGAGTTGTAAATACTTTCGTAATGTTCTAACTAACAGTGTAATGTTAAATGTAATAAAGAATAGGTATTGGAAATGATTTCTAAGTTTCAAATTACATAAAATATCTCGTGTAGGTACAGCAAATGTATAAATATATAAACACTTTTCTCCTTCCTACGTTCTGGCTAAACTTTATCATCAGTTTAAGTGCACTTCGCTGTAATTAATTACTGGCCGAGCTTTTTACTAATTGTTACTATTCCGCCGACAAATAAGATCAACGACTTTAGATGCATGCTGTCTTAGAGCGCAGGCGCAATGCACATTTATATTATAAAAGCGTTTATTCTCCATTATTCCGTAGGGTGATTTATTTAATGATAGATGTAGAGCATTTCCTCTTCGTATCAGGCGCGTGCGCAGGTATACGAGTAAAATGGTTGGTTATTTTCGTTCATTGACCGTGGTTAACTGATGTTTTTGTCGCCCACCGCATCGGGCCTCAGGAATTGTAGCACGTGCCTACGACCGCTACGCGCCTGTGCCGATAAATTACAACTAAACTTTTTATAACATGTAAATCACATATAAAGTTACACTTGTAAGAAACTGAAAAAACTTTTTTGCAAAAAAAAAGAATCGACTTCCAAAAAAGACACTAAAGAGTGAAAAATAACTTTAGTTTCGGAAGTCGGTGTCGTTTGGTTCGCATTTTCGTTGTTTGCCACCGAATTCCGAAATTAAAGTTATTTTTTACTTTGTAGTGTCTTTTTTGAAAGTCGGTTTTTTTTTGCAAAAAAGTTTTTATTTTTCACTTTTAAGTTGTAATTTTCACCAGTAATTTTGGTTTAAAAAAACGATGTGTGGGTCCATAAAATTTGAGGGATGCCCTTGATTTCTCCAGGATCCAATCATCAGATCCTGTCTTGGTGACTATGGGACCACTTCAGAAGTATCTCCTATCGAACAAAAAAAAAAGAAATTTTGAAAATCGGTCCACAATTGGCGGAGTAATCGCGTAACAAACACACAAAAAAAAAAACATACCGTTGAATTGAGAACCTCCTCCTTTTTTGAAGTCGGTTAAAAATTAAAACTTTAAATAATTCGTATGTTAATTAAATGTAGATTAAATATTTAACAATCCGTGAAGTGTACCTATTTGTTAGCTACAAATTCTACGCTAATTAAAATCAAAGCCGTCAAGTAAAAGTCATTGTTCACAGGCACAAGATAAATATGTTGATAATAAGTGATTAGTGTATGTTAAGCTGTAAAGTCTTAATAGTTTTGGCCTAGTTTGTTATACTTTTAATGGATCTTGTACTCCATTTGAATTAGTCGTTATGGCGATCAAATTATCTGTTATGAACTCATGATTGTACTGACTAAAACTTTGAAGCGTGGAAATTCAAATTTTCTTACGTTTTTTGTTGCAATTTGCAGGTCAGGACGTATGTTGAACAAAATATGATTCGGGACCGTAACAAGTACTTACATAATTATAATCATTAAAATCATCAATACAACCCTTTAAGTTCATATCTTTCTATTGATTGATATTTCATGAAAAAGTCGTTCAGTCGGGTATATACGGTTGTATATATATGCCTATACTTGGTTAACTGACCTGCAAGTTGCAATAATGATACAAAACTGGCGGGCTGCCCCTTAAATTACGCGTAATGTCTCTAGTCTCTTGTATTTCGTGATTTCTTTATAAATCGGTGCTTGTGGACTTTTTTCCGAAGGAACAGTGCCCCAGCGGTCACGACGTCGCATCTCTTAGTATCAAGCCGCTATAACAATTTTCAACGTACTTACAAATAATTGCGTTTTCTAAGCACGACTCGCAGGCGTTGACCCTTTATTCACTTACTGGCGTTTGTTTAATGGAAGAAAATATGGTTTTTATTTCGCTGTAAAGTGACGTTCAATTTAAGTGCCGCCAAATGACTTGATGGTTTGGAAAAGTTTCCTGTTTTTCATTCGAATTCCTAAGTTTGCCTAGCTATCTATTGTATACTCAGATGAGTGTGTAAACTTGTTAATATTTAGCACTGAACAAAAGTAGCATTAATGAAGGTAAGCTTTCATGTTTTCAATTAAGAATCTTGTAGAAATGAAAGTAGATAAGTTCTAAAATTGTTCCATTTTGTCGAATGATACTTACTGATTTCAATTTACAACATCACAAAGCTCCCGAAATACAAGCCGCTAGATAAAGGCATGTTAGATTAGATAATAATACCCTAACAGATGGCAATTAATTTGAACCAGGGCTTCAATTGATCCCAAACTAGATGGTTATACGGGCTCACTCCTTTATTTAGTTACAGTTCAAATACAACCATCGGTTCTATTGTAGAGTCAACGTAAAACAAGTAGCCGTTATTCGATATCAACAAATACTAATCGATACTTCAAAACAAATTCCCAAGTTAAATCTAACACATAAATATTCAGAACAACTTGCCGAGATCTAACACAAGGAATTTCCCTGGAGGGAAGGAAACTAAACCGGTCAACAGTTTCAAACTAGTACAATCTATGTAGTACGAACGAATTACAATCTAAAATTCTAAATCTTTAAAAGAACATACACCTGATACACATTTCGATCAAATTATTACACTTACAGTAGCCATGTAAGAGTAAAATAAAGTTTGGAGCGGACGTGAGGCCAAATAATTCGAACGTAACGGGTCCCCGATACGATACCGTAACGTACTGGTACTGGACCTGTTACCATATCTACAACCAGTCTCAAATACATCCGGCGACTTTAACACAAGCCTCTTTGTATAAATTACCTATTTTAATGTATGTACTCTAGATAGAAAATAACTATAAGATCCTTCTTTGATATCTGCGAGGTTAAATATAGATCATTGGGTACTATTCCATTTCGATACTATTTCTTAACGGTTATTGTAACGTTATCAGAGTTCGTGAGACATGTAGAGTGCATGTTATGCATATGTTCATTGTTTGGTTTTATTACGCGTTGCTGTGCTCAGCTGACCCACATAGCAGTCGTTCCATTTGAAGCTGTTTCACCCATTAACAACGGTGACGCGTTTTCGAATAGCGTTTGTGTGGTCACTAAAATTAATCAGTCCAACAGAAATTATTTGATTGCTCATATCATGTATCATTACTATTATGTAGACTAGCATCGTTTATGGCTGTAAGCAGCTGTAATGTATGAAATTTAAGTTATGGTGCTAGTGACAGGATGCTAACTTGTCGCCTTATACGGTTTCATTAATTTATTATGAGTATCTGTGAAATATGCCCAATATCAACATACACAATAGTCAAGTAGTCCTAGGCCATTTTAGCATAAAACTAACAGATGAGTCAATTTGTATCGCGAAACGATCCAAATAATACTTTAGCGCATGTTTGTACAGCTGCAGACACCGACAGTAGTAAAATTGTTCAGATATTTTCTTCAGGTTGAACAATGAGAGTGACATAATGTGCTTATAAGGCTAGTTAGCTTACCAATGTGGATGTGACCTTGGGATGAAACCAACAGTTCTTTATTGTGTCGTCGTAAAGTGATGGTGGTGATCAGCAATGCCAGATTGGCGATACAACGTGCTCTCGACCAACGAGGCGTTCATCGACACTGAAGGGGCGCCCATGCGGGACCCACTCGCCGCCAGCTACCCGCGCCGCGCCGACCGCAGCAGACCTCACCACACTTGCCCCTACACCACCATATTCTTGGGAGCACGCTCGCACCACGCTCCCTACAGATTACCAGCTCTGCAAAGCGATTCTATAGATCCCTATGCAGACGTCTACTCTGTGGACCGTTCGTCCAACCTCACCGATACATCAAGCTTTGCTCGTTATGAAGACTGCCGCCCACAGATCGACGAGATCTCGTCAGAAACTGAAGACCAGGTATACACTGATGAAAACTCGACAGAAAATGTAACGTTACAAGTTCAGAAAGTGCCATACACTTCAAGCGTGTTTTACATCACAGCAAAAACTGACGCGGCACGCAAAGAGGTGGTGCAAACCAATGATGTCTTTCTTGTGGAAGAGTCCGATTCGGATGCATTATCATCATGCACTTGTGACAGTTTTGAACGATGTGAGTTTGACTGTAGAGACTTTGAGCCATTCTCGGACACGTGTTGTTGCGATCCATTAAGTGACGGTGTTTGTAGTCGTAGTCCTAAGGATGTCGACTCTCCAGAACACTTTTGTGATCGTGTGCCGGAAGAGGACGGTGTGTCAAACCGAAGTGATATGGACGGTCTGGATCTGGCTCTGTTTGAACCGGCGCAAACTGAGTCTGAAGAATGCGGCGAGGGGCCTGCTCGCAACACTGCTGTATCCGCCTCAGCTACTTTATGCGGGATATTGTACGCGCTCTCTGACAGCAGCATTGGTAAGTGACGTGTAGACTAATTTATTCGCAGCTAAGCGCAGGCATCCCGGAACCGCTGTTGTGATAACGCTCAATTATAGTGATTAGGAGCACGGCGAATAGAGCAGCCGCGCTGTACCGCCGTGTGGTCTGCGTCAATCCGACTCGTATCCGATACGAACAACGGTGTGCGGGAAATTACTATCGCATCAATCACTGGCAGCATTGTCATACTTGTAGTGACAACAGAGCCAGCTATCGGCAAGCAAGCATAATAGACCGTAAAGGTACTTATCATAACACACGCAACGTTACCTACATACCTCGCTATACCTAGTCATGATCTTGATCTTGATCGAATGCCCGTTTTTTTAATATGAAACATTTATTACTAGATGTAACATTGGCGATACGAGTAGGCCTTCATTAGTATACAAATCGAAATTTGAATGGAAATGAGATTGGCGAAAAACTAGTTATGACAAAAAAAGTTATCTTTAAAGGTATCACGGATGTGCCACCTGGCAGCAGCGATAAAAAAAAACTGAAAACTGTTAGCATTCTGTAATGCGGAAGTCAACGAAGCTTTTATATTGTACTAGCGCTACGTACAAATTGCGTACCGTTAGTCGCAAGTTTCTAATTACCGGTAGCGATAGAGGGCGATTGTTGCTTCATGCAAATCCGATGGATACCGGAGCAGATAAGCAAAGATACAGAGAGATACATAAGCAGGCAAACATATGGTGTAAGTCAATGCTCTGCATTTTTCCCGTTGAAAGCACACATGGTGGAGAAAATGTAACGGGCACTTTACGTGGTTTGGGTCAAGTTCGGTATATGAGTAAATAAATGACTTGACCCTTATTTATCCGCTCAATAGTAAAATAAAGAGCAGGAGGGTGATAATAATAGTCAATAGTAGAAATGCTTTAATAACTTGAACGTAAAATTATACGCCATAAATTAATACAATAACGAGAAGTCTAAAGTTTACAACTTTAAGTTGTAGCTCATAATTGTAAGCGTACTCGTTGAAGTAATTATTTCCGTGTGCACAAAAATGTTGTAATGTCGCTCGTTAAATGTTTAAAACAGCACGTACCATTAAAATGCTCCAATGGTTTTTTAATGGGTTCCAATTGTGTTCGCCGATCAGACAGGTAAAGAAACAAACATTCTGGTTTTACGAGTATATTTATATGATTTTTTGGCTCTTTTTGCAATACTTCCTTGATATAAACATACTTATTGGAAGCTTCTGTTTATCTAAACCCAATTATATATGATATGTTTATGGTGTGTCAATAATCAATATTCGTTAGAATTGAAAATGACTGAATTTAAGGGAAAGAATATTATGGTTCATCATAGAGCCTTCGGGTTTTACAAATTCAGTATAATCCAAGTCTCATCATCCAAATCATATTGACCGATGAATCGGTGCCGGTGATTAATTTCCTTCTTAACACCGAAAGTGATAGGTAACAGTCTAAGATTAATAAAGATAAAAATTCTGTAAGCTATTACAGTTCCATCATAATTTAGGAAAAAATAGTACCTACCTACCTTCCTATCAAAAGATCTAACTGCTAAAGTTAAGAATGAGTGAGTAGCAACGACACGCAGCCGTTACATTCAAGGTTATCAGATAACTTACAGACAGACGTAGTTTTGTGAATTGTATTTTAATATGGAATGGTATTTTCGTGACATTGTTATGGAGTGGAGAACATTCATAACATCGTAACAAACGTCATTGCGTTCATTGTTAAAAGAGCTAAAAGTCGCGGGACGTGGCCTACCATATAAACAAGTATTTTACAATACGTGAGAAAGTTAAGGGGTCATTGCTGTTAAAATTTTACGAGAGTTTGTCGTGGTTGTAACGTAAAAATCCTTCGGCTTTACTTCGAAATAACGGTTTGGAGTTATTTTTGCATCGTCATTTTGTAATATAACCATATTATTTGAATAAATTAACTAAATCTCCTTACTTTTAGTGATGTTCATATTGTTGTATGATTTAAATGTCAACTCATTGATAAATTAGCGTTTTCTAAATTCCAGACTTAATCTACAAAAACTACTGTTTACTATTTTACAACCTCATTCTACAATAGTCAACTTTTGATCGTGAAAGTGGCAGCCAGCCAGTTGATTTGTTTATCATTTAATAAAACAAACTTATAAGTGGTCTTACTTCATGTTTATCAATTTCTCCCAGTTTTTCCAAATATTTTTAAAAAACACGGCCACTGTGGGAGCGATCACCTCTGCGTCATGTGCTTTGCGTACCCAAAAGGCCAAAACAAGGAAACTCGTGTTGATTTACACCGCATTGTGCCGACGTGCCAACTAAAAACTGCAAAGTATTATTATTAAAGTAACATTTCCATCGGATTTAGTCGGAAAGTGATTCATCATGTTTATGCGTCTATTGTTGTTGAACTTGATTTATGAACTAATTTCGCGAAGTATACTTTGAACTAACTTTAGTACCTTATTATTTGTGTTTGTGCACTTCTGTAACCGTTGCTTTGCAAAGCCTTTTTGTCTTCTTCGTTTTGTAACCGACGCGTGCTTTAGTTACACATTTCTGCAATCTTCATAAAATCTTAGCGAGTAATAATCTAGAATTAGAGTTATCGATGTCTTAACCAACATAGACTAGACTAAAATCGACTCGCTAATCGTTGCGATATATCAACATCATAATTACAGGAGATCATCAATATGTATGTGCAGTAGCACTTGTTCAGTTCTATAAACGGCAATAATTACTTCATGTCGGTTTCCGGCGACTCATCAACTTCATCAAGTCACCACTAGACACCTCCGCGATACTCAAGAATGTAGCCGGTCCCGTACAACTTGTTACAAACCAATCAGAGCCCATGTCAAGCTTCAATACGACAAGCAATCTTATCTTAATACTCTATGCAAATATTATTCTAACATTCGTACTGTTTAATTACGACACGTCCGCAATATACAAGATATTAGAGACTTACATAGCTCCACTAGCTAAATGAGTCGTACGTCTGTCCGAGTTATGATCGTCATCAGCCATAAATCGAGCCTACTATAAGATGGGGACGATTAAATTCAATAACAAGCCTCGGTACCAGCACTAAATCCCGCTCAGTTATAACCTCACATGCTCTTTCAAGTTTCTTATATGGAATCCCAAGACTATAACGTCAATAATCTTGCTAGACTCGATCAGGGACTGGGTGCGCATCCTTGTCCAGTTATGTATGTGATGCAATCGTTTGCTTATACTTTCTAATGAGCTTGCCCTTCCTGTAAGCCGCTTCTTGAAGGAAGCCACTTGCGCATGCACTTAGCACTTCGCGTGCAATGTGAGGCAAGCACAGGATTTAACATTTCACTACACGACGTTTTGATTAAAACACAAGTTTTGTAACTTTAAGATGTCAGAATGTCGAAAGTTTTAGTCTTATTTTCAATGCGAACATGAGTTTAAATGTCGGTCAGTATCCGAATAATTCTATAATACACTTGAAAGTCAGCTGCATTTTGAATATGAATAAATAATTAATAATTTAGTGATTATATTCGTCGCGACAAGCGGACAGAATGCAATCTTAATGATCAAATTCTAAATGCAAATTTAGTTACTTAGTTAGGTATAACATATGTTGAAGACATTAATCTATGAGTAATGAGTAAGAAATAATGCATACCTACATTCTAAAACACAAATAAGAAACGTAGAAAATTTAAATGTAGATAAAGAAGCATATGTGGCACAGTTATTTATCGTTAATGAGATCGTAACGAAATTGGAACACACAACAATATTGAGAACTTCTTACGTTTCGATAATAGAAAAAGAAATACCAGGACGGTCACCTACTACCGTAGCTGCAATTTCGCGTAATAACCAGCAATTTGTATGAGAAACTCACAGACAATACGGATACGGAATTGAGTTTACGGTATCTAATTATGTCATAATGATTATATGCGGTTGTGTATTTTGGAGTAACTTGGGAGCATACAGTTACTTAAGTTCGTCCGACTGTGGCACTGGACTTTTAATGTTACAAATAAAGTTATTGCTGTAGGCTTGGCGGCATATTTCAACATAAAAGTTGAAGTTTATTATAAAGATGATTCAAAATTATGAGAATTTTAGCTGAAGACAAAATTAAATGAAAATTCAAAGAAACCTATCGCTTAGAACCTCAACTTAATGTTTGCACAGGTATGGTAATACTCGTAATGTATGAACATGCAGCCATAAAACAATTTCCAATCGTAATACCGTCTTGAGGGCTATTTCTGTCGCAATCTTGGTCCTGTTGGCTGTTTACTTGTATGTAATGGAGAAAGTCTATTAGGGAAGCGGATCCTGGCATCAGGCCAATGAACATAAGTTACACAAGAAGGATTGCCGAGTCTCGACAAGGACTAATGTATAAATCCCTTTCAAAAGTTTTGAAAATTATAGTGTTTGCTTTATCAACTTAGCTTAATACAGTTCATTCGACATAAACCGAGTGTTTTCTTAATACAGACATATTTCAAGTTCTGGCAGTACATACATAATCGGTGTAGGTATATGACTCAGACAACTTAGTCTAGTTTTATCAGTAAGTTTGTCATTGCGCCCAAGGTGAGGGCGTTCGTGGATATCTATTTGCTTGTTGATAAAGGAAACGCCTTCCAAATATTTATCAATCTTGACTTAAAGTTCACAACTGAGTTCGCGTTTCCCAAGAATGTTACTTGCATTTGTTTAAAGGAAGTTTTTACGACCCGCTGCATCCTTTCAACTGCCGAGAATAAAAATGAACAACGTTTCTTCGGAAATGCAATGTCTTACAATGAAGACATCTTCAATATCGATTCCGAATATCGGTATATTGTTCGCTTCGATTGCATAAATATGTCTATTGGTTTTTTGATCTGTCCAAGGGGCATTGTCTCTATTGTTTGTTGAGTGACGTGACGTGAGGTTGTGAAATGAAATAATTTGATGCATGATTGAGACTAATTTGAACAATTTTTCATTTCAACGCAATCATTCGACCTTCATATCTACATGTAGTATTGCGTAATTTTACCATAATGGTGTAAGTGTGTATACGTTTTGAGTGGTGATTGCATATAAAATAATTATTATAATCACATCTCTAATAATGTCATGTGTCCATATATCGAATATTGGCCGTTGATGGTTTGTTATGGCAACTAATATTTTTTTCCAAGAAGTAATCGTGTATTGCGTACGAATATATTTACATAACATCTTATGCGTTTGCTTGACGGTATGAAGACGGTTATGATCTTTTGTTTTAAAACCATACTGATATGTTACATTATCTTGGATATACGTGAATGAATTACTCTACTTATTTATTGCCCCATCATTCTCATCCAAAAAGCCATCGATTAGGAACTTCATAAGTTATGACTAGTAAACTAAAAATCGTGTGTTAATTATGGAAGGGGTTTAATGGTTTTTATTGAAATAACAAACACGTAACTAATACACAGTGTCTTATTGGCAATAGTCAATGTCGCCAGCAATCATCTGATTTTGTCCAATAACATAATTTAGTTGGAAAACTACACGAACTAACTCTATAAATGTTTAGAAATTGAAGTGTTAGAAAATGTGTACGATTCCGGAATTGAGTAGAGTCGTTCATCTTGTGGGTATCTTGTTCACTGAAAAAGCGCTTTAAATAACTACTATCTACAGATAATTTACTCGTAGAGAGACAAATATCCTCGGTAATCATGGGAACGGACTACGAAGCCTTGAATACAGTAACCAAGTATATCGCATAATTTCCACACTATTGGGAATCGGAATGCGTTTAGTAAATAAATTAGGAGTACCGATATCCATCGTCATTCCACAATTTATGGTGTTTTGATACGTGAGATAAATACCATCGCGATTTATTTCCATATCATAAATATCTTCAAATATGTGGCTGGGTATGGTTGATTTAAGCACCGGCTGGTATTTATTCGATATGGCATAACTGTTGAATATATCAAGAGCCTTTCACCAAGCATCCAGATTCGGCTGTCGTCTTACTGTTAACGAAGATTTATATCTATACAGCCATCAACAAATAGCTGGAACCGGTTACATCAAATTGAAGCTGCAATAGATGAAGATCGAGAACAATTTATTTGAATTGCATTCATAAGATTTTTTGCTGCATTGCAAATATTCTGAATAGCTTTCAATGATAGGTCGGCAGCTGTGGTGTTTGGGCACGCGCGTCGACCGCGGCGCGGGCGCACCTGTACCAGTGCGGCCACTCGCCCGACTGGTCCAGTTTCCCCAGTTCACTTCACAGCTGACGTCACCTTCACGTATACTTATCGATTAAAACTTTCAAAGTGATAGTGACTAACTAAAAGTCAAGGCCGCGTGATACATTTACTGTTTGTTAGACACCTGCACCACTAGTTGATCATACTCATAATATAATATTTATAGCTACTAACAACAAGTCCAGTTTTTTAAATTGTCATGCAAGTTATCATGGAGATTTTACTAGGCATTTTGTTAATATCGAAAATGCCTAATAAAATCTCACGTTTTTCTTGTCTTACACGTAACTTAAGTATTAAGTTTTTAGGTCGTAACATAGGTAACTTTAGCTGTCTTGTGCGCGTCATGTATGCTCATTTCGGTACGTGGTCTCCATTCAAGAACCAGTTTATATCTAAACATTTATTATATCTAACATATGTATACATTCAACGTAAAACGACGGGTAAAGAGTACAAAATTGTAAATTCATTCATTTGAATTACTTTTACGGTTCGTTGCTCAAATGCCGAATCTAGTCTCACGAAAGTAACATTAAATTATGCACGGCATTTGAAGTACTACAACGGCTTTAATCTACATAATATTGATATTAATTGTACGCTTAGACTTACAAATTCCGTGTTTAGCGTACATTACATGGAATAAACCATTCAGAAACGAACCTAAGAATAAGAATACATTTTGTAATAAAAATGGCTGTGCAAGGAAACTAAATAATCCGGACAAAGCGTTTAAAATGACATGAGATAAACGACGCCAGACCTAAACAGTCGGCTATAAATAAATGAAAAAGTCTAGTTCGTATAAATACAGTGAAGACGGATGATCAATGATTTTTAAATGGGCATTGAAATAATTCTGTGCACATCTGCAACCCCTCGGTACAGCCGACAAAAGTGTTATTCATGCATTGAATGTAAAGGCGGAGAGTTCGTGACTTGTGTCAACTGTACCGTACGACTCAATTCTACTAAGTCACAGCGCTCGCGTGTGCAGCACATAGTAATTTGAATAGTTTATTCATGTGATTATAATTGATTTCTTCTTATATGAATGAGTGTACTCAGTCTCGTGGAAGAAGTGACCTCTTTTTATCTTTGTTCTGTGTTTCATTCATAAGCTTCCATAATTCATTCAGTGAGCAGATAAATATAATAGCTTATCGAGTCTGTGCCATACGTATTACTATTCTTCAAACATCCTGCGCAGTTTGCATAACGGCTCCTTCATATATTTCTCGTCCGGTCGTTACTTTATGGGTTTTCATGAAATTCGTGTATTATTTCAATTTATATTATATGCATAATACGAAGGAAGTCCGAGTATTAGTTCTTGGAAGCTCACACGAGTGACGCGTGCGCAAACAAACGCGTTTCCGGTGGCAGACAGAGCACTCGCTTATAGAGAAAGTTGTCAAGCCTTCTTTCTTAACAATGCTCTAGCATTTTGCCATTACATCATGTCTCCGGCTTTTTTTGGATGATTAGTCGATGTAGGAAGAGATTATGAAACTAATATCGGAGTTCTTCATAGAAAACCGACGTGATTGATGTTCTCCGTTACTTACGTTCGATCTTGCCGTGGGTTTTGCAGGAAGTTAATCGTTTATCCTAAAATAGTGAGCTTCTTATGATAGAGAGATCGATACTTACTTCTTGTGACTGAATTTGTTTTTGTTCGTCATATCTAGCTTTAACTTCCTGGAGGACCGATTTTCCTACTTTCTTTTTCTTCTGCCATATGTTCACTGTGCACACATTTAAGAATATATAGCCAAATAAGTATCGGGCAAAGGATTTTAACATACCTTGTCTTTATTGTCACAATTTCTAGACTACGGTGAATGTGTTCGTTTCATTTCCAATTAAAATGCCTGAAACAAGGAAAACTTCGAACATTCATGTACAAGATTCAAAGTTGATGCACTGTTGCTTCGGGGCAGGCCAGGTTTCGAAACAATGCAGGAGTATGTTCTAATCTACAAAGACTTGAACATTATGAACATGCATGTGTCTAACTAAAGGCGAATTGGCTGCACACAAAGAGAAGAGTATAGATGTAGTGTCTGATATGAAATATGAACAATAAGTAAAACGCGCCAAGTTAATGTTCCAACCCGATGCGTGTGAAATAGCCAGCGTTGACGGATACGCCGTCGTTGTCAGCTAAATGTTCATCAAGTTGACAATGGACACGACTTATGAAATCTAATTCGCCTTTATTTCTGAGGGAAACAAAGGAATTTATAATACCCAGATCGTATTACTAGCACGACCAGGGAACATTCCTGCTATGAGGAAATCCTTGAAGGTGGAATTAAGGGTAATTTAAACCTTTGTGTGATTGTGATTTTCGTGCTCGGCTCGATCAGTTTATTGCACTCTCGCGTGATGTGTATGTTGCAGCTAATCAGCTTTGAGGTCGTAGGGTTTCCGCTGCAAATAATGCCAGTTATCCAACGCCACATCTGTTACATCAACCGTGCTATTGTGGGAACTGTTGCATACGTTTGTAATTATCACTGTATTGTTTGACTATGGTTTCTTTCTAGGTAATAAGAGCACCTACGCAACCTATATGCACTTTATGATAATCAAGTACATCGAACCGCTATTGTTTTACAAACATTATACATATCTATCACACATTCTTCCTATTACTTTTCATTATTTATACGTAAGATTGATTATACAATGTGGTTGATTTAGAAGTGAGATAGATTTGAAAAACACATTTCTCATGGATATGAATTGTGTTCTGTCTGTTATTGACTTAATAGTCGTTGCGGTTGATGTTGATGCTAATGTTCATGCCACAGACAACCGTTGGGACAGTATCATAGAAATAATTATAACGTAGGAATAATCTGATCTACTTTCTCTATTATAGCGTGAAGGGCTCGAAAGGCAGCCGCGCGAGATGTCGACATGTTGCGCCTACGCACTTCAGAAATTATCACCTGGTATGAACTCGAGATCACGTATTGTGTTTTAAATTAAACCCAATTTATTTCAGCGTGAATAAATAATCTAGCAAATTATTTACAGTACGAATATCAATGCCAAACGGGACAATGTTGCAAGGTCTACGTCCAGCGCTAAATGTTAAGTTTACAGGCTGAAAAAAGGAAATCAATTTCATAACCCTTAACAGCCAGCAAATTATAAGCTTTTCAATCCTGTTATACCCAAAAGTTCAAACCACTTTTATTATTCCGAACACCTCGTAGGTACCCACTTAATAGTATTCAGATCACGATATAACGCATGAAATTCGACACAAACGGTGCCCATGCGCAGGCGTGGCGTTCACATGCCTGCGTAATCGTCTGTCAAAACGTTCACATTTTTAACGCCCAGCATTATATTATACGAAGATTAACTCCTACGCGACAATCTGCCTGACGGGAAGCTTACATTGTCCCCAATGCAGGCGTGATGGAGATATAAAGGCGAATTTGATGCGTTAGTACTTCGAGACGTTCCTTAGAACATGACGTGAATGACATACAAATATGATTAATGAAAATGTAAGTATGCCGTCGTCGTGATGAAAGGACCGTGTTTGAATTTAACTCCGTGGAATTGTTACTAATGAGTAATGTCACGTAATAAAAGTTTAGATTTCTGTGCCATTGTTGTAAAAGTCGAACAAAAATATGGTCTTGCTCAACCTGTTTGTCTCAGCGGTAACAAGAATCGCCTCTTTCAAACTGGATGCTATTTTACAACTTGGAGGTAATGCATTAAAAATCAGTAAGCTCTTTCGCTTTTAGAATATATAAATATATATGAATATTATAGTTTTACCTATAAGAAGAAAATTGCATACTATTATGATTCCCACGTTCCTAGTCCAGTCTACGTTAATGGTTAGTTTTTATGTACGTACTAGACACTATATGTGTGTATATGTGGGGTGATATAATTACGTGTATAAAGTAGATCCGTGTGTGCAAACGTATAATTTATAATTGTGCCCGCTTGGCGTAGCTTCAAAAGGGCGAAGACCTTTACAGCCGGTCGACAACTGACCTTTAGGTCTACTAAGGGCAGGAAACCTAGATGCAGGAATCCTCATTTTTTCTCAAGTTGAGGTCAAGTTTTTATGCAGGATAGTTAAAAAAAAATCCTAGTCTATTGAACTGGCACACGATTTAAAAAAAATCCCTACAGAACTAAGAACAGTATATAAATAAGTAAGTATACGGGTCTAAATCAATATGTGTTGGCTCTGCAACATAATCGTATAAGTATGAATAATTATTATTCCTAGCTATTATTTTCCCTTAATTTTTAAATTATCTCAAAGGTTTTTGAAAGTACTACATTTCTGATGATAGGATTTTAAATCACAGTTCCTGGTTAACTCACTTCACATATATGCTTAGTGTTATTTTTCGTAACTGTGTTAATCACTTACAAGATTAATGAGGTTGAAGTGTTAAAAACCTGCGTCAGTTTGACCTGACATTTAATTTTCATTGAGTAACGAATGTAACGAAATAGCAAATTAAATTAATGTTATACTTATAAAGTTATAACGTAACACCCCGATAAGTGTTACACGATAAATAATTAATGTTAAATTTTTACAATGATTGTATCTATGATTTGGTTGGTAATATGAACTTTTGCTGTATACGCCTATACACATCTTTATATAGTCACCACCATCAGTTTTAAGCAATCTAGGTTTTTGTTTATTATTTTCTGCTTCATTGCTGAGAAAATGATTAGGTACATGTGATTCGGCAACAGACTCTACCAGATTTCGTAGGTCCTTAGCAAAACATGTATCGGCAATTTAGAGATCGTGCTGAAGCAAAAGAGGCCCATCATATCCATGAGTTCGATAAAAACGAAGAAGATAGACGAAAGCTCACAGCTCGAGGTCTTAGCTTTGAGCTTTCGACTATCTTCTTCGTTCGTCGACTGCAGTGAAATAGATTTTAAATATTACATAATGAGCTTATAATGTTCCCACTGCTGGGACACAGCCCTTCTCTCTTTTGAGAGGGAGTGGGCCGTAATACACCACGCGAGCCCAGTCTGAGTTGGTAGATGTCACATGTCTTCGAATTTCTGGTTCTAGGACATGCCAGTTTCCTCACGATGTTTTCCTTCACCGTTTTGAGAGCAGCGGTGATGAAATAAATTACACAAAGTAACTCGCCGTAGATTTTAAACATTATCATTAATTAAACTTGAGGTAGGTACTTTCCTTACCTCCCCCCCGGTGGGTTCCCGCATGGTCGAGGCGGCGGGACGCAGTAGCCGTGGCTTGGTCACCCACGGTGAAGCTAAGAGGAACCCGATGAGGGGCCGCTCGTCAGGGCTTTGCCAGTAAGCCGACGACGTAACGGCGAACAAGTAGGTTGCGGTGCCGCTTGGGCGACATCGCAACTGAGGCGGGTCGCGATGTCGTATGGGAGGCATCACAGCTGAGGGTTGGAGGCCGCGGCGGGAGAGGAGTGCCGGTATTGTGGTGCGCCGCTCTCCCTACCTTCCGCGACCTTGACGGGGTCGCCACCGTCTGATGGCGGACGCGGTGGGGCCGCAGTGGAGGAGGAGTGTTGGTATGACGTTGGCCGCTCTCCCTATCCTCTGCGGCCGAAAATTGGCAGGCGGTGGTGCCAATGACCTGACCCGTCGCAGGGGGACCAAGGGTGCCCAGACACGGGGTCGTCTGGCGGCCGTGTGTTGGTTTGGTCTCTGGGGTGGTCGCGGCGTGCTATGTGTTCTGGTGCGCCGGTGATGGGGAGTACTCCCCAAAGGAGGGTCCGGTGATGGACAGCCACGGCGGGTTCACGGATGAGAATGAGGATGACGGGCACGCGTTGACAACGCGTGCCCGTGTTCCCGCCGCAAGCGGCAGAGGAGGACACCGTGGAGTTTTAGTGGGATAGAGTCCCACATAACTGCACTGTCTCCTCGTGGTAGTGCAGAATGCATGAGCATTTAACCACGATATTAAAAAAAAGGTAGGTACACCTATATTAATAATAGCTAGAAACACTTCACTCAACTCCCTTCAACCTGATTGTGGCCAGTCAACGAGTTGTGCTTCAAGGTTAACTAGTTTAATCAATTGTTAATCTATTCCTCTAATCTTAATGACATATATTTATAAAATAAATTAAGCACAAGTACAACACCTCCGTGAGAAACAATTAATTTTATATTCACTCCTTGCTTTGCAATGTATTTATATAACAAGTTAGCATATTGTTATGAAGATAAATATAATAATAACAAGTTGGTTAGTTCCCAAATTAGGCAACATTGTGAATTCGTGTCTGAATCTGCTTGTTGTTTGAGGTTAGACAAGATTACACAAATAAGATAATGTAGAGGTGGACGATAATATTATGTTTAGCTGGAATTGGAGCACTGTTATGCAATGCTAATTGTTTAAACTTTAATTGAATAATTCACTGAAAGTTCTATAAGTTAAGGTTTTGCTTCGGTCTCAGTAGCGTGCAGATGAAAATAATACTGGACAATAGAAAATAAAGTATTCGCAATGTTAGAAGTTAGATCGATCTAACGTGCCACCATCGGTAGCTATCCGTTTATCTATCTGTCGTGGTGTCGGTATGTTTATAAATAAACAGCGGGCAACATGTTGCGTCGGTCGTGAGGTTCGCCTGTTTATTTCAAGTTCATTGTTGTGCGCCATCTCGCGTGAAGGCGCGCCGCGCGCCGCCTGCGGCTGCGCCGCCCTCCCACGCAACCGTACCCCTTCCCCACAAATACTGAAATTATTTTAACACGAACTTAAAAGCTTCCTCTCATTGGAAAGGGAGCCGTTAATATGAGTTTGTACATTGTCTATAAAAAACAACTTCTGCCTACTGTTTACATGAAGGACGGATAAGGCCAAACAGAGAAGGGAATAATAAACTGGAAAGTGGATTCTGTTGTTAAGTCGAAACTTAATGATACTGTGCAGACTCTTGCAGTTTACATGTTTGTCCACTAAAGTATATTGTTTTATGGATCGTTTAAAAACTTTTTTATTACAGTCTCATCTACTTGTTTTAGATAAGTATTTTTTTTTGCTTTCATCCGTTTTACAGACTACCAAAAGTACAGGTTTAGTCGAACCGAGTCTGGGGTCCACTGCTCGGTTGTATAATGTTATTATAAGGTAACTTGTATCCAGACAAGTCTTTCTTGTTCGTTGACGAGTCGCGAACTGCACTCGCTTTAGCTTGAATCATTGCCGTCGGCTGGCGCTAACTAGGTGCCACCGGCATTTCCACACTGACTGGTAATCAGGGCTATCTCCGATCTAAGATACGATCGCCGGATACGCCTACCTACGTGAAAGGTACACCGGCAGAATTATGAGCTATGTGTGTTGAATTCATTAGGCCATAATAAATAATTTGCATCAAAATGCAATGTCACGCTATACGTAATGCAGAAGTGGAGCTTATTAATGATGTAATTATAATAAGATATTACGTAAAATATAATGGAATAATTACTAAAAATGCTTCAATAGTTATCCAACGTTGTTCTCTAACAATAGTTTCTAAATATTTCCGTTATTATCATTATTATGGGGTTTTCCCGTCGTAGCTCGTAGCCATATCATGGAGAGGCGAAGTGTGCGTGACTTAGACGGAGATAGTGATTTTGATAGCCGCCGGCTATTTTCGAAGCACGACGGGCTTTTAAAGGCGATTCTAGGTTTACGCTCATTAACTATAAGTATTCTCTGGCGGCTTTGAGGAATTCTTGAAAGAAATAATAGATAAGATAGTGTTTAGCTTTGGAATTGCGGACTTAAGTTATATTTGAACGCAAAGAAGTTTATTGGTGCTGGTTTTGTTAAGGTTTAATAGCAATTTATTTTGCGGCTGAAACTACATGGGGAAATATAATTGGGGTCTGTCTACATATACACTGTGCGAGTGTGTGTTGTGCTTCAAGTTTACGCAACACACAACGCATTAACATTTCGTTCAATGATAACAAGTGAAATTAATGTTAATTAAGAACTGTATGCACCTTTTGTAACGCAGGTGTGATTGTATGTACTTTCCGTTTTACATGTTCGTGTATTTCGAGTGCTCCTTGAGGCAGCGGTGTATGACCAATATTTTTCTTATAGATTCGTATCAATATTTTGTAATGACTCGACAGGCTAAGTAACAATTAGGTAAAAAAATCACTTTTAGTGTGCATAAGCAACACAATATCATAAAAGTTTCTACACAAATAAAGACATCAATCAATTTAAATAATAAACCAGTTTTAGCTATCAACATGCAACAAACCAGTGAGTTCAATAAGAAATATACACATGAAATCAACAATTAATCCATTATCTACCTTCATTTTTCATGATAATTTTATTCATAAAATTCGCAACACCAATAGCTCAATTCATTTAATTTATACATTAGATGATGGTGCTATTAAAAGTTCAAGCTTTATGGGCGTTAATAAATGTGCTTTCTACACGATTAAATATTCTCGTGTATTCAATACAACTTGCCGACTTGCCTCGAGCGCTGGTTCGAGTAGGTGTGCTTTGCTCGATAGATTATCACAAAAATTCACTACGTCGCCGTGGGTGGGTACTAGCTCAGCTTACTATACCTACGTAACATTTTATATGCCAGTAGGTGCATTGGCATCTCAGAGTTAACGAAAAATCTTACAGCAGCTGTTTATTATTCCGTACAAGTTTAGTAAGCTTCGAAAGGAAACGATTTACGATCATATTCGTCGGCTACGGGACTAGCTATATACATTACTACTAATTTACGCAATATGTGATAATATCGATCGAGTATCGTAATATCGTATCTACAATAGTCTAGTGCGGAGTACTGAAAATTCCAAGAGTAGCTTTAAAAGCCTCGTTAACAAACTAAGCACTTGCTCTAGCCCAATTACGTTAGACTTGTGTAGTTACACTGTTGTGCAGTATGACTATGCCGCCTTCAGACTACTTATCCCCCATCACTGTACACTAGACTTAATAATTCAGTATTATGCAGTACGTTGATACCGTTTACTAGCTCGCGTGCTTCACGAGACAAATAGACGCAAAACGATTGATATTACGAGCATAATTCAGCGCCATAAAGCGTTGCCGGCAACTGTATGAGTCATGCCGAACTGTTATAGCAAATAACCCAAAGAGAGTAAAATTTATTTGTTGCACAGTTTCACTGCCGTAGACGGTACAGTACAGATTGTAGTAGCTTGATGTGCTGGCGTCTGTACGTTGCGTGAATCAATTTTGGTCTGTTATTTGATGGGCAATCGAACTTTATTTAAGTTTATTAGAGTAACAACAAAGCTTCACAACAAGCTTAATATGGGACTTAAACATAATTGGCGAAATGTTGGTGTACTATAGGTAAACCTCTGCCTTACCCGTCAGGGACCTTACAGGCGTGATGTCACGTGTATTGTTAACAAAGCATTTAGATATTCGGTGGTTAAGGTGGGTGGTGGTAAGGTGGTTCTTTGCTTTCTAGTAGCACACTCAGCTCATAATGTTCCCACTGCCGGGATACAGGCCTCCTCGCTGTGAGAGGGAGTGGGCCGTAATCCACCACGCGGGCCCAGTACCGTTTGATAGATATCACTCACGTCTTTGAATTATTGGTTCTTGGACATGCTGGTTTCCTCAGGATGTTTTCCGTCACCGTTTTGAGAGCACTTGTGATTAAATAATTAACACAAAGTAAAGCGCCTGTCTAAGTATACCTGGTGCGGGTGTCTGGGCGCTCCTACGACCTACAACACGTAAGTCACAGCCGTTACCACTGGGCCAACACTACTCTCACCCCTCACGCTTTCTATATCTAAGTTAATATATGAATATATGACTTTTGATGATTACTCATCAAGTGCACTTGCACTGACTTATAAGCCTAATTTCCCGGACAAAGTAGAATAATATCCCTGTCCCTTTGGTTATCTTATACTGAATCGTCGGTCCCATGAGTCACTGGTTAATAGATTAAATGGAACGCATTAATCCATGTGGACGCAGCGTCGCACCACCGCTGGCTTTTATTAGCTGAACAAGTGCTTCAATTACTTCCATTGTCCTGTTTATAATCGACTCCAGGATTTTTATAAGGGATATTTTTAGATAGCAAATACAATGGCAGACAAATATAGCAGTTATTTTCAGATCGTCGATCTTAATTGGCTTGGGCTTGGGGAAAAGAGCTTTTATAAATAATGTTGGTATTTATTTATTTTATTTCGTAAAGGAAAACAAACAGTAGTATATCAAAAATAACTTAACATTATACTTAACAAATGTACTACCCATTACATTTTCCACAGATTACAACTAGGTAGCGCACGCTTTTTTATGCCTTTTTGAGCGAAACAATACATATAAAGAAACTTCTATAAATTGTTTTACTCATTTAAAAGTCCGTCAAAGTGTGTATGTATATAGTTAGTATTCATCAATCAACGGTAGTATTTATACTCTTTGAGAGCTCGTAACAGTCAATTGAGCGAAAGCTTCTGTTGTATTCAACAAGTGATGAATTTGCAGCTGCATCTCTACAAATAGTTTTAAAGCGCAGAGCATCATTACCTTTTGTGGCTTCGAGGGGCATGGACACCTCATGTTTGTGTTTCACGGGCCGTTTGTTTACCTCGTAAGGAAGAACTGTGTGAACGAGGCACAGGCCCCATTGAAATCCGTTTATTCATATTATTGTTTTAAATACTGCCTTTGTTTTGAAGTTACTTTATGCTTGTATTGGTGTATAGCGGTGTGACTAATCACATGTGGGCACGCTATTATAAAGTACTGATTAAGATCGCGTTGAAAGGTTTATAATAAAATATGTATGGGACGTGGACGTCTGTAACAGATCAGTCGTGCCGTAGTCAGATATTGGTTCATCATCCGTCAGGTTGACTTGTTTTTCTACTGTCTGCGGCAATCGATGTCGTAATATATTGCATAAACTACTTAGTTGCCGACGAGTTGCATCGTGATTATTTAAATTGTAAACTAAACCTTTTTATAACTTATAGAAGATAACGAGGCAGCTTGTTAGTGTTGTCTTATATATTGTGGGTGTACCCGATTTGATGGGTTTACTATGAATAATGACTTAATTATTATGATAATGTTACATAACATTTCTTTTGAATATAATTAAACTTTTAATAAACACCTACTGTTAGGCAGTGTGTGATCTTGCAAAAGAAATTTTACCACATACATAAGGTTTCATTTCAGAGCAGAAGTAACCCAGTGGTATCGGCCCCGATTTACGAGTTGTAGGTCGTGAGTTCGAACCCAGGTAGGCACTTTACTTTGTGTATTTCATTTCAACACCTCTACTCTCAAAACGGCGAATGAAAACATCGTGATGACACCGACATGTCCTAGAACCAAAATTCGAAGGCATGTGCCATCCAACAACCCGCACTGGGCCCGCGTGGTGGATTATGGTCCAAACATTATATCTATGATCCCCGCAGTGTCAACATTATAGGCGGGTTATGATTAGGTTTCATAATCAGCATTCTTCATCAACTAATCAGTCACGACAGCTTTTCCTAAAGCCGATGTCAACAGGCATTAACTTACTATGTGCAGTGAAATTAATTTACATGTACGTTACGAGTTACGTCACACCTCGCCGCGCAGCGTGCATGTAATTCGGATCTTTCCAATTTTATCTGATAGATGAATGGCCCACTTTCCATAATATCTCGCGGTATCGTCGTATACCGTAATTAAAAACTGCCGCTACACGATACAAATATGGAAGTATATAATTTACCTATGTATATCACAAAAGTCACGTAATCTAATGTTTACAATTAAATAAGTAGGTGGAGTACCTTTCACTTCATAGTATAGTACCATAACGTAACGTAAGTGTTTATGTTATTGACTTATTATGTTTATTGCGATTACATGGTTGTTCTATTAGATTTTTACGTTGTTTTTATGGTGTACTAAGTTTGGTCGTAACTGCGAAGAGAGTGAGAAGATGGATAGAAGAACGTGGTTACAACAACTGTTTAAGTAGACTTTATGTATTTCGAAGAGATTCGAAATGCATTACCGTATGCTTATATTGTTCACCATCATTTTATTGCTTTGGCTAAGTATGGCTAGCTATTTAGCTAAGCTATTATAACGAACATTACATTTGTAAAGATATTGACAAGTATATGTGCTAAACGCGACGATCTCTCAAATATCTCTTGGACACTGAAGAATTTCTCCATTTTTTCATTTTATTTTAACACTAGCTTCTGCCCGCGACTTCGTCCGCGTGGAATTTTTGGTTCCTCCGACCCGACCCGTCGCAACGCGTCTCCTGCCCGCGCTATTACTTTGTGTTCGCTTAGCGTTCTTTCTTCTTTCGGACTTTCTTTCTTTCTGCGCGGCTCCGAAGAGTCGTAGCATGATGTTAAATAGCCTTTCTCAAGAATTGGGCTATCAATCAAATACTTTTTTTTTCATATCAGACTGGTAGTTCCAGAGATTAGCGCGTTCAAACAAACTCTTCAGCTTTATTATTATTATTACCTCAACTTGAGATAGTTAGAAACAATCGTAAACCAGAATTACGAAGAGAAGAAGGAACGAAGTATTTAAAACAAACAAGACCAATAAAAATCAATAGAACGACATCCAACCAATTTACATCACCCAATGACAATACCGACAATGTCATCAATCCGCGTAAAGTATGAACACGGCGAGTCAGAAAAAACTGGCCAACTGCGTGTCAGGCCACGCATATAATAGGGTTCCGTAGTCTCCCATAATGGCACTTTACAAGTTAGGCCTCTATAACTCCTGAACTAACAAAGTTATCTAAGCCCTTATAGTTTTCCTTCAAAGTTCATCACATGGACTACCATCATGAATTTTTTAGATTTTTGAGCCAGCCGTTTAGCTTTTAGAGGGGGGGCCCTATTTTAACAAAAAAAAAATCGCTTTAAAGTTGAACATCTCGCAAACGGACACCTAAATAAAAAAATCCTCTTAGCAACCTCTCAATGTTTTAAAATACCTATCTAATGATACCCCCACACTATAGGGTAGACGCGAGAAAAAAATTCATCCCCACTTTACGTGTAGGGGAGGTACCCCAAAAAAAATATTTTTCGTGATTTTATTTTAGCACTTTGTCGATGTGTTAAATGCACAAGTTTCATCTTTCTAGCACTAACCTTTTGGAAGGTAAGCCGAGGACGGACGGACGGACGGACATGACGAAACTATAAGGGTTCCGAGACATGAACTACGGAACCCTAAAAATGACGTATTTGATTGAATGACGCCATCTATGGATAAAACGTCTGCAGAAAGTTGATGAAAGTTGTATTCATGAATATTTTAGCGGCATTTTGCGTTTTAGACATTTTCTATTATCTCCGAAATTCACCATCATTCTCCTGCCCTTATCCCAATTTATTTATCCAAACGTAAGAATGTGAAAATAATCCTTTTTTAAAACATAAAAGTGATATTGAAATATAAAATATAAAAGACAAATATGGAGTCGCGGACTTTTTTGTAGAACTATTTAAGGCGAACCAGATTGCAATACCTACATTGTTTTTAGTTATATACAACTGTTTAGGCAGCGCATGCAAATAATTCTGTTTTAAGAGGTATTTCTTTCCGACTTGCTAGACAAAAGTTGATGATGTAAACATAATTTATAGCCTATAGCACTCACACATAATGTAGCTTTCTACCAGTGAAAACATTTTTAGAATTGCATCATTAACTTCGGAGATTACCCCCTACATACATACAAACAAACAAATTTTACCTCTTTGTAGTATTAGTATAGATAAAACTAAGGTTGTTAAAGAAGCTATGCAAAAACAAGTTTTTTGAAACTTGTTTTTGCGTAGCTTCTTTAACACTATTGTATTTCTAACTTTCACTCAAACTGAAATCTAAGGTTTCTTTAGTTTCTTTGTTGCACAGAAACCTCTAAACCGCTGATTATTAGGCAGATAGATCATTATTTCTTTTACCTTCTGAAAAGTAAAGATGAGCGATATTACAAACAGCCGATTCCGATAGTGTCATCATCGACAGGCTACATGTTATGAAATGTCTGTGTATCTGCTAATTGATTTGTTGGGTACCGAAACGCGGTCAATGGTTAGGTATTGCTAAAGCTTTGGTTTCCTAAGAAAACGGTGAACCGTCACACAATAACGTCTATCCAAAAACAGAGCGTTTTTAATATGTCAAATACTGGTGAAAATTACAGATTTTGATGATGGCCACCGCTCTGCTAGGAAACCATAGCTTTATTAAGTATGCATAGATAGCCATATCTATGCATGCTTAATAAAGCTATGGTAAAAGGTCTGGCCACTAATAAAATAAGATGTCTCAATCTTCGTGGTCTGACCAAATATTGGTGCTTTTGATACGTGTTTTGACGCATTGAAAAAGGAATCAGTGATCGTCTTTTGTTTTACCTATTTATAATCCCCTTTATTTATAAACGTCAAAAATGTATGCAGGTGAAACAGGCGCTAATCATTACTTAACTTATAGAAACGTTTATAAATAAGCCCAATAAAGTGCACATGCTGAAGTGGACTGTGTTATTAAGTAGTTTACGTGTGTCTAAATTTTTCTTGTGTTTGTCACCAGATGGGGCAACAAGCGCGGTGGCGGGCGCAGCCGTGGGCGTGCCACTGTCCTGGGAGCCGTTCTACTGCGTGCTGCAGCAGGACCGGCGCATTCTCACTGCCTACACCAGCGAAGAGCTAGCTGTAAGTACCCACCCTTAAATAATATTACCTACGTCTTTTACCGCCCCTAGGCAGTAGGTAAGCCCAACTACTAACCAAGCAGATATGCTAAAAATTTCACCACGTCAAGCGCTATTCTCGTAAACCTCGATACGAAGAAAGAATTACAGAATACTTGTCTTGTTTGTTAACATATTTATGATGATTGCATTTGGCATAAACATGATAGAGGCTATAAAGCGTTCAATGCTTCCAGTACAATTATTTTGATCAATATATTACCGTGTGCTCACTGAAACGGAACTATCGACTACATATTTAAATATATTATTTTTAAGTATCGTTCCTTCGATTTGTAAAGCTAAATGATGTTGGAACTACTGTTAAAAACTATTATTATGTACGTTTATAATTGGATTAATTTTCAGTGGCAAACAATTTCAGTTCACGCGGTCTATTTCACAAACGCATAACCTATGAGTCGTATGTCCTGAAAACATAATCAATTCGTCGTATCCAGGACGTTCTAATTTTTTTCCGTCTTTGCTAGTTTTAATTTCGATTTTATGTAGACAAATCGTGTAGTTTAGCATTCCGTATGGGTCAGTAACTAATGCCAACACGAAGGTTTTATTTATTACCGTATAATCATGGAAAACCGGATGCGGCGATGTTACAATATTTGAGTGCAATAGAGCGTGACTATTGTCGAACACGTTTAGGTTTTTGTATTTGGCACATAAATCCTTTTGTGTAGCCACAATGCATTAGTCCTTTTTGCATAATTTATGCTAATCCAAAGAACAAATGTTTATTGATATTATATTGTTTAGGTTTATTGGTAAAACAAGTGCCACTTGATTTTATTAATAACAAGATTTTAAAACTATTTGCAAATATATGGACCCTATTGTTTTGTTAATTTCCATTCAGAGATTTGGAACGATAAGGAATAAGGAGTAAAGATGCATTTTCATGTAGCAGGAAAAGTAGTAAGGAATAGTTATCTTTTTACGGCGTTTGTTTCGCCATTTCTTCTCAGTGGTTGTCAGATAACAAATGTCGACTCCATCTAGCTTATTTTTTTATATGTCGTGTAAAAGTGATTCCTATATTCTATTAACAAAATAAACATTTCATATCATTTCAATAAAATCAAATACGTTAAATATGTTTATATGCTCAATCTGCAATTATTTCCTTTGCGTAAGTTTAGTTAGGTACTTCTACTTTTCATCACTTACCAAAAAAGAGTAACTCTCGTTATACGTAATGATGGTCACTTTCTCACATACACAAGTGGTTTTATTATTTTCAAAAAGGCGATTTATCCGTCGGTTCGTTTGTTCCGCTTTCCTAATCTCGTGAAAATTGCTTGTTCGGTACATTTGATGGTTTTTAAAGTGATGGAGTGTTTACAGCAAGTCATTTCGTTGCTTAATAATATTTGAAGAGACAATGGCGACCAAGCTTTTGCAGACCTTATAGAAGCTTAGGCAGTTCCCTTGGATTGGAACCCATTCTTAGTTTTTCTATTTAAAGATAAGACATGTAAAACAAACATTGATAAAACACAAAGTACAGATGCAGTTACTTATTGCATTAGCGTTAGAAATAGCTCAATTTGACTGTTGATCTCATTGTGGTTGCGTGCGCGCAGCTCGCGTGCGCTAGAGTGGTTCATCGGGCAGCTAAGGGAACATTCCCGACCATTATGCTTACACATTTGTACAGGGCTGCCATTAACACATAATAATATTTGGTAGAACACTAAACCAAACAAAAAAGAAGTAATTCTTTCTTTTATTACTCGCATAGCATCGAATGAACACGAATATAAGTAATGTTTAGAGTCCATAGTTTGTGTATGAATAGTGAATTCGTCTCTATGTATTATTCAATGTATGTTACGGAAATACTTATTTAGGTATAAATACCAAAGTTGATTTTTTCGAAAAACAAGTTAGTTTTGTGAAAACTCGAACCAACCCTAACTAAGTGAAAGTCGATTTTAATTTCGAACTCATCGATACTACCACGATACGTTCGACACAGCACAGCGTAGCATTTTGGTTTTGATTACACTCATTATGATAACTATGGGACCAACGGACGATGTTACGTCACTGTGTGGGAAATTAGATTAAGTGTTGTAACAGAGAATGCGATTTGTACGCATATGAAACGGGCACGAGAACATATTTTATGAACCGTTTTAATGATGATATATGTATACAATGAGGTGGATTTACTCATTTAAATTTTTGGCTTAATTGTACGCCTCGGACAGATTTATAGTAATTTGAGGTACATTAATGAAGTAATAACCAGCGAGTGGATGGATTAATAGTTTGGTCTTCAACATTTTAGCTTTTAGAGTATATGGAGTAAACTTATCTTTTCATTCACTGCTGATTACTTGCACTTCGTATTATAATTCAATTAAGTACCTATGTTATTGTAATGTATATCCTATTTGTTAGAATAGGGCCACAATATTTTTGTCGTGCGTCGCCTGCGCATTGAGTACAAACAGACAAATGCGAGGCGTGGGCGCGCGGCCGGCACTCTGCATAAATCAAAATTATGCGTTGCACGCCTAAGAGCGGCTTTTTGCGGCGCGGGCGCAGGATAAGACGAATGAACTCTGCTGCTAAAGCTTTGTTTGAACCGCAGTTTTATGGCCTATTTGATACTTGTTAGACACTTTGTGGTGAATTGAAATGAAGATGTTTCTTTTCTGAGCCGGAGGCTTTGTTAAATATATGCTTGGGCGCTAGGATCCATAACAAAGAAGGTTTCTTTAATGCGAAAATCTAGAGAAGCAAATGATAAAATAAATATTGATAATGGACAGTCCATATCTTAGGTATACCAACATCGTTTCTTCAATTAGAACTTATAAGCACATAATTTACCAGGTCAAACAAAAACCAATAAAAAGCAAATCGTGCTGCTACTGTATCTTTGATCATTTAGCCTCACATGATAGCTATATAATTATCTATACAGTATTTGTTCCGTTGAGCCTTAACGTTATTCAAAATCACATGAGAGCGCCAACACGCGAATCATGACTCATGTAATGAGTTTCTTGTCCCAAAAATGTACATTCCTCTTCGAACTAAGAAGCCATCTTTTGGGCGAGGTTATTTTAGTCTTTGAACTTTATGACCAAATTCATAGAGCATAGTAAAATACGTCCTAGATGGAGTTATTAATCAAAGGCAGGATGTCTTTAAACAATGAGGACGGAAACGAATAGTGACTGGGTTCCGCTTCTCACGAAGACGCATCGCTTTCTAGCTGAATCAAGAAGTACTTCAGATGCGTTGTGTCATCTAGTAGGAGTTGTGTTGGTTGATTAGGTCTCATCTCATTGGTCTATTTGGATTAGAAGGTGTTCATCTGCAAAGAAAAGGATAGAAGTTGAGATCCAGGTTTGACTGGAGAAGAGAACGGCAGCTTTACTTTCAACATCTTCTGTCGAAATGAATTAGATTCGAATGATTTTTAAATTGACATGAATTCATTCAATTCTATGCTCTCAAAGCGGTGAAGGAAAACATCGTGAGGAAACCGGCATGTCCTAGAACTAAAAGCTCGAAGACTTGTGACATCTACCAACCCGCACTGGGCCCGCGTGGTGGATTACAGCTAACTCCCTCTCAAAGAGTGAAGGCCTGTGTCCCAGCAGTGGGGACTTTATAGACTGATTATGCTATTGCCATACAAATGCGTGTGCAATTGACAATGATTCAATATGAAACGAATGCGAATCTAATCAGTCTTGATTCAGAATTCTATGGTGTAAACAAAGCAAACCTGAAGTTGTCTTGTTTTATCATTAGTGCATAGTGTATTGCCCTCATCCAAAAGATCAATTTGATAATCATTTCTTTCAACAGGTTTTAAAAATCAGTAATAAATAACGCCAGGTGCATAAAGAAGAAATGCTGTGTTATGTTTTTATTACACAATTACTTGTTTATAATATAAATTTGTTATGAATATCAAAGACGTGTCAAGCACAAGATCAAAATAATCTTATGGCACTAACGGGTAGTTAGTTAATCATTTATGACCACGATCACCATAATAACAGCTTCCTTAGCGTTTTCTTTACCGTCAGCTTTTCTCGTTGACTCTCATAACTTCCACGAGATTATTCGCTGTGGTTCATTTTTATTTTTATTATCTACGGAGAATTGTTAGAAATATAGGGGGCTATCTTGTGTTATCTTAGATGTTTTTAAAGTGAACTTCGATTGGACTTGGACGAGAATTGGGAGTGAAATTTCAAGGACGCATCACATTTATGTAAATTTCGTTACATGAGAGAGAAGAAAGATATAACTCCCTCTATCTGTCACACTAAATCTCTCTTATTCTTTATTTTTTAATAAATTTCAATTCTATCTGCGGTGCTGAAAGCGAAATGTTTTTCTAATACCTAGTTATAACTTGAGACCAAGTAAGCACATTGGCAGCTGGTTTATCTATTTTTATGTAATGTTACTCGTAATCATAAGAGTCGATTAAAACTTGTATAGATAACATCAACTTATGCTAAAACCATCGTATTGCCACATGTTGAGGTCAACTTGAGGTTGAGGTCTTTAAACCTACAGCATCTTAGGTATGATGGATGAGGCGGAAGAAGGAGCACATGCGTTTTCCATAAGCAGACAAGACAACTATAGTTATCAACTCTAAGAGACAATAGTCTAGGAAAAGTGGGCAACGATAAAGAGAATTACATTAAAAAGCTATAAAAGACGTTTTCACCTGCAATTTATTTTATGTATTATGTGTATTAAATCACTGATTGTGACTTGTATTGTTGCACGCGGCCGGACAGTCGTTCCCCGGGTTTTATGTGGACAAGGTAAGATGTGTGCCCTGGCTTTTTACGATCCAAGCACTTCTTTATCACCTGATTCATGGATGTCATTAAATAAGTGGAAATATTTCGTTATTCCATGTGTTTTTCTGGAGATTTTCCTTGATTTTTAGTTTGAGTTTGATTTTGGCACCTGCGATGTTTTTGTTTTTGATTTTCTTTTATTTGTCGCCCTTTTTATCCGAGTAAAGTGCATGAAACCCTAGATGGGGTATTAGTCCCCATGTTTTCATATGTAGGTAGTAGTTGTCCCCACGCAATTTTACTTAAATTGGTCTTGCATAGTATAATTTTCCCAGTTTCAAGAATATCTTTATGGTACACCAATAAGTATTCGTTCTGAAACTCACTCAAACAAAGTTGTAAGATAAATAAATACCTTATCAAGTAAGCGATTGTGTTCTTCGTATAACATAAACAATCCGACACACAAACATACACTTTCTCCATCAAGTAATGACTAATCAAGCCGCGATAGGTAATGCAATAACACTCACGTTTACGATAATTGATGTTTACTATTAATAACTTTATGTCTTTTCAAAACACTCTTGTTCTAAAAAGCTTTTATAAGTTGAACCTCTTTGTCCTGATTCTCGGTACTTGGATTATGGTGGCGATGCGCTGTTAATGGTACCACATTGGGTGATGTCATGGACTTATAAAGGCCATGTGCGCGGCGGACCATGGAGGGATACGGACAAAATGTTTATTTTTATACAAAGAGTATATTTAGAACTTTTTGCCCTAATTAATTCGTCAGCACGTTTCAAACCCCAGGAGTCGCCAAGCTAGAATCAATATTGATTTTTTCATGGTGTAAAGTTAGAATTTAGTTGCTGCCAATTTTAAACCGCTCTCGCAGAACCAGTTAGACTGGAAACCGGTTAAATAAATTATACTGATTAACCATAATTTAACTATATGTCAGTTAATTCTAGAACATATAAATCTTAACTTAATATGTAAGTACGCGTATATACATTACAGAGATTGTATCCAACTACGTCTGATGTAATATTTGAAATTGTATTTTCAAGGGAGTAAAGGCAAGGACAGATCATTCCCAGGCGACTAGTGGAACATAACACCGACCGACTCTCACGTTAAATTGACCTTTCGAACAATTGGTAAATGTTTCACCATTAAAACTGAAGTAGGTAATCGAGTTATCGAGTACTTAATCGCGTGGCTTATAAAATCGTGCGTAATTGGTGTTTCTACCTGACCATCGACGCCCGTTACCATTATTATGTGGTCCACGCAGGAGATATGATCGCTATACGAAATAATGCAATACGCACTGCTCAATTAAAAAAAATGTTCCAAGGACGAAATATTGCTTTTAAAACTATTTTAATTTCAGACTATGAATAATAGCAGGCTTAACGTTTATAAACAAATAATGGTTTTGGAACGTATGGCATAGACGTGTTTGTTAGCTGATATTCCACAGAGTAGAATTATCACATTGGTTTAAATGAAACAAAGCCCATTCAACTGGCTTATTATTGTTCTATATTGAATACAGACATGGAAAGCTACCTTTACAAGTTTACATAACAGGAATTCATTTTTTATTTTTCACCAGTTTTACTTTTTTTGCACGATACTGTTTTGTTTAAAGTTCAAGTTGACAGGTAAACCTAGACCGGCACTCACTAGTTTGATTGCAAATAAAACAACAAGTGACGTGAATTGTGGGCACAACGGTCCGGTACAGTCGCGTAGACTCACTTGTCCCTTGAATATCGAGTAACAAACGTTCTCAATTAATACTATACTGGTGCCACAGTCGGAGCTATTTATGTATTCCGTCGGGTACAGAGATTAACAACAGTGTTTTGATAAAGTGTGAGACTTGCACTGAAAAGTTGTTGCGTTTCACGTCGTTAGATCCTTTCAAACTAGTTTTACCTCTCTGTTGATTTTGATCTTGAGTAAACTTTAACATTTCAAATATGAGCAAAGCTACAATATTTCATGTTACTAATGCTGTTTTAATGTTGTATACCTATTTCCGACCATACTTGTAAAGCCTGCGAGTAAAATCAGTGAAATAAAAATATTTATTTTACGTATCTTATCGCTATGTAACATGAATAACATTTAAAATAATAATCTACGCAAGCTACAGGAACTAAGTAATTTATTTAAATGGTTCGGTAGTAAACTACCTAATTACGAGTGCGGTAGTTCAGTGATTGATTGACCACGGCGAATTCGGAGCACGTAATTTCATTTTTTTTCTTCAGTTGAAATATTTTTGGTAATAACTAAGCTACATCATAATAATGTGATTGGTATTGATAAAAGCGATTTACACATTCTTTAGTCATGTCGTCATGATAAGTCGGCAGAGCTAGAAGATGAGTTTAATAAAAACAAATTATAATACAAACAGAATTTGCAGATTAAATATTTTAGATTTTTACTATTCATATTTGGTTATTTTCATAAATATACCGTCATCTTTCTTCACAATTGTCCAGATTTGCACTCAAATACGTATACCGATATAATATAAACATTGAAAAAAAAAAAAGTTAGCTCCCTAGTTTAAAGTGATTTTTAAACAGGAATACCAGGTACCTACAGTTATACATACCGCAATTTTCTTAAACTCTCTCTCGATCGCAATTCTACCTAAGTCGAGTTTCCTCGACAATAAACGTATGGATTGGCATCTGAAATATGGCCGATGCATTCAATCGCATAGCTGAGCACACGTGCACGTTATGCAACGAGTACATTGTAGTCTCGTCCTGTCCGTCGTCGCTTCGTTTGCATACAGACGCGACTGCCGACGCCGCCGATGTGTGAAGAGCTTTATGTCAAGGAATTCTGTATTTTCTGCATGATTTGTATGTAAAAAGATTTCTATAGACTTTGCTGCTTTGAGTTGTCTGTTTGTGGGGTTTATGATTGTTACGACCAACCGGAGTAGGTATAATTATGTTGAGTGTTTGGATTGTAGACAAGAAGTTCATAATAACTTGGTTTAATGTGAAACTTCGTTCTCCGAGTTAAAATTGGTCCCATTTTAAGGAAAACTAAGCTTTTTTATTTTATTAGACTGTTTTATTCACTACCGTTTACTGTATTGGTTCCTTATTTACTGCTAGTCGAGACTGCTAATATTATCGCTTCATAATATTAATATAACTTCACAAAACATGCGTACCTCAATGACGCCATTTCATAAATAGCCTCTCTCCCCTCATGCACGCCTGGTACATCTCAAAATGGCCACAAAACACTATAAAGTATAAATAAAGTACCTATAAAAGAGAGCTCTTTCAAAATAAAATGAGTACTACGCTCCTTTAGAAATTTTATTGATAGTAGATAAATTGCACTTATTGCATTACTTACGTAAGTATATGGTATTAATCGTTTATATAGGAGGATGTAAAATTCATTAGAACGGTTGTATTTTACAGTAATCGTGGAATTATACATAATCTTGGCTAGACATATCTTCTTTAAAAGAATTTATGGTATATTTCCGTGGCGGCTACACGTTGGCCTAAATGATGAAATAGGATAAGAATTATTATTGAAAATTGTGATTTAACAGACGAAAAATCTGACTAAAATAGGAATAAAAGGTTATAAAATTTAAAAAAATGCTTTAAAATCAGTTTTGTAAATAGGGCGTTACGCTTACTACGACAAAAAGAAGTGATTCATCATAACCCCGCCTCATGAGTTGCTCATATTTTTATCTTTATCCAGGGAAATTAAGAGTACAATTGCTATTTAATTAATACCTAACTCAAAATTGTTATACATAAACACCACTTACCAAAATCAAGTTCTTTTTGATACTACGCGGGTGCTACGAAAAATTACGCATTAAATTAGATGGATACTTTAAAGTATTTCTGTTTCTACCTATAACAACTTTTGCCTGCATGACACTTTTGTCTTGAAATTAATGACTATGAAGTTTATTACAAGGTATAAATATGTAATTTAAGTAAAATATTTTATTACCTAAGTTCATGAGGTTATTGAAAGAAGCAAAGCAAATTAAATGTTAGTGGAATTCCTTGACCACGCTGGCACACAGTTTACTAAATACTTACCTATTCGTATCGTTATTTATTACTGTAATGTATGTTCATCAAAATCTTATCGATCTTTAATCAAGCCAAATTAATTTAGTGAACATATGTTCCAATTATACACAAACTTAACATTAGTAGAAGATTGATTATCTGAAGACCTGAATCAATTACCTACTATTTGATGTAGTACAAGCGCGATCTAAGTTTTGTTAGAAAACTAATGCAAGTAAAATGCTTATTTAAATTTTCTATATTTATGTCTGTAATTTATATGACTTTCTTACTAAACTTCAACTATATCCGATGACCCTGGTTACTTATCTCCTTTGTTGACTGTACATAATAAAGGGTATTCTATTCTATTTCTATTCTAATCCATAATAATGTATGTGTGTCTACACATACATTATTATTATTATTATTTCCTTTATTTCAATGTAAACATATAAATTATATTTATAAATACTAAAATATAAAAGACATAAAAACATTTAGAAATATAAAAAATAGTAGCCCACCGGTATCGGGAAACCTCCTGACAATGCGAGCCGTGTCCAGAAGTACCGCTTTCTGAATCTTTCTTTTTATTATTTTATTATTATGGTCACGGTACGAGCACGGTCGGAAAGTGTTATTCAGTTTTTCTTTTGATAGTCCTATTAAAACAAAAAAAAAATAAACAACCGACTTCGAACCGAAGTCGGTGCCGTTAGGTTTGCATTTTCGTTGTTTGCCACCGACTTCTAAAATTGAAGTTATTTGTCACTTTGTAGTATCTTTTTGGAAGCCGGTTGTTTTTTTTTTTGCAAAAAAGTTTTTATAAACCAAACTACTGAACCGTTTTTGATGAAATTTCTATGGACCATTCTAAAAGTATATCCTTACAAATGAAAAAATAATTTTGCAAATCGGCTTATAAATAACGGAGTTCTGAGGTAACAAACATAAAAAATAAAAAATACAATCGAATTGAGAACCTCCTCCTTTTTTGAAGTCGCTTAACAAAGATCTATCTATCTTATACTTATCTATGTCTGTCACGCAAGAGAGATCAGACGGCAAATATTGATCTCAATTGACTACGATCTTCATTAATATTTCTCAGCTCTTTCACTATTTTTAACGCTATGTTTACAAAATCATTCGTGATAATGACGTCCTAATAAAGCTAATTCAAAGCGGTGGCCTCGACAATTTATTTACCTACATATCAAAGGGCGGCTCTCCACGGCGTTTCTAATTTCATACAGCTTTCTCCGGCCTATTTTTAGGTGTCTATTACAAGGTGCAATGTCCGGCAGGTTTGTGTTACATGCCATACATTATACGTACCCTAGATCAGATGTTTACAAAAAAAAAAAAAACTTTAGATACTAGTTCCTGCCCGCGACTTTTTTCGCCTGAAGTTTTTCGTTTTAACATAAAAATATATCCTACGGCACTCAGCAATAGTGTAGTTTCTATCAGTGAAAGAATTTTTGTAATCGGATGAATAGTTCCGAAGATTACCCCTTACGTACAAACTTACAAATCTTATATGTATACCTCTTTATAATACCTATTAGTATAGATTAGCAATGTTTAGTTTACCAGGCTAAGCTAGCCGAGATACGGTGGAGAACCTGGGTTCAATCCAGGGGTCGGGCAAAGTGTTATTAAGTTTTTCTTTTAGAACATTCTCAGTGGTATGTATTTCAGCGGGATTGTCCGAAAGGGTTACCGCTACCCCGGAACATAAAGGGCGAAGGAAGGAACATGGGTGGGTTTTAGTCAGTAAGAGTCTGACACTCCCTTCCGCTCCACCCAGAGCGGGAGGGGTCATTTGATGATAGCCCACCAGAAAAAAAAAAGTGGTATGTATTCCGGTGTCTGGATTTGGGCCTGGTCAATGGCAAGTCTCCTTTAACTCTTTTATAGGTATACTGTAGCTCTCTGCCTGCCTCTATAGGAATACAGGCATGATGTTAAGTTTATGGTTCAATATCTACTGTATCTCATTATGGTAATTTTCATGGCTACATTAAAGTGAATTGTGTAATTGTTCAGAAGTTCGAGATAGTGCTGGAGCGGCTGCTGCTGGTGCAGAAAACCTCAAACGGCGAAAATATTCCAACCTGATTGGGAGTTATATGTTCGAGCCGTTTGGGGTTGAAACACTAGGGCCATGGGGTCCGAGTGCCCACTTGGTTTTTCGAGATATCGCCAAGCGGTTAATCGACTCTTCACGTGACCAGAGGGCTGGCCTGTTTCTTGGCCAAAGAATTAGCATCGCCATACAACGTGGCAATGCTGCCAGCCTTTTGGGCACTGTTCCTGTTGACAGCGATGCGGACGAATTTTTTGATGCCCTATGATTATTTTGCTTATTTTTTTTTTTTCATGTACATATCATTATTTTAAATTTTAGCTTATATAATGTAAATACTTAATTCCTTTTTATTTATTAAATTAAAACTTTAGTTCGAGATTGATTAAAATATTTATGAGCTAAGACAGTGATCAATTTTGTTTGAATTCAAAGCGTTTTAGTTTAATTGCAATAATATGTTTACCTAGTCAGAATATTTAGTTAAAACTTATAAGAAGCTCGTGATTAAATAAAGTCACGACAAATATTTATCATTACCTACATAAAACGAATGTTACTCTAAGGTTTATGTAGGTTAAACACGCTTTTATAAGGAATATCAACGCGTTCACTACTCCCTGGTTCCCAGAACACCGAGTCCCGCCACAAGGAGGAAGCCTGTCCTAATTAGGTCACGTTTTGCTTTCCGAACATCGTGAATTATGTCGCTCGTTCACTTTTTATTATCCGTTTGATGCATCAACTTGCTTTGAACGTACCATAACGTCTGTTGTTTCATACGAACAGTGAGTAAACACAGACTATTAACTGGTAAAGCTATTTATCGCTCGATTTGAACCTAGATTCTAGCTAACGGGAAGAGCGGTACAGCAGATAACTTGTTGAAACATTATGCTATGTTGTATAGTTACATTACAGTTCCAGGCTGTTAATGAGGTCAATCGAGTAGGTACCTATTACAAAAAGTTTGGTTTTGTAGAGTTTGTAGAACGTCGTCTCTGTGGTTTGTGTGACAGTCTACAGTCCTTTCATAGTTGTTTTGCCTCTGACAGCAGCAACCCAACTGCAGCTTTATAATTACGAGAATAAAGATCATTGTGATTTTGACAGGCTTATGAGTGGTAGTAACCCAACCGCAACCTTAATGCAACAAATATAAAGATCGATATGCTTTTGATAGTGATTCCAAATTAGAGTTAAAATATCTGTGAAAGGACTATAACGCTCGATGTGTCACCTGTTATAGGTACTGTCTAGCTGTATACCTAACGATTTTTTGGCGCGTGGCCAAAATTGGAACTAACGCCGCCATCTTGTTTTTTTCAATATATTACACAAAACAGTTTCACATAATTATATGTTTACCACAAACCCTTAAACCTTTAAACCCTTGCAGCACTGTATGTAGGTCTGTATGTCATGTGCAAGTATTTCCATAGTTCATGATGAGTAAATAATATTATGATCGTGACACGTTCCCTAGGTATTACAACTTTCTATTGCTACACGCCTTTTTTAAAGTTCAATATTAATTGAATGATTATTTGAAGATACCTCGGGCAGTTTTATATGGTGACATCATAATTTCTGACATTTGTAACTCAGTGATTAAAAGTGTACTTTTAATATGAATTGAACAAGGTAAGTTATTTGTTAGCAATACAGCTCCAAAAACAGATTAGGAGTGACGACTCTTAATCTTTGTAACGAGAATGTCTCCTTGAAAACAGAATTAAGTACCTTGTGTCCTACTTTACTGTGTCCTGTCCTTGTTGGCATCATCATTCACGTCCATTAATCTGCCAGAGTATTTAATTACTCATGCATGCTCGTCAATTGTGAGCGCTCTCCCATGCAATGAAGTCTATGAAAAACCTAGCTGCACTCGCTCTATCCACGAATAAGTAGAACGTTTCCAATGTTAGGTATATTTATAAGTTCTGATCGTACATTATCCCTTAATTTTTTCAGCAGTTACAGCTTGTTTCAGGAGAATAAACGAGTAAAATAAATAATAACGTTATTGAAAAAATAAGCTACAGAAACATATTTGGTTGTTACACACATGGTTTAAATAATGGAAGCCTTACCTTCAAAGCTAGAAGTGTAACTTAGTGCTAATTCCAATAATCTTCTTCTGTGTGTGATGTTCTTATCCATACTAATATTATACATACGAAAGTAACTTGTGTAGCCGTTTTCACGCCTAAACCACTGAACGGATTTTGATAAATTTTGGCAAGGATGACATCCTGGATAGACCTTCTGGGGAAGGACATAGGCTACTTTTTGTCCCGGCAGCACGTTCCCGTGGGCTAATTTCCGACATCGACGTGGGTAGAAACTAGTCAACAATAAAAATATGAACAGTTCTAGATAAGTTCTTTTGTTTGTTGACCGGACATGATGTTGTGTCTAACTCGTGGTGTTTACGACATGTGTTGTCAGACATAACAATAACAATAACAATAACGCTACATGAGTGGAAGTGGACCCGTCGTTATTACATTTACACTGCTCCCACAGTATAGAAAGTGTATATTTAGAACAAACCTGTTACGTTTTTAAGACCTTTGTAACTTTATTACTTAATTAAATTCTTAATGTATGTTGACGTGTAATAAGATCGGCTACTTATCTGCCCACGCCAGCTGCAACTGTCATTATAGGAAAAGGTACTATACCCGAATCGCTTTAGCGTGGCAATAGCGGTCACTGACCCGCTTACATTTTCTAGCATTCTTTATTTCAAAAACTGAAATTAGGTCCGCTAACGTCATGAATCAATATCTATCGTGATCTTCTAATATTCCAATAACGAAAGACCATACATGGTTTATTGTTTGGGCTCCTACGGAGAGAATAGAATACTCTTTTCTTTTCTTTTTTACTCTTTTTTGGGAGTTCTTACGGCAAAAACCGCTTTTGACACGCTATAGCGACACGAGTATAGTGTTGTGGACTTGTGGTATCCTCGTAGGTCTTGTCGCAACTTGTCAATTTACACTCGACCGCTATCGTGAAACTTGGAACTGTTATTTCAGTTACTGGCTCGGAACGGTGATACGGTTGCAGATAGTGTCTCTATGTGATACAAATACATACAAGTTAATTAAATGTAATGTTCCCACGTTGCTACTGGATAGTTGACTGCTGTCTGCAATTTGTACGAACATACAAATTGATTTAAAAGTCGAGAGTGTGACTTGAGTTGTTTTCTAGACAAGTTTTTTAGGTAATCCACTAAAATATAATTGGTTACAATTACAACTATTGCAGCAAATATGAAATTAACTGTATAATAGTATTACTTTACAGCATTCTCATAATCTAATTCCTCAACAAATCGTGTTTTACCAGTTTTAAACAAAATTTAGCACAAATTATTAAATAAATCCGTTTGCATGTTTAAATGTGACCAAGTGATCATGTCACACAGTATCATTAGAGAGGTACGGCAAGGACATTGAGTGACTTAGTATCAAGTGGCGATCAGCGTCACGCTCCAAGAATTCACTCCGTTCACATGATAATGTCATACGCGGGGAATAATGGGAAATAAACGCGTGCCTCGGATTCTTCCGCCAGAGCTCGGGTGTTAGGTACATGGTACACCTCTATTGTATGGCATTCGTACTTACATACATTATGCTTCGATATTGTGCAATATTATGTTACGATGTAAGAAGCATTGTGTGTGATTGTGACCTTTTTTCTATAGTTACCTCATTTGTTGTACAGGCTTTATTAATGAGGTGCAATTAGTGATTAATAAAGACTGAACAGAATTTTGTAGATTTGTAATGCTGGCGTTAATGAAGAGTTATTATGAATGGATGGATGTGAGTGTGTTAATGAAGAGTTATGAGAAGTGAGTTTGAGTGAAATACGTTTATTGTGTTTCAGCTGTTTCAGCGTTCGTTAATTACAGGCGGGTTCGTTATCTGAAACAATAGGCCGTATATCGTAATTCAGACCGCTACTTAGGTGGTTATTTTTTTGATTTTCTACTCAATTAAGTAGGTAATAGAAATGCAGGAAACCAAATTAATTGGTTTGAAACCGTGATTGGTATCACAATATGGATATTCTTCAGTAGCTCAGGTATCACAGGAGACAATAGTCCGTATATTTGGCGTTGTTTACATCGGTGGTAATTTAGGTAGGTATACTAAGGGCTAATTTCTCCAAACTTTTCTAGAATAAGTCTTATCCAGAGAATAAATTTTGAATTTTTGACAGTTTTTGCATACTAGAACTGTCAGACGTCAATTTTATTCCAGGGATAATAGATATTCTACTAGATATTACACGGATAATAGACTTTGGTAAAATCAACCCTTAATAGAAAAGCAAATTAATTGGTTTGAAACCGTGATTGATAGCACAATATGGATGTTCTTCAGAATTTTGTGAAACTACTTACCTAATCTACCAACTCATCACAATCACAATACAAGTGACTTACGAAACAATTCCCACACAGAGATACAATTACAGATCTTGTTAACACCAACACTCACCACAATATTGACAGTGTAATCTACAACGGTAACAACTAGTTCGTAATCAATCCAACCAAGCTAAAGCTTTGCAGCACTTCTCAGTAAAGTACAGTGAGTCGCAAAAAGAAGTAATTATCTATACATCGACAAGAATTCATTTGATGTCTACAGTTTGTGTTCCATAATACGGAATGAGTGTCTAGCTACAATTAAGACCCCAATGTGTTTATGCTTTGTGACTACATACAGATAAAGTATGTTTATCTCACGAAGCGCCGCGCGCTTTACTTGTGGTAACCAAGTGTACAAACGCGCTGTGATACTTGCGTGAAGACGAGTAGTGTCAGAACGTAACACACACACACTTCCGACTTCGCCATTGTCTCGGACGGTACCGGGAGCTCCTGTGCTTACACACATCCACAGCGTGTTTGAACACTTGGTGATCACAAGTAAAGCGCGCGTCGTTACATGAGGTAAAAATAAAAATACTATACAATATTATGAAAAAAAATGTAGACAACCAAATTCATTTTTGTAGATTCATTCATCTTATTGTGGCAGACTGTACCTACCTATACCGTACAGTCGAACACTATCTCAGTGGGTGAGATGATCTCGAGTCGAAAGGATCCGTATAAGGCCTCGAAATAATCCGGTACGAGGAATATAGTGCAGTGATGCAGTTGCGTTCCCACGATACCCATACCGATACCCGATTGGCTCACCTACATTGTACTTACATAATTACCTTTATATTACCCCATTATAGGCCAGCAAATTATACGTCGGTATAATTTGCTCGAGCACTTAATTAGATAATTAATTGTCGTACGTTAGGCCTGCGGTTATTCATAACACCACTTGTGTTGACTGAGTACGTGCGTGTTTTGTATAAACATGTGTAACTAATCAAAGCATTGTAAGTTCGTATTTAATAACATAAGGCAGGCCTGTAGGCCTTAGGGCTTAATACATATAGGTTGTTTTGTTAGGTTCTTACCTCCTCCCAATGGTCTCGATGTACATAATTATGTTTCTCTGTAGATCAACTATGGGTTGAAAGTGGACGAGGTATGCCTGTCCTTTGTATGAAAATCCATTCTCGACCCCCAAGGGTCGAGAATGAACTATAGTTAAGGGTCCAGTGGAAACATTATTGATTGGGGGTCGAGGGGCCGAGAGTGGACTAAACCGTTGGATCTAGGGCCTGATTCAAAAGGCAGTACTCCTCGATACGGCTCGCATTGTGAGGAGGTTCCTGTCTCTGGAGCCCTAACCACCGGTAACTTGTACCCTGCTCCCAACATCGGTGGATCACTATTTATTTTTGTTTTAAAATATTTTCATACTTATTTTTTATATTTTACGAAATATTTAATAATTTGATTAGATAAACAAACGAAATAATAATAATAAATATTATTCATAAAAAAGTAAAAATACAACGTGACTTCAGGATTCGGTGAGCCACAGACAAACTAAGCGTCGCTTTTATCTTGTGGCTCTGAAGATAATTAATATTACCAGATAATTACTTTTTCATTTATTTTTAAAGGGAAATAAATCAAATTCATCTCTGAATGTCCTGACATTCATGTTATTAGTATTAACCACACGCTGAATAATTACAAACTAATAAACATCAATTGCTTAGAACTCACAAGTTATTTAAGTAAATATTAATAATGAATAATTATTGTCGTTTTACACAAATCACCGTGGATGTTACTCGTAAAGTCGTAACTCACTCTCAAAAGTCTCAAATCAAACTAAACAATACACGCACAAACTCGTCGAAATGTAGAATGCGGATTGGTGAACCAGGAATAAACACGATTTTTCTCTGCCAATTAAATATTCCCAAATAATATCGGAATTGGATAAAAAAATGACGAATCACATAATTATGATGTAATAATTTTGGTGGTCAAGAGTTCTATGCGCTCTTACAACTGTTGACCACTGAATAAACAATTTCTTTGACTTGTAATCACAATGAGTTTAAGCGGCATAGAATTTTTGACTTTTATTGAAACTAAACTAAAATTTATTGGCAAATTTAAAGAAATAACCTGCTTCCAGTCATGATATCTGTTAGATTTATTGAGTAATATAAACTTTGGCTCTTTCACAACATGTTAATGCACTTAACTCCATGTCACAAAAATTGTTGCTTAGCTCCATTGCCCTCCAAGGCGACGAAATAAAGGTTTTAAAACTATATTTATATCTAATTTAGAGTTCTCACTCAGTTTGGTCAAAGCCCACTGTATCCGCGCCAGTTGCGGTTTGGGTCTTTACATGATACAAAACTCAAGCCATTATCCCAACGTGTTAAGATCTTTTGCTTAGCCCACGTAGTTTATTTTTATACCGTTCCTACGAGTATATCGCAAGTAAGTAGATATAAGACAGTTTCATTCACCGTGACTTACGCGAAATCCGTCGTACGACAGGATCTCCTAAAATAACTTAGCAAAAAAACAGCGATAATGTTAAACAGTGACGGGATGTTCACCCGTTACTCACTGCGATAGAATACGCTTTAGACTGGTGACATCCTCAGGAACACACGCAGTTACACGCAGAGGTTTTTTATGTGTTTTATGTACATAGAGATCCGCATGTTAGCTTAGGATTTGAATAATCAAATGTTTTCACATCACTAATGTGTCTGGATGGTTCAAGGACTTAGATCATGCCATTCTGTTTAAACTGGGGTTTAATATAACATATTATCACGCCTGTACTTATTCCCGAAGGTTTAGGCAGAGTTATAGATAAGTATTGGGTTTAGTTTTAAGTTAATTTCAAATAATTGATTACAAGTTTCTTTTGCCGGTTCTCCACATCTCTTATAGTTTTTGTTACATGGTGGTTAGTAGATACTCTCAAAAGGATTATATATAAGTAGGTATATTATGTAGGTACGTTAAATACTCACAGATTAGAATTAGTATCATAGAAAGAAAAGAGAAAAGAAGAATAACGTTTATTTGGACACAGTTCGTGAAACACAACACATAAATAACAAAATAAAACGTGTATATAATATTTTAACTAAAAAATACTTAGTATGTGCCTCAGGGCTACGTCAAAAAGGTTCATTTCAGCATTAATGCCAGACAGATTCTGTTTGACGCTGGTTTTCTAAAGAACCTTAAGGGCAAGTGACGGGAGTACAAATAGTTTCAATAAACCCAATACATATTTTTATACTATTAAATAAATAAACTAGTAATCAAATATAATTACAAAAACAAAAAATAAAAATAGAAGACACCGAAAGGTTACGTCGCATTCTTAACTTAATTCAAAGAATGAAATATCCCAGTCATCGTTCCTGTCGTATTTCTCGTTTATCTATCTCTTAGTATTGCACTGATAAGCTCTTTAAGCTGCAAAGCTTGATTTACAAATCCCTTCTCACAACATTGCCTTATTTAAAGCAGTATTTATTCTTCATAACGTATCATTATCAGTAAGCAGCTGCTACTTCGTGCCTACCAAGTAATGTGAGTCGTTCATTCGACGGCTGCCTGTGATTACAAACCAGTGCATACATATTTACCTACCTACCTAACTTTTACATAATAACATAAGTATTTACAGTACTCGCCCTTAAGGATGCAGTCGACGGCTCGAACTCGTTGGTGTGTCTAATGTTCATGTTATAAGTTTATTAATTAATTAATTGAGTTTTATTTATTTATTTAGTGAAATAGTGTGGAAATAAGAGCTCGTTATAAAATTATCGTGGTTCCATGCATTTTACTACTCTTTGTTATCGTGATGCCGTCGTAACGTGGAGGTGGTCGTCAACGAAAATAAGAAGTTCTAAAAACTCACATTCTTGTGTGATAGGTAGTCTCTTTTGACTAAACTACGGCAAAGCCAAAAGAGGGTTATGATTTTTCAATGTAATATTGTATTGTACTTGTACTATTTATTCTGTGGTATTGGTTGCATTTCATTTCACACCCCATCCGTTTTTATTAATTGCATTGCAATGTGTTTTGATTACCTTAATTTTAGCATTCGCAATTTGCATACACCTGTAGTGCTAATGACAGTAACTTCCTTTATTTTGTTGCTTTATTTTTGCATCATTAGCCAAATATACCTAATTAGTGTAAATCGTCTGAAGACAGGTAACTGTCGACATTAATTATTTTTATGAAATAGAAATACCTAATTTCTTCCTTCCAATACTTAAGTAAACATTTCAGGCCAAGGAAATAATAGAAATATTTTTGTTTGGCAGACCAATAATAACGGGGAATACTCATCACGGAGTCTTCCTCGCGTGAGGCTCGACAATGGAGCAAACGTTGGCACTGCCGGCGTCAGACTCCGTTGTTGGGCCGCACCACCGTCGATAACAGAGGAAGAAGTTGAAGAGGAAATGGAAGAAGATGCAGTCTCACTAAGAGCGATGCCTGTTCAAGGTTTGTAATATTTTTATGCCAGCGCCATCTAGAGTGTAATAGAAAGAACTGACAATCAGCGCTCTCTACCGGCTACATGGTAGTTATGCTTCTAATACTTCTACTCGATACTAGATGGCGCTGTAACAGTTTCGTGCATTGCACAACAGATAGCGCTGTAACACTGTTTTATTTTTATAAGGAACTCCAGAAAACTTGACAAAACTTTTTCCAGTGAGAATTAGGTTACAGCAATTTTACTAAAACAATGGTCTTCAATGTTTGTTGCTTGTTGAAATGCCGCCTTGATGCAGTTCCAGCGATGCAAATTCGATTTAAGAAAATAAATCATATTTGAGATTTGGAAAAAGGGGGGAAAATTATTTTTGAAAAGACCTAGAGTAACGAAGTAGGTACACACCGACAGTTTCCAAGTTTTTAAGGTAAACTCAGTTATGAGACATGTTAGCTTTCGCTTCTGAACTTTCAGGAAATGGTTAATTAGACGAAGTAGGCCAAATGTATTAACGTATTTACCCACTAGCTTCCGCGAAACCATACGAAATTCCATAAAACTCTGACATTAATCATTTATAATATTAACAAGTTGTCACTTCATTAGTAAGCGTTCAGTCGGGACGAAATGACGTTTCGTACAGTGCCACCAACATAACGCAAGAAGGGCGCGCACCGTGACGCTAGCGCACCGTCACTAATCGATTTCGACCAAATGTTTCATGCCCCTGCTGCATATTTATCACTCTTTTTATTACTCCAAAATTAGTGGGAATATTAGCTTCTTTAACGAATTCCTTGTCTTCGTTGGATTGTGTCTTGTGAAACAGTCCTTGAAAGTTTTTGATGGTACGAGTAATGTCTCTTCTTTTGGACGACGCTCAGTAAAATACTTTTTTTCTCGACTTTTTCACAGTTTTTCTTATTTTTACTTTGACTGCGTGATGACTTTGAAAAATTACACTGTTAATTAATTTCGGGAACTGCGGCTGACGTGTATGAGGAAAACTTTGCATTTGATTGTTCCCATTTAGGAAACAAAAGCTCGTTCGCAACAGTCAACGCCTTGCGTAGCAAAAAAGGAAGGACTAAGTACGAGTACCTGATGGTCTCTTAGAAAGTTTCGCAAATAGTTGTGAACAAAACAGGTAGCGCAGTGGTCCCACTTCAAGAAACAAATCGGAAAGTTGCCAACTAAAAACTTGTAAAACCGCTTGACAAATACCTAGTTGATGAAGTATATTAAACGTATGTTTTTCCACTTCTCGACGGTATTGCAATTGGACACGCGACAGCGCTCGGTGTCCCTTCGGCCGTCTGGCGCAATCGAGCTAAAATGGGCACAATTAGGGCCCCGGCAGTTTTTAATTGACATCGGTCCCTCGACTCGTGTGCATTGCCCCGTTGCCCGACCCCGTGCCTATCAATCTCTGACTTGATACGCAAATATATACAACACTTTATTTTTATCTGGCAACATCACGAAACAAAACATAGGGGTTGAGTTTGGTGTTCTTATATTTCGCCAATCGTTATTTGTTAAAAAAATGACAAACGGATTTGTAGCAAATAATGGAGCGTAGCCTTCATTCAGAGACGTAGCGTCCTCTCCATTCGTTCGTAGCAATAATACAAAACACAATACGTTAATACATAGATATTGAACCGGGCAAACGAGTATTTGAGTTCTTAATCTATCTGTCTCCTATTTATTATAAAATATATCCATTGAAAATGCCAAATTAAAAATAGCAGCTGTAAACAAAAGTTGTATTACTGAGTGATGTATTTGCATTGTGGCAGCGGGACCGCACTCTTTATCTCAAGGCGGGTAGTTACGCATAGTGGCACACTGTTGAATTTTTGGGAGTACCCACGAAGCTAAATAATTTGTAATACTAATGTTACTATAATTTTGTTTTGATGTTAATACATAGTCAAATACGTCAAGTTAGTTGTGAGTCCGAGTGTCGAAGGAGAATGATTAGTTTTATATTTTATGTTTAAATTTGTTCTCATGTAAGTGAAATGTAAATTTCTTTATGAGAAATAAATGTCTGTAACCAGAAATAACGAATGGTAAACGAGATTTTTTTTGTTTAGCCTTTTCTGTCCCACTGCTGGGTAAAGGCCTCCCAAAAAATGCGATTATAAAACAATAGCCTATCAGGCTAGTGAAACGTATAAGTTATTAATTACTACGTGGGAAGAAGTTATTATAATGCCTTGTATATTTTAAAGGTGCGTCTGTTTGACTTCGAAAATATTTATTGCTTTGACCTTGGTAACAAAAACTTGATGATAGTCCGATCACTATATGGCTATCTAATCTATGTTGTATGCCCTAATTTGTATAGGAATAAAGGCCAGTCCATGTTTTGAATGTATAATATTAATTCCACTGTATAACGGAAGTTGGAACTTTCATTCACATAAACAATATATTTAACCTAATATTTTCAACGACAAACCATTGACTTCCTAGACTAAAATACGATTCCAGAAAATCAGTCTTTGAAGCTCGTATCGAAAATAGAACGCAGCGCCACAATACAAATGCACCAACCGTCACTCAGTTTCAGCTCTCATATTTTCGTTACAAAGAAGAACTAAAATATCAACTGTTTAACCTGTCGCACGACACGAACTTTGTCAGTAAGCGAACACGGGTCGATTGACGACTCCGAAATAGCGGACGTTCACGTTTAAGAAATTCTAATTTCGAACCAGAGAGCTTACTTTTTTTTCTTTCTCCTTAATATTTTTGGTGGTTGGAAAACTAACCGCGGCGGGCTAGCACTTAGCGTGGAAAAAACCCATTGATCTTTGACTGAATTTGTTACCCTTTTTGGGCACTTCCTGATTAAGGACTGTTTATTTGTTTGACACTTTTTTACGAACTTTGCGAAGAACCGTTTGAAGATGTCGCTGACATTGGGAATTTATTGGCTTGACTCGCGACCGTTAGAATTGGATGTTAATTATAACTTAAGAATGAAGATAATTTTAAAACAATTTCAGTTAATGGTTAACAATTGAAACGATTAATTTCGGTCAACTTTGTGATTCTTTTGTTCCATTTTCTTGGTTTTGTTGCAAATCAATTTAGGTCTTATTGAAAAGTGACTAAGCTACACGCATAAAACTTTTATAAACAATATTTTTGGAATTACGGGTTCGATGCCTCGTTTACCTAAATAAAATATAGCGTGAGTCAGTAGGACTGGTAGGGAAGTAAAGGCGGCTTACATTTGACACATCGGTTCCTATGAACTGACGCTCGTCCTGAATATTAAAAGGTATTCAACACATTGTCTGTCTATAAGGACTGGCTGGTTTCCGAACAAAAACTGAATTCTTAATAGAACTGGCGTCGGTTAGTCGATCAAGTTGTTAATACTCGTGTTGCGAAAGTACGGAGCGAAAAATTTCAAGTTTTACTGTTGAACTACCCTGTATTTATAAGCCAGTAAATCACAAGCTTAAACTGTTGCGAGAATGTTTAGCAAAAACGTTGGTAGGTTAAATGCTTAATTAAGTTATGTCGTAGGTTTGTGTTGGCTAAGTAATATATTTCTGATAATATAATTAATACCATAATTATTATATAAAAATAGTGCCAGTTCTATTTATTAACAAGTACCAATTTATATGTATAAAAGTGTAAGTATTTCAATAAGTACACATATACTGTTTACTTTAGGTATGTGTGTTTATTATATCTGTTTCTATATCGAAGAGGAAAACGAACTGAAAACAATACCGTACAGTCCGTGGAATATTCAAACCGACATAATTCTTAAGTTAATCATCAGCATCAAATATCATTAGGTAATCAAGACATTTCTTTTCTCCATATTGACATCCACCTATGATCTGACTGGATAAGCGTATCTACCTAAATACACGAAAAAACGTAAAAATGCAGTAATATAACGTTGAACACTGAAATACCTAATATCTTCATGTTAGATCATATGTCAAAGTTTTATGTTACTGATTTGATTGTATTCTATGAATGTCTTTCTTTACTGTATTAGTTAACTAACTGCGCCCCGCGGTTTCACCTGCATAAGTGTCGATCCCGAGGAAATATGGGGGTAAAAAGTATCTTATGTTCTAATCCAAGTCATGGTCTACCCATGTGCTAAATTTCAACCAAATGTTTTCAGCCATTTTAGCGTGAAAGCATAATAAACAAACATACAAAAACCAACTCTTTTCTCTTTATAATATAAAGTTTACAAAATATATACACAGGACATGACACCCAAATAACGGGCAACATTAGGTTGTAACGTAATGTACATACTCACAGTTATCTACATTCATTCCTCCAGGTCAGACAAGCATTCCGTCACCGTTAGGTGCGGATCTGACTATTCCTCACGACACCAGGTCACGTTTAATCCATAGTCAGTCATCAAACTTCAACATAACACTACGACGATTTAGTAACATCCAAGGGCTGGAAATTTCGCCCACATTCATTGATATCATTTTTCCTATAAACACTATACTTTTAATACGCTTTTAATACGAAATAACTATATATTTAATTGTATTTTATTAATTTATTTTATTATGACAGTTCTGACAACGACGTTTGTCAATACGTCGCCATGACAAGTTTGCATAGAAATTCTTATCAGCCTGTCACTTTTAGCTGAAAATATATTCAAACTATTGCAAATCAATACTGGCCATAATATTTCAAATTCATATTTATTTCTTCAAGTTGCTGTTCTGCGAGTTTACCTGTGGAATCCAAGCAACGCAACTGACAGTTCTGTTCTAGTTCGAGTCCGAGTTGGAGCTCGAGTTTCGCCTCTAAAAGGAACCCTCAAAGTAGTGCTGGTACTCCGGAGTCACCTAGCCAGGGAACTCTCTGACTCCGGAACCTGTCGTACCAGCGCTGCACCTCGTCCTCCGTCCTCCGTACCAGTCGGTCAGCTGGCGTGCCTCGCCGGAACACCCTCTACTGGGCCGTGCCTGTTCGCTCGCGCCGCCGTGCCTGCCCTACCCTACCTACCTAACAGCTGACCGACTGGTACGGAGGACGGAGGACGAGGTGCAGCGCTGGTACGACAGGTTCCGGAGTCAGAGAGTTCCCTGGCTAGGTGACTCCGGAGTACCAGCACTACTTTGAGGGTTCCTTTTAGAGGCGAAACTCGAGCTCCAACTCGGACTCGAACTAGAACAGAACTGTCAGTTGCGTTGCTTGGATTCCACAGGTAAACTCGCAGAACAGCAACTTGAAGAAATAAATATGAATTTGAAATATTATGGCCAGTATTGATTTGCAATAGTTTGAATATATTTTCAGCTAAAAGTGACAGGCTGATAAGAATTTCTATGCAAACTTGTCATGGCGACGTATTGACAAACGTCGTTGTCAGAACTGTCATAATAAAATAAATTAATAAAATACAATTAAATATATAGTTATTTCGTATTAAAAGCGTATTAAAAGTATAGTGTTTATAGGAAAAATGATATCAATGAATGTGGGCGAAATTTCCAGCCCTTGGATGTTACTAAATCGTCGTAGTGTTATGTTGAAGTTTGATGACTGACTATGGATTAAACGTGACCTGGTGTCGTGAGGAATAGTCAGATCCGCACCTAACGGTGACGGAATGCTTGTCTGACCTGGAGGAATGAATGTAGATAACTGTGAGTATGTACATTACGTTACAAGGTATTAAGTAGAACTTTATTAATCTTGCACTATTTTGGAATAAAACCAATCAAAACAGTCGAAACTTAAATGGTCACAGAATAAAAACTGGAAAGCATGACTCGACTTAAAAGGAGTGTCCTCACCTGACGGCCAGACGTACGGTATTGAACTTTCATGAAAGGATTACAGCCCAGTCGTCTATACCCTGTGGAATATATCCCTGTGTGTGTAACAATGCGTGATTCATAATATGTTCTGTTTATGGTACCGTAGAACAGCATCAATATTAATAAGTGTTTATAGAGTTATCTTTGCCCCATGACTATGTAAATGTCTATTGGAATAAATGCAGAGAATATTGGTCTATTTTTATATATTAGTAATGATCGCTCACAGCTTTACGTAAAGGTTGTGAAATTGGTTTTCCGGTTTGTCATGTGACTTTGTAATTATAATATTAACTGTTTACAATTTAATTCAAACACAATTATAGTGTTAGGAGGGAAACCCACATCCTTACTAAGCAAATATTGTCAATTAGTTTTAAAAATCGATGTCTTGTGCATTGAGTGTTTTTTTTTTTTTTTTTTTTTTTGGGATGGGAAATCATCAAATGACTCCTCCCGCTCTGGGTGGAGCGGAAGGGAGTGTCAGACTCTTACTGACTAAAACCCACCCATGTTCCTTCCTTCGCCCTTTATGTTCCGGGGTAGCGGTAACCCTTTCGGACAATCCCGCTGCCCCGGCAGGCTTCGGCCCTGAGGGGCCCCTCGTTATGCTGACATCTCTTTGAGGCGCGCGTGGAACACTTACGCGCCGTCCGGCACGGGCCTGGTCCTGATCGGGCGGTGAGCTACCCATTGCTCTCCGCCCGCAGGCCCGCGCCTACGGTGGCCGGTAGTCGTCGCTCGACTCCCGACGCCCGGGGCGTCTCCCGCGGCGGCTGGGACGGGAGGCTCTCTCCCTCATCCGTCCCGCCACCTCCTTCGCTAGCATGACTGCTTCGCAGAAGGAGGCGACTGCCTCCCACTCCCTCTCGCTCCGGACCATGGCTTGCACCAGGTCCGGGCGCGAGAGGCCGCCGCCGCTGCCGATCGCCTCTACGAGGACACGGCGGTGCTCCGCCCAAGCGGGGCAGACCTCCACCGTGTGCTCCACCGTGTCCTCTGGGCGATCCTGGCAATGGTGACACCCGGGCGTTTCCTCCCGCCTGATGATGTGCAGGAACCTCCCGAAACTTCCGTGTCCGGTGAGGACCTGCGTCAGGCGGTAGGTGAGGGCGCCGTGGCGCCTCTCTAGCCACTCCTCAAAGAGGGGTCTTATCGCCGCTATCGCGGCGTGCCCTGCGCTGGGTTGCGACAGTCGCTCTTTCCATGTCGCCATGAGATCGAGCCGGAGGTCCGTCCGCTCCGCAGCAATTTGCCGCGGGAGCGGACTTTCCCCCCGGCGTAGTGCCTCCGCGCGCCACTCATACAGGCGCGCGAGGACTATCGCCTCCAGATCCCATGGCGGCAGTCCGGCAAGGAGGCTTGCCGCCTCGCGCGAGATCGTGCGGTAGCCCCGGATTAGCCTTACGGCTACCACCTTCTGGGGCGCGTTCAGGTAGTGGGCGGCTCGCCGCCGCAGTGAACGCGCCCACACCGGGGCCCCGTATATGGCCATGGACCGCACGACCCCCGCGTAAAGCCTCCGGCAGGAGGCGTTTGGCCCCCCCAGGTTGGGCAAGAGCCGCTTGAAGGCGGCCCCAGCCCGTTCCAGTTTGGGGGCCAAACGTCGGAAGTGCTCGACGAAGTTCCACCGGCTGTCGAGGACGAGACCCAGGTACTTCATCGTCGTCTCGATGCCGATGTGAACCCCTCCTGCCGTTAGTTGGGATCCCAGTGGTGGCGCGTTCCGGGGCCCATGAAACGTCATGGCCTCGGACTTGTGCAATGCCACCTCGAGACCCAACTGCCGGATCCTCTCCACGACTATCGCAACCCCGCGTGTCATCGCGTCGGCCGCCGCCTGATGCGACCTCCCCTGCGCCAGGACCAGCGTGTCGTCAGCGTAGCAAACCACGCTGACGCCACCAGGGAGGTCGGCCCGCAGCACCCAGTCGTAGCCGATGTCCCACAGGAACGGCCCCACAACCGATCCCTGCGGGACACCGCACGACATCTCTCGCCGGTTCCACTCCCCATCGCGACCGGGGTAGCTGACGGCTCTGTCCGTCAGATACGCCTCGACTATTCGACGGAGGTAGGGCGGCACTCGGTGATACCGGAGTGCCTCCACAATGCAGCTCCAGGGCAGGGTGTTGAACGCGTTGGTGATGTCGAGTTACACCGCCACGACGACCCCACCCCGGGACACCGCGTCCCCCGTCGTGAGGGCTCTCACGCGCATGATGGCGTCCACCGTCGAGCGCCCCTTGCGGAAGCCAAACTGGCTGTCCGCAAGATCCGGCCCCGTCCTCACCAAGTGCCCGACGAGGCGGTTTACAATTACTCTCTCAAAGAGCTTGCCCACCTCGTCGAGCAGCACGATGGGCCGGTATGCGGACGGAGAGTCCGCTGGGCGCCCTGGCTTCCGAATGAGGACCAGCTTCCCCGTCTTCCAACGAAGCGGGAACTGGCCTCTCTCCAAACATGCGCTTAAGAGCGCCTCCAGTCGAGGCCCGAGAGCCCTCGAGGCCAGGACCCAGGCTTTACCTGGCAAGCCGTCGGGTCCTGGGGCGGTATTTTTGGCCTTCAGCCTTCCTACCGCCACTCTCAGTTCTACCCCGGTCACTTCAGGGATGTCGTCGTCGTCCGCGTGGTCCGCTTCGGGCACCGCAATTGGCGGAGCCATGGGCGGGGGTGTGTGCACCCCCCGTGAGGGGAACAGAGCGCTCACCACCTCCTCCACCAGCTGGGGGCGGAGACTCTGCGTCAGCGGGGGGGCCCAGGTGCGGAGTTTATTCCGCACCATTTTATAAGGGCGCCCCCACGGATCTCTGTTCAGAGTCTCCACCATCTCCTCGCGGGCCATATCCTTGGCCCGCCGGACAGCCTCTCGGAGGGCGGTCTTCGCCGCTCTGTACCCCTCGTACAGCTCCGCCTCCGTGGCTTCCGCATCCGGAGGGCGAATGCGGAGCCTGCGGTGCCTGGTGTACCGGTGTCGCGCGTCGACGCACGCCTTGCGTAGCGACCCTAACTCCTGCGACCACCAGTACACCCGACGCCGGGCGCGTCCCGGCCGGACTCGGGGCATTGCCACGTCACAAATGTCGGACATGGCCTCCCGGAACCACTCCGCCTCATCGTCGATATCGGCAGGCCTGTCCGGTGATGACACCCAGGCCTGCACGATCGAGGCTTCCAGGAGGAGCTCCCGGTCCAGCTGCTTCAGCGCCCACCGCGGACCACTCGGGGCCTGTCGGACCAGCGCGCTAGAGGTCTGGGTGGAGACGTCGAACCGGATATACCGGTGATCGGAGTAGGTCTCCACCTCCTCCATGACGCGCCAGTCAATGACACGCTGTGACAGAGCGGGGCTGGCGAACGAGATGTCCACCACCGACTCCCCCCGCATCCGCACACACGTGGGAACAGAGCCCCGATTTAGGACGACCAGGCCTGTTTCCAGAGCCCAGTCCTCCACCATCCTGCCCCGCACATCCGTGCAACGGGAACCCCAGGCCAAATTCTTGGCGTTGAAGTCCCCGAGCACTAGAACGGGGAAGGGATGGCTTCCGGCGACGACGACACTCAACTCTATTAAAGAGTTGTGGAACTCGGCGAGAGTTCGGCTCGGAGAGAAGTACACTCCCACTACTACAATCTCTCCGAACCGTGCTGCTACGCACCCCTGTCCCTTCGTGACGCATTCGAGGGACGGGGTGCCGGCGGCGGCCGACGAAATTATGGCCACTGAGCCGCTCAGGTCCTCCACCCAGTCATCCCTGGGCGGGACAAAGTACGGCTCAGCGACCACGGCGATGTTAATCGACCACTGCGCCACGCTCTGGAGCAACAGGTCCTGAGCGCAGGCGCAGTGGTTGATGTTCGCCTGGAGGAGGCGTAATGGAGGAGCCATTACTCCTCCATTTCAGCCCCCTCCCGGGCCCCCTGTGAGGGCCCCTCGCCAGAGATGGCAGCGGCGGCGGCGGCGACGGTGGCGGTGGCGACGGCGGCAGAGGGCCTGCCCTTCCACTTCGCTCCGGTGGGCGGAGCGCAGGGTTTGCTCCCCGCCCGGTGATCGGCCGGCTTGCCAGCTGCCGCACAGTGCATTGAGTGTTGATGCACATTTTAATACGATCGTAAAACTCAATACAAACATGCAGTCAGCATTGGCTTTGCATGTAGGCGTAGTCTGCGACATTAATGAATATCATCCGTAACGTTTTCAACCCTGCCAAAAATAGCTCGCGGCGTTTTTGGATGCAGCGAGTGATTCATCATAATATTTCCAATATTGGATGCGATGCATTTCCAGTGTCCGTCTGTCCGTTGATATCAGCCGGCGACAGAACTGATGTAGCTACTGTCTATTGTATCTGCGTAATGTATTGTTAGGGCTGCTACGCCGTAGGCGGGCTACGCGCGCTATTGAGAAAAAGTCCAACGCTTTGAGAATAGCCTTTTCAGATTCATTGTCTTTCCTGTATTTAGAATAGGTGTGAAATATAAGAATAGTAAATAAAGAAGTCATAAAAGTTCTTAATCGTGTGAAATAGTTAGCAGTACATATAAAAATAAAGGAAAGTAAACAAACGTAATTAAAGATTGCAATTAACCATAATTATATATGCTTTCTCTGGGGCGTGCATACGACAATAGAGTCATTTCGCTGAAAAATCGTGTGCGCGTTACAAGCGGTTCGGATTTTAATTGTTAACAAGCGGAAAATTATATACGTTGACTGTGAGTGACGCCCCTACTTTTCTCTGAGTCAATGGCGGCAGACGCGAGGCGCGTACGCGGCGTCCGCGCCAGTGTGCGGTGCCGCTTCCGACTCGCCACACTTCGGAGCCGAATCACCGATCGGATTTTCAAACTTCGAAAACAATCGGGCGCGATTTTCTTCTTTTAAAATTTTCAGTGCACACGCTGCTTTTGTGATTGAAAGTAAAGTTCAGTGCGTGGAAATTGACTGAAAGCTATAAAATCTGATAGTGTGTGGTGCTATGTGTTGTGTTTTGTGATTCGATCAGCTGTTTTGGAATTAACGTCATAAGGTTTCTGTTGTTTTATGTAAGCATTGGCAACAAATTGGTTTTGAATTACACGCATTTTGAAATACTTCGTAACATCTTGCTGGCTATACGACACCATGGGGATTTTATACGAAAGAAGCAAAATACACTGCGGTTTACTTATACATTCAGCCAAGAAATGATGTTCATGTTCAACTGATTGTAACAAATGGCTCATTGATAAAACAATAATATTGACAGCTGCCATTAAATTCCAATTGGAGGCTCAAACGGGTATTTTAGAATGCATTAATTTTAACGTCTTTAATGTGAAGACTGAACAGACTGACCAGATTTATCTTCAGCCTATATAGCTAGGACATTTTGATTTGTTTCCTTTACTCAATAGTTCATAATTGAATCTTGCCAGTACTTATGATATGCCTTCCTAATGTACTATTAACTGAAGGTGAACACGTGTAGGTGTTAGATTGATTGTTATTAACTCATAAACAATGTACGATCGGCAGCAAAAGTTTTTGCCCTAAAGTTTTCCATAAGTTACTGATCTATAACTCTGATACTGTAAACAAAACATCCCATAAATAAGGCGTTAAGTAGTAGTAAGACGGGCTGGTGTCCGCAACTCCACGACCAAGTGCGTATTTTGCGTACGGGTGCGGGGAAATCCATAATTCGATCCACCCCATCTCCGCGTTAAAGTAAGTAACAGCATAATCAACCTATAACGTTTCCACTGCTGGGACACAAGACTCCTCTCTGTGAAAGGGAGTGGGCCATATTCTACCAAGCAGGCACAGAGCGGGTTGGTGGAATACCTAATGAGTAATGATAAATAAGAATGAATCCCATAAGTTGACCTTCTAGGTTCCAACAGAGAACCTAGACATTCCTAGACGTCTCGAATTAATGAATATTAAGCAATCCACTCGTCTATTATGCATCTTATCAGGCACTTATTACGCATTCAGATGGCCATTTTAATTTCCTTAATATTAAAACCTTGTTTACATTTTCCTATAAAAAATAACAACAAAAACTGTAACACTAGAATATATAATAGTTTTTTGAACATAATATTGCAATCCAACCTTCGCCCATTGGCTGAATAAAAAAAGCAGCAAGGATCGGCATCCGCTGGCAACACATGCGTAGGAGTCTGTCAACTACGTTCTCACAGCTCGCCTTGTCTTAATTGATTACAAGTACTTATTATAATTATGTTTATAATAAATAATACGTGGCTATGTTGAAATGTGAAGCAGGGTCATGAATAGAGGCCTCAACATATTTGGCTTATGCTGTTAATCCTTCAATGAAGTAATCTAGCTATGTTATGTAGATAAGCTTTTCATTCAAGTGCCTAGTTTACTCAAGCCTTCTTCCCATGAGTGTAGGCTGAAATTACAGAGCACCACCTGCTGCGATCCTTACATACGACATTATATTTGTAGACAATATGAAGATTCCGGCATAGCTAGACTGATGTGATGCTCTAGCTAGACAAATTGATCACTATGCTCTACACTTCACGTACACTGCTCTAAGAGAGTCTACGAAGATTGAAAACCACGTGGAAGACGCCTTTAAAAATACTTTCTCGATTCAATTAACGTTAATTCAAGCCCTTGTTTATTCTTATTGGCATCTCGGAATTGTATTATTGTCGGTACCAGGTGCATTTATTATTCTGTTTCTACACTACTGAAATACCAACTGAACGTAAACAGTAAACAATACTAGAGGTGTTGTGAAATATCGTCCTAATATAGTACTTTACGAGTACAAACATAACTCCTGTATGTGCAGCCGCCAAAGGAGATATGTAACCAGGGCCGTCGTATATAGTTGAAGTTTAGTAAGAAAACGATGGATTTTTTCGGATGAAATTTAATTTGATAAAAAACTGTTTGTTTTCTATTAATTAAATTAAATTTTATTCGAAAACATCCATCGGTTTCTTACAAAACTTCTACTATATCCGACGGCCCTGGTAACTTATCTCCTTTGGTGACAGTACACAACAAAAATATCATTACATATTGCGACGAGTTGACATAATGTGATACTTTCCGGCGAATTAGTTACAAGCAATTATTTTCATAATAATGACATTTGAAAAACTTAGAGATTGAACTTAGCGGTTCTCGTTAAGGTAATGTACAAGCTTACCTTAATGACCGACCTCACCGTCATTATCATTACGTGCATTGGAAGTCTATGTAGATCAAGCGTTTTACGTACTAACCCGTGAGAATCTACGGATTTTGTTTTTGCATTCAAGCATAAAGCGTTAGGAACGCAAGTGAAAAGTTAAATACATAAAGATATTCAGATAAAATTCGTTACCGATGAGTCAGGCTCGCGAGTGGGAATTCCGTGTTTGATATTTGATTTTATAAGCAGTAAGCAGTCTACGTTAACACTCGTTGGGGACACATTCAACCTCATTAAAGCTACGAGTTTCATTGACAACCCGTAGAAGATGGACACTCGTAAATAAATCTAGGCGAAGACGTTTTCCAATGCGTGTTAAAGATTTATCGCCCACTTTATATCGTTATCCAAGCAAATAGAAGCATGATCGTAATCACAGTGTCACTAATTGTGCGAGATAGCACATTAACGCGAAACCGTGTAATGATTAAATTCTAAACATTCCATCACCTATGCTTGTAACTGTTACAGCATAATTGTTTCGATTTCATAGTTTATGTAATATACCACTATGATACTAAGGTATTGCATAAAAATACCGTGCGGTGGCTACCTATCGTGTCAAACTCGATCAGAACAACTGTTAATTGATCAGTGAGCATGAGCAGTGAGCAGTGCTCCTTGTAAAAGTGTTATAATGACTACTTCCTGGCGTGTGTGATGCAATTAACAGTAACTGTGACGATTCGTTCCGACTCGTTCTACGAGTCTTCACGAAACTACGAATATGACGAGTATCAATAACAACCACGAAACATCTGAGCATCACCCACATAAGGTTGCTTATCGACCATTGTTCGATATTTATTAATAAATATGAGTTGATCTGAATTCACTGATCGATTCACTTCGCTGATGTCGATAACTTTTCGTAGCAGATACTGAAACATAACAACTTACAATACACTTCAATCAAATTTGGCAATACCATTTTAAACGTTATCTGAAAAACAACAGGGGATAAAATAGCATGCATGATTTTGACAAATGTAGCAATTAATGCCTTTAATCGTTTATTGGTTTGATACGCAAGTTTCTATCAAGTCGTATGCGCAGGTAATCGGAGATGTGATCACGCGAGGGGAAATTACTAGTGATGTGGACGTGTCCACTTTCTGATGTGATAGATAAATGCTAAATGAGTTGTGACAGTTATGACTGATTGGCCACTGTATTGGAGTTATTGCCATTTAATCTGCAAGAAACCGTACTGTTTATGGGTACTTCGTTGAAAACGTACGGTTGATGGCTCGTGGCACGAAAGTCGTTGAGGTGTTTGCAGTAAATGCCCACTTAATTATAGTGAGGTAATAAATATTATAATGATGGCATAAAAGTGAAAACTATGCAAATTAATTACTTATCTAATTCCAGAATACACTTAGGTTTTTATATAAACAACCAAGGATGTAAACAATTGGACATTGTTTGAAAGCTAATTTAAGTTTTAGATTCAACTGTGTTTTTCAATTTAAATTTGCTTGCACACTTCTCATCACCTTGGATATCATTGTAATGGTCAGACATCTTAGTCTAAAAGATGAACAATAATGAGTTTTTTAAATAAACTATTAGAATTACAGATTGTATTACAAGATAACGGATTCATTCTATTGTTTCGCCTAGTCCCGACAAGTTTTTTTTTAGCAAATTATATTTTTCTACAATGTAGAGCAGCTATATGATTCTTTGTCTCTGACTGAATTATAATGACCAAATATTCTACAGTTGTACCTGATTATTATGTGTTTAGCTATATTATGGTACTATTTCCTTACATAATATGATAAACAGAAGCCGTGACAACGTCGAATTATCGCGAGAAACTAACTGTAGTGAATTATAGCAGTAACGCTAATAAGATTAGTTATACAATATACGTTCCGACTTAATCGATTTACTTTTATATTTTGAAATGTTTCTCGTTTTGCATACGAAAGTATCCATATAAATATCGCAACTTAGAAAACATAAGATCACGCCTTGTTTCCCCGAAGGGACAGGCAGATGTGTATAACAAACTTATAAAGAATGATTTAATAGGTGGTAGAGTTATGTACCAACCTATTGAAAAATAGCTTATCAAACTACAGTTTTGACTGATAATTGTAGTAAACTAACTTAATTGGTAGTGAAAGTTTCACAGTATTTGGGGTTGTTTCGATATTTTCTGTTTTACGAATGTCATTTTGTAACTTTTGTGAAAAGTAAATGTATATTTATAAACAAAGTTGTAGATATGTAAAAAGTAACGCACTTTATTAAAAGCATTTAATAACAATAAAATCAAAGTGTATTAAAGGCAAACAAGGTCTCATTTGTGGTAAAATATATTCCAGGAAGTCGTACTTAATGATTTTAATTCTCTATATTGTAATTTCCTTATTTAAATGACAACAAATTAATGATGTTTATTGGGTCTCAATGGTGTAATTACTTGTATTTTATACGGCAATTTGAGGTGACACTTTTTGTAAGAAGTTTTTATTCAGCATTTATGTTTTTGTACAATGTTGCCTGTGTAAGAAATTGATTGAATTGGCACCAAACTCATCATTTATCCGCGTTCGTAAGCAAGATTCTGTATCAACTTTCTTGGAGCAATCTTCATTATTAATGAAGTATCGAAAGGTTTTAACAACAATATACGGTGTGATTTTTTAAGCCCGAGTTTAGATTCTGAACTATAGATCGTAATATAAAATGGCAACCATTACATATTCTGAGCACAGCTGAATTAATTTAAAAAAATGTCGTGACACGATATAAAAATATTGGTATCGTAATTTTCTTTATAATTGAGTTCATGGTTCCCTTCAGCGTTTTCCTCTATGACCTGTACTTTAAATGTTACCCATACTGACGAGAAAACAAAATACAGCACCCTAATTGCGTAACAAGCTATCAATCTCAATCTGAATCATTTTGAAGGATATTGCCAATCCATTGCTTCATATGTTCAAAAATCGTGTCTACTCAACAACGTAAATAACGCAATGAATGTTGGTGAACTGACAAAATGAAGCCCATTGCTACTGATGGTGTGTTACGCAATTACCCCGCAGGACAAAAAAATCTACGCTAGGTTCATCTCCACGTTCTCTAACTCAATCGTGACTCTTGAAATGATTTTTTCTAGTTTCGGTAAAAGTGAAAAGAAAAAGCCCATGCCGTTTCTGTATCAATCTATGACGCAACGATATCTCTTGATCTAAAGCCTTATCATAATCAGCGGCACTCATGCGCAACTTGTCAAACCACAATTTCCCCACCGCAGTGAAACTTATGTCTTTAGTCTTTAGCGAAAGTTGACTCGATACGTTCTTAACATTGTGGAAACGTTTTCCCTTCCATTATATAAAATACACATTAATGGCGTGTGAGACGCAATCGTTGCAGGTCGTTGTGCTAACACGTAATAAGATTATCTGTGATAGGTGTTAGTGTTAATAGCCTTGAACCGTAATTAATTGGTACCTAACTAAAAGGTTTGTTTTGGTAGTTATTAAAATGAGGTGGAGCTACCTAAATACGCTGTATGTATAAAAGTTTTTCTTGCTCGACATTTATTTATTTGTTTATTGGCCTATGCACAATCGTTACACTGCTCAAACAATTAACACAAGCCAACATACATGCCAAGTGCACAATACTAAACGATAGACATAGCATGCACAAATACATATTATAAAATAAAATTTAAAAAAAAAACCACAATTATTCCTACAGAAATAACACGTCATTTTTACACAACTTCAACACGACAATAATTGACAATAGTTTGGACAATCGTGCGATTTATAATTAGTATAATTGTTAATGTCAGCGTCAAAGTTACATGCAGAGTATAAAAGTTGCTGATCCTTGTTATTTATCGCCAAAACACAAGATAATCACTAACGGGATGTGTGCGTAGTGCGTAGAGCGATAGACAGATACCAGTGGGGCAATTGTCGTACTTTTAAGAACGTTTACAGTCTAATCTCAGTCTCAATCTGTCAAAACTACCTCTAATTTCCTTACATTTTGACAAGTTTTTGACATTTATTTGTCGCCGAGATGAGACTGCGACTAGATTTTGAACGTTTTCAATTACAAGAATTGGCCTTCTGGAAATAGATGTTGCAATTTATTATCTCCATTGTCAACTTAGTAATGGACATAAGACGTAGGATATCTTGCCCAGCGAGCTGGTGAAAGCAAACACTTGGATAAGATTGTTTCCAATTAAAATGAGATCACGTTCATAATTAATTTTATTGCCTCTATTTAGATGTCTGCCTGATAACTATCTTAACTGAATCTTGAATTGAACGCGCACTTAATTTGTATTTCTATTGGTAGGCCGGCTGGAAGAGTACTATCGTGCTAAGGAATCATTTTATTTAGTGCCACTAAGAGTTACAGCTCGAATTTCGTCGAATACTTTAACCTATATATGGCTCTTGGCATTGAGGCTCTCGAATACTTATCAACACGCTTGTCCAGTCCAAAAGATATATCATTGCCTTGTACAAACAGTTAATTTCCATTGTCATTTAACTACTGTTCACTTTTGTCGCTGCAAATCGCTAGCTTAGCAAATAGAACCCTTTCCATTACTGTTGGGGGAGCCTGGCGCAATTCATTAGGTAGTCACATTATTTGCCACCCCTGGAGGGGCCCAGGAGGGTGACCTAGGCCCCCAAAGTTAAATCCTGTGAGGGGACGCACTCCGAATCCATTTGTGCAGTCGATATGCTTAGATGAGCATCAACTGCAGTGGGTGCAGCTCGTAATTGGTACATGCTGTATACATATTTATGAGTTAGGGTCTTTGTTCCGTATTGATGAGATTATGCGTGTTTTTTTTGTTATTAGAAGGGATCAGTCGTGTTTTATAAAACCATTTTGTTTTGATAAAACACGAATGATCTTATTATAAGCAGTATCCATGTTTTAAGAAGCCCTAGAAGTTTTTAATATCGAATTACATGCACGATGTTTCTCAGAACAAGTCTTTGAAGAAATAATTCAACTGTCACGTTCTTGTGTGCGGTACCTTTCTTAAATGTAATATGTTTATAATGATTAGCTATTAAAAAGGTTATGAGAGCGGTGTTTATTAATTAATTAAAACTAGTCCACTTTAAGACTTAGCTGTAATCGTGCTAAACCATCGCTAAACGGTACCTGATAATGATGCCAAGGTCCCAGCCGCCATGGATTCAATGCCGATAGGTTGTATGTCTTCTCCACACAATAAACTCTTCCATATATGGACCGGTGTATTTGTTCAAGTGATCTGAGCTTACTTTGGAATATAAGTGTCATTGCTTGACGAAACCAAAGATTTATATAGTTAGATTCGCTCTACGTCAATAGATAGTCGCGATTCTGTTTAAATTTGGCACCTCTGAGTTCTGACACACAATGACTTGAATTGATTGTCTTGGAGACGCTGTTTAATATGGGGTCACTCTTCTCACATCTCAGTATATACACTTTTTCGCGTGACTAAGTAAGGCAAGGGCAAATCTAGCGATTTAAATCTTTGGTTGACACTGATGGAAAGGCGTGGATGGTTACTGATGTGTTGTTACCTATACAAGTTGTAGACAGCGAGGTTTCTTGGTCCTTGTCTTGAGACATTAACATCGAGTGGTTGTTGAATAGCTTTACAAAACAAAACAGGCTTTAGTGTAATGTCCTTGTTGTAAACAATCATGTCCATTGATTTTGTTAGGTAACACCAACGTTTTAATAAGATCCTAACTTTATTTTTTACCGATTTCATAAACGTTTGTCTTGACCACGGCGGGGGGCGATTGAGGTTATTTGAGCTCTACTTCACCATCTTCAATTAAGTTCTGGCGAAACTATTTGGTCGATAATTTCAAATATATATAGGTAAAAAAAAAAATCCTGAGGCTGTGAAACAGGTACTTGTAAAGATATCATCTATAGGTATACTAGGACCAGTTTTAATTTGCTGAATTTTACTTTGCAGTCTCTTTTCTCGTGTATACTCCATGGAAGTAGAAGTCAATATATCAATATTCCTCAAGTCTACTTATCTACTGTAATAGATTCTAAAGTACCAAGTTGCGTCGTAAGTCTTGACCGCGGCGGCAATACACTAAACGTGATTGACATATAGATAACAGTGTTTGCGTGAATGACTTGATCGTGAATAAGTTATCACTTGCATTATTTAATAGTTATATGTATACCTCTGTACAGTCAAGTAAGGCCACCCAGTAGGACCAACGTTTGTTCTAGGTTTTTAAATCTCCGGGGTAATTGCACACAACAGTAATAGCAATGGCTTCATTTTGACAGTTAAACAACATTCATTGCGTTATTTATGTTGTTAAGCAGACACATTTTTCAAACATATGAAGCAATGGATTAGCGATATCCATCAAAATGATTTAGATTGGGATTGAAAGTGTATTACGCAATTAGGGTGTTGGACGGCTTTCTCATCCAACACGAATATTTGATAAGTTAATTAATGGCATATTTTAGAGAAAAAAACTTTCATATTCGAAGAAGCAAATATTTTATAGTCAGCTTGGAAAGCTGACGGGCCCCGTCTTGATGTAAAAAAAAGTAATTTATTATATAGATAATTATCCTACCTTAACTAGTCCTTACGTGTTTCATTCTAGTAGCTCCCGTAATACCTTGTTCTTCTTTTCTTACCGAGTTACAAGACAAAAGCTCTTGCCATGGTGAAAGGATATGCCAGTCAGCAAAGTTAGTAAAGGGGTTTGTCAACCCCTTGGTATATGGGGTGTACCTTCCGGAGCATTATCACTCGCGGAGCATTTTTGAAAGCACCCCTACTAATTTGTTCTCGTTTTAATCTTTTACAAAATAAGTAAGTTCGAGTCAAATTACAAATATATAAATACTCGTAATTGTACGTAAATATACAGATAGATTCTCAAAGATGTCACACATTTTTAGAAGAAATGACTCAATAACCAGCTCACAGTATAAATATTGATGTAATTATGGTTTATTTATAAATAACTATAATATCCTCATGACGTATACTGTACCTCAGCTCTTAGCACGTATTTAGCTAACTGATCGTCGGTATGGGAGACCCGCAAACCACAGCCGAGTTGTTATTGTTTTTTTTCATTTCCAGCATCAAATATAAAACAAAGGAACATTAGGATTTACCTCAACGGTTCTACGTATATATTCTAGAATGGCTTTATTCTTTAGCCTTCTTCTAGAGCTCTCGATTTCTGATGATCGATGAAATTTAAAAGGATATAACCTAATAGTTTCGTCTGCACTACATTTCGCGCCAACAATCTATTTGTACATGGAACGTCACTATCGGAACACATATTCTACCCGGCACCGAATTGGATGCTCGTTCAAATGACCAAATGCAATGCAATTTCAACTACTGTCATAGTTGCGTGCCAGATAAGATACTCTTGTTTTCCGGGTCGTCACATTTATAGATAAAACTGACGGTTAATTTAATTTACATAAATTAATGTTAACATTTGGAATCCATATTTGTTTCTCATTTCGCTGGTCTTGGTCGAGGTCGTATGGTGTCTATTCTTATTAATCGCAACTCTATGGGCGTGACATATGACGTCATAATCAGAAACAGCGCGCTGTGTTTTACAAAAAACTTTGATCAATATTACTATTGGAGATTCTTAAGGAAATTGTCCTTACCTTTGTGAGTCATCGCCACTCGGTCCTGACCCTTCGTGTCGTCGTAACGTCGAACATTGAAATGTATTTATGAGGTACGGTGTGCAAGCAAGATGGATATACATATAATGTTGTTAGTGTAGGCGGCATACGGATTGTCTATTTTACAATGCTTGTAAACCGTACAAAATACAGGGAGGAAATAGACGAAGTTATCCTAGTCAGCTGAGTTGTAGGAGACGATTCGTTCGGTACAGTAACAAAATGGCTTTTAAAATTATACTCTAGCGCACCAACGGCCAACGGTAGTAAACTGTATAGGTACTGCTAAGCCTCTCTAACTGTCGAAAATAAAGCGTTAGATCATTTCTCCTGTTCGTAACGTGAGTTTGGCGAGGTGCCAGCATCCGCTCAGCAAGGATGTTCAAGTCGGGATGTTATGATCAGCGTTTGTAACTTGACGTCATGCGCGAATCCCCCCCTTTTAACTCGAAGACGGCCAAGTCGAAAGAAGGTTAACCATTTGGACTTTTGTAATTAAACCCTCCTGAGTCTAAGAGTTGCTGACCAAATGATATACATACAATTACACATACATTAACTCATGCCTTCTTCTCATTGGGGTAAGCTAGGCAGAAACTTCAGAACGCCACCTACTACGATCCTTACGTACTACTTTTCAGTACCAAATGATATTTCTGATCATACATATTATAGCGTAGTCTTCAAAATAACAATAGATAATAAATTTATTATGAACTTTTGGTCTACGGCTTGTTCCGGCGACTAGCTTTATATGGTTAATATTAATAGCCTATAAAATGTTTTTTAAGTTAAACGTGTATTTTTAGTAAAGTATACGTCGTAACACACCATAGGTGGCCGTGTCCATATTATTAAATTTAGGATCGGTTGATAACTGTATGTGAATAAGAACCCTGAAGTTTCAATGTCAAATGCGTTAATTTTTATAACAATGACTAGTTACAGTGAGGTGTGGTCACACTGACAAGAAAACTGATGAATTTTTACGAAGTAAAATTAAATAATTACCGTGATTAATCAAAAGAATGGCGCCTTAGATCTTACTTATTGCATACAGGAATGGTCCTACCGATAATGGCTAAAATAATACCTATATTATTTTTTTCGCTGGTTTCCTTTCAAACATCACAAGTTTACGAGTAGCCATTATCGGTAGGACCATTCCTGTATGCAATAAGTAAGATCTAAGGCGCCATTCTTTTGATTAATCACGGTAATTAATTAGAGTCCAAGAATAGACGAAGGAACAACTCGGGGTTAATTTATTTAATTATCAAGTGGATTTTCCATCACTTTAAGATGTAGTAGGTACTCCAGACAACGTTTAAAAAAACCAGGCAAAAGATAGATAGATAGATAGATAAAACGTTTATTCAGTGCAACAAAAGACACAATACAAGTATTAAAAAAAAAAAACATAAAAAAGGTGAAGCAAAAAAAAAAAACAAAGATTACAAAGATAAATTGACCCATAGACACCTTGTATAAGTAAATCTATAGGTAACCGTCGATCATTACTAAAAGGGCAACGACCACACGGATTTAAATACAATTCACCTAGAAAAGTAATTGGGCAAGAATGTAGTAAACTGTAACAGTTCCTGCATCTATTTTCATTGATAGTATCAAATGTTAGAGTAACCGTATTCTTTTGAATACGGCCTTATTTCTATTTAACGGCTATGGCAGAGTAAACAATGGCGTTGGCGCGGCGCCATCTGTCGGCGATTTGCACGAACATCTGATGACTAATACAAGGTTATTGCAGCAGCAGGGATATGACGCTGATAGTGGTAATTACTTGCATTAGCAACGATAGCACTGACAGGTAATGTTATTATCTACTCTGCCAACAATTTATGTGGGATTTGATTTATTGTGTCCTCCTGTCAAATCTTGCAGATGCTATTGGTAATCCCGCCTCCATGGCAAGGAAACGTGCTCCTAATGAAGGGCTAGAAAGCTAGTTAGTTTTCTTACATAATCAGCCTATAATGTTCCCACTGCTGGGACACAAGCCTCCTCTTGGTGAGAGGGAGCGGGCCATAATCGACCACACGGGCCCAGTGCGGGTAGTTTTCTTGTGTTGTTAATATTCCAAGAGTTTCAAGTTACGTTTGTGCTAAATCTGATCGTGCCTTTAAAACTAAGAAGGACTGACAACTGACAGACTAAATAGATTTCTCAATTCTATAACTTACAAAAATGCAGTTTCTAATATCTGTTAGCTTCTCTGCGGAATAGTGCCAATCTTAAAAAAAAACATTGTTTCATCTTTATGGTCCTGATGGACATACATATTCAAATATATCCTTGGCAACTTATTAGCTAGTTTTAAATACATATGTCCCTACAAATACTACGGACGGCAAAGACAACGTAGTGATAGTCCTAGTAATCATTGTTTAGAAGTTGTTTACAAACATTGACAGTCATTTTATTGTCTGTTCTAATAGTGAGAGTAAGCAGGGATACATCATCACAATCTGTTTCTAGTTACAAACGTGTGTAGGGTAAAATAAAACTGCAATATCTAACGATGCTTTATAAGTAAAATAAAAATGTGAAGGATTATAAACCAAAGTCCTCCCGCCGCGTCTGACTGAACGCGATAAACTCAAAAATACCGGACGGATTTTCATACGGTTTTCACCAATGAACGGAGTGATTCATGAGGAGAATGAAATATGAAATAATACTAATATAATACCGAAATATGACGATGATTGTTGAAGATATCGGAAACAATTATGCGGACTGGGGCTTAACTGGCGTGAGCCGCGTAAACCAATATAGTTATATGAAAACAATGTATGTCGGACTTAATACATTCTTTACCTGGATAAACTCGCAGGGTACTTTTAATCCCGGTAGTATGTTCCCGTGGGATATTTTCCGACATAAAGGCGGGCGAAGCCGTAGGCAAAAGCTAGTTAGGAAAATAAAAATGTGAAGGATTTCAAGGACATAAAAGGATGTAGATGTGCACACTACTCTTAATGTTTTGAGCCTGCCCGATTCAGTACCTTAAGATAACTCGATTTTTAAACCGAAAAATGTAATATTTTGTGGTAGGTAGGTACCCATTCCCGAACGCAAATTCATAATCTGACCAAATGATTGGATATGTTGACATGGGTAAAAAACCATCGGCAGAATCACAGTTTCTAGTTTAACGCCCACGAACACCTCCATTGCTCTCTTTAAACATTTTCCAAGTAAAAAATATAAACATTTTGGTACTAAAAACTAAAATTAACTTCGCAATTATTTTCAATTTGGGATGCGTTTCCAGGGATTGAGTAGGTGCTTTCACGTCAATATGCGATGATGAAGCGTTTAAATAAGACTCTATTATTAGTAAAGCGTTTGTTGAGTAAAGTACCTACTTACTCTAGTGTGGGATGGATGGGCAGCACCGCCTCCTGCGCAGGCGCGAAGATTTGTTATACCCACATAATAATCAGCACTATAAATAGGTATAAGTATCTAAACGTATGCACGTTTATAGGCTATTCATAAATTTGATACGCGAACCGATAAAATTGAACGCTTACGAAGTATTGTTTTGAAAACGTACGTACTTGATGTTAAGGGGGATGGGCTAAGGAAGCCGCGAAATTCAAATTTTCTTACGCTTTTTACAATTTACAGGACAAGTTGTATGTTGATTTAAACATAATTCGCAACCGTAACAAATATGACTTTACAGAATTATACTCATTAAAATCATCAATACAACCCTCTAAGTTCATATTATAATCCTATTGATTGATATTGCATGAAGTCGTCATTCACCTTAGAAAAAACAAATAATCCTTCTACTGGTTTTTTCTGTTCTGTGATTTTAATGATTATAATTCTGTAAATACATACTTGTTATGCTCACGAATCATATATCAACATAAAACCTGACACTGACCTGCAAATTGCAAAAAACTTAAGAAATTTTTATTTTGGCGAACTACCCTGGCGCTTCCTCCTTAAGTTACATACTAACATTATATTTTGTAGATTAGAAGCTGCTACGCGGTAGGTAATCGGATGAAAATACGATATTAGGTGTCGTGGGTTCAATCATGAACTGGTTATTATGTGTTTTCAAATATATTGATAAGGTATCAATGCGTTTCAGAACATGTTATGTCTACAGATATTGATATTTTTTCATAAACTTATTTGCATAGTTTCAAATGTCTACGAGTTCGTTCACCAGTCACCACCGCTATCTAATACTAAAGTTTAGTTTCAAGGAAGTTTACAGGCAACTTGTAAAACGTTTACCGTTTTCGCAGTGAGCTGTTAATGTTGGTAGTCTGTGAAAGTTGGACGTAAAGTTGTTTGAAATGCTTCGTAGACTTAATTGTTCTGAGTTTCCTGCAGTTTATAGCTACTAGAACTTACCCATATATTTAGTTTACTCAACAGTAGGCGACAAGGATAGTTAACGAATGAATGAATTTTTAATAAGGAAAAATTTTTAATTGTCACTTGTATTCAAAACTTTATTCATTCTTATTAAACCCAGATTTATGGCCGTCATATACGCACTTGTTCTAAGAAAATAAAAATTTCCTTCTACATCACATTAAATACATCCACAACCACATTCATTACTCACAAAATTAAAATTACTGGGTGATGCAAACCCCTCACAAACCACAGTACAGGCGAGTACAGTTGACTCATCTTCATAGTTAGCGGCATTGTATGCAAACCGCGCCGCAGTGACGTCTGCTAGTTTCGGTACAATGGCGAATTAAGACAAAGAACCGATAATTTGTTATGGTATTGCACTGAGCTTGGTCATGCCTCACCAAGGAAGTTGAGACACTACATTTAAGTAACCTACCCGCCTATTTTTTCAACTATTTTTAACCTAGATGGACCAAGGTGCTGTCCTAATTTCGTTAGCAAAGAAAAATATATTAATTTAGATTTTCACAATGTCTACTGATCTTGTAATTTCGTTTTGTAAGTGCTACCTGTGTGCTCGAGCTGATGAAGTGGACAATAGCTCCAACAAAGGACGATATTTGAATAAAATTGGATTGAATGTCACATCTATTCAACTATTCTATTCTCACCATTGTTAATTCGCTAACAATCAGTTGTAAACATATTCTCTTTATTGTTTGTCTAATCTTAAATCATCGCTAATTAAATATAATTTCTGTCAAAGGTTTTCGCGGTCTATTGTTAATGAGGGATTCGGAAAGCGCGTACATAAATTCTGTGAACGACGTGACGATTACATCTCATCAGATTTTTAATTAGGATTTGTTCTTGGCCGGTGTCCAGGGTCTGCGGAGCGTGTCAACACGCGTCCTCATTTACTTAATTGTAAAACAAATACAGCTATTTGCAGCACTTTTTAAAATATGGTGGGACGTGCTTTTTCTTTTAAATGGACGAGTTTATTGTTAATTATCGGAACCCAATTGTAATGCAAAGTGTGCACCTGTGATTTTATTGTTCTAAGTGTCACGGACAGTTATTTAATCCAGTTCGATGCGCTGCTCAAATCGCTCGAGCTGGCCTCGTTATAGGTACCGAAGTAAGCCCTAAATTATAGTTTAAACACTTAGATAATAGGTACTAGACAATGGGGTTTATTTATAAACGATGATTAAAGTTAAGTGAAATTTAAACGTCAAAAATGTATGTTTAAATAGTAGCTTAACCACTACTTAACTTTAAGCAACGTTTATGAATAATGGGGACTACGTTTGTCTCCAATATGATTTTGATCAATGACATCACAAAGTTGAAGATTTGACTACCACGATTCTCACAACAACCACGTTATTGAACTATTTTCGATGAACAATTTACGACACCTCTATTTTTTCTTCTGTATTGTCGTTATTTAACAATTAATTTATGAAATCTATAGAATATAGAATCAATTTTTTCTAATCGGTTTTCTCTGACATTGAATTCCTTGACCATAAAGCGCTTTAATCAAGAGACCTTACTAATGTCGTCGCTCTTTACGGAATGCCAGGAGCCCGTTATTCGTCCTGATAATTTTGTCATAAGTGATTCAAGTAGCGATTTTAGGGTGTGACGTAACAGAACAACCATGTGTTAACTTACGAGTAACTTATTTCAAGCCATATACTTTAAAGTTTTTAGTAACATTCAGTATAAAGTAAAAACATTTTTCGGACAATGCATTTGATTACAAAGCATTCATTCAATTAACAGAACGATATCATTTGTTCTAACATAACACGCTCTGAAAGATTGATGAAGACATCTGAAATTAGAGGTATCATTGTATACGTAGTTATACGTGAACTGTAATTAAATAATATGACGACTAATTACTCGTTAGACACGACTTGATCTACTAATTAAGAAATCAGCCAGTTTCAGCCATGAATCATGTTGGAATGTGAAATATGAAACAATTCATAAAATTTCAAGCATATTTTGGTGCAAACTGGATGATTTCTTAATACGTATTTAAAATATTTTACACAGTAATTTTGTGGACTAGTTCAAAAAAGAGACAAAGTCATTGTGACCAAATTATAACGACTGGCCCCATTTAGGACTTTAGCACTTATTTAATGTTACTGAGATTTTAATTTAATAAAATTAAATAATTTCTTAACCTTCGATCTTTCTTCGATCTTTCTTTTTGATAAGTTCTTAACACAAAATTTTTACTACCAAACAACAGTCTGATATAGACAAATCGTCTTTTAAAATGAAATTACTGCATAACATCCTACAATGATGCGGAGAGAGACACTTAGGGCAGTGCCCCTATCTTCATTCACTATCGTTATCTCGTTACATCGTGTCGTAATGCTAGTGATTTACACGCCAATTGTCGGCATCTATTCACTCGACCCTTGAACTCGCTTGCAATTTATAACAGAAACTTTATGACTGGCTAAACACTTAAAGAATATATTCTCTTTAAAACAGCAATGAACCATCGATAAAAATAAACTTTAAAGTACAATTTTAGTGAACGGTGTTTAGTAATAAAAAGTGTATCTTAAAAATATGTAATGAGTCTGCAAAGGGAAAAACGTACAAAATTTAACATGTGGAAGGCGATTCTACACAGGAAGAGGAAATACAGCGAAGTTTTGCCATGTGATCGAGAGTCGTACTCCGCTCTAGCGGCAATGCAGGGAGGTAGTTCAGCGACGCTACCGCCATCTCTTGACGCGCTGAGAGCATGTAAGTATTGTCGCTATTCGACGCTAGATGGCAGAACTGATTATTTTATTACCAGTTAATGCAATAATTTTGTTATGATGCGTTTATAGTTTAAATAACTTAAACAATAAATAGTAGAAGTTATGATTTCAGTCATATCTTTGGTTATGCAATTTAATTACTTCTATTTAATTGCGTTCTATTCAATTTAACTTAGCAATGGGTAGCGCTGGTTTCTGACACTAAATAACAAATTAAAGAAACCCGAGCAATCTCATTGCAAAGGATTAAAGTTAAATAGAATATATAATTATTCAAATATTGTGTACTATACTATGAAAATCAACACGATGGCATTGTGTGCATTTTTTGTAGAGACGCGCAATGGCATGGCCAATGCTTCCTCTCGGACTTCAATTGTGGGAAAATATGATTCATACCATTGTGTTTACTATACCAACCGCGTCAAACGTTGCCGCTCTCTGAATGAGGTCAATCTTTGTTACATTTCTGGCGACTCTACGCTCGTGACCCACGGTTTTACGACAAACGGAGCCCTTGCGACAACCGACAGACAACACTGAAGCATTACTATTATTATCTTCAAGATCTTAGAAAATAGTTTTTGCTTATTTCATAACTTAAGAATAATACTTAGTTACCTAAGTTGTGAAATGTCTGGCTTAATTTTTTGTTGTTGTAATAACTAATATTTTTTAAATCACAATATTATCTTCTTAGTTAAAAAGCCAGTGGTCCTCAAGCGAAGATCCGCGAATAATAACCCTGAGCTTACTCGTCTCATTCCCAATCCTTATTCGGAAACAATTGTCATTGTTCCGAGTAAAAATCACGAAAGGACATCAGTTGGCAATGTGAGGAGGGAATCTTTAGGTACTACTTAACAATGCGCTGACTATAAAGAAACTGACACTCATAGTGAAGAACGTTGCCCACGCGTAGACAATATGGCTCCCACGACATGGTTTCCATGAGTTTACGTAAATCTGCTAATTACTGCGCATTTAGACATAACAATGATATGTTTCCTCACTTTAATATACATAAAATGTCCATAATGGAAAATATTATTATAATCTCCAGTAATACCTGTTTGAAAGGCTAGAATAATGTAACGATGACGTGACAGGTCCAATATGCCTGAATACCTAGTGTTCCATAGGTATTTGATGTTTTGGAAATGTAAAATATAACATGTAAATGAATACAGAGGAAACATCAATCATCAGCGTCATTTACATGCATACAGAATCGAAGGTCTTTCAACTAGTCATTGTTTCAGTGTGTTGTAGAATGTTCTTGTGCTATTTTCTATTGTTATATTTTGAATTTTGGGAACTACCTGCTTCTATATCTCTAATTTCTTGTAAAAAACATTCAATTTCCTGAAACGTAGACAGCTATTAAGTTCCATAAGTAAATAAGTTAGTGCCACATTGGTTGTACACATGTGTAACTGAATGTCGCTCACGCAAGCCTCAATGGTCGGAGTCAGTGTACAGGTTTGACCCACATACTTAGCCAGGCCATCGTCTCCGGCACGACCGCCTCCTTCGGGACATCAGACACAGCTACGCACATACTCTCGAATTTATTTATGCATATCTGAATCAACAATAACCGGCATAATGGGTCCCTTCAATGGTTTGCATATATTAGTTTATGAGGCCAACATTTTCTAGTGCATCCGGTCTTATTAGACTCATTGCGGTCCGTTCTTGATTATTATGATTTTAGGACATTCGGAAGTCGTTTGTAATTAGAGAATAATTACAGTCTTGGTTATTCCCTTCACTGTTATCTAATGTTATGGTAAAAGGAAAATTATGTGCTTGTGATTCACACGAGTCGCTTTCTACTCTGTAGGTGGGTACCGTGTTAATCAAGTCTCTTTCAGTGTAATTGTGAATGTACTTACATCGAATTCGTTGATAACCTTGATTCACGGGTGAATAATTCTTGAGTTTCCATCTTGATCCAATGAGAGATTCGCAAAAATTCATTGCGGCCCTGTCCCCGCGCGTCACGGATAATGAGCAACTCCTGCTATTGTGTTCAAATTGTGTCAAATTAACGCATCCGTTTTCTAAGAACTGACTCATGACGAATTAATACTGTAGTGCTACGAACTCTGTGCTTTTTTTTTGCGGTCGGCTTACGAGCTTCGCATAAAGGGTTTTCTCTGAATTGGTCTTTCTATTATACCTTATCCTTTTACCTTGTTTACTAAAAGGTTCAGCAAGGGCTGCATAGGGCTTCCATTCATTGACCGTAATGTCGAATCGTGAGACTACTTAGCATAAATACAACAATTTACAAAAACAAAAACTCAGTCTAAAGTGCTATTGATCTTCCGATATCCAAGATCAAGATAATTCTCCATATATGTCAAGCTCGTTTAAGAGACAACCTCCTACTGTGGATGTGGAAGCGAGAGCTGCGTCCACAAAAAAAAAAACTAGTTACGCTCTGAAGGCCGTCATTACTAAATTCTCCATAGTTTTTATCTGACTAAGCTCTCAGAAGCAATTCCAATTGCGTTCTTTCGATGAATACGGAAAACCGATCTCTACTGTGTCCGTATACTTGCGGAAAGAGTTAAGAGCGTTTCGTGCCCATTCGTGCCCATGGTCCATTTTATTTCCTTTCTTTATTTGGCATTGTTCGGCTTTTTAAAGGTCAGTACATAATGTTAACACGGTGTTTGATTTTATGTTTGCCAATAAAGGGACGACGATCTGTTAGACGATCAAACGATTGTATGATTGACAGGCAGACAGAGATCAGACCTTAATTGAAAAGCTGTTTGTTGTTTTAATATGTCTGTTAAATTGAGTGGTACTCGTAGTTTAGCAATCCGTTCAGACGTCAATATCTGCGATTGCTCAAGTTTCTGTTTGTAGTTCTCAAACGTTTCAAAAAGCTATTGAGGTTTCGCAGAAACCTGTTCCTTTGTTTATGCTACTTAAAAACGCCCTAGATTTCTCATCGAAAAATTAGCGATTGTTTTCAGATGGTATCAATATGCTTATTAGCGTCGGCAGTGTTTTGTTTTATTTATGTATTGTGCTGGCCGCGACATATGGGAGACGCTGGGTACCTTCGTCGCAGCTGGGGGTAACAGGATGCGAATATACGATTAGCGATCTTTTTCTCTTGCATTTTAAATTACTTTACCGTACTATGCTTACAGCACACAGCTTCCGGCAGTTAATAAGGTTTTATTTATCATGACATCAAACGATTTTAATGTATCCTCTGAAATAAGCATGTCAAATCAAGATTGTAAGATTTCTTTTGAGTTATGAAACTGCTAGTGACTAGGCCTAGTCTGACCTACTGAATAAATTGAGAATTGATGTAGGATTAGCTACCTACCACGCTGAGGTGTGGGTAGACTGGTAGACATGATTGTATCCTCGTCCTATACATAGTGTGCCTGAGTGGGGTCTCGAAGCAAATTATATAACTTTTCATTATAGCGATGAAAACAATGAATCAGCGGAGTGCTCGTTAGTGAGTCACCTACCCACCTCATTGTGGAGGCCATATCGCATATCCTTGGTTTTTTTCTTAACAAAGATAATCTCGTATTCTACCTTAGTATTTACCCTTAAGTACCGGTATTTGTAGTGTTTGCATGTTAGCAACTAATCGTAAATGCTAGAGAGAGCCGACTCTAATTGACATACTCTAGCGTAGCCTGCCTACCGACTCCATACCGACTATAAACTTTTAATTAGGCACATTGCTAAATACTACGAGAGTTTGTTTATCAACAGTTTTGATGAAATATTGTAATAGACTTACCATTTTATATATTCACACTTTCTTAAATATTTAAATAAATAAGCTTTCACTAATTATGTAATCATTTTGTTACAGGTAAGTGTCGATTGCTTTATGATTTAATTGGGGCATTATACGGTAAGTACTGCGTGCCTTTTGTTAAATTACCTTATATTCACGCTCTCTAAACAAAGGTCTTAAGATCTCATCTCGGACACAATTGGTGCGAATTCAGTTAATTTTTAATCTGGTGACTGACCGCCCGCTAATTACCTCGCCGCCGCCGTTTCCATCAAGATGTGTTATCTCTTAATTTTACTGTTTAACGCTGTTGTGCTCTGATACTTGCTAATTCTATTTTTGGTCTTATCAAGCAAAAACGCGAGTAAATCGTTAGGAAATATTTACGATTATCTGATTCTTTATGGCATCCTAAATGACTTTTATGTAATACAGTTGATATTGCATTCAGCCGATAAACCTCTCGTTATTTAAAAACAAATTAAGTACATTTTGTTGAGAATTTTATGCAATTCCACTTAAAAAATGATAATTTCATGACACTGTTAATAAAAGAGAATATATTGCATAACGGATGCAATAAAGTGCAGTAATTTACTGGTGTAATTAAAGCTCTTTTGTATCGTGTGTCGCGTTAGTCCAGCGAGGCCGTCCGGTCCGGCCCACCTCGCCGGTCGCCGGATGCCGTCAGCCTGTGAAAACAAGAGCAGCTTAGGGTTACACGGTCGACTCGTCCAGGCTTTCAAGCTGACGTCCCAAGTTTCGACCGCAAACAAGATATCTGGTTGACGTGCGTAATTGGGTCTGTCCTGTATGCGCGCAGATTTAACTTAATGGCCCTGGGCTTACAGACCACCGGGCAAAAAGTCATCTTTGGTGTTATGAAATTCGTGAGTGACATTTATGTAGAGAAGTATTTACGACTTGACTCTCGACCAGTGAATTGGGATATCTCAACTAGTTTTAAACTCAACCTGACCCTGATCTTCTCGACTTTGCCACAAAAATGGTCCGAGATCCTTTTATCGTATCATCATTCTCCTGCCCATTTTCTAATTTGTTTAGGGTTCGCAGAGCATGGCCTTTTTTCTTTACTTCCATTATCTCTATCAGCCGTCATCTCAGCATTCACTCCCTTTCTAGCTATACATAAGGATATTTTTTTAATTAAGGCGTCCAATGATTATCTGCAGAATTTTCTACATTTACAAATAACCCGATTGCACCTCTACCCTTGCCTCATCTCACACCAGATCCCGAGGATGTTTACAAAGTTATTTTTGTTCCACATGTTGATAGCAGGCGCGTGTTGTGCTGTGTCGTCACCTTCTCACCGTTATTGAATCAGCCGAGTTAATCAACAGCCACTGTTTTTCCGTATTGATTTATAAACCTGTTGTGATTATGTCATTATGACCTGCCAGTGACAATTTGTGAGCACCGTTCTCAACGGTATTATGTTTGATGACAACAATCTGCATAGTTGTGGACTTGGCTTTAAAATGTAACGTAGCATATATGGAATTTAATTTCAAAACTTATGACTTTTAACTAGTAAAAGAACCTGTTTCAAAAGTTGCATATTTTCTAAGCTATTCTAAGTATTCACCTTCACTGTCATTCAACGCAGAATTTCTTTTTAACTATACGTTTTAATTATGCGAGGCACATAACAGAATGTGAAGCTCTCGTCGTCGGCGCCATACATTTATTCCTAGAATCGTTATACAGTCGATATTTAAAATTTTCTCTATAAGCTATAGTGCACGCACATTAACGATTCTGTACGCATAAGGAGTGTGGGAGTCTTGGAACAGTTTGTACTAAAACTCACATTTATATGGAGAATTTAGATACAAATAAGCATTTCGAACGGGCCATAAAATGGTTCTCAGTAAAACAAGTACATTTCCATTAACGTGGTGTTTTAAAAAAAACGTTGAGTTGATAGAAATACCTATTTTGGTCAATGGCTAAATTGAATGATCTTTATTGTGTTACACCAATAACTCGACCATCATACCATTCTATGATTAGGTTTACAATTGTCTGAAGTTTCTTGTCAATTTCTAATTCTAAAATCTTCAACTCTTACCATGAAATTGTAAATCACACCTTTTCCTTCACGTCAAAACCAATAGTTCCGTGCTACGAAGATTTGGCCCGATTTTAAAACTCCTGTGCCAAAAATATGATTCCCACATTCAGCGGCAATGCAGATGTGCCATTTTACGCATACAAATTGGGACACAGCCGTGTACCGAGCTCATATGCCGAATATTTTGAAACTTTAAACTTTCACGAACAGCATTCGCTTTTTCTGGTGAACTGAAGCACTCTCATAGCACTTACGTTGATTCTTTTTCTACGTAAATATGTGTAACTGTAATTATAGAGGTAATCATGCATGTAAAACAATTTAATAAAAATGTATCGGTTTGAAAAAGTGATGTGGCGTGCTGCTATATGTCATGATCATCAATAATCTTATCATTTTGATTTCAAATTGTGCATTAAATTGCAGATGCGACGAAACACCACACCTTCTAAATTAAACTTTAAATTAAAGTCAGATTAAGTCGCTCTTATCGTGATTTATTTATCAAGTCTTATCTTTAGACGTTCTTAACACGTGCGTGAAAACTCGTAAGACACTCTGAAAACGCGACTCAATGGGCGCGGCCCTTGTCGATGTACGGACTGCTGTACTGGTGCCCTGTCCTATACCTAATACATACTCGTAATTTTCCTTTTTTGTGTTGTACACACACGGTACAAAGCCCGACTTCCACACTCTTTGGACGCTAATTTTAGTCCAAGATTTATGTTTACTTATTTCATCCGGCGATAGCTGTAAATATTAGTAGTATAAACACTATCATAAATAATCCTGGACTTGCATTGTAATTTAAATTCTTGCGTTAATTAAGATAGCTATTATATTATTATGAGAAAATAAATCGTTAATAAGTATTTCGTAACGGCCCCACTTTAGTGCTATCTGCAATGTATTGCTCAATTATTATTGCATGCAGATAAGGGGCTACTGTGCGGAACACATGTCATATCGTATATTTACATACGATGGGCTCCGAACGTTCTGTCGTACTCGTATCGCTGCTGTACAAACGAGACTAAAAGAAAACCGCCGTCAAATTATCGTTGTTACGAGTTCGTGCGACCCCGTTCCGGTACTATCAGTGTCAATTTGTGTAAGTGAAGTTTCAATTATGTATAAGTAAATGACACGTTCAACATTCACACAGTTCGTGTTTGCTTGCACCGTTCGGTTCCCTTTAGACACGTGTATTATTACTTCGGACCATGTTTAACATCTGTATAGTTTGTTTAACTACACTTCCACTGATACGTATTTAATTACAAAAGTAATAAATAAAAGTGCTTTAATTTTGTACGAAAGTGTGTCAAGCAAGCCATGTTCCATAATTATAAACTTGTGCACAGGCCACAGCTCACTCGCTGAGTACTTACTGAAACTGTGCATTAAGGCTGGTGCACACTTGCATCCCTCGTATTCCTAATCCGCTAAAAGTCAAATGTAGATTAAAAATGTTAACATTTAATAATGGAACAGTTGTGCTAAGCTAGGTAGTCACAGATGTAAGCTGTTTTTATCAAGAGCGTTCAGTAAGCTGACTCTAGTTTTATTAGCTTATGCACATAAAAGACCTTACAACGGCTTAATGTTACTTATCTAAGTACTAACCGCAGCACATAAACATTATGTGATGTTGATATTATCAATATTATGTCTAACAGAGAAAATATTATATCTCTATGATCTACTAGGATTGATAACACAAACTTAGAAGTTTCGACACGATATGATAATGCTTACGAGTATCGTGTATGACCAAGTTTTTTGTGAAATAAGCTCTGTGATTTTAATGGGGTTGCGTAGAAGTGCAGGGTGCATGCTAGGATACCTTACCTGTAGATTTCAAGTATTTTCCATTTAGCAAGGAAAATCCCTCGTTAAATAAGTATTGTAAAATATTGAATTTTACTTTTAAAGTTTTAATAATGAAATAACGCTTAAAAGATGATTAATTCTCATAATTCCCTCTAAGGGAATGATTCGGTTTGATCGTTTTAGTTTCCGCTACATATGTCATTAAAGCATCCATTTAAATCGTATGGTTAAAGTAAACAAACAACGATATCCTCATTTGAATGATCTCGTGCCAGCCCTGGTAGTGGTGGGTGCACACCGAGCGCGCGTTGGTAAACAGTTGGCATCGGTCCGTGTCGCGCGCACGTCGCGCCTCGCTTGTCCGACATTGTGTGAGGTGCGTCCACACTGTTGTGTCCGGTGTGCCAGCAGCAGCGCCACCACAATGCGCAGGAACTGTGCGGTTTGCTCCCAATGAACCACCGTACCATTGTGCTTGTTTTGTGAAATCATTACGTGCTTTTGTCAAGTGTTACACGTCGTGGTTTGGTTCAGTGACCATTTTCCAACAGTTTGTATGTCAGCTAAAGCTGTATGGTGTATACTGTTAACTTAATTTTACCTCAATGATCCATCGAATGACTACATGCAACGTTCACGACCAACCAGTCAAGTTTACTCAACTTACATAACTGCGATAAGAAATTCGAAACCACTCTGAACTTTACGCAGGTTACGTTTTCGAAAGCGTCTGACAGATCGTCTTGCATTTCTTGTAAATAAGTCTTCATCTTCCATACAAAATGTCAGGTTGCATAAATTATAAGGTCAACCGATAAGTTGACAGTGGCCCTGTAGAGCAGTGTTCCGTAATAAATGAATTAATCACTCAGTATATTGATTGCCTCCAGTGGCCCAGGCATCGTATCACACGCCGGTGGGTCGCACCGTGTAAGAGGAGCCTAAATATAGCTGGCCAGAGTATGGCGGTCACAGCAGTCACCCTTTGCGGTGACATATACATACATAGACGCATTTAATTAGCGTGTCAGTGTTTTATTGTGGTACAATTTGTATCTTTCTGTGACAGATCTTCTCATCTGTTTTTCATGAAGACAGCTTGTACCAAAACAATTGAGAAGGACGGTCACGTCACGTTGGGTTTGAACACGAAGATGCCGTTAACTTACCTGCTCTGATACTGATAACTTTAAAAAGTCTTTGAAGCTATAGCAAGTTGTGGACTTCTTGTAAATTTCATCTGTTTACTCTTTTGGGTTATTTTTTGGGGCTATATGTAATCAATTCACTTCAGTTTGTTTTTAACTTTTCGCCTGATCGTTACATTGCATTTAACGTTCTATGATTGCTGGTCATGATCGTTAGAAATGTAAAACTACCATTTTGTGTAGAAATGAATTAGTTCTAGTCTTAGGGAACGATTTAACTAATCGAGTTTCAAATATTGAAGACATTTTGTTAAATCTCCTGATCAAGTAGCGTGACTGAGCGCCCACACTTCGCGGTTCAATTGCCATCAATGAAGAAAAGTTTAGATACACACGAACGACTTGGTATCCATTATTTTTCGTATCAAAGCATCTTCACGTAATAGCAACTGACATTTGACAAAAAAATATCTTGTACTAACTTTCCTTTTCTCCATTGATCGATTGCTCGAAATTTAGAGTTACTATTGGCGAATATTTGAACGGTGATTATAAAAAGTATGGAAGCATCTGTCGTGCCGGGTGTTCTAAAATCACGCTTGCACATGTCGTGTGTTGTGGCTGGTCGTACAACGTCTTGGGGGCCCGTATCCCGCTACCTGCCTCTCGACACGCATTGTTCTCTTCGCTCCTCGTGGTAAAAATGGACCTTCCTACTCTGTTTTGTTCTACGAACAACAATAACACGTTGTTTTGTTCTGAAGTACGCCATCGTAGCTGCACTTGATTAGTAGAATGCACAGAGTACTTTTATATCTATGGAATAGAGGTCTATCTCTGCCACCAAAATGAGAAACGTCAAGTGTCGCCCTCTGGACACTAGTTTTGGAGCTAATGCCAACATAATCCTACGCTATAGCTAGGTATCTACATACAATACGTACGTCGCCTACTTACAGCTTAAGATTTATTTTTAGGGTGTTTTAAAATGTGAATTACATTTTCGCTTGCAGTTATGTAGATAAGCGAATAGTAATTCACATTATTAAACAATAAAACAATGTTAGGTAATCTTCGATTTAACTATTTATTTCTTTCTTTTAAAACATTTCTTAAACAGTTTTTTGGCTTTAATTTTATACAAATCCGTATCATCATCACACTCTCTCTTATTTATTAATATTTTATTTATATCTTTACAATAGTTATAAATGAAGAATCTGCAGGATATTTTTATTAAAAAATCAATTATGTGTTCATTGTGAATTGCGCACTCTATAAAATTAAAATCCACATGCATTAATATAACTGTTTTGATCAGTTCTTTTAGATGTTTTTTTTCTAAGTGTTCTTTTAATATTGCATAATTTATATCCTGCAGATTCGAAATACAATTTAAGAGAGAGTCGCTGGGACTGCAAAGCCATTTTTTATTTGCATATTCCCTGTACCTTAGATATTCAGGCTCGTGGTTAGACATCAAATTTTTATTACATTGATCACACCCCTTGAAGACCTTTTTCTTGGCGTTTTTAACAAAATACCCGCTCACGTATTGTAGAATGGTGGTAGAATGTTAAGTTCAGCTTGCACCGTCGTCGTTGAGCTATTTATAGTTTATTACTACTCGCTTGCTTAATAAAGCACAGCTCCTTTTGAGTAATCAACGCAATTACATACTGCAAATCAAATGCGTGAGTTGTCATGCGGCTGCAGGAGGTTGCAAACATTGATGGAATATAAAGTTATGTGTTCGCGATACAGGCATACAGGTAAACGATTCATAATAGTTCAATGGGCTGTTTTGTCAATCGCACCACGTCTTTTACCCGCACCGTGCTTCAGTGTTGAATGCAAAGAGAATCCGATTCGGGCCGATGGAATTTTAATCGCTGTTTTCATAATAGAAATTTATTTTGGGGACCGCTGTTTGCCAAAAAAATATTTTAGGAAGCCCGCTTACAAATAAAATTCCGTAATTCACCGCCGAAATCCTCAAATGTTTGTGTACGGAAGATAAAAGCTGCGGTCCACATTAATCTCTTTGAGCTAACACGTAATACGGAATGTTTACTAAAAATTGAATAGTGTTTTAACTAAAGAGTCCCCCAGCGTATCGTCATTAGCTTTCAAATCGCGGTCGTGGTCTCCGGTGACAGATAAGTGCGTGCTTATCGTCACTGAACCGAATTCCCTGTGAAGCCGATAACATGCCGTGAGAACACGCATTCGGGGGATAATCTTGGATTTTTGGGGAACATTTAAGGCCAATAAATATAACTCATGTTGATTACGATAGAAGCTTTCCTTAGATTTAAGGGCGTGCGTTACAATGTCAAGTTGTATGAGGTTTTATTACGATCTAAACGTTTTATCGTTATTTTGGTCCTATCACATATCTATTTAAATAGTCTGATAACGAAACGTTATTATCGTAGGGCTCCTCACATGCTAGAACGCTACAACTATTTCATATGGTTTGAAAGTAGGCGGGATTTTTACTTACATGGAAGTCATTGCACTAAGCTTGATGTCTAAAGACGTGTACGCTGTAGGTAAGCCCAGCTTGGTAATCATGGTCAATGAAATTACATCTGATTACTTACACAGAATAGAGCTTCAGTGTTAAGGACAGGATAGAGGAAATAAGAATATAATGCAGATAAAATAGCACAAAGTAGAGATATTTGAAAGGAAGGAGGAAAGACCGCTTATGCAGTTGGAAATAAGATATAAAAAAACAAGCGCGATCGTTAAGCTCATAAAAGCACTGACTGGTATCTAACATCATTCCCTTAAAAGTGTGGCAGTAAACGGTACTTATTGTAAATTTTGCGCAGTGAGCAGTACTAGTGACTTAAGTTGTCAGTTGTCAGATAGGATCGCGGTCATTCGCCTGAAGTTCCGGCACCTGCGCATTCGCCGGAAATTGACGCACACTCATGGTGTCACTCATGTCACTATTTACCAATATAATCGCATTATCCTTGAATTATTAGGTTTTTAGGGCTATGAACAGAATACCGATATGAACATACTAATATGAACAATACTAATATGAACATAATAATAGGAATCATTCTATATTAGTCATCTATCCCAAAAATATGTGTGATGTTTTCCGTAAGTTTACAAATATACATATTAAGAATTGTAGTGCAACAGTATTTTGCAATAATAACCTATTGAACAACCTCATTGATAACATGCAATTTAACCTAAAACAATTTTGCATTTTTATTGTTTTCTTAGTTACAATATTACTGCAAACAGTTTTACACTTTAAAACTAGAAAGTCGACTTTTATTTCCGTTAGCGTTTGATTTATGTTCAATAAAATGATGTGAATCGAGAACATATCGAAACGCTGGAGTCCGTTGATAAATATTGATAGTACCCTTAACGCTGATGTCTACTGACATCAGCCGGCCGAGGGAAAGTGTCGAGTACTTTATATTCGCTTTCCAAAGTGATTTGCTACTGAACTGCAACTGAGTACATACCTACTGAAATATCATGTTTTCTAAACGCCTTTACTTTGCCGACATGTAATTATACTCTATTGCCAACTTACCGCAAGCTATTGTTAACTACTTGCACGCTTAACCTTATACATGTTGATATTTGGTAGTTTACTACATAGGGCCTATTTTACAACGATTGTGCAAGTAGGAAACGGTTCAAAACGTGCAATGTCTTATAGAAATTTCGTATACACGTTTAGTGATAGTCACGAATTCAATCTTGTTTGGGAACGCTCTATAATGAGAGTAATTCTTGTAATTACGTGGGAAACATGGAAATATATATAAAATTATAATACATTGTATTCTTTCAGAGTTTTTACGGCATACTTTGTTCTTGTAACGGTTATACAAGAGCTTTCACTTTTATGACAATTTCGAATGCACTTAAAGCCTATTACGTGAAGGTACACATACAAACAAGATTTCTTTGATCTTATTAAGTTAGCGAATGAATTGTAAATGTGGAGAAATCTCACATTGTATGGGCGTGAGTTCTTGTAGCTCACTAAGGTCTGTCAATTACGGGACTCGAGTCGCACTTTATGACCGCATGTGGAACTTGTCGGACTACTTAACCGTGTGCCACTTTAAGTGAAATTCTTTGAGTTACCGAAATCTGTGAAAACGCTAACAGCTTGCAATATTGCAACTATACATAAAGAATTTAGAAAATGTGATAAATATGTTTTAAAACAAGCAGTAGACGAGACTTACAAGCTAAGCAACTCTAATCTAGTTCTCGACGCAGTGTTAAAGGCAACTACGAGTAATAATATCTTATGGATGTCCTGCAGGCATTCCGTTAAAGTAATATTACTAGATACGAACTCGTGTAATCATCACGCTGCTGCCAGCAGAATGGTTTCATCCGACTTATCTTTAGAACATAAACACGAATATGCTGCGCTGGCGCAATCTTGAGTCTTTAGTGAGCAGCAGATAATAATATTTGAAATGCCAGTCATAAATCTCAGAAACTGCATTCACACGTATGTATGAGAATTAAATATCATTGAATATAAACAATATGATTAATTTTCCCACAGAAGAAAAATAAGATATTGGAGAAGAAAAAATGCATACAATAATCGCATCCCAGGCTCCTGAGTTAGATTATTTCTCCCGATTGTGTTGGAATTCTTTGATAAAGAATCTCGTAGATAATTCCAAATCCATATCATCATCAGGTCGCCCATAGGTATTAGCAGAAATATGTTCAGAATTTCCATCCGCATAACATGGTTCACGTAGATCAACTGTAAATACCAAAATCTAAAACGTCTAAAAAGGGATGTGAATGTTTTTTCAAATAAATTAAAATTAATACTTCTATAGCCAACGTAATACCGGATTCATTTGAAGCCTAAACTAATCCTAACATAATTGCAGAGCTCGTCCTGTCAGAGGAAATCTTGATAAATGTACACTTTACGCTTTGTACAACATAATTGCTTGTTTATTTTAAAATTCTGAACGCGCCGTATCCTCGGTCATTAGTACATTGCTCTGTAACTAAGCTTGGTTTAGTTCTACGAAACCATCCTGATGGAACATTATGCGAATCGACAATGATTCTGGTTTATGATGCTAGATTGCTACAATGTAAACTCTATTCGTGTTCATTAGGCTTAGCTGTGATAGAAGGTCGTTCGTGAATCTGGGCTTTGTAACTGCATTTTATTGTCTTCAATGGCGTTTATACTCTATTTGATTCTTTCAATGCATTGAGTTTAAATAGGACTAAGTGAGACTTCCTAATTTCTTAATGTGTTGTTACATCAGTAACGTTCTCATTATTAGACACATTTGTTACATCCGCTAGCTTGTCTTGTAACACTTTCTTAATTATTGCAGTCTACTTTGTTAATATGGACAGTACTGTACTATTCTGTGTTCTGTGGGAGTCGTTCATACCAGTCGAGTCTATCTCATTGAGCTATTTATCCAGCGTAAGGCCGTCTAAATTGAGAGGCGCGATGCGATACACGAATGTTCCAATATCATTGCAAAGGCAGATACAGTTTCATCGATTCCGGGAGCAGCCGATCGGGATCAACGCTGGCGTTCGTCCAAACAACAGTTTATAGCTGACACTGTTTACCGAGCCGAGCAGTCACCTAAATATGTTCCCGGCTTTACAAGCTTTTATCCGAACCAAAACGCGTTGTTCAACTCGTGCCGGATGCGGAAATGCTAACTGCAATCAGCGTAGAAATAGTGTGCGATACATTTCTAATTGGAAATGTGTGTCATCATGGGTGATTTTTGTTTTCGTTTTACATTGTAAATAATGTTATGTTACGTAGCTATGTTTAGCTTGTCACATTTATTGTATAGCAAGTGTCATGTCTGCAATTATTTAGAATATCATATGACTTCATCTTCTTCTTTATCTTTAATCCATTGGATAATGTTGCATAGAAAATGAAGGGTAATCAACTTCTGGAGGGAGGTGGGATGGTTAGAATAAACACCAACGGCCGCTATAGCCCACGCGCAATGGTCCATCTGACAGTGAGGAAAGCAAACCATCTAATACCTATAAAAGTATTTCAAATTCGAGATCATATCGTCGTCCGTCAAACATTTTCAAACATCATGTTTATGTAAAATTTTCCCCCTAGCAATAAGGATGATCTCATTATTATATGTATGTCAGTGTAAACACATAGATACAGTAGTTGGGTAGGTATGTAATGCAACGGTAATGCGTCGTCGGCGTGCGTGCTTAATCTCTTCCATTGAGCATTTGTAAGGCGGCTGCATTCTTTTTACCCTACTACCCTGATTGACTCGTCTAGCGTATATTCATGGATGTTGGAGTAACGCGTTATAGTATTTCGATGTTATGCATTTAAATAGTTGTTCTTAGAACGACTGCATGTTTATCGCTAACATTTTGTTTAAAGTTGTTGGTGTTATTTTGAAATCTTGTTTCTTAATTTTATTTCTTGGTCCTATTACATAATTAAATAGGTACTAACTCCGCTGCATCGCGTTCGCTTTTCACACTCGTTTAATTTATTTACACGATTATTCTGTATTTGTGTCTGGAACGCATCAGTTTCACTTACATTTGCTGAAGTATTTACGCATGCAATTATTCAGTGCATTTGCACGGCTGCGTCGGCCGTTTGTCTGCGCACACGCACACTCCCTCGGCATTCTATTGGCACACTTCTCTCCAACGAAAGTTTGTTATTTATTCCACTTTTTGCGCTTTTTCATTGATCCAGTGTTCTATTAAACAGTTTGATTTAATAATTGATTTGATGCCACGCGCCATGTATTTCGCTCCGTGTTAGCCACTTATCAAAGTCTTACAGATTGAACATTTCGATTTTGTAGTTAATTGAATGTCTTATTTTCAGTAAAGGGGTTATGGAGCAACGTTCCTACTTTTGTTTACATTACGCAAGTTATTGTCATGGGTACATTTGTACTCGTACTCCTTATTCATAGCTGCGATTCTATTTAATTTAGTGTTATTTTCAATATAATCGCTACAACATAGTATCGTATCGCAAATAACCTTTTGTCATTTAAAAGGTGTATTCATCCATCCAATAATAACTTTGTGTTTAACAAGTGGATGTTTACTTGTATTATGGACAAATTGCGATCCTTTTCGAGTTGTCATTGAATATAGAAGGGCTTGTACTTATTGGTTGCGCAAGAGTCGCCGGCGTGCCAAGTTCAGCCGCCCACCTCCGCCCAAACAAGCACCTACGCAGCATCGGTAAGCTGGTCTTAGCATCCATTAGGATTTGTGATTGTAATGATCAACAACAGATAAGTGTTAATGTTCGACAATTGTACGCCTATTCTTAATATGGAGCCGACGGACAGACAGACGATATACAAAAGTTGGGTCGGTAAACAAGATCTCAAAAGCAAGACTCGTAAGAATGACATTGAGAATGAAAAAGTAAGACAAACAAAATCGAATGATTTTATTTTGTGACTCAATCGTCGTCAGATTAGTACTATTGGAAAATGCATACATTATCTATGAAGATTCGCTGATGACACACCTATAAAGATTATACAAGTTTTAATACTTAATTATCAAACTGGCGAATGTGTCTTCCTGCACGTAGTACACGTCTATTCCTTCCTTATGCTGCAAGTTATACCATTTTTCCTCATGCACTAAGGCTTCTATCAGAGCGTTAGCCTGCCATTCTCAAAGCTACTCGCACCTGCGTCCAATGATAAATGTTACCGTTTATTTTTATCGAGTGCATCTCACATGTATGTCGTACGACAAGATATCGCGTGTCCGTGAACCAGCGATACAAGATGTATAGCAGCGTAAGCGTAACATTGTTCTGTACTCAAGGCCGTCGTCTTGAGCCACTAACATACCTTCAGTTTCAAGTGTTGCCATGGGAAAAATTCGCTTTTTACTTTTTATGCGCATACTGATCGAGGAATTAAAATAAATGCAGTGTAACAGCTGCTTATTATCTTGTGCGTGTTGTAAACGACTGGGAAAAGTTACTGGATTTGCGCCCTGTCACGACTTCCAATAGTTCCAATTGAGATCTTCAAACTCTAATTGCGCGTGATTTCTGGTGGTAGAGCTGAAGTTGTAGGCGGTATTATAGTGTTCGCTGGAGCGTTTCTGACCTTGTGAAGTGGAACTAACTCTGTTGTTCAAATGGCGGAACACTTTGACGAAGTGTTGATGTTTAGCTGAATTTACGAGTTAACCCTTCACCCCGCGTATAACCGATTTGGATTTGAGTGCAACATGCAATAGTTATAATGAAGTGAAAAATATTTTTTGTTCAGAATTAGAAACAAGCGTTAAAGATAAAAGAAACTAATTCAAAACAGTATTGGTCAACAATTGCTTTTTGTTGAGATATTTTAATATTAAAATTGTTTTGGTTGCCAGTTGACATGGCCAGATTATCAGGGTTAGAAAAATGTAATACCAGAGTGGTTTTCCTCATGTACACTACATTTTTTAATTTGTTTATAAAGGAAAAATACAAGTAGCTACGTAACGTCATCAGAAATGCCCAAGTACTTACATACTATGTATGATAGAGTTGTTTAGTCGTCTCAGTATTTAGGAGAATGTACCTTTAAAATACTTCTATCTGCAACTACGAACGACTGACGTAATAATTATGACAGCAGGGTTCAACGGTTTTACGTTTCAGAGGCCGATCACAAGGCACGAGCCCCTAAAAATATTGTATTATTGCTTGTAATGAGCAAATAAATGTGGGCTAAAAGAGAACCGGTGTGAGACTGTGGGCGTACCACCTGCTGCTACGGGGTTGCCTTGTGAGTTGTGATGCAGAATTAACTGTATTGCAGTATAGTTTTGTACTGTTATTTAGATTTTAAAGGAGAACACAGCTTAAGAGAGAGTTGATAAAAACTGCTCGGTTTTGTTTTGGGCTTGATATTGACAAAGATTTGATTGAATGCCTTGTTTTCGCCTATTTTCACGAACGATGTATGCGTATACTTAGGTAGGTCATAGGCATTTACTCACTGTTTGTATAATGTGTCGGCTTTCTGTTGTTTTGCAAAGGATCACCACAAGATAGCTTAGGAATGTTAGCTGAAGAAGCTGAAATTTGAACAAGTTTACATGTACGACGCGGTGGAAGAATATTAATGTTTATGTTCACAAATCGCTGATAAACTTGGTGTCTAGTTACATTTGATTCATGTTCAACTTATACAAAGATACGCATGTGTGTATACAGTGTGTATTGTCTTGCTCCTGTGTTCTATGACAGTGTGGAAGCCCTCCTTAAATATGCGGCCGACATTCCAGTCGGTCTCTCTGTTTACCCGTCCTCGTCTAGCGGGCTTAAAATAATTACACAAGTGCGTTGGTGCAACCCACCCTTTAGAGTTCCTTGCTCGGGTTACCTTCCACCTTGGGCCTGGCTACCTGGAATTTTCTTTCTCGTAAGAGTAAAAGTGTTCCAAACTTTTAACAGGTTTCTCGAGTGGATTTTTTGAGTGGCGACGACTTGACTTTCACTTTCGATTTTTATCCATATACCTAGTATTATCGATCCGGTTTCCACAAAGTTTATGTATTAACGCCATTTGCATTAATTTCTATTTCATTCAGTTTGTTTCCTCAATCCGTTTAGTACGTCTATGTGTATCTCTATGTATTTCTGGTCCTTATTATAGGTACTAATTTTGGTTCTTTGAAAACTTTCACCCTTGGCCCTAAGATAGTACCTTGAGCTATCCTCGATCTATCTACGCCATGTTGATTATTAGAGCACGTTCGAATTTTAAACCGTGAATAGTAAATAAACGGTTGGCAGCGGAGGGCACAGGCGTGCGCGCGCGCCGTTCTTGCTTGTCTTCGCGCCTCACCGAGTCGCCGCTTGGTTCAGTGTGTTGCTATCTGTCAATGGAGACAGTCACGCGGCGTTCTGTGCTACTACATAATTACGTTGTAGTACGAAAGTCGGACGACTCCGTGTGTATGTGGATTAGGCCCATAACCTAACCAGTTCGCGTACGGATCCCAGTGTTGTGTTGTGTTTGAAGTTTCTGAACACGATTGTGACGTGTACATTTATTTCTGGGTAAATTCTATTTTAGTGGTGATGTTCTTCGTGTGATTAAACAGCATCGTTATTTATTGCATAGTTTCAACAGTTTAATTAGCATTTATATTAGTATTCGCTCTGCACAGAAAGTTGAAGAGACTACCTATAAGCTAATCGACGATGAAGGTGATGAAAATATCGTATCATGGCTAACATACAAGGTTATACACGACTTCGTCGTAAAGAAATAGAGTTTAGTGCGTCGTTCAACAATTATGAAATATGAGACGTTTCGCTTTGAATCACTTGTAGAACTGTAACAAATACATATATGAACAAAGTTTCATAATTTCTTCACTAAGTGAAACCCAACCCCCCCACCCGCTCACCCCTGACTATTACTCTGAAATTCCTGCGCTAAAGTTGAGCCAACCTTCAACTTCTGCACTTGCTCTCCATAACCTATTAGCTAAAGACAATAAACAGACAATGTGGGCTTGTTTTTGCATCCAAAATGTATATGGCTATTCAATACAAGAACAAAACACATGTGTCACATTCATACACATACGCTCGCCAAACAAAATAAATATCAAAAAAATGTTAACTATTCAATGATTAGCAGACAGTAGCGAGTGGGACAATGACGGCATTGTAGTGTGGCCGACATAATGAGCGAGATTAATAAGTCAGTTCACGAGTTCACCGCGCGTACGCCGCTCTACTTGCTCCAATCGCCATATCCGTCGCAAATCGACCGTTTCCTCCGACCATCTTCGCGTTGACTCGCTATTATAAACATGATTTATACCTGACCCATCATTAGTTAACATGTCAACGATTGTCGCTAGCGGATGCATTTTATTTGCTCCAACACTATTTATAACCGGCTCTATAAGAATGGAGACTTAACAGGTCTCACTTAGAGGATTAACCGACACTATTCTTGTGTTATTCATGCGAGACTTGTCATACAGTCTTCTATATTTAACTCCTGAAAATAAAACATCGGCTGCTCTTATAATCTTATCGCGTACTTACAGTTCAGACGGAAATGTCAGAGAAAGGTCAACATCGAAAACACTGGAGTTATCGAATCAAAAGTTTCTTTATCTAGATTATGAGTATGACAAGGTTGTCGTTTATGACATACTTATATGTATAATTTTAGTGTTGGCATTATGATTTAACCCGGTTGGCGTTTTCGTGTTGATAATCTGAAAATGATTTAGGTGGCACACGCGATGTTGAGGCCACTGGTCGGAGCCCTGGCGTACTTTATCTTGGGAAAATCTCGGTCTCGTACGGAAAATATTGGCTTCGTGCCAGTCCTCGTCCTCACGGATTATTGTACCGACTCTGTGTTACGGTTACGCTAGGCTTGATCAACTGCATTATGCCAAATGGATTTCTGTTTTTAGAGTCTATTTTTGCTTTTAGTAAATCCGTCTATAATGAGCTCATTAACTACTTATACAACAGCTATAACTTTGCGTCACTATTTCGAGATTCCTATTACAGTTTTTGCCATAGCTAAGAAATTTGAACTTCCATTGGTTAATTTTGGTTGAATGGAAGCATTATTATATTTAATGGTATTAAATAATATATCGAGCCGTTCCGGGTGGTCTGGCACCTTGAGACGACCTTCGGAACAATGGGAAATTGGTAGCATTGTTTACATTGGGAGCCCCTTGGCGAGGGCCGATCGGCAAAAATAGCCACGTGCTCTTGTAAATAACAAACAACTGCTTGAAGCTGTTGTTTATGTAATGTATGAAATAACTGTGAAAGCAGAAAAACACCAATTGTTTCTACATCAAATAAGTACTCATGAAAGTTCACTGCTTGATTCCGCAATTTTCTCGGCAAACCGATTCAAGTCTTCAACGGCTCCCACGCAGAACTTTCCACTAAGACAATAGGTCGTTGAAGATTTCACTGTTTTTGTCAACGCATCAACTTGGCGCAATCCGGTGTTAATTAAAATCAGTCGTAACAGTCTCTTCCTCGGTTCAGGTTTTACATTTTGTTTCACTAATTGTTATGTAAAGACCTCGAGCTCCCACACGCCTACGTACTGCAATGCGTTCGTGCAAGCTTTGTCATGTATAGTTTTTAACTTTTTCACAATCACGTCCGGATTCTTGCGTAAACATAATCCTGCTGTGAGCGGAATATTATTCGATATTCAGTTCCTATACATATGTTACTGCAAGTTGCATGATAGAGCTTATTATGCTATTGTATTTTCAATGCTAATTACATTAACAATGATTCCGGGTTATATGATTGTTCATAGTCAGTATTCATTTGGTTCGAATTGTAGCATTTTGCAATGTTTCTTAATATTAGTTGCAAATGATTTATTAATGACTCGGTCAACTCAGATTTTTGAAATTATGATTTATGTGGAACGTCACTTAATAATTAAACTGTAATCCATTACATTATTCACCAGCTTCATTATTTCGTCACTCATAAATAACGATTGTCTAATTAAAATGTTGGTAGATTGTCAAGAAATCTTTGGTTTGTAATATAAGCCTAAAATTTCTTGACAATTTAACAAATTTATGGTTAATTTATGAATTAGTTCCGTCATTACCATTGTTTAAGTAATGGTCAGGGCTACTAGTATTGAGGAAATATCGGATTGCGCTGTTTTTGCGTGTGATGCTGTTGTATGAAAAGGTTGTATTGTATTTTTAGTTAACGATGAGCCGGTCGTACTAAAAGGTTACGACACTAAAAACTGAAACATCACACACTCGACAGTCGCAGGCATACGTGAATAGGTCCACGGCGCCACAAAGATGTGCTCCTTTGTTCGTCTGCCATTCATTAGCCGAATGTGGCATGGTCCCCATTCTTGGGGAGTGCGTTGAACTGTCATGTTTCCTGCGTGTCCGCATGTAACGTGTTTTACGGGTTGACGCGCGTTTTGGTACGTTTCGATGTTGCAATCACTCACCATGCTGAACAAATTGAGATAAGGAGATTTCTTTTTGCTTTTTTATCTTTTTATCTTTATGCATAATACTTGGAACTGCGATAGTTAGATATTATTTACGTGTTTCGAAAATAAAATGATAGTTTATTCAGTAGTGTTGAGAACTAGAAATAACACATGTCGAATGCTTTAGTGATGGCGTGAACAGTGATTGTATGGGCTCGTCTAACCGTGACTGTCGTGATGTAAGGAGACCAAATTTTAGGCAAATAATATTCAGATAACAGACGTGAAATGATTCGTAATATTTATTTAGTTCCCATTGTGATACCGGTAGCCAAGATGCAGTTATTTTTTTTGGTGACACCAAACTTTCTCACCAGTTATTGTGGCATCACTAGCCTTGTTGAGAAATAAAATATTACTATAATTTTAAATGGTGTTTATTTGCATGTAGACCATTCGAGCAGTAGATCATTGAATCCTTACGATTACAGAGTCCTTCGCGATAACGAATGATAAGGAAACGACAATTTGAAATAAACAGTGTTATCGAAAAAGGTGTGCAGTTTACACGGAACATTCAACGATACATCGACCAATCGCAAGAACCCTGATGGTACAGAAAGTGACGCAATATACGAAACCAATTAATAAGTGGAAGGTTAAATGTGTTAAGAAAAGTGCAAAAATACAGTGAATGAAAAATAGCGAGCAGTTGCTTGTTTTTAACGTGGTGAAGTTCAAAACTAGTGCATGGTTCGGGACATGAGTGACGATGAGTACAGAGAGGCGCCTGTCCCGGAGTTTCCACTCCTGCTTGAAGGGTTCCTCCACAGAGGAGGCGGCAGATGATGAGGAAAGCTGCTACCACTCCCTTGGAGGAAGGCACTCTTTGAACAGGACACAGCCACCAGTTTATGTGGAGGATTTGACCAATATATCGTTAGCGGATTTCGAAGCACAAGATGAAAATGGTATGTACTGTAAATTACAATACATTTCTGTAGAATCAGTTGCTGGGCAAGCCAACACCCCCAGCAAAGCACGTTAGCAATATTCTTGTCAGTTATTTTGTCGGCCCCTCGTTTAAAATTCATTGAAAAATCGTGACACATGCTACAGTTTTAGGGTTATTGTTAAACCTGTGGTGGTTAACTTCTGAAGTAGCGACATAAATTAAATGCTGACTTCCATTTAATTTACGTCGCCACGTTTAATTAACGACTTATTTGTAAATTACTAATCAAATCGAAAAGTAATTTATGCATCGGCCGTAACCGTAAATTTGAATAGTCTACTATCAACAAGTTAACATTACACAAACGAATAAAGTTTTAATAACACGTGCTTGACATTTTGAGTTAATTATCATGCATTTTATTCTGGTTATAAAATGCTTAATTATAATGCAATGCTGTTAACATTCCGATGTTTTGTATTTAACTCTTAGCTATTGCGATAATCTTTATTTAATTAAAGGTACGCTTACAATGAAAAGAGTATCTTTAATTGTTAAAAGTCAAGCAAACCTAGTCCTTTTGGACTCTTCCATTCTTCTTGTTCCATTACTGTTGCATATTTTTTTGAAAAGCCTGCCTTTTGTTTTGTATTTTTATCGTGGAATCCGAATATGCTTTTTTAATTCTCATATGTCTTGTATGTAACTTAACGAATGTCTCCTAACATTGATATGATCATACTTATAGCAAAGTATATCCCTACCTATGACGACTGGGACGTACCTAATGTGCTCACTGACCCACAAAGGGGTCTGACATTATAAAGAATTTATTAATTAACGGACTCATTATTTGGAGTTGTGAACCCATCATTATATTTTTAATTCTGACGACTATATTTTTATAGACTGCCGTCAGATTAATAATTACCGCTGTTTATGTTTCTCCCCGGCGTAATAAATGGGTTTGGCTTCTCTCGGGAGATTTGTTATCCGAATCTGTTCAGTAGTTCTCTATTTAGTTTAACAGACAAATCATCCTGTTTGTTTCTTTTTATTTTTGTTAGGTGAGCTGGCGTTCTGTTTTCCGGATGTGTTTATAGTTTTAATAAGTTTTAGACAGACGTGTTGTAATTTTAATAGCTTGATAAAGGTACCGTTAGCATCAAAAGTAATTAAAGCTCTACAATAATAAATTATTTGCAAAAAAAATAATTTGATACTTTAATAATGTGAAACTTGAAAATGAAAACTGTTCACCATGGAAAAATCTGTTTCCATGTTCATATAAGTACTAGATATAAACATATATATATATATATTTTAAATAAAGCAAAAAACGTTGGCCCTCACTAGGAATTACTCCTGTATCTTGGGTGCGTTTACAAACATTTAAACTTACATACACAAACAGCCAGACCCGGAAAAAGTACATGTAGGCAATACAAATATTTGTTCCGTGCGGGAATCGAACCCGCGACACGCAGCGCAGCAGTCGATCGCCCAGCCACTGCGCCAACCGTGTCGTCTATATGTATATAAATTTTTAATAATGAATATTATTAATTGCTGAACAAATCAAGCTAGTTTATATTGTCGCCGACATGCTTGTCGGTAAGATATTAATATCACTAATCATAGCGTGGGTACTGCATCTAATTTGTAGCTTCTGCAATTCTGTATATATCCTTCCTCAGGCGTTAGGAAATTACGATGTTCCTAGATGACAGGGTGGTCTGTTTAAAACCAAAGCAGTTTGCTGTTTATGAATTAATTAAATGATCTTGTATAACTATAGAACTTGGCACCGATAACTGAAAAGTTGCGTGGAAATCGGTTGTCATGGTGTTACGGAGAAATGAGGAAAATGTCGTGAGGAGAATTTTGAGTATGAATGTCGATGGGTATAAGAGTAGGGGAAGACCAAAGAAACGATGGATGGAATGTGTGAATGATGATATGATTAGAAAGGGGGTGACTACCGAGATGACGACTAATAGAGAAGTATGGAAGAAAAAGACATGTTGCGCCGACCCCAAATAAATTGGGATAAGGGCAGGAGAATGATGTATAACTATAGAACTAAAACTACGTACATAGTGATATGAGAGTACATTTTTTACTCGCTCTCCTTCATTTAAACCAGTATTTGTAACCGGTCCTTTTAAAGTAAGTTGTAATGTTACATAAGCTTACTACAATCTGTTATTATGTAAATCATACGTCCTTTTTATGGTAAATGTAATTTAAGTGGTACTGTCGTATATGCTTATGGTAATATGGCTATGTGTCAGGCGTATAAGGAAGGAGAAGCTACAGGAACGTTGGCTGAGATAGTATGGACATGGCAGAAGATCAATTTTTTTTTTTTTTTCTGTTGGGAAATCATCAAATGACCCCTCCCGCTCTGGGTGGAGCGGAAGGGAGTGTCAGACTCTTACTGACTAAAACCCACCCATGTTCCTTCCTTCGCCCTTTATGTTCCGGGGTAGCGGTAACCCTTTCGGACAATCCCGCTGACCTGGCAGGCGCAGAAGACCAATGGGCTAGATATTAAATGCAAGCGGATATTACAGTTTCTAGTATCGACAAATCAGAGATCTGTCTAAAATCAAATGGATATGCTTATGTTCAGAAAATACTACAAAAAGGTAGACTTGATTGATTCCTCTTTAGTCTCAGCACTGGCTATTAGTCAGTCAGAAAGTGTTAGCTGAGCTGACTGCCCAGGATACGCCAAACGTACCTACGTTAAAGTGTAGAGGTTATTTCACGTATTCCAACTGTTAGGTGTTCAACGTCATCTTACAATGTCACGGATGCTTATATACATACCAACACACAGGATACAGGGTCGGAGGGACATCGATGCAGACGACATGAATTCAGCACATGATTCTAGACCCGCAACCCAGGGTCTTCAGAATCATGTACTGAATCCATGGTAACAGGTCGCGCATTTATGTCCCTGCTACTCTGTAAATGTAGTAGAGAAGAATCGGGAAAACAAATTAGTAGGTAATCTTAACCGACCTATTTGTTTTACAAGGGCACCAATACCATGTTTGACTACTTTTAGTTGAAAAAAACAGATGGTCCCATAACGCATAGGTACAGGTAAATGTATGTGGCATATAAGGAAGGTATTACGTACATTTACGGCATATCACAGGCGGGTGATCTAACTGTCAGACTGACCGCTAACCGCAAATTGTGAATGTTATAAGTAAAACCGTGTCTAACTTTATACGTGTGTAATTGAACTCTGATAGGAGTAACATTGTTGATGCAACTGGCTTCGAATGTGTGTACTTATGTGGGGATTGCGAGGAATATGGTAAAGTTTAATTTATATACACAGTAGATATTTTGTGAAGAGTCTTAAACTAACAACAAATTGAAAGTTAGTTCATTAAGTTTCAAGTTTAAGGCATACCTAAGCGTTTTAGTGAAATGTTTGAGAAGTTATCTAATGTTTATTCTTTAATGTATTTAATAGGAAGGCTGCATGAACGTTGCGTAACACAATAACAGTAGGAATAGCTTACATTTTGACAATTCAACCACAATTATTGCGTTATTTAGTTCTTGAGCATACAATTTTTTTGAACATGTGAAGCAATGGTTTAGCAATATCCTTAAAAATGATAATTTAGATTATGATTGATAGTGTATTACGCATTCAGGGTGCTGAAGCGTTTTAGAGACTGCTTGAGAAGTTATCTACTAATAAGGCATATGCATGAATTATCTGACGAAACAGACATGATGTACAAAACCATCTTACAACATCAATGAATACTGTCTCTAAATTCATAAAGAACGACGACATAAATTGAAGGTGTTAACATAACAATCAACGCTAACATTATTAGGAACATTATTCGCTAAAAAAATCAAGGTGATAATATCAATGATACGATCTTGACATTGATTCACTGTAATATTCGCGTGTTCGCTAACTATGAGTCACTATACCACCGGATAGGTATATTACGTCTGCCTCCTTACATGATCGTGGGTAGCCTGACGTATTATGTACTTACCGCCGATTCATAGCATCTGACATGATTTTCAATTTAACTCCATGACAATAGAGGTCAAACTCCTATGCATGTTACGTACTTACTTACGTTGATATCATCCGTTTTATAGGAAGTGTTGATATGTCCATCCATGTGGTCGCTATTTTTCTTATGTAGTGCTATCTTATCTAGTATTACATACAGTTTTTCTCATTGTGTTCATAACAAGTGTGCTTTATCTTTTTATCTCTTCAGACTTTGAACAAATAACTGTGTGTTTAGTTGCATATAGAGACTCTACAAATCATTATAAATTAAATATTCATGTACCTACCTAATATGTGGTGGAAATCACCGATTTATTTAGCAATTACAGACTAATAATTTGTGAACACGGTTTCTGAATGCATAAACATGAATCTTAGTATTCACAGACGTAGCAGCCGGATCTCTACGAAATTTTGCATTTTAACAGAGCTTTAATAGTAGCTAGCATATCTTAATATATTCTAAGCACGTCTTATTAAAACAAAAAAATCACGTGTTTATGTTTAGCCCACGTCAAAGTTTGAAGTTGAATCGTGCTGCGCGAGCGCCGCACCTGTGCTTGCTATGTGTGCGCGCAAACGCCGCACATCCGCTTCCTGTGTTCCTGCCTTTACAACCCTTGACTGTACCAGTCACGGCTTCAGCCCCAAATTATAATAATATCAAGGTTAAATAAACAATGAGTTCATATCAAAGGGATGAGTTTGGAATTAAAAAATACATTAGTTACCCTCCAAGGGTAACTAATGTATTTTTTAATTATACGATCTGCTGATTTTGTAATATTATAGGACATGGATATTATATCTCATGTTCTCATGGCTACTTGATCATGTGACTCGGAAACGGTTAAACATGAATAAAAATTGGTGCCTTGGGATACGAATTTAATTCACATAAAGAAGCTTATTGTAACTTATTTACATTAACAATTAAAGTGGGCCTCGCAAGACGGTTATAATCTACATCGCACAACAGAACTGTGGCCTACCTTTTATCGTAGGAAAATCGTGTCCAATTCCCACCGCGTAATATTTCAACACACAAAAAGCGGTCCCGCTACTTGTCTGAATGAAGTCACGTAGAATCAAGATATTTCGTTAATTATTAGCATCCGCCGAGTGCGTCAACATCGATATTGTCAATCCTGTATTATCTCAGGCATCTTGTTGCGGGGGCTGGTTTTTGTGAGACGACCATTACTGACAGAAGCCGAGGCCCGAGGGACTTGTAACTTTGTGAGCCAAGAGCCAACATACCGGTGTAACCCTTTGTCGTGCGACTACTTACATAGGCATGAGGTTTAGAAGCCAGGAAATAGGTGCACGTGCTAATTGTCATCACAAACAGCTGTAGCACGAATACCTCAGGTTTACTTTCTCAGTTACAAACTTACAAACATGCTTTATCTCATTACGGTGCATCACGATAAGGTTCGGAGTAGTGTCTCGTCTCAGCTCGGCGTGCCTTGTTCAATTATAAAGTAAATTGTGACAATTAAAACGTTCGTTTCGCTCAAGCGCGTTCGGTGTAGACGCGCATGAGATCACTCGTGAGCTCATCAAAATATCACAATTATCATACTTATCGACGTTCGTCTATGTCATTATCATAACATTGAACATATTAGATCCTAAACTATACCAATAATAAGCTGTACACATGTAGAATTCAAAGTATTATGTAAGAAATGCGTTATGTACTTGTCAAAGCCATAAACCTATTGACTTACATGTCAATAGTGCGAATTAACAGTATGTGCCAGTAGAAGTATGCTAGTCCATTGTTTGCTGGTACTTTAGTAACCTGCTTTCCCTAGTTTCTGCTTATTCAATTATTTTTTGCAGTCATTGTTCTACCACACAGGTGACAAAACCTAACATAGCTAAGCTACCCACTCTATATAGTCTCTAAATCGATATGGCCATATTTGTTAGCCAAATCAGATAACTAAAGAAAAATAACCATTCCTGTGAAAGAAAGTTATATCTAAATATTCTTTGTGTGAGCAAAACACAAGTTCGCCGTTGGTCAGAAATGTTTTGATTTGTCCCGTGCATTGCACTCTAGTCTTCTATTTATATCTCCTACTTGGCAAGCCGCTAGTTTTTGATATGAGCAGCGTTTGTGAAACGTCATTCATAAAAGAACATTATTTTAGTAATTGTGCGAGATGTTTATGCAGTTTGATTTATATCTGTAGTGAACACACGTGTATTTTATTATAAATATGTTTTTATGCGTTGTTTGAATGCATGTTTTTTAAGCTCTACACTGTCAGTCTGTAGAACAACATGATGGTGTAAGCTGTTTTCTAAGTTAGGCACGCAAATAAAGCTTGCTATAAACCAGCACCCTAATTGCTATCAATCACAATCTGAATCATTTGCCTTCAAAATGATTCAGATTGTGATTGTGATGAAGCAATGGATTAGCAATATCCTTATATTGCTAATCCATTGCTTCATATGTACGTACAAATTGTCTGCTCAACATGATATACATATAACGCAATGAATGTCGTTGAACTGTCAAAATGAAAACCATTGCTACTGTTAGTGGGTTACGGAATTATAAACACTTAAATTTTGGTCTAATAACCAACAAGAATACCAGTTAATACCAAACTTCTAACAAACCTAATAAACCTCTTTCCTCATCTACCTACCTACGAGTATGTCATAATTTCCAAGTTCAATTTTATTATGCGAGTTGTAAAATCCTATAGTTTCAAGGATAATTACGCTATGAAATAATGTTCATAATTGACCTGTTTGTGCGCAACGTGTAACGTTCAGTTCGTAATTTTCATTTGAAATAATGATTGAATAGTAAAAAAATGTAGTGCGGAATAAGCCGGTACAATAACCATGGCAGTCTAGTCTTATCGCATGTGAAAAGTATGCCGTACGCAGGAAATGATAGTTTCTATGTAAATTAGTACATATTTTGCAATACCAGCCGACCGATATGTACCAACAACACTCATTTTAATATACATAATAATTTTCCTATTAAGTGTGGCTACGTGTAGAGTGGAGTTGGAAAGTAATAAATCATTTTCGCGACGGCTTCTTGTGTTAAAATGGGACAAAGTATGCACCTACTACATTTATGTCACCTATATTTTAATAAAAACACGTACTAATGTTTTTAATGTTATTGTTTCAGGTAAGTTTTACAACCATCAACCACGTAGACTACTCGTAGCGCCCTCTACGTTAAGGTAAAGTAACTGAAGTTCTGCTACTTGACGTTAGATGGCAGTGACAGCGCTAGTTCACACAACATAATGACTCTAACACGCTGATGCATTGGTATTGTTTTAAACTAAGCCCCTAGTCCCTATTACGTCTATGAATAAATCTAGATTTTGATTCTACACTTTATAAGTTTTTACAAACTAAAAGCTAAATTGTATTTAAAACATTTCCAAATACCTATATCTGGAAATCAATATTTGCAGCAAATCTCATCGATGTCCTCCAATATCGTATTATAGAAATATGTAGGTTTGTAACGTCTTTACCTTGATGTGAACTAAGAACAATACCACCAAGAACCAGTTTAGTAGGTTCATGACCGACGCGATCGCCTCTCGCATAATGCCGAGCCTTGTCGTGATTTATTCATGTACTTGTGCCATGCGGCGAATAAAAACTGGCCACGAAAGGAACCGCACTTTGTTACCACTTTTATTAGACCTACAAGCTCTTTTATAAAAAGCTCATTAAGCATATTTTAAAGCGGAACTAGAGGTCAAACTTTGTTGGTTGAAAACAAAAGTAGGTACGTCATAACGTGTATAGCGGGTCGCAGAATGCGGAAACGTATAAAATTATTTACATATCTAACCTTGAATAATGTTTTCTGTATTTTTTACATTATTTTTATAAAAATATTACTTGTTTACTTTCTATTGTTAGGTTTACAAAGGTTACGCGTTTGTGTCATTCGTAGCCCGTAGCGCTACGAACTTTCGTAGGTAAAAGCTTCATTCTTAAAAATCTTTAGGTAATTTTTTCTATAAAACTTGTAATATCACGTTTTATTATGGTTCAATAACAACATAAAGGACGCTAGATATAATATTTCTGGAAGCACAAGCATGTGTATAGAATTCATTATTTGTATCCTAACTTTCCATAACATTGATAAATTATATTCAATAGGGCATTGTATTATTTGCATATTTGTGTTTTTTTATTGGTATGTTATTATAATATGGGAAAGAAAATTAAATTAAACTATAATGCTGACTGTATAAATTCGGAAGTAGGAAATGCAAAAAAAAGATGGCGTAGCACGAACGTAGCACGGCCCTACGAGTCTACGTCCGAAGATTAATTTCTCAATATTATTGAGATTTTTATTATGTGATTATTTGTCTCTAGATTTACCTACTTGTTCGTTGTTTATCTGTAACTCAACTTGTTTTTTTACAAAAGTATTTCCAAGTTAATTGTTAACTTAAAACAATTGAACATAACCTATTTATGAAATGCCAACATTTCAAACAAAAATAAAACGTAGCGTATTCAATGCGTACATAAAGATGTTTGAATAGAGGAGGACTTTTCATATTTTAACCACTCCGTAAGACTCCATTGAATCAGTGAGTAACGTTGGTAGTGTACACTCCCGAAGACAGCCGAGCTCCGCCGGAGATTGCCGAAGCCTTCAAACATGGCGGCGGAGGTGCGCTTGGCGCTTGTCAACAAAGTTACTCGACTTCGAATGCCGACCGGTCGCGCGCTTTCGTGTTCCGTTCTTTAATCGCAAATTATAAGTGCATTTTGTGTCAAAAAAGTGTGAAAGTGAATAAAACAAGCTATATTTGTTTGAAAATTGTGTTTATTTGTTTTTCTGTTATTTCGTTTAAATAAAAAGTGGTATGTAAACGTGTTTAAAGGAATGTTGGAGTATTTAGGGCCTTAGAACACCATATCGTATGGATAGCAATGTTTATTGTGAAACAATATTTTATAGAATAATACCATTAATAATTTACATATTTTCAATAAATTATACCACTACTTTAAAACTCACTTATATAATATGGAATAGGAACAAGTTCATACTAAGTAAAAAATATCAGAAACTTGCATTGCAACTTAAAAATCTTGCATATCTTTATCAAACCGATTATTTAATATATTATCGAAGTTACATAGTTTCTAAGGTGACTTTCACCCAAACACAGCTCGCCGGTCGTAGATGCTAACTTATTAGCATACTGGTACCGGTAGTAATACAGTCCCCCTATCTAAAGGCCTGCACATACTGTTTTCCGGGACCACACTATTCCTTAATTATTTATTCTTCCCTAAAACTGAGGCTCGCACGTGCTCAACTTGTTGCATAAAAACGATCCCTCACGTTTCTTGATGCATTGTCAGCTAAGACAATAGGACATATATCTTAAAATAATGTGACGGTTCTTTGAACAGCTTTACAATGGTTAAACATCACTTTTAAACTTTTTGTTTCAAAATACAGACATCTGAACGTGTCCTTTGACTATTTGCTTTCAAGTCTACAGAGAAATGTATAGAATTTCCAAAGTATAGAGTATTAATAGATATGCTGATAAGACTCATTCATATTTCATAAGATGAGACAGAAAATATCGAATAAACCGACTCCTGTCACATATCTCAAGTGTGTCACAGCAATATGAGTAAATAAGGGAAACATTCATTTTGTCGATCCCTGGATGCGTCAACAAATAAAGACAGGAGACTATGTCTTATATGAAGACGGTTTTAGATACCCGGTAAACATTCTGAGTGTTTAGTTTATGTCAGGACCTTCGAGGCTCCATGAATTCTCGGGTTCCACCAAAGGGCTGTCCAACTAATGGTCAGGCCCTGTGTGGGCGCCTGCATCACCCCGAGGGACAAATGTGCGTGTTTAGACAGCTATTACATTGAACGGCGTTTAGGAAAAAATGCGTCCGAAACGTGACACCCACATCATAAGTCACGTTCGGAATTGACTTTTGGGGATAGTAGTAACGCCCCTGACAGGTTTTTAGAGGGGAATCGTTTGACTTTTTCTCTTTTCTACAGAATTATAATAAGCTATCTGAGCTTTATGCCCTTTAGCTGTACGGAATCAATAAAATGCAAATCGATACTGACTCGTATTTTGCATCGTTACATTCTTGCCCATAACTTAACAGAAAGTTGTGTTGAATAGAGATATAAATTACAGTAGATTCCTTTAATCTTTCGATCCTTCTCTATTCCCACTCGAATGCACTTCCTTTGATAAGATAAATGCGTTGTATATAGAGAGTTAATCCGTCTCTATAGGCGTTGTGCATAAATTCAGTAGCCGCTTCACCGCTTGATAAATCCGCGTCGGAGCCAACTCGCTGTCTAGCGTTAATCTTCTTAGCGAGTTCCCAGCTCACCGCCTCGTCTTATCCTTCAAAGCTTTGAGATAACAGTTTCAGACACGCCATTGTATTAATTCGAATAAAATTAATGTCCTTATAGCCGTGTTGTTTAGAGGCGGTATTGTTTTTTTTTACACTCAGTAAAGTCTGCAGAAATAGCAAACCTATTACATATTCTGCACCTTTGCAATAATCCCTTGACCTCGTTTGTATTTCAGATTTTTGTTGTGTAACTAATTGCATTGAAGGATAGAGCATTTCCATTCTGCCTAGTTGGCGTTTGATTAGATTTTGAATAACAGGCGTATGATTGACGGATAAAAATAATAACAAGCGTGGATACATTCAAATTAAACATGGATGTGGGATGTTATATTACTAGAAGAGCGTGTAGGCGTGTGTAATCCTGTTTACCTATGCACCCACGTCGGATCTTAGTGGACTTTCTAAACGGCGGGATGTTGTCTCGACGAACTGTAGTTTAAAAAAAAAAGTGCGTTCATATGAGTCACTTCGAGTCCCATCGAGGTCTGGGTCACATTCCAGGGCTGCCGACGCGGGCGCTCCAAACCGGACTCACGCGACTACATGCGTTCCTTTTTCTCTTTTACCTTTTCCGTTTACGTAATACCTTCTTTGAAGCACCAATCTGCCACGGGCCAATTAAATAAGCCGTATCGCGGAATCACGTTACTCCTTTCAAAAAAGGAATGCAAAATCTTTAAGGAAACCCGTAGTACTACGACATGATGTAACAGGTATTCGGTTACAAAGAGATATTTGTTTCAAAGTCTTTGTGTGGATCACATATGTATGACTCAGTAAAAGTTCGCTATAGGCCTCGAACCCCCATCACAAAGAGGGCGGTTTTCGTTAGCCATCTGCCGAGGCAGGTGTCCTTTTACATACTAAGCAGGTGATTTGAATTCGCTTTCCTTACTCTTAGGTTTTTTTACTGCTTTTTAAGTGTCATGTGAGTGAAGAACGATTGAATTAAATTTATACGGACTGTCGTTTCCGGTGTCAGAATCGTCCAAGAACTTGATACAGCACCAAATCTTTGAGATTTAATGTTTATAGGATTTATGTTCTTTTAAGCAAATTACTTTATTTCACTACGTGTAAATGTTGTTTGGCACAAAGAAGTTCTACAGACTTGTCAATTGAATTTATATTTTTAAGCTTAGTATAAAAGTATTACTTACTAAATGCCTTAGTATTAATTGAAACTTGGCATCTAAACATCCATAAAACGACAAAAAAGTTTATAAACAGTTAATTTAAATACATTGATAAAAATGCACATAAAATGTCATATCTAGCGACAAATAATTATTGTTCACAATTAAAATGTAATTTCAGTTGAGGAACTCATCGTTACATGATCATCATGGAAATGATAATAAAAATTACTTATTATCTTTGAAGGCTACAATTATCACTTTATCTGTAGTAATTTAAATACACCTCAATTTGCAAGAACATAATTAAAATAATAAATCTTTACATACTCTAAGTTTATTGTAAAAAGTGTATACCTGTTTTACGAGGCCAAGTACCTCTTTTTATGTAATAAGTGTTAAAGCATTATTCAAGACTTGAATTTCAAGTGCAGTAAAGATAAATTGCTGCAAAGTTCGTAACACTAAGCCGTTATATACAACTAAACAGTTAACCAGCCTTACTTATATGCCGTATCAGAAAAATGTACATATTTATGATAAAACAACGAAGTTAACATTAATTAAGCGATGTATTTAAATTAATTTCCATATTTTATTAAGCTTTTCTTATTAATCCACGCGATTTGTAAACTAGATTTTGTTTATCCAACCAGAAGCTGTATAACCGGTACAATTTTATGATCTAATTACACTTTTAGCCCCATTAACTATTTATTATGTTGAACTAATATTTTTTGTTTTAATAACGTTCACTTCTGTGTTTTCTCTCACGATACGTGAATCATCACCGTCAATAATAATCAGTGTCAATAATAATGTCCAATATTTTGGCATTCCATTTCTATTTCAATAAAACACCTTACTCAACTTTGCCAGCAATTAGGAGCAGTTTTTTGTATAGCATAATCAGCAGTTCCCACTGCAGAGACACAGGCCCACTCTTTCTCGAAAAGAAGACTTCGAGAATGAGTGGGCTATAATCCACCACTCGGGTCTAGTGCGGGTTGGTAGATGTCGCCTGGCTTCGAATGTTTGTTTCTAGGACATGCCGGTGTCTTCACGATGATTTTCTAAACAACTTTCCTGTATGAAATCACAAAACATTGAAAAACAAAAATATTCATTTAAATATATCGGAATCAGATTATAAACCTTCCGAAAGTTTTCTTAGGAACCCGAGATGTACTAAGTACAAGTTATAAATGCGGAACATTTAAAATAAATAGTAATCATCTAAGTCAGTGTGTAACAGTGCATTTAATGTGTAAATTATTGCCTATTGTTTCTGTTTGTACGGTTCATTTGATGCGATTGCATTGGAACACTTGGCCGTACTGACTGGGCCGTGTTTACACAGACTTCGTGCGTGTAATGTTACATAATATTAAGATAATATAGAAATATTCGAACTCTACTATACATACACATTATACCATTAAAAAAAAAACATATTGTTTCCAAAAGTAATAACCCAGTATTAACCACCAAAAAGAATTTGGCGATTAATTTATTCCACGCATATCCGTAATTAAAAGTAGCTTCCACAAAAAAGTATTCTGATCACCTGTCTTGGACACACCTTTTTCGTGTATGTCTAAAATATCAACGTAAACCGAAAACATGTGAAACTGGGCAAAGGATTACAACGTACATTCATGTTTTTGATTAGATGAACTGAAAGTCTGAAAAACTACTTCAAACCAAAAACTTTAACTATTGGTAGAGGAACCATACCTATTATTTTGTAGAACGATAGTAATAATAATATCGAGCTGACCCCGACTACTGACCAATAACAGACCATGAAAACATTTGACAGGAAATCGGGTTATCTCAATGACAACTAAAATGCTTTACGCTTCCTTCCAATGTTTATGACTTAATTTAATTATGATCGTGACTCGTTGTTTAGCAGCCCGGCCACCCGTATTCATCAATTCATTATTAATACCTAATTCTTTGTTTTGTTCATCTAAGTTCAGTTCATTATCCTTTCGGTAGGTTTATGTTCAAGTGGGCATAGATTTGTGAGTTGTGAGTTGTGAGTCACTCGACCCCGTGCGAATTACTTTGGTAATCGGCTCTTTTGTGTGTTGAATCATCTCGATCAATGCCTGCACGCCGGAAGAAACCGTTACGACAGATGCAATTATTGTTTTCATTGATGCGATTGATTCCAATTGAGACATCACTCAAGAGCTTGATTATTTGTCTTTCTAAACGGAACCCAGAACGAATTTTAGATAAAGAAAATTCAGTGAACATTGACGGAGGGAAATCGTTTGGATCATTATAGATGATAAGTGCTCTGTCAGAATTCGGTTTCTTAATTAGATTTTTTGTCGACATTCTGCAGACGACAGCTGGCATAAAGATTTTCTAATTATCATAATCGACTGATAAGTACATGAAACGAGCTTGAAGAATGTAACAATTATATTGTCATTAGCAAATGTCCTAATTTTCGTACTGCATGCAAAATATGAATAATTTGGACTGCCTAATGAACGTATTTTTTTTTTAAACGTTGCCCCACACTAGGAATTTTTCCTGTATCGTGGGTGCGTTTACAAAAATTAAACTCACATACACAAACAGCCAGACCCGGAACAACTACTTGTAGGTCATACAAACATTTGCTCCGTGCGGGAATCGAACCCGCGACACGCAGCGCAGCAGTCAATCTATTATTAGTATTACAATGCAGATACATATTTTGTTCAGCTGGTTTTTAATATTTACTTTGTCGATGTAGAAACGCAAAAACCTCTGCTATTAAAATATATAGGTATATATAACTAATAGGGCTATATTATGATACTGACCTTTTAACTACCATTCTAATTTGTCTTCGATAGGTGTAATTGAGAGCGGATAAGAATAAAGTGTACTTCGCGAAATAAACTTCTTCGCCCACCTTACGCGTTTTTCTGTGTCCGTTTTTGTTGTTTCTTTGCATTTATCTTATCATTTACTAATTAAAGCAGTTGTTTTAAGATAAAAGAGCACTTAAAATAGTCTAATAAAATCTAGAACGTGTTAAAAAGTAAAAACATGCGTATGCAGTTCTGAAAGTATCCACATCGTCAGAATTTACATGAATGTACATGTTCTGTGGTCGTTGTATATGCGGATTCCGACCCGCTTGCAATCGGACTTGGGCTCTTGCATTTAAATAAGTAGCAACATTAAGTGCCGTCATACTGGCTGATCGTGACCTTGCGTCGATGAATGTTGGGCTATCTACTGTGCAACCAAGCCTCGGCATGCTTGCATCTACCATTTGATTTAGTTTTCTTTTGTGTACTCATATCTTTAAAATCGCGAATAAAAACTGAGTCATGCCTAGTTTTGAATTCTGTTTCCGCATAACTAAGTGCGACATTTCAACTTTATTCGTTGGCTTATTTTCGGTATTGCATTTAAACTGTTTCCTGTTTAGTTCTTATGCATTAACCTCATATTCTTCTTTCTAATCAGTCGTTTCGAAATCTAAGGAACATTGGTGAAATCTTTGACGACGGTGTAAATATTTGGCTCCATGCATTCATTGTTCAAACAACGTCTGGCGTGGCGTAGGAAATCGTTATTGCACAACCCAACCGTGATTACCTTCGGAACACGTTCCGTTGCCTGGCCACCTTTGTTTGCATCGCCTCCAATCATTCCCGCTCGTGTCACCTTTGAACTTCCTCAGAACAATTTTCTCTCTATTATTTTATTAGGTTCAGTACCTCCTACATATTCCCATACCTCTGTGTTTGGATTGGATGTTGGTAGTGTTTACTTAGCAAAGATCTTAGTGATGTAGTGAGTCAATATTGTGTTACCTATAAAGACATGCACGAAGATTATGGTTTAAGTTATTTCGAAACGTAAGCGGTTATTTACCTGCGGTAGTATTAAACGTGGCTTCTCTCCATATACGTAGTAAAATGCATTTGGTGAGCATGAACGGTAGTGTTGTTAGTACAAATTGCACTTGGTACTTGGTAGTCACGCTCTTGTCCTCGTTTCGTAGTCTTGTCGAGGTGCGCTATAACTAAGAGCTTTTAACGTGACCCACCGCCTGCCCTATATCCCGCGGCTGTGATGTCACGGTATTTCATATTTAACAAACGGGGACATATTTCGAATACATTTCAGCACTAGGGCTTTTACGAAAATGTAATAAAGAAAATTGTATTTGGCGAAGGCAGATTCTCCTTTTGACAGAACCTGAAAAGATTTTATTGAGTTTAGTAAAGGAATTGAAGGGTGGTTCCTTTTTATCTAGATAATTAGATCTATAGAGAAAAGTATTCACACGCCAAAAGACAGTACCAACGAAAGTAATACATTTATGAAAAAAGGAATCCAAGAAAGAGAATATTAATCGAAACTTAACCTAAGCACTTGTACTGTAAAACGTAGCGCATAAACAGAAAGTGGTGGAACCGGTTCCTATTTATTACAACAATACAAATACGTTCGAACGATATTTGTACTGCAGCTCCGAAATATTGGCCGCCACAGATAACTGTACTCTTGGGCAAGTTAGTACAAACACGTGTATGTGAGTTCAACTCTTCTGTATATGTACAGTTCATTCGTGAAACAGTCTTCAACTCTTAAATAACGGGACGCCATCGCTGTTTTTTTGCTTCGTTTTCTGCAGCACATTTATGGAAGTGATTAAGGAGAATATTTTTAGTTGGTTGGGAATATTTTTCTCTATGCTATATTGGCTTCTTCTAACGCATTTGAGCCATAAATGTGTCTAGTTTTTGTGTCCGGTGATTAATTTATTGAACTACTTTCGAAAAGGACTGGAAAACTATTCATTTTCATCCAATTACTGTCTCTCAAAACCGTACAACAAGCTGACCTGAATGGGCTTGCTAGAAGATGGCTTGATGCATTGGCATGTACATATTACGGGCAACTTGTTCGACTTTGCTCGTGTCTGGCTGAGTTACGACCAGGGCAACCGTTCCCTGTTCAAAACGGTACTTTATATCTGTTATTAATATATCAGACTTTTACTGTATCTCTCTATCTACCAACTTACTACGCTTTACTCAATTATTTGTCTACAGCAGACATTAATGGAGATCGTAAAATATTAAAATTGATTAGAATCTAGCAGTCAAGTATATCTCCAATGTTACTTGGTTGGTTTAATATAAAGATTTTATCTAATAGTTTCCCCTGTGGACTTGAAGTGTAACAACTCTGTTTATACACTATCAATTCGATTCAAAGCTTTTGACTACGTTTCAAAATTGAAGATTCAAAGTTCGACAGAGTTCAACTACTTTGATAGAGATGTGCCTGTACAGAATTGTTTCTTACTTATTAGTGCCTAAACGTATAAACTAAAAAAAAACTATCTAATACGAGATTAATGCAGCTGATTATAGTTTGTAATTGCTGACTAATCCGGACATTCCCACAGCAGGGCTTAAAAGCGATAAAAATAATATAACGTTATTTATCTCTTAAACTTGCATTGCATAACATCGCATTTCCAATACAGTAATAGAAATCGACCTTAATTTAACATAATATTGAGTAATGGTAGATTTCTACTCTTTCGATAAGTAAGGTATGACGAGGAAGTATCGACATAGCCGCATCACTACACCAAGATTGGACTTACGTTTTGGACGCGACACATTGAGAAGCGGAGACCCTTTTCATTGAGTACACATGATTGGCTTGATCGTCTTGCTTTATCAGATTGACGTTAGATCGAAGCCATCCCCTCAATTAGGTGATTTGCTTTGATCGTGATTTCCATTGAAGTTTTGCGCTACTTAACCCTTCTATTAAAGCGCTTTCAATATCAGAAAGTTCTCTTTGACTGTGCTTTTAGACGTGAAATAATATTCATTACCCGTTTTCAATGTGGCCCTCTTTGGGACATCCCAAATTGATAGTAATAACGTTAATTTATAGTACTATTACAAATGAATTTCTTTGAAATAACGATACTATGCCTTGCTAGAAACTCACACGTCGATGTCCGGTCGACAAACCTGTATCTATTGCTAGTAATCTTGTCGAGCGGCCCGAGGAAGTATCGGTGTGCATCCGCACTGTTCGATGTCTCCTAGCAACGAACCCCGCGACAACTTTTATTCGTATGATTGTGCCGTTCACACACTTACTACTAAAGCATCCGGCCCCATCCATGGTATTGATAATTGAGTCAATAATTTCTGTCGATAAAACCGGATTTTCTTTTACTCGCTTGAAGGAATACTTTTTGTAAAAGGAAAGGTGAGTTTACGCTTGTATGATGCAATCGAAGAGCTTTTACGTAGTATTGGTTGAAAAGAGTGTCGTGTTCATATAGTCTCTAATTTAGGCTTTTAGATACGTTTTTGGTCATAGTCACAACGAAGTCTATAAAGATTTTATGCGTTTCTAAAACTACAAGCTGCACGATTCGTGTTTGTTTTCGAGTAATTGCTCTTTCACTCGTAAGTTATGCTTATGATTATTACAACTATTACCAGATACTGTACCGTTGTCACCGGATACCATTTCTAGTTTTGACACCATTCGCCTTCCGGGACTTGTGCACTTAGACGCAGTAATTAAATCCGGCTTGTGTTCCGTGTTCTGGCTTTCCTGCATGTACACTTTATTCTTAGCCCGCGAATATAACAGCGATTCACATAATACTAAGATCGTTCAATCTACTATCGACTTGCCTCCTACACATAAGTAATTTATAGCTTTAACACAACGTAATATTACCAAGTCTTAAAATCTATCATAATAAGTGTTGCAAGATCTTTGTATAAAATTAACTGTCAAAAACATTTGGAAGATTTTCTTTAGGAAAAACCCGCGGAGTTAATTCAGAGCAGTATAATTTGCATGAATAATGAATTGAAGGCGTTCGTAGACTGCTGTAAATTGCAATAATTGCTGCAATTTGTTTTATAGAACACTTATATCAACCGTTGAGTTAGAAAATATGAATATTAATTATAAAATGTTTACATAGGGTAACTTTGTTAACAAAGAAGTAGGACAGTTTTGCTGCTAAAATAGATAATTTATTACTTCATTTGTTGTATGAAATTCACAATTATGAAAGACGTACACTGTTGAAGAGACCCACCGTACACATTAAGGGGTCTCACAAAGATTTCTAAAATAAACCATCTGAGCTCGAAGTCTGAGCCGCTTCTTTCATTTCAAAAGTGGTTTCTTACTAATGTTTTTCGTCATTGTACTCTTGTATATGATCTCAAAGAACATAATATTTTGATTGCGCAAGAGTAACGGTTCTGTGGTTTTATGGTATTCGTTGCATTCGCCGAGCATGCGGTCGGAATAACTTGCGAAAGCCCAGAGGAAACTTTTGCAACCGCTTTAGTTTCATGCGTCTGGCGCCGGCTGACACTAATCATTGTCTGAAATGTCTTAACCGCATACATGAGGACAGTTTTCGAGATTCTTCTCAGTACATTGATCTTCTAGGTCGTAGTTATTAAGCGTAGTGTTACAGACATTAAACATAGTCCTGTTGTAATTTGATTGAACTCTTGGCTAGTTGATTAAGGTCGATTCTAAATCACAAATTAACTTGCTGATATATCTTTATAGCAATTGGCAATCCAATTAATCTATCAGCTGGTTTAATCTTTGGTCCATTCATGTCACAATTAAGGCTTCTATTTCTTGTCGTTGTAGTTCTGTGGAGTTACTTATTTATTTATTATTTTTATTATTCATCGGAGTTCGGCAATACTAAGAGTTTCTTCTTCTCCAGCGAGCTTATCATAACTGGACCCACGGTCGAGTTTTATTTACCATCATCGTCCTGTATACTCATACATATATAGGTTGGCAGGGACATCGTCGCGGAATCTGTTACCATGGATTCAGTACATGAATCTGAACCCCCTTGCGTTGAAATTTTTCGCCGGTTATAAAAAAAAAATTGCTCCCCCATATATTTTGACCGCGTGTTATTGCACTTTTCAGAAACAGCAGATTTTTTTTTTTTGATTACCGACGAATAATTTCTACACTACGGTGAGTAGAATCATGAGTTGAATTCATGGTTTTAGTTTGCGTGTTGATGTCCCTGTATAATATGCACTCAATATTATTATTTCCTCCATTATTTTGATCCTGTTATACATACCTGTGCTAATTAACATATAATACAAATTGGCATTAAGGAAAATGATTAATTAGTATGTTATGGTCCCAAGAATTACCGCTGTGCTGCGGTTATTTTGATATATTATTATTACAATTAATTTTGTATTCCCTGTAGGTAGGTACAGTGATTACAAAATTAAATGACAATTTGGAAATTATTGATGGGACATTTTCCAGGTTGCCTGAAATATTTTCAATAACATTTAGCCGTAGGTATATCTAGAGGTTTACTTAATGTCTACCCATTACCTATCATCAATTGGGTCCATTGACGTATTCGATTAGTTATGCCATTTTGTTTTGTTCTAGGTTCCGTATCTATTTTCATAGCAAATAAATAAATTTGAATTTGAAATTTTCTGTACAGTAATGGAGATAGTAACTGCCAACCAATTGGCATCGACTTCGTTCCCCGTTACGATAGTTACATGACCTTTAAAACCCTTAATATGTTTTGTATCTGCAATGGCTAACAAATTACTTTCAACGGTTCGTCTTACAATATTCCCATAAGGATAATGATAAAAAAGGAATATGTATCCATTTATTATTCCTTCGCACAAGTGACGAGCAAATTGCTTAGCTAAGTTGCGTGTTGTATAATTCGCGAGGACTGCGTGAGAAATATGCCCTCGCCGCCATATTGGACGTTTTATTTTCGTACCCATATTTCACACTCGGAGATCACCGCGTGTAGATGTTATGATTAAGTACTTATTCAAAGTTTGTTTTGTTTTTTCTTTTGTGTTGTGGTAACTTGTGCTTGCTTTTAAGTTTCTTAACTGCGGTGTTAATTTTAAATTCCAAAGCTTGTTCAACAATGAGTTGTAGATCTTTACTACCGAATTTAGTACTTTTAGAAACAACAACAATCTTGAAATCTGAAGATAAGATTAACCTTACTTGATGCATAATAATTAGCGTAGTAGGCTTTACATAAGCAGATATTCCACTTTCCTCCGAGTTGAAAGACCGAGGGACACTCATAGCTACAAAGTTGCGCAGCCCTGCGCCTGCGCTGCCTTGAATCATGATTGTCCGCGCGCTTTAGTCACGCCACCGCTAAACCACTTTCAGCGAAGGCTCATATTTCTATTCCTCACCGTTTATTTTTATTTTTCATAGTTTTATGCGATCCTGGTAGCGTTTTACGAAAAGTTCACGTTGCATAGGTAAAATTTGTTCATGTTCAACAATTATAAAATGCTTTACATGGTTATGCCATTCAAATGCTTACGATTTTTTGATATAAACAAACAATATTTGTCATTGAATAGCGGCAGATAAGACGCTAACTAGGTTTATCATTAGATACTCCTATCTTATTGATGGAAATTGTTATCTGAACAACTCAATCTACTGATAAATAAACCAGTGTTGATTGTTAAATTTCGTTTGTGCTGGCTAATCCTCACGTTGGCCCTTTGTCGCTCGTTGCCCGTCAGTCGCTCAAATGAAATTATTGAAATACTTGGAATTATTATATCTGTGAAGGAAGCGCATGTTTGTTTAGGTCCGCATCTCCGCAAAGCTTTAGGAAATCCCTTTGAGATGGTATATGTAAACTATTTCATATATTTTGTATACGAACGAGTGGCTCGCCTTTTTTCTCGCTCTGTGAGGTAAACGGAGTTCCATGCTCAGATACCACGTGAAGAAATGTTCTTACTTTATTACATATTTACCTTACTTTATTTACTTCGAAACATCTTGATGTAGTAATATGTTATGAGCACAGATTTTAGATTATATCAATAAATTACTTCAAGCTCTATTATTAATGCCATTAATTTACATACGAATGGTACTCTCAATGAAGCATCATTGGATGGGAAGCTCAAGTATCGTAAGACCCGATAGCTACTCTTGTTTTTTAATTCTTACATCAGCGTAGATAATCGCGTGGATAGTAAACTTGTTTTATTCAGTAAGCTACTACATTGTGGTGCTTGACTATGTGCATTCGTTCCGCAAGCTTCACTTTCGTCGTGCGATCACAAGCTCAGATCTCATTCGCTCCTCGTCTCGACATCCGGTATTTTATTTTGCGTTTCTTTGAACACGGTACAACGAACTTGAAGCAGGCTCGTATGGGGAACAATTATGACCATGTTATTCAGATTTTGTACGAATTTTTAAATTATGCCTTTTTCACGCGCTCTTAGTTTGTCATACGTAAACGTTTTGCTTGCGGTTTGAGAGTTATTTGTCTGCAGACTTGAGCGACGGGCTGCATGCTATTCCGGGATGATTAAAGTGTGCTTAGTTCAGCGGCGCTTAAACTTGCAGCCATTAACACGTCGTGACTATGATTGCACAAATTACCATCGTGATGGCTGAGACCTACTTAATGTAGGAAACCTGTCATTAGGAAGAATTGAGTTTCTCTGATTAGAGAAGCAAAATTTTTACCTAAGTGACATCGTTACATGCACTCCAGCTACGCGGAAATGAGTTTGACCTGGAAAATCCTAATGAAAAACGACCTTAAAGTAATTTACGAGCAAAGCGAGTTTGCGTAAATCATAGTCTTTACGCTCAGTAGAGTTGTAACAAAATGTTCGGTACACACGCGTGCGTTAATTAAATTAAACTGATTCGTATGTCGTAAGCTAATTGCGAGTACGTATGGGCTAGGGCGGCTCTAAATATATTCGCACGACACCCATCACTCCTCAGCACAAACACAAACCAACGCACATGTTGCCCTAATAACATTCCTATTTTCGCTCACGCGCTAACGGCCGTCCATACAATTACTTACATGTCACGTTATGGGGAATTGCGCCTTCTTGTACATCATAGTTAATTAATATGTTGTCTTTGAGTTTCCGTCATATTATTATGGTTAGACTTTTAGTATTTTCTGGTTTAGTTAAAGAATATTAGTTCTCAGACCCAAATATACACTTGTAATTTTATTCATAAGTACAATTGTGACATTTGCTTGGCCTCCTTCCATTGATTCGATACGACATTTCCATTGGTTGCTGTTAGTACATAATCTTATCGCTAGTTGATAAAACAAAACAGTTTTACTTCGATCAATACTTGTATACATACATGTACCTCACCCACTTATGAATCAGTTCTCTTTGCCTTATCACAGTTGCCGTAAATCATTTTCGGTTATTCGTTAGCTTCACAAAAGACGCCAAAAATGTTAAGTATCCATTATGACTTTATACGGCCATGTAATACTCCAACATTTACGTCCTTGTTTTGTAGAACGAGTCATTTCAAGTGATCTAAAACAGTGAGTAATCAAAAGTGCACTCTGGGTTTCAATTAACAGTTGCAAAGTGTGAAATGAAAGCAGAAAAAGGATTACTAGAAGAGGAACAGTGAAACGAATGGCGGCGGCGATGCGGCGACAGAACTTAGTGGAGGCCAATAGGCGTTAACGCAGCGTGCATCCGCCGCCGCGATCGCGCCAGCCATGTCGAGTGCGCTGTCTCCGAGCGCCTGCGACGTCGGCGACGAGCCGGCGCGACGACGATCCGTATTTTACGTGCCATTGTTTGAGAGCTTCGACAATTATTTGCCCTTGACGCCAGAAGAAAGAGAAGCTCTAATATCTGGGGAAAATATAGATAGCATCTCTTCAAAAACTAAAAGGAGGAATGCGTCAGACAGCGGCAGATTGCGAATCCCATCTCGGGGTGATTCATCCTTTACAGAAAGTGAAAGTGACATGAGCGCGTTTAGTCCAGAAAGACGGTTTCGTCGGCCTTTGTCATCAACGGCGAGCTCTAACGAGGCGCTGACAAGACTGGGTCATCGTGATTTGACGAGTCCAAGACTCGTCGCCCAGAGCACTCTCATGAAAAATACCAAGCCGAGATTACGAAGCACGACATCGTGTGAACCTCGTTACGACCGGATATTTTCACCGATCGGCGGATCAATTTCATCAAACAAACTGAATAGTTCCACCACGAACATTGGAAGCAAAATACCTTCGAAAACTTCTATTATGAATTCCAATTTGTCACTGATACCTGATTCGCCAAAGCTTTTGTCTCCTGCGAAGGAGAAATCGAAAACTCTTCCACAAAATCTCAATGTGCCATCGCCTATTAGAGGCAGCAGTAGTTCTACTTCAATATTCAGAACTCCTAGAATAACTGTCACTCCTGAGAGTCCTAATAAAAGTCCTGGAAAAATGTCTGGACTGAACTTTATACGAAGATCTCGAAGCACGAAATTGTCGCGAAGCAACTCCTTATTGCGCAGTATAACTGCAAGACATATCGAAGGGGGGATCGACGACCACGTCGCTGTAGTGACGGACTTGACTGAAAATTATGATAACTTTGTAGATAATAATGGGGGCGAATCTGAAGTGATTTGTGCCCTGATTAAGAAAAACGAAGCTCAGATGGCCAACAGCCCCATGAGCTTACGACGGGCATACCTTGATGTGGACGACGATGTAGCTGTACATTCTGGTAAGATATTTGCCTTCACAAACAGCGTTATTCATTCCAACCTTGAGTAAATTGTAATTTACTTCCCATCGGCTGTGTTCGTTGACCATAATTTACACCATAATAGAAACAGCACGTTAAACTTCGTTGCGTAAAGTGAAATATGGAGGCGTGCGCCTGTTTGACATTGATCGTTAAATAATAACTAACATTGAATGAATAGCCAAGATCCTTTCTAAAATAAATTAACTGCAATTACAACGTTAAGAGTCAGTCAAAAGCAATTCACACTTATACCACCTTATACCTACTTAGGTAGTGATTTAAGCAGTTATTAATTTAAATAAATGTTTGCTACTACATACTCTTCAGAGTTAGCTCAGTGAGTTACATGTTCTGGATACAATAGATACGTGGTATAGAATGCTACATATATTGATCGATCTCATAACACTGTACCCACTGGAGCACTTAGTGGACTATGCCAGCCACTTGAGAGGAGAAAGCGTTTGAAAGCCCTTACTAAGCGAGTACCTATTACGGATGACTTAACACTTTCGAACTATCCACCAGTGTATGGTATTTTCCACGAGACTCCGCTGTTCATAACGCCAAACAATGCCTTCTAATTACATGGCAAGGATCTGAAGCGAAGGTCTTTAGCGAACGATATATCATGTCTTAAAGTTGGCATTACGAAAAGTGGAAGTCATCTTGTTATTCAACGCCCATTATATCTAAGTGACTGTCCTTATAAACAATGGTTTATTCAAATTGTACTTGAGTACAACGTTGATCAGAACATGATATACGGTAATAACAGGAACAGAAAATAATAGAGTATATCTCCAGAATACAATATTTATTGAAGCTATTTATTTCAAGGTTAGACAAACAGGTAGACAATGAAAAATATTATTAGTATCATTCAATTGTTACACTGTAGGTACGTCTGCATTGAATCCTATAAAAACATTATAGTAAATTACAATTACATTTTCCCATAGGTGTGAGAAATCTAATAATAGATTGACGGAGACTATGATAATAGGAGAACAATGCTTAGTAACACGTAAATCACCGCTGTATTGAACTGTTTCCTTAACATTTCTAGCTATGTAGTTACTTTACTAGGTGTAAAAAGCTTGTATGGAATCCCATGACACTGCAGCGTACATTACCCCTGTGTCATCATCCTATTAATATGTTAAAGGATTGCTACGAATGCACGAAGTGTTTCCCGTTTTCGATATGAAACTATATTTAAACCAAGGTTATTTTTGTTGCTCCTACGTGTTATTTACCACGACCAAATATTACCACACATAGATATATTTTTTGAAGACCATGTCACTGTTTGCATGGCAAAGGGGGTAACTTTTATATTTTGGCCTCAGTTCTAATTTAAGTTTCTAAAATAAAATGTCCCACTATCCTAATTTAAAAAAAAACTAAACAAAAGACTACATTACCGTTTCTATTAAACATTCGCTTCACGGCTTTAGCTCTAAATCGCTGCGCCACGAATTCAAAGTCGGTCGCCTCTTCAAAACAATGAATTTATACATACATGAATGTTTCGTAATACAAACATAAAAATGTCGCTAATGTGCCGTCACTGTCGTATCGTCGCATTGCACTTCCTCGTGGTCTGTTATCGTCGCCGTCTCCTTATCGAAGTACGCATAATGATTGCGCAGAAAACTCCGCAGTCCGTTTTTAAACACTCGTTCTAAATTGAACGGACCAAGACAAGTTCAAGTGTTTACTTAGTCATGTAAAAGGTTACGTTATTTGGTAAATATACAATGATTTTCCGAATTACCAAATAACCTTAGTTAAATAACGTCGAAGACCTCTAGACAACAATACGTTTTAGCCATGAAAATTGTGTTTTAGCTTAGTGCCGTTTTGTCACGTCGCTACTAAAATTGTTTCCTTCTCTCAAACGGTTTAGCGCTTGACTAACATCTTATGGCAAACAGTAGCATACATACCAGTAAAATATCGGCACCTGTGTTGTTGCTACCGGTCACTGGTCAGTAAACAGGGGCCGTAACTCATAATGCAGAGTACCACACATAAACCGAAGTAATAACGATAATGGGTTCGAAAGAACATCTGTTACTTCGCACGTCGAGGAGTCGTTGGCATTGCAGGCTGTTACTAACACAGTTTTCCCACATTTATTATTTTACAATTTAATGTCTTCGTAAACAATAGTTTTGTGGCACGAATCAAAACAAACATGAAACTCTATCCATAAATAGCCATCACATTTAATAGTGGCCACAAATATTTATTGTCGTAAACATTTATTGTCGATATGAAGACTCAGTCCATTGGACTATCGTATTTCCAAGAACAAAATATTTATGTACGAATTAAAATCAATGGTTTTTATATAAGCGCATCGACCGTAGTATTCGTTCACAGAAACAATCGTCTAATTCAAGTTATAAGGCACTACACAAAAACAGATCGCTGAATGTATAATACATATTTTGGACGCGAACACCATAATGATTTGTTGCTCAAAACTTTTTGTCATACATTTGCCGACGCATGCGCAGCGGTCACGGGCGGCGTGCGCGCAACTTCCGGCGGAAACCACGCCGTACATGGCTACTGCTGTGTAGTTGATATCATATTACATATCTATCTGTAATGTGTCGCCGTAATGTGAAACCTTCGTGAACATTACATGCGCATTGGCAACACAGTTCTAGTAATTTTCTTGCAAGGTTGACGGTAAATCAGTGTCAATTGTGTTGTTCGATCAAACGGATATGAGGCAGTATATATTTTATCATTTATTGGGCTGTGTTGGTAATGTTTTAATAAATTCTTGACTAATATTACAGTGTATCAAGTCTTCTAAAAATTTATAAAAAAATCAATTACTGACCTTGTTATTTTCTATATTTCCAGACACCTCATATGAGAAGGCATGTCGGCGCGGCTCAGCACCAAGCACACCGGTGCCGGGTGCGCAGGCGCAGCACAGTCCCTCCCGCCTCGCCTCCTTCTTCTTCTCCAAGCGATCTTTCAGAAGTAACCCCCTCAAGAGGACCAAATCGGCGACCAAACTCGAGAGGGAACGAGCCTTGGCCGCCGCACCCACACATCCACCTACACACGCCTTGCGCACATCAAGGTTGGTACTATGTGCATATAATTAAGTGTTGAGCTAATCATAATCACCCCAGTCTTAGGTGGATTTAATTCGAGTATAACTGAACAATCTAGATGTGACCGATGTAGCTTGATAGTGATTTTCGGGAGTGTTAAACCTGAAGCAGTTCTTAAACGCAAATTAAACAATTTACTTGCAAACAATAGTTGGATGTGGATGAGAATTTAAAAAGATACAACTTGATACAAAACAAGTCTAGTCTAGTCTAGTCTTTTAAGTGAAATAATTGATTGGAGCCACGTTAGCGTGATTTTATTTTTCTTTGAAGAAAGTATTCTCAGGATATTTTCATTTTTATTCTCTCACAGAACAGCTGTCACAGTTTGTTGATCCCTCCATCTACCAAGTTTATTGATGTCTGTAAAATGTCGGTATTGTAGTGGATTACTAGAACACGTATTGCTGCCAACAATAACTTGTTTTATGACCCGAATAAAATAATCTGTGTAATACGAAACATCCCTCATCTCACCTCATAACTTAGTTTATGATAGAAATATCAATTGTACTTTCGACGAAGTAGTGCTCGTAAAAGACAGCCCCAAATTCTTATTGCGAAATCGTCGTACTTCATAAAGTTACGCAGTTCTCCTAATGTCTAGTCGTTTAAGTTCATATCGAAGCTTCTTTTGGCGCAATGTTTCGCCATGTTATTGTTATCCATCAAGATATCTATTACATTATCAATGAAAACATTCCCTAAGTTTTACATAAATGTTATTTAATACGTGTTTTTTCCTCATCAACACAGCTCTACTATCTATAATATTTAGAAATCTAGGCAGTCTAGCTACCGCTTTATCCGTACGCATAATCGCAAAGTTTGCAGTAGGTATTGTAAAAGTTTCGAAATTCAGCGTTCAACGTCTGGTCGACTTTATAGTCAGCAAGTTGGATAGCAAATGCGGTTGTCGTATATCCTGACCCAAATTAGTCAGTAAAACAACTGTCAAGTGTATTTAGCGATATGTCGTGACTGTATAACGTTATCCAGGTTGTATGGTGTCGTATTTCAACGTGTAGGAGTGTCGCCCCGCCCCGTCTGCCTCAGGGCTATCTACCAAATGTTGTTAATTACTTCCCTCCCAACGCAAACACGACAACTTCATCGAGACCTAATTAAATAGTGTAACTTCTGGCGGCAATTAAACGCCTGCTTTAATTAATGCGCCAATGGTTATTTGAAGCTAACAGATGGAAAGGCTCACGTAATGTAAACGTTTACATAAACAATGGAAGCCGTAAACTTTAAAGGAATAACACTTCCTGAATTGGTCTTGCTTCATCTGTAGACGGATTAAAAAGGAATGCCTATTAAACACAACTTCTGATCCAAACTAAGTTTTTAAACCAAAAAATAGTTATAGAAATACTCGGAAGAGTAAGATATCATTTGTCATTCCTTTTGAATAGCTTCCGAAATTTTAAGGGAGATCGAAATCCGTCGTTTGTCGTCCAAATAATCCCTTTGAAGAACACAGCTCTAACGGTAATCAAATCTGTTTGTTTCAGATCTCACGAAAGCCTCCTGTCTGCACATTCACCCGCCGTTTCCACCATGGATTTGGGTCCACCTAATCAAGTGCGTATTCAAATCTAAATCTAATAGATGGAAGTTTTATTAAAGCTTTCTAGTGAAATACAAGTCTTAAAGTAACAAAAAAAAGGAAATTAGTTTAATGCATCACTTAGGCCATGTTTCGTGGCATTGTCTTGACCTAGCTACACTATAATATGTTTATGCTATAGTTAGTTTTCCAACCTCAGTGAAACCCACGTAAACTATTTTGGCTTTCGCCAAACTTTGTTAGTTGTATCACATGCCATCGTTGGCATGCTTTGAGTCAAAACTTTCGTAAGTTCGAACTCAACATGCCTTTCAACCTTTCACGTCTATAAAGTGAATTTACTATAATGTGCTCGGTTAAGAGAGATTTCCAGTTGAATTGAAGCCTCCATAATGTGTCATGATTGAATCTTTAATAATGTTAATTTACCTTTTCATTTCACATTTTCAGGTAGAAATCCGATCTCTCCACTCGTCAGTGTTAGGCAGGCCACATTGCTTCGCACTTAGTGCAGAAACCAGAGCACCTCGCTACTTCGCATGTGCCTCACGAAAGGAGCGGGACCGGTGGATATACAGGTATATACAATATCAGCCCTTCTTCTTTTGGTGTCGTCGTTACCCTAATTGATTATTATATTGTTTGAGCCCAGTAGGTGGCCACGATGATTGCAGCATCTGTGGCATTATTTAGGTCATTAAAAGGTGCAAGTGGACGGGCACTTAAGATGCTCTAGCAAGTGGGACATGATCTCAGCCCTATGTATGGAGACCCTGGTATTCGCGGAAACGCATGTCCGAGAATACACCCAGGGCCTAGTTGGAGAAACGGGGTTTTATTGGCTTAGGGTGGGTTCTCGGACATGCGTTTCCGCGTATCCACCTTAGGGTGGATAAACGGAAGACCGAACCGTGATTCGTGTAGTAGTATGGATATATGTTGCGGGGTAATGAGGAGCACGTGACAAGAAAATTATTGAATATGAATGTGGATGACTATAAGACGAAAGGCAGATCAAAGCAAAGAAGGCTGGATTGTGTGACAGATGGTAGGTCAATACGACTAGAAACGAAGAAAACATTGAGATGACGGCTGTTAGAGATGTATGAAAGGGAAAATACCGACGTTGACCCTAAATATATCGGAATTAAAAGATGTAGCAAGCCCTATGATTTCTATTGGTTATTACTGACTACTAAACGCTATTATGGGACTAGAAATTCTGGCTCGTTTGTAGAACTTCTATCTTCAACACCCTATTAAGTGGGTCGTCGATGTCGCTATCAATCAATATTATGTACAAAGTAAACGTAACTTTCTTTGTAACGTCAGCAGGTATTCTTCGAAGGTGTAGGTAGCGCTTCTAAGTATCATTACACCAATAGGTTAATTGGTTATCTATCAATAGCTGTACAAAAATGTATAGCTAATTAAGTGAGTGGTGTATGAATTATGACTACATTTCTTAGCAAAAGAAATATCGCTAAGGGTAATTTATGACGTGCAAACGTTTTGTAGACCACTTTTATGGCTGACTATATTCACATAGAAATAATAAGTTTTACTCTTTTCTATTACAGCATGAAGTTTTTTTTTTGTTTGACGAAAGTTTTTTTTTTGTTTGTTTGGAGTAAAGTATCATTAGATTTTAATGCTTGAATGTGTTAAGTTTTAAGTAAAACTAAAGTACTAAGTTTTAAGTAACTAAGTAAAACTAAAGGTTAAAGAAATGTCATTCATAACGTAGTAAGTAATGAGATAGATAAGTCTTTACACTCATTAGAAATGATCCGGAAGGTTAAGTGTTATCTTAAAACATGTGTTTGTGTACCCTTTGTGGTTAAGTCTTACTTAGAAATTTGTCTATGTCAATGTGAATTATTTCTTCTTGTATGTTGACCTTCACCTTAAATATTTAATTCAATGAAACTTATTGTTTACCAAAGTGACCAACTTAAATTGCCTGTATGTTCAAATCACAACTGTCAGTCTTTGAAAGTTGTATGAAATGGCTATAACACGGTAAATAGAAGTTGTGTGGAATCATGATAAACAATATTTCCTGTACATTTAAAGTATGGATTTTCTTTTGGAGATCTCTATTTTATTCCCATTCGTTCTCTATAACAATGTTTCTTTATTTATTCTCGCCAGTTTGCGGCAAGCGGCGCGGCCGGACGAGCTGCGCACGCGCCGATGTGAGCGGACCGTCAAGCTGTGGCTGCTGGAGGCCAAAGCGATACCGCCCAAGAAGAGATACTACTGCGAGATCCTGCTCGACGATACGTTATATGCTAGGTAACTATATATTTCAATATATGGTTTAATATTATTTGAAAAGGGGACTTGAAATATTCACTAACGTTTGATTTTATCATCGCCATACTTTCCATACAAAAACTGTCAGACGTCAATTTATTCCACGGTTAAAATATATCTAACGTTGGAGAAAACATTTCCGAAAATATGATACCTTACATGATTATTGTGAAGTCATATTAATTAACTTTTTCTACGTATTTGTTTAACTCTTAAACACATTCCGTACTGACAATAGAACGAACCCGGAATCATGATTCTGACTAATAAAAAAAAAAAAAAAATTAATCAAAACTATGGCCATAACCAGATCCATAATATATGGATCTTATCATACAGGGCTACCTTGAGACCCACTAAGCATTCTCCCATATCTAATATCTAACAGTTATTTCAATTAAAAGAGATTCTTAAGCTCCCAATTCAATAAAATAATTCCTTGCTCTTTACATTTTCTGGGCACAACGCACAAACCTCGCGTGATAAAAACTTTCTCAGTTTACGTTAATCAAGTGTATAAATGCAGCATGCATAAACGTTCAGTTACACTGTCGACATGCATAGCATACACCTTTAATTACCTGTGACCTATCGTGACTTGGTTCGTATGAATACTATGCAAACATACCTAGGTCAATACGAAAGAGTTTCTATGAGGCTCGCGTGTTTTCTATTCCTTATATTCTAGCTAGCTGTTCTTGGACGGTCTATCTATGCAAACAACTTTCTTTTGGTTGATAACTAGAAATTACAAACACACATTGTGTTTGTTGATATTTCTTTAGGTACTTCCTTTCAAAATATTTTATAATCTTATCATGACATTAAGCCTGATGGGATGGGCCACTCTTCTTTCTTGCTATACGAATTTTTGTAATATTATGACCAAATCGCTTGACTCCTGAAATCTGCGTACCGAAATGACGGTAGTCTTTGTAGAGTACATTTATTTGGTTTGTTCATCAACGCCTATATTTAATAAATTATTTGTTTTGTATTACAGGTCATCATCAAAACTGAAGACGGAGCTATGCTTCTGGGGCGAGGTGTACGAGTTCGCGAGCCTGCCCGCGGTGCGCGCCATACACGTCAACGTGTACCGCGAGCCGGAGCGCCGCTCCCGGAAGAGAGACAAACATGCACTTGTTGGTCAGTCTCCTTTACAATTCACATAAGATAACATCACGCTTGTAATCCTCGAAAGGTGAGGCCGAGGTGTACCTTCCTATAGTACACACACACATTTCGCCAATGGAGGGCGAGCCTGTTGCCATCAACCGGGCACAAATCCGGACTCCGGACTGCGACTGACAAAATTCCTGATGAAAAAACCCAATAATATTTTACCCGACTTGGGAATCAAACCCAAGACCTCGTGCTATGTAGCGCTTGCGATCACCAGACATTTTCGATCCTGCAGGTTCATATTTTTTTCCACCACTCAGGCCCAGCGCCGGTTGGTATGATACTTGTAATCCTAAAATTTACGGTGGTTAATCGGTCTAGTATGTCGTTTTAAGAGATTACTACAAGATATTTACCATATTATTCCATTTTCCAGGTACAGTCCGCATCCCGGTCGACGACGTATCCTCCCGATACCTCAACGAGCGCTGGTACCCGCTGACGGAGACCGACAAGCCGCAGTCGCCGGCCGCGCCCGCGCCCGCGCTGCGCATCAAGTGCCGCTACCAAAGCGTGGATGTACTGCCGATCGACCACTACGCCAGGTTTTTGGATTATCTGAAGAGGAATTACAGGAGGCTGTGTGAATATTTGGAACCTGTTATTGGTGAGTGGTTTTTGATGCACTTCAATCATTAAACTCATTCAATTCTGATTATTCTATTTTTGGCATTAAACGTGTCTTCTGAGCTAATTAAAACTCAACGAATGGTAATCTATTGTTGCAAGTTGACTCCCAGAGGGTCTTCGTGTTTTAAGGATCCTATGCCAAAAAACGGTTACGTCAACCATGACGTTTGCCTTTGTCCCATTGATCTAGACACCAGAACTTTCACACACTCCAAATAACAGGTCTCTTCTTCCATGCACTTGATTTTCACCCTCTGCTGATAAATAACATTAAAACTTACATTTATATTTCCTTACAGGTGTAAAAGCTAAAGAGGACATAGGTTGTGCTCTAGTGCTGTGCATGGCCGGCGCAGGCCTGGCCCCGCGCTACCTCGCCGACGTGGTCGCACTAGACGTGCGTCGCACGGGCGACCACTCACTCACTTTCCGCGGGAACTCGCTCGCCACCAAGAGCATGGAGGCTTACCTCAAGCTCGTCGGGGATCAGTATCTGCAGGTGAGTTATGAAATAGTTATAGAGAATGCAAGTTGAGAAAAATACTGACTTAAGATAGAGCCAGCCACAGAGAATGTCTGAAGGATGGGATTTAATTAACTTCATAATCACACATTGCGATTGCGATCAAGAGTACAGTGTGTCATGCGTAATTGCAGCTTTGTGTGTAGATGTGAGCCAGAACGCGTTTTGTTCCACAATAACGCATATTGTAAAGCACAATCAAACACAAGACTTATGACACTCTCCACGACCCCAGGACACGTTGTGCGAGGCGGTGCAGAGCGCGGCGGGCGCGGGCGCGGCCGAGTGCGAGGTGGACCCGCTGCGCGCGGGCGGCGCGGCGGCGCTGCGGCGCCAGCAGGCCGCGCTGCGCGACGCCGTGACGCTCGCCTGGCGGGCCATCGCGCACTCCGCGCCGCGGTTCCCGCCGCCTTTGAGGGACTGCTTCGCTACTTTCCGGGAGAGGTACGACAGTGTTAGATTAGATAAGTTCGCGTTTAATCACTGTCTCATCTGACAATATCGTCTATAATGGATATAGCATTATCAGCCTATAAATTTCTCAATATTGAGACACACGCCAGGCCAGGCAGGCCAGACACAGGCTCAATGAGAGGAAGTAGGCTACATAATTTACCGCACGGGCCCAGTGCGGGTGAGGCAGCATACAGTGAATATAAATAGCAATATATCAAGGCACTGGCTACCAGACTTCTTCTAAATACTATTTCAATCACAAACTTTTGTCATACGGTAGTAAAATAGTTCCCTACCACCGCTTTTGGAACACCGTCTTAGTATTTTTGCGACCACTATAAAATGCTTCTTTATAATATTACCTATGGGGTAAGCCAAGGAACATTCGTCAAGACAACAACGACGCGCGACGTCTGAGGGGCAATCCTCGTAATTTTAAGAACGTTCACAGTCTGTTCTCAGTCTCAATCTGTGAAAAATACCTGTAATTTCCCTACATTTTTGACAAGTTTTTGACATTTGTTTGTCGCTGAGATGAGATTGCGACTAGATTTTGAACGTTTTTAATTACGGGAATTGGTTTTCTGGTTTCTAAACAATGTTCTAAATCCATGTTTATTTCCGTTTCAGACTGACGGCGATGGGTCGAGAGGACATCTCGGACAACTTGATCAGTGCATCGATCTTTCTTCGCTTCCTTTGTCCAGCTATATTGTCTCCTAGTCTCTTTGGAATCACACATGGTATGTACTTTTGCAAATTCCTCGCTTATAATTTAGAAACAATTGACAACTTGCTTGAGGCTTGCTGACTCGTATTTGAGTCGTTTATTTTGTGTTGCGTTCGTGTTTTGGTTTCTATTTACGTGGCGCTTACCTGGCTGGTGAAGTGAGCTGTCAATAGTGTCAATTCCTAGTATCAGCGGTGCTATTCTGTAAAAAGATCACCGTGATAACTTAGGTGGCGTGAGCTGTCAATAGTGTCAATTCCTAGTATCAGCGGTGCTATTCTGTAAAAAGATCACTGTGATAACTTAGGTGGCGTGAGCTGTCAATAGTGTCAATTCCTAGTATCTGTGGTGCTATTCTGTAAAAAGATCACCGTGATACCTTAGGTGAAGTGAGCTGTCAATAGTGTCAATTCCTAGTATCTGTGGTGCTATTCTGTAAAAAGATCACCGTGATAAATTAGGTGAAGTGAGCTGTCAATAGTGTCAATACCTAGTATCTGTGGTTCTATTCTGTAAAAAAGATCACCGTGATAACTTAGGTGAAGTGAGCTGTCAATAGTGTCAATTCCTAGTATCTGTGGTGCTATTCTGTAAAAAGATCACCGTGATAACTTGGGTGAAGTGAGCTGTCATTCCACCTGATGCTAGGGATTGGCACTGTTGACAGCTCACTTTAAACTCACTTCAACTAAGTTTTCACGGTGAGATTTTTACAGAATAAGATTACAGGTGGGATGACACCTCACTTCAAGCTCACTTTACCTAAGGTTTATCTAATGGTCACTAATGGTTATTTTTTTAACTATTAGTTAATTAGTTGACCATTAGCAATGATATAATATCAATAGATAATTATCAAAAAATACATTTTGCAAAAATTTAACCATTAGTTACTATTTTTAACAATTGGTTGAGTTTAACTACGGTTCAATACACGGCTTATATCTTTACACGAATTACTTCGCATTGCTGAATATTTGACCTAAAGTATTTACGCTTTTTAACAGTTGTATTGTATCGTAGTTAGTACAAACTATGAATTCTCAAGTTTGTTCAACACGAAAACATCAATGTTTCAACAGTTCTCCCGAACTCAGGTGATAATTTTCAATTCCATTTCAGAGTACCCGAATGAGCGTGCTGCCCGTAACCTGACGCTGGTGGCGAAGACCCTGCAGACCCTGGCCAACTTCACGCGCTTCCAGGGCAAGGAGGCCTTCATGGAGTTCCTCAACGACTTCCTAGAGCAAGAGGCACCGAACATGAAGGCGTTCCTTAGAGCTATATCGGTGAGTACTGAGTATTTTATGAACACCACCACCACCGAATGTTTAATGCTTCTATGCGTAGAATGATCAAGGATGGTTACAGACCTAGGCGTTTTATACTCGTTTTTGTATAGAGCGCTACATTTCGCACTTCAAATCCGAACGCGCCAATAGTGTTCGCATGAACCAGTGAGTCTGTCAGTAGCTTGTCAGATTCGATATGAGCTTGCAATCACGTCTACCCTCGTACGAGACGAGCGTGTGGAAAAAGTGCGCTCATACGACCTTACAAAAACAAAAGAATACCTACGCACAGGAAAAACGCCAATGTAACCGCTTTTAATCTTTCTGAAATGGTTGTGAATAATTTCTAAATAATAAATCATAATTCTTTGAACTTCGTATGAAAGTCACGTCTTGTGATAGCGATCGTCTTAAACTATAAATAGCTGAACGTGCTTCAAAAATACTTTATTTCTCTTTAGTTTTCACCAAGAGTACAACGTTTATAACTCGTGAAAGCCACAAAAAATGAACTGCCCAATGTTTCGACGGCGAAAAAGTGAATCGTCTAAATACCCTCCCTATTATCGGCAGACGCGTCCCCAAGACCAGCAGCAGTTGGCTCAGCAACAGCAGAACCAGCAACAACAACAACAAGACGGCAGTAAGCGCAACTCGGCCGCGTCACAGGGGTCCTACACGGGCTCCGAGGGGCCCCGAGAAGCAGTGGAGCCGGACCCCGAGTGGGCCCCACACGTGGACCTGGGCAAGCAACTCGCGACGCTTCACTCCCTACTGGTTGACAGCTTGCCTAAGCTGCCTGCTAATAAGATACAGGTATGTTTGTTTACAAGTTGTAAATACATGACTTAGTCTGGTTTAAACTTAAAATTAACTAAAAAAAAACTATTTTTTTATTTATTTATTTGAGACTTATAATAAATAAACCAACTTCATTTGGAATAGCTAAAAATATGTGTTGTAGACTTATTTACCCATTTATTTCACTTTTTCCAGGAGTTAGACCCGTTATCAGACATACTTGATGAATTGAGCAAGAGACTACTGAGCAACGACATCAGCTCTCCTGTGCCCCCTGCCGCTGATAACATATTTAGGTAAGCAAAACATCACACATGCAAGATTGCATTTGTTTCAGTTTATCTAATCGATCAAAAATCTCATAAACAAACCCTTATCTCCAGGTTCAACGACCCTACGTGCAATACTCCCACGAAGCAGCCGGTTGAGCCAGCGACCAACGGTCAGCTGAACAACAACTTCGCTCACAGCTCACCCATTATGAACAAGAACGGCGTTCAGTTCAACATCAGTCCGTCTAAGTCTAACGCCGAAGAGTCCAAGTACAAGCCTGGATATGCAGCAGTCACAAAGTCACCCAGTTTCAACCTACGGTCAGCCACGCTGCCCAGAAATGGCTACGGCTCCAGCCCTGTCAGCCAGTCCGTCAACCCAGACAGATACAGTTCGCAATACAACAACCAAGAACATTGCGTCAATCTCAAAGTCGTGCAAATTGGCTTTGGCTCTGACCAGTACCCTAAAGGCATTAGCAATGGCGTCAGCGAAAGCCTAGAGCGCAGGTTCCAGGAAAGGTATAAACCTAACAACAACTATAACAACCAACAACCGCACTTCCACAACTCAAACTATAGCAGCACAGAGAGGTCACCGAGCAGCGATAGCATCAACCACAACTACTGCTCCACTGACATGCAGACCATCATGAAGGAAACCGCCACGCTGGAGGAACTGTCCGACCTCTTGAAGTACGCTGATGACTCGGAAATAGTCGAAGACAAACTCATTATGAACAAAAAGAACTTGTCACAGTCTATTTCAAGTAATAATAATAATATTGTAAATGGGAATAAAACTAATTACACAAACAACGGCTCGAACGTTTCCATCAGTGGTTTATCAAACGTAGCGAGTTCTGGCTACCAAAGTATCGCTACTTACAGCCAAAGTTCAAGTCCCATTGAGAACGCGACGCACCTTCATCAGCCTTACGAGAACGGCGGACAGCCCATGAGTCGATACTCGCAAATAAACTACCAGAAGCAAAGAGATAAACAGTATTACGACAGCAAAAACGAAAAGTTCTATCCAAAGAGCCCAGTGCAACAGAAAATTGATTATGACATCCAAAAGTATGGAATCCAAAATTTCACAACTGCGGATAACATACCGTCAAATGCCAACGCAAATCCAAAGGTAGCTCCGCTAGTGTTCACGAATCCAGTGTACAACATGGATGACAACCGTCAGGCGCAGGAGAAGAAGAACAATGAAAACAGAAATTCAAAACGTTGTCCTTGTGGCTCATCCAGTTCATCGATAGATGAGGAGGGTTTGAGCACAGACAACGTCGAGACAAACTCTGAAGAGGGTTCTACTAACTTCAACGAGGATAGTAGAAACTATGACCAACAGAATCGCAACAATTCCCACCGAAAACTCACCAGAGATAACTGTAATTATGATGAAATGTATCAGAGGAGCAACCACAGTCACTCCCCGAGGATACGGGACGATGAGTCGTCGAGCAATTCGCCTAGTCTACGAAAGAGTAGTAAGACGCGAATGCCAAGAACAAACCCTATGCTCTCTTACTCCACAAATCAAAATCAACTTAACTTCAAACACTTTGGACAAAGAGGAGAAACGCTGTACGAAAGCAAGCCTCACCACATCTCAACCGATTCCGGCTACCCCATGAGCAGATCTGACTCGAACGTAGAGGAAGTGAACAAAGAAATGTACAGATTACAGATTTCACGAAGCCAGAAAGCGCTCTACAACATGGAGAACTCCAAAAACTCTCCCGAGAAGTATTCGATGACAGAGAATTCGATTCCGGAGACGAATTATCCCTTGGATCGGACGTATTCCGGTGCAAAGATGTCGAGTAGTAGACTAAACGAAGATTTGGAGAGGCATCAGGAATACTATGGGGTTCGGGAGAGACGAGAGTCTCCTTCAAGGGTAATGTTCGGTCGCGAGTCGCAGTCGAGCGAGGCGAGCGAGCGCGCCGCGGGGCGGGAGGGCGCGGGGCGGGAGGTGGCGGGGCGGGAGGTCGTGGTGCGGGACAAGCTGCAGAGGAGGCTCAGTCTGGAATCGGCGCGGGAGCTCACCGATAGCTCCGACGAGCTCGAGGACACACTGTACAGTACGACGGGCCGACGACGCGCTTCGAAACATCAGAGGACCATTGAACAGGTAAGCAACATTATATACCAACCAGTCATTATCTTCCCAGAGATTGTTATAATTGAGATTTGTATTAAATGAGTTGAGCCCAGTTAAGTGGCCGCATTAATCGCGGCGTAATGTGCGTTTTTTAGGTCCTCAAAAGTGCGAGTGTATAGGCACTTTCGGACGATCCAACAGATGGGCATGACACGACATATAAAACTAACTCAATGTTATTTTTTTACAGTACGAACGCGAAATCGAAAGGTTAAAATGTTCTGTGGAACTTTTACGGGGAAGGTTGGGGCCAGCCGAACCAGGGCAAGTCGATCACACAGACGCCAAAATGAAGGCTATCATTTCAAGGTAAATATTTTTCAGATTAAGACCGGTGAACTTCGGCATAGAAATTCAGTTTAGACAAAAAAAAAAAACTGTTTTACATACCACACGTAAAGAAAAAAAAATGTTTTTCTTTATATTTATTTTTTATGTAGAAAAATAAATAATGCATATTTAGAACAAACATGCACATCTTTAAGATACTCGTACCTACTTCTAAAGCAGTCTATTGGTGATAGTGAAAACCCAGAAGAACGTCAATGATGGGCATTTTTCAGACAGTTTGTAATTTCCACTGTAAAATAACGTTTATTGCAATGATGACGTCACAAACTAACCTCAAAATCCTAATCTCCAGGTTGATCTGCGTAGAAGAAGAGCTAAGACGCGAACAGCGTAAGATGGCCGCCGCCCTGTCGCACAAGCAGCGCGTGATCGAGGCGCAGGAGCACCGCATCGCCGCGCTGGACGAGGCCAACACGCGCCTGCTGTCCGCGCTCGTGCACCTGCAGCAGCGCGCGCCGCCCGCCGCGCCGCACGCGCCGCACGCGCCGCACGCGCCGCACGCGCCGCACGCCTCGCACGCGCCGCACGCGCCGCACTCGCACCAGGAACTGCAGATATAACACGCTCCCATTAGCACACAGATATAGATCAAGGGAGATGCAGCGAGCTGGTCAATAGAGAACGTTTGCACTTATTTTTTACCGAATATTTTTTTTTGCGGTATCAAAGACAAAATCGTCGCCCTTACACTTTATAAAAATCTACCTGTCCTTGTTATTTAAACTTCATTAAAGTAATAGTACGATGGCACTATAGCACTTTTTGAATATACATAATAACGGGTTAAATATTAATACTGGTACATCATGATAACACGATTCACAAGCGATGGCTACCTATAAATGACGGAAACATCAACAAAATTGCATTATCCTTTATCTATATCTGTGCCAACCCCTCCATTCTTCCAGTCTCAATAGTAATGCCGGTAACACTGCTGTCTCTACATATTTACGTTGTTTTTTTTTATGATCTCCGTTTTTATTGGATGACTAATGGCATATTAAGATGTTGATGCATTTTATTTGAATGAATGAAGATATACTTGTGTAAACCGTTAGAAAATTATTATTTGCGAGTATTGAACCTTATGTTTCTCAGTGCTATTATGTAATGTTTAGATCGTTATGCAGTCAGACGACTTTAGTTTATTTGGAGCACTATGTGCAAGTAGATTTTAAAATATTCAGTACGTTTCTTTTCGGTATTTGTCTTTAAATAAATTATATTCTCATAGTTTTACGCACAAGTGGTACAATGGTCCGTTTGGTGGTGTGTTCGTGTAGTGAATGGTCTACTTTTGCTTGTCTAAGGTTTCATACAGTTAAATGCACAATTAACAAGTATTGCACGCAGTTTATCTATATTATTATTAAATTTAATTCTTCGACGTTGTATATCTTCATTAGTTGCAATATGAATCATTGCGGAAATGAAATTTGTTATAACATATTAAGTATTGTTTTATAACTTGTGTATCGCAATAATTGTTTTGCCATTTATCATTTTTGTTACATTGTTTCATTAGTTTTATTAAAATATGCTTTAAATGACATTAACTTTCTATAAATATCAGTATTTCTCATAAATTCGATGAAACGTTCGTTCCATGTGTCGACATGTTTGTTTTCTGTAACAATGATACCAAAGACGATTGAATATCCCTTAGACTATAGTTGTAGTGGTCAAATCGAACCCGTTGCAATGAAGTCCTAGTGTTGTATTTTAACATAAAAAGTTATAGATTTTATAATTATAGTATAAGACTTGTATCATAATATTCTTAAGAAATACGATAAGTAAAATGTGGTGTAAAATCAAAATTTATTTTTAATACCTTTGGAGTATTCGACTATGGGAATTATGAAACATTAAACAACCTCAAGCTTAAAATTGTAAGTCTGTATCCAAATTTTAACTAATTTTCGAACCACAACTTTTGTCGTATTGTGCAACATAGTTACAGCGAAAATGTAATTTAAGCCATAACTTCAAGTTAGTATACCTGCACAGGTATATAAATTATCACATTAAATTATGAATTACGTATTCTTTAGTTTCATTATGATTTCCCCGCCTTATAAAATTCACTTGGTACTTATTATAAAGGATGATGCTTATTTTAGTAATCCCCTCCAATAGCCATGTGTAATGTAAATGTAATACACCGTTGGATAGCTCCTTTTAAACTGAATAGAAGTTAAATTTATACTGTACCAAACATGTCAGTTTTAGCAATACAAAAATAAGGATTTTTTTAGATGCTTCATAATTCACTGCCCTTTCAAGCTAAGCTGTAGGTATTCGCACTAGGCACTGGACTCCGGATACACTTTTTCATGTTGGCCCCAGCTATCATTTGGATTATGTTACCTGGGCTCGTTTGAATTACAAGAGCTTTTAGGTTTGAGGCAAGCCATTTAGATTTTCCGAGCATACTAAATGAAGCTGGCAAAATCTTTCTTCAGCCAATGTTAACATAACTTTATACATATCCAATAAAAGTTTAAAGGAAACATGCACTGGAAGATATACCTGATTACGGGATTAGTATCGATGCGACCAGGTAAAACCCAAGCATTTTGCTTGGGTTTTACCTGGTCGCATCCATTCACGACATGTAATAGCAAAGAAATAATATTGTTTCTTAGTCACTCCATGTAAATACTGGTATTCAGCCCCATTTTCTTTCTTTTTTTCTTTCTAGTTGGGAAATGGCTAGGCAGATGATAATTACACAGTACCCAGGTTGTAGAGGTAAGATAGGCAATCGCTCCATGTAAAATACTGATATTCAACTGCATCCAGGTAGATTGGTAGATGATAGTTGGGAAATAATGAATAGTAAACGTCGAAGGAAATTGGAATAGTTTTATGCGATTTCTGACTTGTCTAGTAGTCCAACCTCAGTTGGTCCAAAAGTTTCTTTGAATTCTTATCCCAAACTGCATCGATAGACAAAATGGCAACATAAAAATAACTGTTCTGTAGCTCGACGGTTAAGGTAGCTTCTCTTACTACCTCGTCTAAACTTCCACCTTTATTGCTCAGATCGGACAAGGAATCAAGACTAAACCTCAATAAATTTCTAACGATACATCATTTATTCCTATTGAAGTCTATACCAGCTTCCATACATTTCGTGGCATCCTTAAAATGTTCGTGTCTGTCTGTGACTGACTGCGTTGTTCTTCTAAACCAACGGATTTTGATGCGGTTTTCACCATTATTTAGAGAATTTAATATGGAAGGTATATATGTTGATTGTCAATGTTTTGCCAAATCGCAAAAACCGTGCGAAGCAGGGGCGGGACACTAGTTAATAAATAAAAAGAGAAAATATATCCATCATTATTGTAATTCTTAAACAGCACATGGACAATAATACAAAGACAAAACAATTTTTTTATGATTTTGTCTCGAATCCGACAGGTAGGCAAACATATCGCTTGTTCATTAAAATTATTTTTCTTTCCATGGTCTCTCTCTTACAGTAAGGATGTATTAATTGCATATCGTCTACGCTACTAAACAAATAGGAAAAATATATCTCTCGAAATTTTTTGTCAGGAAATTCTGCCTGATACATGGTTCTCCATAGCAAGTTAGTGACGTACGCATGTGACTTGAACAAAGCCAGTTTGTACCTTTCAGTATATGGCTTAAAACTATCGTTCAGAAACTGTTTATATGCCCAAGTGGTACGGCGTCCGTACTTCGGCTCTTTTTGTGGAGACACGTGGCCAAAACCTTTATCTGCGAGCGCGGTGAATAGATTCCAATACGTGGTACTCTTGCGCAAGTATTCTTTTTTCTCACAATACGTAAACTTCCCATAAAGTCTTTGTCTCATCCATTCTTTGAGTTCTGGAACTAAATGCAAGTCAGGCATGCGCGCTGCGACGTTGACCTTTCGCATCAACCGCAGTGCGCACTTTAAGTAATCAGTTACTTTTGGACGAATTCCTAAGCAAGTTTGAGATGCTTGGCTACGTAACTCTTTTGCTTTACTCGCCTCATTGCCGGCCTGTAAGACGTTATCTCCATCCTTCTTTGAATCCTTCTCTGCTTTCTTCTTTTTCTTCTTCTTGTCTGTAACTTTACTTGCATCGTCGTCGTCCACTCGCAACGCACTCTCTGTCTCCCAAATCTTCTTGAATGATTTCTCTATGAATAGCCTTTGTGAATCAAGATCGTATATTGTGTCGTAGTTAAATTTTAACGGGGCGTGCCTGGTAGGTTTTGTAAAATAGGGCAACTCTTCTTGTGAAAAGTGGCTGTCATCATTGCCAAAATCGAAGTGATGCCCACAGTCACATTTAGTATTTTTAGCATAACGAATAACAGGTTCTTGCCATTTCTTTACACAATCGCATTTATCAGGCTTCGCATCTGGAGGCCATCCACGAAAACCGCAATGTATGTTAATCATCAGTCCATCCACGCAGGCGTAACCTCCGTGAATGAGTTCCCCTTGTGCGGGTAATATAGTAACACTGCCCAAAACATAACATGTCTTGCCACGAACCACAAAAACACCGTTTATAGTGTATTGAGCATTCCACATGCCAGTCTTAGGGGGCACTAGTCTTTTTCGATGCGTTTTTTTCTTTTGTATATCTATGCCGATGCCATATTTCTTTTTGTTAGCACTGCCCTCAACATTTATTTTCATCCTTGATCGTGATTTACCCTTAGGTCGGTTAGACTTTCTCATTATTGGACTTTCCGTGGGCGATACATAAGGTTTTATAGTATTGATGCCAGCTAATTTTTCGCAGTGTGATATCGGAATCCGCTTTTTAGGTGGTGGCGGAGGAGGAGGTGGTGGTGGTGGTTTCCGCATGACCGGCTCTTCCTCATAAGGTGCATTAAGTTCAGCCAAATTTGGCAAGGGTAGGGGCGGCTTGCGATGGTGTAGGGGTGGCATATACAATACTGCAACCATTTTTTGAAGATACGGAGATGGAAGTTTTTTTTGAGGTTTCGGTTTTGGTTTAGCTTCAGATGGTATAGTCGTGACATCTGGAGCAAATGTCTTCTCAAGCAAACATATCAAGTTATCAAGTCCTAAATAGAGAATAGCTGATAAAATAAGTCTGGCATTAAGACAATATGAAGTACGTTTTCCGTTTATAGGGTAGCCATACGTAGCATAGTAAAGTTCAGCAAGCATTTTTTTTGGGTCATTATGACCTAAAGACAAGCAAGACATAAGTTCAGTGTATTGCGGGCAAGGGACCAGACCAAGCTTTTGCAGAATTGCAGCCGACCGGATAGGGCGTCCTTCGAGTAAATCTTGGTATATGGACATTTCTAAAGTGTCTAATGCTTTCCTTTGTCCCACACTTAAAGCTTGGTACCATTTAGGTCCCACTGCAAATATAATGTCATTAAATAATTGTTTATCTCTGCACCTGCGATACTCTTTAAGATCCTCTAAAAAGATTTGTCTCTCACGAGTTTGGCTCGCGTACACAACCTGCAGGCGACGTCGGATCTGCTCGTCGCGGCCGACGGTCTCCAAGCCAAGTTTTCGCTCAACCATGTTGATTAAAAAATAATTAAACAGTTAGATAATAATTAAAACACACTCGTATTTTTGTGTATAACTGAATTATACTGCAATTTTGAAAAAAATATATCAATTATCTAGATATTTTGAGTTAAAACTGAACAAAATGTCAATGTTTTTTTCATGTCATGTCATTTAAAATTGCTGTTATCGACCAGTATCAGAATACCAAAATAGGTTTTTTTTTTAAGTATACAAAAGAAGTAACTATTTTCATATTTATTATAATGTATAGGTCGGTACTAATTCCACAGAAATCAGTTTAATATTTTGTAGGTCATCCTATGGTAGGTAGTAAACCTTCCAAGTTACGGATACGAATTATGTTATTGAGTATACCGCCATCTATTGTCAAGTAGTTGAAAACCTGTATGTAATCTTGAATTTCTGTTATCTTACAAATCGTACAATGTAATAATGAATAATTCCGTTCGAATCAATACGAAATGACAAATAACGGTATCCTAGGAAGTAAAATATGTATTTATACACGTAAGTACGTCGGGAGCAGGGGGCGAGTGACGCTGCGACGGGCATGGCCCGATCAGCTGTGTGAAACTCGGCCGGTCGAAGACCCGCCGAGTTTCCACCCGGAGGTGAACGCCCCTACCCATCCATCACCTGAATAATTCCTCACCTCATTCATACGCACTGGCGAATCCATCTCAATATTTAAGCTCTATCCATTGTTCCGGAAACCATCAATCAAGTGAGACTTTACAGCGGTCGCCTCAACATGTAAAATCGATTGACCGCTCGAGACAGTGGTGTAAACACCGGTAGTGAATGAAGTTCCATTTGTGGATAACGTTACTGAATTGTATTTAGCAATGGGATCGAATACGTGATGGAACTTTGTGGATCTGAGGAATTCTTTAATTTTCACTAAATGTGTACGTCAGCGTTCCTCTTTAAGTAGATTTCCTAGGTATCTATTATATAATATGCAGTACGTAATTAATTATCTATCAGTCATAGTATTGAATTCTATTGAATTTAAAACTTATAATAAAGCTTTGATGACACAAATTCCTTATCAGTCACTGATTGCGAGAATGACGATAGAGAATATGGGTAATCACCACAACTGACAAGTGATCGGCTTGGTGATCGCATTATCATTAATTTACCGAATCTCTAGTAGGAAGGACATGCCTCACTTGAACAAAGCGATTGTTTCATATAACACGATATTTATGTAGATAAGTACTTACTTGAAATTATTTATTTGTTAATACTATTAAAAAGCAAGGATTAAGTAATAGTTTAATTACTTTTATTACAGCAATTTGATTGAATTTAATAATGACAATATACCTTTGGGGAGGCCTTTGCCCAGCACTGGGACAGAATAGACTAACACAAATATATATATATTTAAATCACTATTGTATGTATGATATGATTCACACACGCTCGTGACGATGACACAGCGAGCTTCACAATAATTCACATTCTTTAATTTAATGTGATTCACTGATTAAATTATAGTCAGTGTACATTGCCTTTGGTGTTAAATCGACATCGTTACCATCAAAAGACATTTGATATCATAAAAATGTAGACAGCTAACGGTTTTTTTCGGAAACTTCATAGTTCATCATCTGCCTAGCTATTTCCTATGTTGGGATCGGCTTCCAGTCTAACAAGATGCAGCTGAATACAAGTAATTCACATGGAGCGACTGCCTATCTGACGTCCACAAGCCAGTCACTGGGTAACACAATAACCCTTGGTAATACTTGTTGTCAGACTTTTGAGCGGCTCTGACGACCCGTAACGCAAAGGAGAGTTTATCAAAGGTATCAAAGAAATATTTCGAACGAAAATATTGATTTTGCCGACTGCAAAAATTTAAAATATGTAATCAATTGTGTCTCAGGGTACAATCAAGTAACTAAGTGTCTCATGGTATTTATCAGACCTTTTACTGCTAAACATGATCCTGAGGCCCGCTACCATTGTCGTCATATATAGTAATATCGTTGTAGTCACCAGGGTTACTGCTTAGCAATAGGATTACTGATCCAACGCCATGATTTGGCAAGTTGCTACCTAACTTCTCTAAAATGTTGTACAAGAATTCCGATACATTTTTTTCGAATTATAATGTCAGATTTGCACAAACCGTGTAAGTATTAAAAAGTATATCGAGTTGTGTTGATCTTACTAGTCGGCTCATACCTTAGCTAGGCAGTAAATAGAATTGTGCCTTCAAACCGTATACCTAATCTAGTTTAGGACTGTCGACTTTACCCATCTTATGCCTAATTTCTCAATTTGATCCTAGTACTTAGCTAGACACTAGATAAGTATACATTATGACTATACAATAGTAAGTATACATGTGGTGCTGCTCCACGAACGATGGAACACTTAATATCATGTCCTGTGTGTCCTGTCAGCTGCACGTTACAAGAACTGATGGACGCTAGTGATGGCGCCAAACACGTAGCGGAATTCTGGGCCGAGTCCATTTAGATTGCCATCGACACGCTAAGAAAAAGAAGAAATATACCTATACATTACAAACGTCAATCAAAAAAAATTATTTTGAATATAGGCAAGGTGTGATATGTTGAAACTTTTCGGGCCTGACCTGACAATATTACCATCCAATTAGAAACAAGTGTTCGCCTTTACAGGTTGTATAGTGCTTCACCGATAGCTCTTGGTTTTTCCACGTATTCCCTTTCCCCAAACGATACTGACATTGAATGTTTCCACGTAGCCACTGGCTTATATCTTGCATAACACTAAGTATTACTATGCATAGTGGTCAACATCTAGCGTGGTTTCTCTTAAGTATTTGGAAGAGATTAGACAACGTAATGCATACCCTTATCGTTGTAAATGTGATAAACTTAATTCTTCCTGAAAAACGTATCACGACTGTACAAAAATTAAGGCAGCAAAGAAATTACGGCACGCACCTTGTCTTATATCAGCGAAAATCAATGCTTAGTTGTATGAAAACACTGTTGTATTTCCCTAGCGCGGAAGATGTGTATCTGTGAGCTAGACTACCTACTGACTACTAGACACTAGGCAGGTAGGCAGGGCTGCATCATGCCGTGTCTGGGTGCTCATGAGCGTTCACTTTCCACGTGTCAGGAAGTATCCGTAGCCACTTTCACTCCATTCAAGATCACAGCCGCTCGTTCCGCCTCGCGCTGCCAGCCCGCGGTTCTAAACAATAACTATTTATTGTCTACATCGCATTTTCCCATTTTACTTTGATTGCTTATTGGCTGAGATCACAGATTGCTGGATTTCCATTTGAGTTAGGCTAAAGAGTTTTAGAGCTTAGATCGACAGTTAAGAAAATCATATTGTTTATTTATAAACCTTAAAGATGCTACCTTATAAGATTTATACTAATTTCAGGCGCTCTTTCTTATGGAGGTTCAATGACCGAGCTCTTATCTCGCATGCATGTGTGCATCCACGTGTTGTGTGTGTGTGTGTGCGTGGCTGCGCCTGCGTCTGTACCGCGTACTCGTATTGTAAGCTGCACATTATTATGCAACGCTTATGAAGCGGTTAAGCCGCATTATCGGAAAGCGCATCGAAATTTATATTTAGCGTAAAGATGGTTTATTATAGTACAAATTTGCGGGACGCGCGTGCCAACTTTATTTATAGGTAACACATGTAACGCCGCGACGGATGAGCTGAAATCTTCGTTTAAAGGTCTTTCTAGTAAAATATACCATCATCGGCCTAGCCTTTTTCCAACTACCAGTGTTTCACATGAAGCGACTGCCTATCTGACCTCCACAACCCAGTTACTGGGTAATACAATAACCCTTGATAAGATTAGTTGTAAAATTAATAACCGTTATTTTTTTTTTCTTGTAATCCAACTCTCTAATATACTGGATTACCTAACATAATCTGTAATTACAAAATGTGAAGTAAAATATTAATTTATCGTGATCCTGAAAGGTGAACATATAGACCCAGTTGCTATAGCGTAAATTGTGTAACATAATGCTCAGACATTAACTTCACCAAATACGGCGCGAGTTATTAATATTGTCCAAAATATTTATGTACGTTTAAAAAAATGCTGTAATAATCATTATTTGTACGGACAGCAAAATAATACGACAGTAACATAACGCAAGCCAAGTGGACGGTTTGATCGAACTTAATGTCAATGTCATTCAAAAACTACATCCCGTTTTTTAGGTAAAACATTTAGCATGCAGCAGTTCTAAAAAAAGGAACATAATAATTGTTATATATAGACAGTTGAATTATCGTGTCGCGGGACAGGTGGCATCTCTCAATCCAACTTACGAGTGTCTAACACGTAAAATGAGAAAGTAAAAGCACGACGACAAGACTGTATCCTTTGACAAATGGTCCCTGAAGGGAGGAGGGCGATGCCCAAATATTGGGTGAACAACCTCTTAATGCTTTGAGGAGACATTTTATTTTTACCATACAACGCGTATCTACGACTTTGGACACGATAGAATTAGACATAGATATTAAAAAGTTTCCATTCGAAGTTTTTAATAGAGCGAGCTTTATGGACATTGACAAATTTTCAAAGTCACTCGTCGATTTTTTCCGGTGCGTTTACCTGCATACACAGTTTTCTCGGAAGTGCGTCATTGTCGAGCTGTCGAGTGACACATACGTTTATTATAGTTCGTCGGCTGACAGCGTATGAACGAAAATATCTGCGTTATCAACGTCTAATTATAGAGGGAACTCCGCTCGAGTCAAGGGTACGTTAACTCCTCCAAGTTCAAAGGTCACGGAGGTCAGGGCTGAACCAAATTCGCCACAAACTTCACAAACAAATTCTATTATCTCAACAAGCATTGAACTTTCTTTTGTCTGCCGAAATCTTATATAGGATAACCATTTCCGTTTCCTGGAGTGCTTTGGGATAAAACGATGCATTAAGCTGGTACGGGCAGTAAAAATCATGAAATCGTCAAAAATACTCTTAATTATGGAAATATTGTATGTGTATTTGTATTTCCTCTTTCTTAATTACTGCATCAAATTCCTGTTGTTCTGATTACTGAGCTTATATCACAAAACGGTGACATTTCGACAATGGTTTTCCGGCGGTAGTATCGCGGTGGGTGTACGTGTGTGTGTGCGTGCTGTTGCACGGACGAGCCGCGCGAGGGTGTGCGTAAGGATCGCGTTACAGCTGAAACTTGGGGCGCCTGCCGAAAACTGCGTTCGTCGACCCGGTCAGGAGCCCGGCCGTAGAGCGCGCGCGACTATCTTTGATACATGGTCTCATGCAGCTGTATTTGCTGTAACGGATTCGTTGAATGAAAAATATACACGTTTGTTGGATTTGTTGCATTCCTATATTTTTATTCCTAACCATCCTGTAACTTTACCGTTACTAGACAACTTTACAGCAAACTTAAGAAAAATATAACAGTGATTTTTAAAAATACTGATGAATTCCCTACAGCTTGAAAGCACTGTGATTTTAATTGGATATATTTATGTAGGTATTAGGAGACGTTAAATTGTCCACTATATGTATTTTGTTAACTTTCAGTTACTGATAATTTATAAAACGACTTACATACACTAAACACATAATTTTCTTTAACTTTCATCTCCATAACTTGTCACCAGTAACCATCAAACCAAGACACGCCGCCACTCAAAGTACCGTATTTCCTACAAGTATCAAGTCGCGGCGCGCGCACTACACTACTCGGTGATATATTTGGTGACATTGAACCGAGTCCATTGCCAACGACCTCACTCCTCGGGGAAGCGCGGTTTGCGTAATCGCTCCTGCGTACTGTACGCAGACCCCGACATAACAAACACACACACAGACAGACACGCACACCGAGACACTACTCGTCATGAACTCTGATAACATTTATATAGTAATAAATATTAAATGTAGAAATATACTGTGGTGTACTATTCAAGTAAGTGTGTAATTTAATTTCGTTAGTTTGTAGCCAAGTGGAGGGAGGAATTAATTGTAATTGAATGGTTACTGATAGAATCTTTATAATTAGTAATTAGGTAAAACTCGGTTTCTGATTTCAGTTTTGTGTTCAATGAGGTATATTTAGTAAATAGGATATTGGCCCCGATTCCCTTGTTCAGAACTAAATTTAGGTTCAGTGCATCTCTTTCTTTCTATTTCATTAAGAAAAATTATTATATAATAAGCAGCAGCAGCAGCAGCAGCAGCAGCAGCAGCAGCAGCTGCTTTTATTTTTAATTATTTTTTATTTTATTCCTTTATTTCATTTACATACTTACAAATTATATTTTTAAATATTTTTATAAACAAAAAGATAAAAAAAAACATTTAAAAATATAAAAAATAGTAGCCCACCGGTATCGGGAACAGGGTCCAAGCTACCGGCGGGCAGGGCTCCAGAGAGAGGAACCTCCTGACAATGCGAGCCGTGTCCAGAAGTACCGCTTTCTGAATCAAGCCCTTGATCCAGCTGCCCAACGAGAGCCTCCTCAGGTGTTGGTCGAGGCTCTTGGCTATTAACCCATTGGCTGACACGACTATCGGCACAATGATTGCTGAGTCCACATCCCACATGTCGACAACCTCGTGAGCCAAGTCAAGATACTTGATTTGTTTATCTTTCTCGGCTTTCACAAGGTTCTCATCATGCGGGACGGTTATGTCAACAATCATTGCGCGCCGCTCTGATCGATCCACCACCACTATATCAGGCTTATTGGCAACAATAGTCCTGTCAGTGATGATGGATCGATCCCAGTACAATGTGATATTTCCATTTTCGAGAACTGGGTCGGGCACATACCTGTAGTACGGGACCTCAGATTCCACAAGGCTGTATTTCAGAGCAAGTTGCTGATGGATTATCCTGGCTACAAGGTTGTGTCTATGCAAGTACTCTCCGTTAGCTAGACGAGAACACCCGGAGATAATATGCCTGATTGATTCTCCCGGCCGGTGGCATGCCCGACAGATGTCAACCGTGCCGTCTTTCACAATATATCTCCGGTAATTGTTCGTCATCATAACTTCGTCCATAATTGCACAGACAAAACCTTCGGTTTCTCCAAAGAGGTCACCGAAACGCAGCCAGGCTACGGACGCTAATAGATCTACATCGGGTCCATGTAGGGCCCGGTAAAAGCGTCCGTGAAGCTCCTTACTCTGCCATACTTCCATGCGATCATTAGTATCAAGCACTACTGGCTTGCGCCAGTTCTCTTTAGCCAAGGAGAGCGGGGTGAGGCCCTTGTCCACCGCGACTACATCTCGATGCATCCCCACGTCGGTTTCTAGGAAATATTCCCTGAGACTGCATATCTCGCGATTGTGGAGGGTCTTAGCGTTTAAAAAGCCTCGACCTCCACACTTTCGCGGGATATACAGCCTCATTACCGATGACCGTGGGTGATGCATTCGATTTGCAGTCAACAGCGTCCGGACCCTCCTATCCAGGGCCTCGAGTTCGGTCTGAGTCCATTTGAGTATGCCGAAAGAGTACATCAAAACCGGCATGACCCAACTATTGAAGGCGCGCACCTTGTTTCCGCCTGATAAAAGACTATTAAATACTTTTTTCAGACGGCCAAAGAAGCGCTCCTTCAACGATTGCTTCATGTCAGTAACATTGATGCCCAATGCTTCCGACATACCCAAATACTTGTAGGTTTCGGCTGCGGAGAGGGCTCTAAGGTTTGTGAAATCCGAGAGTTGGGTTCCCACGGATTCCACAATCTCCCCTCGCTTTACATGCATGACCGCACATTTGTCCACACCAAATTCCATCCTGATGGCGCTACTGAAAGTTTCAGTAATTTTCAGTAGCTTCATCAGTTGCAAATTGTTGGGGGCAAAGAGTTTTAGGTCATCCATGTAGAGGAGGTGAGATATAACCTGACCACCTCTCCTCAGCCGGTAGCCTAGACCTGAATCATCCAGCAGCGTGCTTAGAGGATTCAAGGCTAAGCAGAACCAAAGCGGACTCAAACTGTCGCCCTGGAATATGCCTCGCTCGATCCTTATCGGCTCGCTATTCCTCTGGATATTTCGACATCCTGGATAGCGAAGGACCGTCCTCCATTGCCCCATACACGTCATTAGGAAGGTGCGCAGAGTTGTATCTACTTTATACAACTCCAGCACCCTCATGAGCCATGTATGTGGCACCGAGTCATAGGCCTTCTTATAATCTATCCAACATGTCGACAGATCCTTTCGGGAACGACGAACCTGTTGGCTAATGGCCATATCAATGAGGAGGAGCTCCTTAGTACCGCGGGACCCGTTCCTACATCCATTTTGAGAGACAGACATGATGGAGTTGCTGTCTATATGTTTATTAATTTTAGCTCTCAAAATGGATGTAAGAACTTTATAGATCGTTGGTAGACAAGTGATCGGTCTATAATTTTTGGGATCCGCGGTACTACCTGATTTATGGAGCAGGTGGGTTATTCCTGTCGTTATAAACTGGGGCAGCAACCCTGACTCTAAGGCTGACTGGAACTGGGCTGCCAAGGGGGCGTGCGACCTTTGGAACCACTTTATCCAAAAGTTGTGCAGCCCGTCCGGCCCTGGAGATTTCCAGTTAGGTAACGGACGGACTGCACGAGCAACATCTTGGGGGCAGATGGTAATAGCCCCCATTTCTGGTATTAGTTCGCACGCTCGCTCGATCTTCCCAGTCCAATCACCTTCGGTGTGACTGACAGGCGCCGACCAGATACTACGCCAAAAGGAACACATGGCATCATCATCCGGTAGGCACGTGTCAGCCACACTTTGGTCCGGTCGCTCCCAACCCCTATAAACCCACCTTTCATCGCTCTGGAAGGTGCGATTCTGAGTGTATCGCTCTACTCGCCGCTTATACCGACGAATACGGTTTGCCCATGCATACACTTTCTGCTTCAGGAAGTCGATACGCTCTGTGACGCGGGACAAATAATCTTGAGAACTAATATCAGTCCCCAAGAACGCCCGCCTCACAAAGCGCATCACTCTAGGGCGAGTATTGCCCTCTCTGAAGCAGATTAGTTTGCCGATGAGCGCTCTGGCCCCACCAATACGACGCTCAATTCTGCACTGCCAAGCTGGTATGGCTGGTTTCGGTCGTGTAGCTCTAGAGTCACTGTCAAATTTGACGTGAGCTACACGACATGCCGCTACAGCCGCGCAGTACAGAATTGAGTGAGTATCGGTGAGGTCTTCGCAGGCGTCAAAATGACTTGACAACTGCGCATCCAGAACCGCCACCAGCGCCCTATTTTTTATTTTATTAATTATTATTATTATTTATTTCATTGATTTTCTCTTTCTTTCTTTTTATTATTATTATTATTATTAAGAAAAGGACAGAAAATAAATATTAGTTTAGTCCTGTCTGTGGATAAGCAATCTTGACCAATATTTTCAGTACACTATTTTTTTTAGGTTAGTTTCACACGTGCGCAACAAATCAACGGTCTCGTTATTAGAACGGGGAACAGGGAAAAACTAAAAATAACATTTGATTATATCGATCTTTTTCTGCAGGTGTCTGTCTATTACCTAACGTTTTAATAACCGCTAATGAGCAGGTGCTTTCACTGAGCTTACCATAGTTACAATACCACACAGAATAAGGAAATTCTATTTTCATTTTGTATTTTCATGATATTTCCGTACGGTAAACTGGATCTCTATAAAATTTACCTTTTGGAAGGGGCAATTAGAATCAATTATTTATTTTTTTGTATTTTGACGTTCAAAAGTGCCTTTTATATGCCTACTTGAAATAAATTATTTAACTTTGATCTCTATATGAAAAACCTTTTGCTCTGCAGACTTATTATTAGACTTACTCGTATTGTTATTTCTTACGTTAAAATTCATATCGGCTTTCAATTATTCTTCTTTCAATTTTTTCCTCTTATTACGAGTAGCGTACTTACCAATTGATATCAAAAAATTACAATAAGATCGTTTTTACTTTATAGTAGAAACGATAACCTCTATTACACTACACGATATTTAGGGCCAGATATTTAGGTGATGTGTTTTTTTAACAGGGAAATATACAACCCTATTAAAAAAAAAACAGCCGATTCCGATTCCGGGGGATTCTGGGACGTATTCCCAGAAAGTTCCCAGTTTATCGCGATGTGTAATAAAGCTTTACGACATGAAATCAACAGGAACTTTGATAACTGACGCAGTTATAAGATCCTCACGTTTGCAGGTGACAGGACATGCGGCACAAGAGGGAAGGTGCAGGGCCATTAAACATTTTTTTTTTTTAAGAAATTTCGTAATTCCAAACATAATCAGCCTAATAATGTTCCACTGCTGGGTCACAGGCCTCCTCTCGGAGAGAGGGAGTGGGCCGAAATCCACCATTCGCAAGTATAGTAAAAGAAAAGGCTCAATATTTAACGATTCTTTTAACTTAGGGTACAAATACAGTAATCATAGAGCCTATGTGAAAATACTAACGTTTGTAGACTTATGACTATGTTTAAAAGTAAATACAAAGAGACTAACATCTAAATATATAAATTAGATTTTTGTTATTTTATTTTCTTAGCCTTCCTAACTTTATAACATTATAATTTCTTACAAGAAAAATATGAATTCCTTGTGAAGGTAAGTTCCGTTGGGTTCGCGAATTCCGAGCAAGGATCGATACTTGTAATTTGACATTCTTCAGATCTTTAGTGACTCATTAATGTAAGAATGCTATTTGTGATTAAGCACTATCAAACAGCCTTGAGATGCAATCACATGATCTGGCCAGCCCTTTGATTATGATCTGAAATTATCTAAATAGACTAGCTTCGCCCCGCGGTTTTGATCCCGTGGGAATATCGGGATAAAAAGTATCCTACGTTAATCCTGGTTATAAACCATCTGTGGGCCAAATTTCATCCAAATCCGTTCAGTAGTTTTTGCGTGAAAGAGTAACAAACATCCATCCATACAAACTTTCACGTTTATAATATTAGTAGGATTTTCTTTCATGTCACATGTTTTAAAATGTTCAACTAGGGAATCATAGTTTAAAATGTTAATGTCTAATGAAAGACAATCTTCTTTGGTTGGAATAAGCACCACTAAATAAATAAAATGTTTCTACTGACAGGATTAAAATATCTACTTACATTTTTTTCTATTTCAGGATCCAAGCCGGGACTACAGCGACCGCATGAACTAATAAAACTTATAAATAAATAAGTGATTTTTACATTTTAGAACATTGTAATTATTGTTACTCACAAATACCTTTGTGAAACATAATAGATCAACGCTTGTCGACTTCTATTTGACTTTAAAACAATCAAAACATACAAAGTGTGACGCTACAAGGAAAACAAGGTATAAAAAGTAGTTCAGATTTTTGTTTTTTGGTCATTGAACTTTCTTTTAAAACAAAGTTGTTGTGCTACGATTCCACAAGGTCAATAACTGCCTACAAATTTCAGATATCTGCACTTCCCTAACGACGTTCTGATAACACTAATTAAGTTAGTGTTTATACAATAACAATCGACTACAATCATAGTTTGCTTAATCATTAAAAAATAATTCAGTAGGGCTGAGTTGACTTCGAAAATAATAATTGGGTGATTTATCAATCAATTTGGTGCGTAGATAAACAATGTTAGGAAACTTAACCTAACCTTTGTATCGGTATATATAGGTATCGCTATGTATTTGTTTTTACCCGTTATCAAAAGAAAGAAGAAAAAGAAAAAGAAAGAAAGAGAGAATTTCAAATCACACTACGCAAATACCTATTTAAAAAGACGATTACAAAAATATAACATTTTTTTTTAGAACGGTTGCTTATGTCGGACCTCTACCGACTAATAAGCTAGCACAATGCTAAGCGGGCACCCATTTGGTGCAATATTTAGACTCACACCACACGATGGTCGCTACAAAACTATTTGTTGCCTACTTTCAATTTTTTATTTATTTATAGATATATATTTATTTTTATTTTTATTATTTATGTACACACAGTAAAATACATAGGGATATGACATGGTTATAATATGAGTACAAAGGTAATGCTTATTTCTTAAGAAATTTCTTCCAGCAGACATGCGAAAGGAGAAGTAAAAAATAAATGTAAACAATAGTGTGTGAGAACTCAATAGTGTGTTTTATTGTTTGGTACCGTATTTTGTGGCACCAAAAGAATCATTTTTGCCAGCCAGTATATTGTTCTATTTCATTGATGGTAATTTTACATAATTATTCTACGCAATATTTTTAATTCACGTGTGCCAAAAACCCGGGTAATGACCCTTTGACTCCGGAAATCGAGGCTGCAAGGTATACCGAACTACTGCCAATGTAACGGGACGGTTCTACAAAAGTAATTACTTCTATTTGATGCTAGTTAATGCTCCAATAGATTGCATTTATATATACTGTGGTGATTTCTGAGTTTTGCGTAAGGATGAAAGTACTAGTAGGTAATCCTTACCTTATAATTAGCTTAACTAACTAAAGTCGGAAATGCACCTGAAGAATAACCAACAGTGGTAGCAGGACTCCTTCATAAAAACTTCTTCAATGTTTTTTTCAAGAGACCGTATTATTTTCAGTGGATGCTTTCAAAATCTAACAAAAGTTTATTCTTTACCTTGTCCTCAGCCGATGAGGAAAAACAGTGTGTAACGACAAAGTGGATACAAGTCTAAAAATAAAAAATCAAATGAACATTGTGTTTTTATTTTACCGGTCAAATAATTATATTTACAGTATGATTTATGATAACTACATACCTACATATACATACATAACATTACGCCTGTATTCCCCGAAGGGTGAGGTCCTATATATCCGCATTTTTTTGACAATTAATTCCTAAGAATTTAAAGAAATAAAGTAAACCGAAAGTAGAACTAGCGTTGTATTTTTTACCTCTTTAAAAAAAAGGAGGAGATTCTCAGTTCGTCGGAATCTTATTTTTTTATAAGCAGAAGTATTATGTATTCATCAGTTTTCTGAATTTTCAGGCTGATGTTTTAGTCCCAGGGATGATGTGTTTTATAATTGGGGATACTAAGGTTATAACTATTTAATTTTCAGACAAATAAATAGGTTCACAATTTCGCAGAATTTGTGGACATCTTTAGTGCCAGTCCCGAACTATTAAATTGGAAAAGAGGTCATGCCCTCTCGCAGATTAATAGGAACATCCAAACCACCTCCTACTATCCGCCAGATTTGCTATGTCACAGCTCTCTAACCTTTATCAAACTAAGTTCTGTACTCTAGGGGGTCAATGAATTAGGGACGTCGGTGGTCGTTAACCCTTATTTAAATGTACGACAGATCTAGTTTAATTTATGTAAAACCAAAATTTCGCAATATTTTAAAACTTTCTATAGTAAACTGACCAACCAAACCAAACCAAAACAAATGTTTTGGTTCACTAACAGTTTGCTCAAGGTCTCGCAGGGCGCGCCGTTGTGTGGCCCCCGCGACTGCCGCGAGGTGCGCTCGCCTAGACCGCGGCCACTTTCACTCTCCACCGAGACCATTGGAGACCATTATAGAACCGCTTACACTTGCTGTAACAGTCGCATCACTGTTTAAATTGACGGGTGAAACCTGACACGCCGCGCTACATGCATTTCATACAACCCTGTCATCCGTCTACTACTGCAATTTTTTTATACATATCCAATTACGAGATCGAGGGAGGTCCGGCAGATAACTTTGTTTACATATTGTATGACAATCCATAAAGCAAACGGCAAACTCAACGATTTTCTCGATAATGTAAGAAAAACAAATGAACACTAATGTCAACGACCGAGCGCTGCACGTAAGATTCGGACAGATGAAGAGAATACTTACCATCCGCATACTTTTGTACAGCCAGATTGCAGTTTACATGCTGTGAATTTTAATCGCATTGCCGAAATGTACTGAGACGAAATGAGAGGTCGGAACTGAAGCGCGATCCAGACGATATTGCATAAACCTGTTGAGACAATGAAGCACAAAGAGTGGTGCGAAACACATGTGCACTGTACAGTATGGTCGCGTGAGGAAAGCGTCGTTGGCTCGCTCGTGTGTTACGGGTCTGATTCCCGGCGGTAGGGTCCCGGAGGAACGCTCCAGGCGGGGTGGCGTGGAATTGTGCCGGTCAGTCACCGCTTTGCCGGCGCGCCGTGCGCTCGCTGCTGTGTCGTCTTGCGTCGCTCCACGCCGCGCTGCTATTGTTCCGAGTAGCGGACACCTCCTATGTTTATCTGCTACCCTGGGACGCATGGCACGTCTAGTATGAACTTGTGACGTGATCTTTCTGTTTTTCAGACTAGTGCCTCTATCTTTCAGTGGATTGTGACCGTTTATGTGTAAGATAGTGGAAAGTGACTTACTACCGAGGATTTTTATTACTGAGGATTTTTCCGGGAACGCTGCAGAGGAAACTTCTGCAGTAATAACTTCAGGTCATTGTTTTGTAAACTTTTTTAAATGTTTCAGTAATAAGTGTCTCATTTATCAATGGTGGAATAACAAACATTAAATAAAACTAAACGTAGATAAGAATATAATTTAGATTCGTTGATATCTTGTGCCAAAGTTATTTTAAGTTCACGAAGAGCCTGAAGTGTCATACATACCTGAAAAATTCTAAAAGTAAATACTTTTAGAATTTTATTTCAGAAAGTTAAGCAGTGTTTGCGGTGCATATTGTTTTCCTTAAGTAACTATTAAGTAGACCATTTACCTAGTTAAAATACATATATCGAGTAGTTATTTTTGACTGTCAAATTAAGTCGAAATATTAACAGGAATTATGTGATTTATTGCACTTCCGCAGATACCCAATTACATTTGCAACATGTTTATTATTGTTTGTCGCCGTACCTAGTGGTTTTAAATGTGCTACTAATAATTTTAATCATCATAAAATTACTTTCTGAAAAAAAAATCAAGAATATTACTATTATTTTGTTACTTGATGATAAATAAGTTAAACTTTTGAAACAGCTAATTTGATCTATTAACGCAAATTTAATTCATGGTAATCATTGTATTCTTCGCCAAACCCGGCGGGACTTTCAATTATTTATTTAGGCCCAATTTAAAATACCTAGCGTAGAATCTATATAACATAAACAATGTTATTATGTATCTATATTCTAGGGTAAAAATATGTGACTATAGGTACAAAATGTGGTATGACAACCACATTTCCTGTATGCGGCTTCAAAAGGACCAAATATATATTCTGAATTCATGACAGAATTTACAAATAAAAACAAATCTTAATTTATCTCAATTACATAACATAAAAATCTTCTATTAAACGACTTCACTTAAAACAATCAAAGCTTTCCTGTCCTTCCTCAAATTGGATAAAACAACAGACGCTCGCAACTTTTTTCAGTTTTGCACACTTAGTATAAAAACTAACGTACCTATGAATTTTGTCCGCAGCTGTGAGACCACCATACCTTCACTCAACACCAGTAGAGATGAGGGAGAAAGGCTGAACGAGGTATCTTGGTGGCATAGGAATAACAATGTAAGTACCTACTAGCTGTAATGTTTTAGTGTCGATACCCTTTTACACGCGGCTCCGTCCACTCGACCCCATACATGATTATGAATCCCCTGCAAATTTTTCGAAGTTTATTAAAAAAAAGTTTGCTGTTCCATACATTTTGACCGCGAATTCTATGAAACCTCTGTTTTTTTATTTTATTTTGATAACCGACGAAACATTTACACGCTAGAATCATGTGCTGAATTCATGGAGACAGGCTGCGCGTCGATGTCTCTGCCACCCTGTACATGCGCGGTGAAACTCAAAGCCTCTTTCCTATAATCGTTGATGGAAAAGCCGAGCTTATGAAAATCTTACAAGGAATATAAGGATGTTATCTGATATCAAATATTTTGAAACAAACTGGTGTAATAAATAGTTTAGATGATGACATGGACAATGACTGTTTTTATGCTTATTTGTATATTTTTAATGGATGCATAATGGCTGAGTTGCGCACTTCAACCTCGATTAAGAGACAAGAGTGTTTAGTCCGTACTTATGCTCGGTTCCTATAAACAAAAACAAATTCTTTTGCTTACCAATGGTAGCATTTTTTATCGTCAAACTGGTTGTATAAATAGATTCGTAAGCTAATTTTACCTGTGATAGCTACTTCCATATGGGACTCTCGTCTACTATGCAAAGCTATGAGGTCTTTGCTTCATTATTGGTACAGATACAAGAGTCTTAATTTTAACCAATAACGGTCCGGTAAATTATAGGAATATACCTACATGTGTTATAAGGAGATGCAGAGAATTCAATGAAAGTTGTCATCGATAGAATATAATACTTGTAGACTAGAATATATAGATGTATTTGTTTGTAAAGAATGTAGGTGCAAAAATCTGTTGCTACAGTTGTGAGCAATCTATCTATGAGTATTTGGGAAAATTATTTCATTTTCACCTGACTGATGCTTTTCTGAAATCGATACTGAATGAAGATTTCATTTCTTCATCCCAGTGAAAAGCTTCCGACAAGTGAAAACCGAGACAGGTACAGGGACATCAATCATATGTGACATTATGATAGATTGATATTTAATTAAGCATCTCGTGATGCTGCTGTACGATAAGCAAATTCAGGAATCACGGAAACAAGATCAAATCAATAACTTCAGCTTATCATTAGCCGAAATCTATCAAAAAGCCAACAAGCCTGCTTCTCTTTATAAAATAAAGGAAATGTCACAGTGTATTTTTGTACTCAATCATGTGAGCTAGTGCAACACACTGTGGACGATTGACGACGTTCCACGAGACTAAGGCTATGAGCTCATCATGACGATTCGACGTGAGCTCGGATACCTACCACCACGTCACGAGTTACGCGGTACAGCCAAACTGACGCGAATATATTTTTAAGCCCACACGTGTGCACGCGCGCGATTTAATCCAAATATACATGTATTTTCATATCTATTATTATCCTTTTCTTGTTTAAAGTTGAACTCTAGTGTCACTAGTGAACTCTAGTTGAAAACTTTTTGGCATGGCGTCCTTCTAACATATTTCCTATAAGGCTAAGTAACGTCATCATTGACTCCTTTACTGAACAGATTAGTTACTAGTGGTCGGATTATTGTATTTGATGTATATTTCCTTATTCACTAATATTGGGACCCAATGTCAGTCAAAAAATATGGTGACAGTTGAATGTCACTGCTTTTAAATCATATTATTAGACTTAGCACATTCGCACCATGTACATACAATATGTGATGTTCAAACTGAATGATTCAGTTTTTAAACATAAGTAGGTGTGTTCTGCTTTTTAAACAAGCAGTGAAAATGACCTGCTGAAAATTGCAATTTGTATTATATCACATACAAAATACGCAGAAAATCGGTAGCTGCAATATCTAAACTTAATTAAAATCATGCAAACGAAGCTAAACCTCTTGTATTAAGTGTTTATTGAGCTAATATTGTTCAGTTTTAAATGAGAATGCACCTGCTGTTAGTTGAAGAAGGTTGGTATTCAATTACCGTAAAGTATTCTTCAAGTGATTAATAACAATTCAATGTAATACTTGCACATTCTTGTACGGTCGTTCAACCGGTGACATGAGATAACGTCGTAGGAGACCTTTGTGCAAGCACGCGTTTTTGGAGACTTCGTCCGGCACCTGACTGTACATGTCATCTTTCCTTTTAAAAATGTCGAAGAGCAAGTACTAATATATTCTAAGAATGACTATTTTGAAGAACAGTCTACATTACGCTGAACTCATATCAGCGAGGTAACTGCGTAACACACTATCAGTAGCAACGGCTTTCATTTTGACAGTTCAACAACATTCATTGAGATATTTACGTTGTTGAGCAGACAAATTTTTCGAACAAGGATTAGCAATATCCTTCAAAATTATTCCGAATTTGTGTTACGAAATTAGGGTGCAGGAATCGATTTTAGTTTTGCTCAGACGTCTTGTGAATAATTTCAAGAGAGATTAATATAACGCACTCTTGAAAGAACTGCCAATACATTAATTAAATAAAAGCAATTGTCACTCTACCAACTATAGTGCATTCTATCAATCTATTTCTTAACGTCGAAGCAGTTTGTCACAGTACCTAAAGATATAATGGCAACATGAAATGTAAAATAATTAGCGACTGAGCTAGTACAAATAGCAAGTTGTCTATCATTTGAGAAACACCGGTAACACGGCTAAATAACCTCAAATTGTCAGTCAGTGTCAGTCAGTACGCAGCCTGTTTTCATATCAAATGCAGTTTTCGTAGTAATAAGTAAAATTAATTAAATCTGTGGTAGATTGTGACTTCTATGAAACTGATTAAAATAAGAAAGTTTAAACAAAATAATCACAAACAATTCGCATTCCCATAAGGATTTCCATAAGATATAGTAGGGAAGTAAGTTACGGAAAATATCGGAAAATTCAAAGAATATAATGAATGGTGAAGTTCCATTATTCTGCCGACAAAAAAAAGGAAGTGTTCTCAACCACGATGTAAAGTTCTTATTTGCCTTTCAGATATTAACCTCCTCAAATATTACTGACAGCTCCATCATGTTTACTCACATTGTAATGCACTACATAGTGCTTTCAGCCAATTTGCATGCGACAATATTACTAAACAATATATCGTTACAAATTGGTTTCTCTTACAACTTTTCGCCAAGTTTAAACGACACCAAACGGTGTTGGTGCCACTACATCCATGTTCGGCTATAACACACTAGACTTAATGGTGGTAATAATGAACAAATTGGAAAAGCTTTCTAACCTATCGGCTCAGTTCCCTCAAGACTTTTACTTAACGCTCACAGATAGTTATAGTTTCATTTTCATCCGCAGATGAGCGGAAAACGCTCAACGACCATTATTTAAAAACGTATTAAATTCCGTTGCACGTTCTCAATTTTAGATATTAGTTGAAACTATAAATGTGTTCTAAACAAAATTATTCTGCGAAACTATTACCGGCCAGTATATACACGCACAACGCATGCTGTGCGTGCGATGCGAGCAATAGTAGATCTATTAGTGAGAGTGGTAGGATATGGAATTGCGTGGCGAAGCTTGGTGCATTGTTGCAGGAATAATGCACTGACGGCAGTAGTTTACGAGGTCTTTCACCGGCCACATTATATAGGTCAGTTAGATTAGCAACGCTCCCCGCGCTCGCTACTAGTACTCGCAGCTATCGCTTTGAAATTATGTATTTTTCTATGTGATTAGAAATTTACATAAACACCACCGCAAAATCAGTGCCTAAGCAGCCTAGGAGAGAGATTTTTATATTGGCTTTTTTTTTACTAAATTGTGAGACACGTTTTTTAAAGGGCCTCAAAGCCTTTTTTGTCCTAAAAATATAGTATCACGACATCTAACAAACCACAAGTGATCTCAAGTGACGAAGCGTTGAACAATAACTGTGATACATGAAAAAAACGACCTTCATTTATAATTTGTTCGATAACTTCAACCGTAGTTGGTGGTTTGTTTGTAGCAGAATTACAGTACTGTCAGTATGGTGTAAGCAAATCGTAGCCGCAGTAGCGGACGTCTAAATTCTAAGCGCGCGAGTGTTAGCGAATCATTCTTTAAAAGCAACGAATGTTCTCGACCGGACTAGAAGCTGTAAACATGAGATAAGTACACAAACATTATAGAATCGGCACACCTGTGCCGAAGGGTTAGGCAGAGGGTCCTATTGTGTCCGTGCGTACATGAGGGGTCGCATGTGGCAGGAGGCCCCTCTATGACGATTAATTAAGAACATGTCCAAACTGTGTATTTCTCTAATATGTTTTCGATTTTAACTACGGTTTTAACTGAGAAGACTTCAAAGTAGTGCACTAAGAAGACTGCATATTTATTATTGGCTTGTACCTACTCAACTTTTTGCCCTATTTCTGCGCATAAGTAAATACTTATTGGTATTGTTTTAGACTTATATCTTTGCAACCAGATCTAAAACGAGGGCGTATCACGAAAGGACAACGTACAGATAAACCAGAGATATCCTTGAGAGTAAGCTAAGTTTATTTTTATCACTCCTACTCGGATACGCCCACTTTCTCGTAAACATGCACTTATCTATATTTTAATAAAATCACTTCCAGCCGATGAAACCATTTAGGCAAAAAACAATAAATTCAAACATTTGTATAGAAAATTAGGAACCAAAACTAACTTTGTAAACAATAAAACTGAGTACAATATACACATATGTATAAAGTTTGCTCTCGTAAATACTTATTTTCTTAACAATAGAAGTTTTTTAATGGACGCCGGAGGACGTAAAGGCTAGCCAAATATGTTTTATCAAAATCAAAAATCGAACATTCAAATTAAGCTGAAAAGTAATGATTGCATTGTCAAATCAGAAGTTTTTGAACGTCAAAATAACATAATATATAGACCGAAATTCAACACAAAAAAAATCACTCAAAAATATGCATCCGTAAAAACGACTTACTCTAATTTGAGGCATCTGCATAAACGCAGCAATGTGATCACTCAACACATCATGTTAGTTTAAAATGTCAGCGGGTAATTCCATAAAAGCCAATTCCCAGAAGAAAACTAGTATTTACATATAAGAAGGCGTTGCAGAAATACTAGGTTAACGATTTGCTGCGTCGCTCTGCTCCTAAGGTCTAACTCGCCCTCGATACGAACTGCATTGTTTTTGCTCCTTATCAACTTATTATTGTAGCACATATTATGCTGCCATTAATTTACTGTTTTCATGTCCCACATCTATGCAATCAATGTTACTTCACTGATATGCAAGCTTTATTATGAGCTTTACTTTTCTATTAACTGGGCCAACGTAAATCTTGGTCGTTAGGGCAAAGAAGCGAGCATCGTTTGCGAAGCTACTTATGAAGCTGTAAATGAAATTTCTCGGAGTCGGGACTTAGCTAAATCGGTTCGCCGCCCCGAAAATGTTAGGTTAGTCCCTTTTAATCAGAACATCCGTTCACGAAATGAAATTCTTAGCCTAGTCCTTTGCGAAAGTATTTTTTCGTCCAATTACTACACATTTTTGTTAGGACAAATTGTATATTTTGCTGAATGTTACGTAGATTAGACCAAATGTAATTGGCTATGTAAGTTATCGGAGCCCGGATAACCATTAATTGGAAACTGAATGAAGCGTTTGAGAATTTCCTGAAGGTTCGTCGGAGACAGAACGGATTTATTGTGGAAATGATGGCGTTCCGCAAGCCTCCAGACTAGGCCCGCCCCACTTTCAGGAGGTCACCGTCCGATCGTGAACTCTGCACTCCGTTCGATCGCTACCGCCCTCGTGTTTTTATTATTCCAACATTTTTAGGCCCATGCGGGTTGTTTTCCGAAAATATTATTGGTTACAAGCAAAGGAATGTAGAATTTATAAGTTCTGCAAATATCGTTCGTCGTAATATCAATCTTGTATCTAGAAGTGCTAATGAAAAACTTGTTTCCAAAAAAAAAATCGCTAATGAGATTCGAATGAGCTCTTTTGCGACAGTTATTTTTAAATGTCAGTATACCTACCTGCGTACGTGCGAAGTTCATTTTAGTGACTCAATGTTCCCGAGCTAAGAGAAAGATTTCGTCAGCTACCCCATTGCGATTCGGCCAACCGCACGAGTCTGTGCGATGGGGTCAATGTCCGCGAGTGGTATATAGGTCAACTGAAGGCGCCTCGTCGTCTGTGTTATGTCAGCCAGTCAGCCTGGCTGTGCTACGCTAATGGTACGCGATTTTGGCTTTAACAACTTTTTGAAAAGTCTTTCAGAACCCGTTCCGACCTACTCGTATTGTCAATTTTACTCCTTATTCTTTCGTAACTTTTACGATGAACACGACATTCATACATCAATTCATAACCGGTTATTTTATCATGAATTATTTATAAAGTCGCCAGTTGTACGGACGGGGTTAAATTATAACTGGATTATGGAACATTTCATGCAAAATATATCCTGATCAACCTGGATTAGAAAGCTAGACCGTTCACCTCTATTGTTATTTAAAAATGCAACATTTGATATTTTGCGGCCTGACAATAGCTTCGCCAACAATGGTCAATGAACCCATAGGAAGTGGAGCTGGTTTAATTGTCAATTTTCCACATGTCTGATCACGACCTTAAGTTCGATGAGATACCTTAATTCAAATGCTTAGCAGCTGCTACGCATCATGGAGCAGCGAACACTTAACCTCATTTGTTGGTTAACTGCATTATAAGTCGGCTGCGTTGAGGAGGCCTAGTGTGGTTAAGACTAGTGGTGGAACATCGATGTCTCTTGTTTAGTGGGATTATAGTGATGCATAGAGTGGTCGGCTGCTGCGCGCGGGCAAAAGGGAAAGTGTTCGGTTCTTCCTGCTCGCACGCGGAAGCGTTTAGTTTACTATACGTAACTGCATTTCGCGTCGCTGCACCGACTAGTGTTGCAACATCTACCGATGAGTCTAGTGTGAAAGGTATAGTCACAGTCTAACTAAGACACTCATTTATCAGTCTGTGAGTCAAAAAGCTATTTATGTGAATGTCTCCAGGAGGTGTTGCCAATAGGTATATATTATTATGGAAATTCGAAAATATACATTATTTATAGTAACGTAATACTAGGTAAAATTACAGTAACTGAAGCAGTCAAAATAATTAAAAAATATGCAAGTGCTCGATCTTTGCAATTTGCGAGCATTCCCTTCATATGGCAAAGATCCTTCATATGGTTTTCAAACATATCTAAAATATGCATCGATTACTATATCAGTAACTTAACTCACCACAAAGTCATTCAGAACTCGTAACTTTAAAATTCATTAACGGTCTACAAAAGCGATCCTCCAAAATTTCAATCACGGAGTAGGTGCCAACGAGCTTACGGCAAAAGTTTCTCGAATATCCGGTAGAGTCAGCTCGAAGGAAACCGTAAGCCGCTTATTAGACCCGCCGACATAAACTACTGCACTCAACTGCTCCAAAATGCACCTCGAACTTAAGTAATATTCGAATCAATAAATCAAATGAATTAGGCTAATTACAGACTGTGCTAGCCTCGTCTCGTGGCATTCGCTCATCATCAACGGTTTTACTTTCGTTGAACGGTCACGTCGCGTCATGCACTCTCACCGAGGCGGAAACAAGCCATCATCGAGTACAACTCAGCACGATATCATAACTTATTGTTTAGGAAAATTACTATTATTTAACTATCATGAAACTTGATGAGTAAATTTCGTCGTAATTTCTCAAGTTTCGTAATATAACTACGTAGTATCTAAAAAGGTTTACGCAAATAAATTGTTATTAATAAAATTTGGGAAAATGTTTCATTTTACGATAGCTGTAAACCGAAAATAATAACGTTGCTTAATAAAATAGATAGCCTGCTCAATTCATTATATTACTTTCACTTTAGAACTAAAGCTTTAACAAATGAACAGTCGTACTGAGATCACATTTTAAGATAACACAGTTTCATTAATAAACAAACTAATTATTCCGTTACACCGACAACAAACACGCATCCGAGATCGTTAATCGCCTGTATTCATTACCGTGGCACAACAAAGCGTCGGTGTGAACTGTGGCCAGCCGTGCAGCCGTGCAACTCGACTCTTCCGCATTTGCCTTGCACTTTCTCCGCCTCCGCTGCGCTTTGAATGTTCACTGCAGAATTATTTTACTGAAGGAAAATGCCGCGAGTGCGCGCGAGAAATCTAATACCTGCATTATGTTCTTAATTGCATCTTTTATTATGTTTATTCTTTATATGTTTTTGTACGTGAGTAATGTCTTCAGAATGCAATAAAACTTAATTTTTGTATAAAAGCAAACGGTGTGGTCGCAAAACCCTCTTGCAAAGCCGCAAAGGATGCGTACGGTACTAATCATAGGTACCTTAAAAACGAAACATACCTTTAGTATATAAATCCAATAATTAAAATGAAAGTGTTCGCTTTTATACTTTGATGATTCCAGAGTATTGCTATCAATACAATGATAATAATAACTTTATGATTTAATAGACAACGCAGCACCTTACAGCGCTCGTAATACGGAAAAACATTTAAAAAACAATTAAGTCTTGAAAGTATTCGCTTGTTTCTTGCCGTCTCCAATAGCAATGCCTATTATTAATTTATTACTTCCCTATATTCTCTTGCAGAGGCAGGAGTATCGCCTATTGCACTTTCACTGGGAAATTTCTAACGTTCTTTATACAAGCCGCGTAGACATTTAAATAGTAACAAAGGGAATGCGAGTGAGGTAATGAATGATATAACTAACTAGACGCACCCATTAGCGTTAAATTAAATATGTAATTATGTGTTACCATGAGGCTGGCGTGTATGCACGTGTGAACTAGAGTTTCGACAGGTAAATTATAGAAGAGGAACAACATGATATCGCGGAGAAATTAATCGAATTGTTTCGACTTAGGGCCGATTATTCAATGATTAGATAACTTTTACCTGAAGAATAAATGTGACGTTCTGACAGATTGTCTATACAAAAACTATCAAAATTACAAACTTTTTCGTCGGATACAAGTTAACTGGCGACTGAAAAATCGACCCTTAAATAAATAAATAGCTTATGTTGTCCCTCTGGAGGGCAAAGACCTCTCTTTCTTTTTTTCCACTCAAAACGATCTTACGCCTATCTGGAAAACGTAGTTTAAAAAAGAAAGGAAAAACTTAGTCCAGTATATGTTTATAATCACGTTTCGAATTTTCAAAGAATAAATCGGAGCCAACGTTTGCTTTCTTCATACGTTTTCCATCTGTTAATTGTACTATAAAGTAGTAAACGCATGTAATGGCGACAATGTAGCGGCGCGGGCGCTCGTAAATATATTCAAGTTAAAGGCAATATATTAGGCTTCCGACTCAGCACAGATACGGATCACAGGATTTACAGATTAGACCGCCTCGATGTACTGGATGTAAGACTTGCCGAGTGAAACTGGGTACCTACTTACGGTGCTAATAAGGTCTAGTCTGTAACTTTTTTCACGTCAACTAGTGCAGGCACTTGCACTAGTTGCACGAGTTGCTACCTACTCTTGCAACTTGGGTACTCGTGAGCCAAAGCAAAACCTTGGTGTGGTGGTGATGGTAAAAGGAGTCCCTGGGGTTTGACCATCACTGGGGATGATAAATTAGACGGCATTCCGGAGTTGAGTTGATTACATGTTGGCCAGGCTGGACTTCCACTAGTAGTAAATTGGGAAAGGCCTCTGACTCATCTCATTTCATAAAATTTAAAAGCGAAAAAAATCTGATCTCCATTGTTTTAAGGGCTACACATAAAACATCATTACCAAACCGCTCTTTGCACCGAATATAAACCGTTCACGTATTTGTCCCTATCTGGTCCCGCTCTGAATGCGTCCTAACACGTCTGGAGCGACCTTAAGGCTCGGATCAGGCAGCAAGCTTAGTGTCATCCATTCGATGCTTAGAAATGCATTACATGTCGCCAGACAGCAGGACATGCATTAGTGACAACGAACATTATAAAGAAAGTTTTCCCTTGCAATAAGTACTATATTGTTTTGGCATGTACTCGTATATTATAGGTATCACTGGTCGGAACATGTTGTGAAGAAAGTTTTGGGTATGAATATGAATGTCTATATTGTGGGAAAGACCGAAAAAACGATAGATGTACTGTGTGAACGATGATTTGGCTAAAAAGGGGGTGACAAGAAAAGCAGCGCCGACCCCAAATATTATACAAATTGGGATAAAGGCAGGAGAATTATGATGATTGTAATTATTGAAATAGCTTCAATTCTATGATAGCATAGACAAAAATGGAATTATTTGGAAAACAGTGAAACTCCACAATTTCAATGATATGGTTTTGAATCCAGGAATCCCTCAATACTGTCGAATTCTTGAAAAAGAGAGTACTTAATATGACTAAGGTTTTCAACAGCGCCGACACATTAAACTTCGAAAATATTGGGTCACAATAATATTATGACGCATCAAGAGGTTTCTGACATTAAAGTTTGATCATGGCAACTGGCAAGCGTAACTTCTACCTATTTATTCATCAGCTTTCTTACGAATCCACATAATTTCCTTTACATATTTATCCCACAATGTATTTATATTAACAGTTGACAGGCTCATACATATTTGTCGTTCGTTATAATGAATACTAATCATAGAAATCTTAAACGCCACCTCTCTGTCCGACAATCTTATGTTAATTTTATTAATTATTATCTACCAATACTGAATTAACTATTTTATTTAAATATTTATTTACTGTGTTAGCTCCGCGGGATGTTAATAATCATTATACGCCTTCTACTGTTGAAGTTCACTTCCGGTCGTTCACTTCACTTTCGATTATGAACCGAATCGATTTAGAAATATTGGTAAAATTTGGCTGTATCATCGTCAAATCTATCTTTCCAGTTTTCAATATTTAGCACATAGGGCTGAGCATCTCAGATATTAATTGTCTTTCTTTGAAGAGTAATCCTCAAAAGTAGCATCCCGGTCTTTGAAAAGGCTCTTCGTGAGTGTAACACGCAAAGGGCCTGCAAAGAGCCTTAGAGAATTTAATCTAAAATAAAACGAGACACTACCCGGGAACTGTACTGCACTATAGAAATACAGTCACGGATTGTCCACGGGAGATGTAAGCCTATTGTAGGAGATAGAGGTGGAAACGACTTGGAATATTTTAATGAGAGTTTTATGGAGTACAAACGGGAATAAACAGAGGAAGTTGAAGGGAGTTATGGATGTTATTGATTATTATGTTAATATTATTGAAATTCTGGGCTGATACAATATACAATACCATCGATCCCAAATAAGAAAAATACGTGGCAAAAATGGGAACTTCCTTGGAAAATACTTAGGTACAATAGGTATTTGTAGAGGTCGACGTGACAGTTGGCTTCAGGAACAGGGTGTGAGGGAAACATTCAGCTTCGACCGGTACCCGGAACAAGAATCATTGCCCCTGAATGGTCATATAATAGTGGTTGCGTAGGTGCGATGACACGTCAGCGTAGACGGGTGCGAGACGACGACGTCACGGGAGCGCCGCCCGGCCTCGGGTTCATCGGCTCGCGCCAGGTGCGTTCACACGACAACCATTATTTCCCGTTTTTCGCGCTATTTATTAAAATGAGATTATTTTATTCTGCACTGATTTGGCAATGTACAAATAAATACAAAAATACAGGGTCAAATTAAATTAGCTAGCGAAACTCCAGAGACGTAATGGGTATGGATATCTAAAGACATAAAAAAAAAAAGATTTTAGGGTTCTATTTTTGGGGTCAACGACCGCTGTTAGTGTAGTTACCTAGTTGAAAATGACAGATTTTTTTATTTCGTATTTTCACTAACTAATTTTATTGACTCTATATGTAACAGGTGTATTATTATATTTATTATCTACAACTGAAAGCCTGCAGAGGGCGTGGGAGGCAATGATATTTCCCGAAGATCTGTTCCATCTATTTCTAAAACAATGATGCGTGTTTCGCGTATTTTACATATGAGCGTGTTTTGCTTCTCCAACGTCTTTAGACAAACTAGATTATTCGATACTTAGTTAATATAGTATAATAGTGTAATGATTCAGAACAATTTATTTGTATATCGTTATATTAAGTGGGTAATTAGACGCTGTCACTAGCCACACGACAGCTCCCTGACCCAATGAATATCAAAGTAAAAGGTATTTTCAATGAATAGCAATCGTCAATATTTGCATATTTAGTTGTTTAGGTACATAATTATTTTGAAATAAATTAAAAATCAATAAAAGTAGTTTCAATTCGTTACACAGACTTTAGAAGTAAATAGTATAACAAACCGAAATTTTTCTTTTGTTTTTAGTTAAATACTTGTTTTTAACTGAAGCTACATTTTCAATAAACTTCAGTTACAAATCAGTGTGTAAACAGCCGCTATATTAATCGGTTGTTTCATAAATAAATCATTCAGTCAACACATTATAGATGCCGTATAAAAATTCGTTCACAACCGAAGTGTTTAATTGATTTGAATAATATGGAAATCGGTACGGTAGCGCGCAATATCCGCGGGAAAGAGACAGACATAGGTCTGTGAGGACCGCGCAGCTGTGCTAAGGACGGTCGTTGGCCCCGCGGACGCCCGCAAGTGAACTCCGAATATTATCGTGTGCGTTTATTTATTGTACTGGTCCACTCTCAGAGATCCCGCTCATTAATTCCTTCGTGGTTGCACTACTGCCGATTGACGCACTGTTACGAGATCCCAGGTAATTATTTCTAATAGATTAGTGTTGCAATATCAGCTTTCAATTTTGTCGCATGTATGTACCTAACTTTAGAATGTATTTCGTAGTATGTAGTTAAGGCGCTAATGTTATTAATAGAATTGTTTCAGTTATGTCATGTTTGTAGGTTGTTACGGTCAATTTACTACCGCGTACTTACTTATCTTCATATATTTTATTAACCAGCTAAGTGTCTCATTATTTTTTAAATTAATCAATTATTTGATTATTTGTTTTTGTAACTTTTTTATTTTTTTTGTTTATTAGAGTTACACAACATTAAATAGTTATAGGGAAAAATCTGGATTACTTCCTCTATAGCTAAAACCTCTTTAAATTCATATTATTAATTTAATTATGATCCTAATTCTAACTCACCAATGACTAACACTACAAGCTGACGTTGACATTGAAAATGACGTCATCATCGGTACATATCCTAAATTCTTTTCCTATAGTTTATCGCGAGGTCATTGGCTCGGTGACGACTCCTGCGCTGATATACTCACAGCCGGGTTACTCATTAATACAAATAATAATTAATTAAAACAATAGCAACAAAGACAATGATTAATAATTGTTGGTTGTAGAATTTATCGGGCGTGCCATAGACCCCAAGGTTTTGATTAACTTGCGTTTAAATAATATATAGACAAAGACAATTTTATTTATTTTCTAATTTTAATTACTATTCTTGGGTAAATTTTAGCTATTTCTGACTTGTTAAACATAGTATCCTAGGTCACCTGAACTGATTATCATCATCATATCATCTGTATTCATGAAAATTGATTGCAATCATTTTCACGTGGGACAAATAATATCCATCATTTCTGCTCTTTTCTAGCACCGACCCTAGAATATCTGAGTTACTACTACTAATAGTTGGAGGCTGATCTCGACTCGAAGTATAAAATGTAATACATGGATTCAATTCATAAGGTAAAGTAAAAATCATACAATTATAAATATCATAAATATAAATAAGTTGGAAAATTCTGTTACCAGTAACTTGTGTAGTTTATTTATAACGATAAACATTGCGATGATCTTGAAACAAAGTCGTCAGGTTCATGGACATGTGCGTCACTTCCCTGATGACATTGAGGATAATTATGCATACAATACAATACCTAACATAACATAAACACATAGCGGTGTTTAATACAAGCTGCAGTGGAATCAGGGAATTTACAAAAAAAAAAGCCTTGAACACCTCGAAAAACGACTCATTGTGATAGTCCATCATTGATATTTCAAGTAAGTGTACATTATTAGATATTTGAATAGCAATCGTGCCTTGTAGAAACATAGGTATCTCATTTACATGTTATTAACTTGTTTTACCTGATAGAGTATGTATCTACAATAATGACTTAATTCCATTACATTGTGAAAACCCTATTCAAATAGTCATAATAAAAATGTAGGTACAAGTATTCAAAACAATACGGTTCGCTGCACAGGCTCGATACAAGTGACACGTAACGTTATGTATAGCCGTACACTCGTACAGTGGTAATATTTTCACATTAGCGAGTAAACATCGGTGTGATTGGACGTTTATCTGAACATGTGTAACGTTTGATATCTGGAGACGGGCCCTGCGAAGTCATTGTCACGTACACTGTGCATACAGCGACCATTGTGGACGCACTGTTTACCAACCTTATCAATAACATGCCGAGCCCGGTGCTATACCTCCAGCTGTACGAGCGATGCTATCAAAAAGAGTCTTCACTTCTTCGCATCGTCCGGTCACAATTCTAACTCGAAACTATGGAAGTGTTCTTGAATGGTGACGAATGTCCGTTACTGCGAAATTGTAGGGGGCCTACGGATTTTCCATTTCTTGGTTTGGTGTCCTCATAACTAGTTGTGTTTTGTTTTGAAAAGTTTTAGAATGTATGGATGACGTTTTCCTTTTTTATGTTAACACATGTTGCTCTGATACGGAATTTCGCGAGGTCGTCATCAGTCCTAAAATAACTTTCCTCATTCCTACATATCGCCATTCTCATTCATACCTTTTCACATAAAATCGTTTTCACAGCTCGGCTATTAATAGGCTCGCTCGCTATATTACGGTATGTTCTATATCTTGTAGTGTAGTTATTGTCATGCCGTCAGCGGGTTCAAGTTCGGGCGGACGACAATGAACTTGGCCGGCCATGACTCACGCATGCCAACCATCGGAGTTACGAAACCATAAACACTGAGCATCTGTGCGAATGCAACTGAATGCAATTGAGACGGCCATTGTCCACGCACGCCCTTGACGATTGAGATTGATTGGCTTTTATTACCTTCGACCAATCAAAGAGAATTACCTACTGCCAAAAATGTTTTTGGCCAGTAATTTCGAGGGGTCGTAATAGCCGTTGATAGCATATGTTCCTTTTCCAGGAATATTTGAGTACGCGACTTGTTTTTCTTTTTCTTTATTCAAATATCTGCATTGTTTATGTGTCATTATAATTTTGCATTTGACTGCGTATGCGTCGCATGTTGGTTGACTTGGCAATGTTACATGGCGTACACCATTTTCTGCATGACGATAACTGAAGTAAATATAACTATTCTAACACTATTCTGAACAGCTAAATGTTTGATTATTCATTGTTAATCTTGTGGTCACAGCAGATGTAAACTTGCTTAGAAATTGAAGAAGATTACTCGTATCTACACTTAACCAGTTAAAGTTATTCACATATGAAGTGAGGGTATTGCATTAGCAAACACATTGTTTATTGCAAGTCAAATATAGATATTATTAGACTAACTAGCTTCTGCCCGCGATTTCGTCCGCGTGAAATTTTGGCACTCGATCCATTGCATAGCTCGCCTCCGCTATTACTTAGCTTAGCTTAGCGTTCTTTCTGGCTTTTGTTTCTTGCTCGGCTCCTTAGGCAGCGAGTTGTTAAATAACTAGTAAGCTTCCTCAAGTAATCCTGTACGAGTCGCAATAAATACTTTTTCTTTCTTTCTTTCTTTCTTTCAAGAATTGAGCTATCAATTGGAATAATAATTTTTCAAATCCGACTGGTAGTTCCAGAGATCAGCGCGTCCAAACCAAAAAACAAACAAAAAATCTAATAAATTCTTCAGCTTTATTATTATAAGTGGAAGTGTGAGAGTGTGAGTGTGAGTAGTAATCATGAAACTAAAGTCAAGGAAAGGTCCTGTACCTATAATTAGATAGTAATCTGAATGTCTTTTCGAATTAACTCTATAATATTTCATCGTTTTCATTTCATAAAATAATTGAGAAACCTAATACGTACATATTTTCAACGTTGTGATCAATTTTAGTTCAAAATAACAATACAGCTAAACTAAAACCATTACAGTCCGCTACAAAGCGAAAACACAACTGCCAAATATTTTACCGTTATCGTGCGATCCTTCACTTGTAATGAGTTCAAAGATTCAAGGGCAGCTCTACGTAATAAACGTCAAATATATACAGATATCTAAGTAATGTAGTACCTATCTATAGTAAGATTGTGTAACCTTGGCAAAGAGACATCGTAATTCAGAATAGCTAAACTCGAGGTCGATGATTTTATCGGTTTAACGGTTTTGCAGCACGAGTAGATTTGTTTTTGAGGTGCATTTTTTTAAAATAAGTCTTTCTGTGTAGATAAGGTAGATTTTCGTCTGTCAATCCAGAATTAAAGTTCAAGAAACAATTTATTTCGTAAGCCAATATGTTCCAAGTCTAACACGGTTTCATATTTAGGTATAGCTACAGAAACAGGGAAACTTATAAGAGGACTAGCTGCGTCCCGCGGTTTCACCCGCATAAGTTTCGATCCCGTGGGAATATCGGGATAAAAACTATCCTATATGTTAATCATCGTCATTGTGAGAGAAATAAATAAATGAAATGAAATGAACCCTGGTTATAAACCACCTGCGTGTCAAATTTCATCCAAATCCGTTCAGTAGTTTTTGCGTGAAAGAGTAACAAATATCCATCCATCCATACAAACTTTCACGTTTATAATATTACTAGGATTAGTAGGATAAGCATGTTTTCAAATGGTCCAATAGTTTTACAACAACCACACCCTAATTGCGTAACACTCTTTAAATCTCAATCTAAATAATTTTGAAGGATATTTGCTAATCCATTGCTTCATATGTTCGAAAAATTTGTCTGTACAACAACGTAAATAACGTAATGAATGCTATTGAACGGTCAAAACGAAAGCCATTGCTACTGATAGTGTGATACGCACCTACCCCCTGGTCAGATATTTCAGAGCAATTCACACTTAGTACAAGCCCTAACGGTGATTGTAAGGCCCAGTTTAATCAGCTGCGCTCGTTTGCACGGTGATAATGATGATCTTACCGTAACTATGTTTGTATGATTTTAGCATTAGCAAAATGCTGAGCGTCTATTTCATTGTCAAAATACGTGGAATGACCCTTCTACTGAGAATTTTCATTCATTCATGAAATCATGATGCACATAATTTTGCAGCGGTTCTCAACGGCGCCGCGTCGGGAATGAGCCAGGAACATATTCATATTTCTCATGTACTAACATTTAAGACATGTAAACGTAGATGCAAATGACTGGTGGTCTTGAAATCATATTTCATGTACGTTTAGATAGCGGTGGTAGAGACTGGACTGGTCCACTCAAATCTGTGTAGTATTTTCTTCAAAAGAACATTTCAGACATCGATCTACGTGGTCTTCACATGATCTGACCAAGCTTATGTCTGGACTTTAAAAGAGACTGTGACCTCTGAGTTTGTTTCGGCCTTTCTTCTCAGAGTATTCAGATAGGAAACGCCGATCTCATCTAACTTTTTTTATAATATGACATGTAAAACTGAATCCGATATCGTATTTACAGAACAAACAATTTCATTTAAAAGCAAAAGGGTTGACTACCTCTGAATCTTCAGAAAGATGTTCGTGCATTATTGTACCATGACTTTACCAATTATGATCTTCAAAACCATTGCTTGGATTGATGGATTCTATTCTTAGTGGTAGGTACAAGTTTTTAAGTAGAACCTTACTAAGAATTGATTAAAGCAAAAATAAAGGTTACAGATAACGTATCTAATGCTTTAACTGAAGTAGGTTATGTACCACGATTTGGTTATCCATTATACATTCTATGTATTTCCTGAACATTACCTCCTCCTTCGCTTCATTGGGCAATCTCGACCTCTGAAATAAACGAAAATTAAAATCAACTGATCACGAACAAACGTGCATACACATATTATACAAATATCAAATACAGTTTTAAAACAAGACCTTGGCATAATATAAGGTGTTAATGATGTCACAGCGTGTCCAATGTCACCGCCCGGTGGTCCCAGACACTGTTATATAAACACGCGGACACAACAGATAATATTTTTGTTTTTGACCACTCCATGTTTGAACTGACTAGCAGTCCACTGTGCAGTTAATTTTATACATGCTAATTGCATATGGTGTGAAAGGTCGTTTGTGCGATGGCTGTGTAGTTTTTTAACAGTGTAACAACTACGTGTGAGTAGCTATCTTTCTCCACATGTGTCTAAACTTGAAAAGTCTGATTATTAAGTATAACTGAATTCGTAATTATTCTTGCAGTATGTTTTTATCAAAAAGGGTTCAATTATCTTGGATAACATCAAAACCACATATTTAATAGGTGTAGTTTTAACTAGTTTTTAGTTAATCTACAGTTTTAAACTAACTAGTGGGCGGCTAGTCGGTACATCTCTATTTCCTACGTGTCAACATTTCATCGTGTGCAGTATCTATTCTTTCCAAGAAAACACAATCTGTAGGATGCTGCACCGACCAATACCATCGCATTGCATAAACAAGCCATTATACTGAAGCATTGTTATGCACGACTAAAAGCAATTTGATGAGCACACAAAATAGCAGGAGACTCAAAAAGAAACACTTTATATTTCGAGCGGCCATTATTCCCTCGTTTACGAAACTAAGAAGTACTGAAACCCGAAGACTCCCGAAGCGTAGCGGAGGTTCCCGAAGGAATGACAAGCGAGCGCTTTCCGTGGAACGCGGAAAACGTCGGCACATGTTGAAAATACGGGTGGGCATTGACCCCGAGCGGGCTTGCCTGAACACACAGCTGTTACAGAATCTAGCGCGGTGCATCTCGTGATGCGTTTATTTATGTTCGCCGCCACCTACTACATACATCTCATAGATCTTAGATAAATGCCGCATTAAGAGCCAGATATTAATATGAACTAAGATACCTACATTACTCATTGGCATTTTTTTTTTTGGATACTTAATAAAACCACTAGCCGGTTCGACAGTTTTTTTTTCGGGTGAACCATCTTAGTAACTTTGCTTTGATTGTATTTGCACTGGTAGACACCTTAAAGCACATGGCGTCATGCTCACAGAATCATTAATTAAAAAGATATACGATAATGTTGTAGTCCTAATAAAAAAAAAAATCTAATAAATTTCAAATTGCCGATAAATATTCATAACATATCAATAATGTTAGCGGCCGGCGTGTAATTTATTACGTAAACATAAAACGTGTTGCCTTTACGAAACTTCTGAGATCCCAAAGGAAGAGACTAGCCATTGATCGTAGGTATGCCATAGACAGGCGCAAAGGAAATTCTATATACGGCCTTGTTACTTAAAACCTGCAAGTTTGAAACTGTTTAATTACACCCGTGGCAATATTTGTAATTCCTTAGGTTTCCGATGAATCACCTTAAGACTTGTCAAGTATAGTATGTATATAAAAGGTTGAAGACATCTGGTATACATAGGCTTTCCCTATAGACTGCTGCGAACGACTTTCGGGAACATTGCTTGTCTGAATTTTCACGCTTGGGCAGATATTGGTACACAGGTACATCAAGGTATGAATACGTTAGTCTGTTCTGCAACGGTTCGGTCTTTTTTGTGTGTATAAAGAGTAGGCAAGAATTATTCATTTCAGTTTTACGTTTTGACACTAGATGGCGTAACTATACCTATAAGTATCAATTGCCTTTTCTTTTACAATAATTTGAAAAATTTACTACGTAACTAACCTCTTCTACCGCTGAGATCAGTACTTAATAAAATCAGGAGCGTATGTAACAGAGATTAATGAAAATGCAATGTAGAGGCGACACTCCCTACGACTGATGTAGCCACTAGCTACGAGCCACCCCCGCTGGACACGAGCTTAAGATGGACATGATTGATCGAGAGAGAAGACACTTTGAGTTCCCATGATTGGCCTTTTGTGTGTTTCGTTGTAGTTTTGATATTAGTGCGGCTTTAACTATTCAAAATTGCAAAGAAATTATGGGCAATGAATGTTCAACTTTTCAAAATACTAAGTTGAGTTCCTCATAAAAATTCGACGTCGACTGTGATCTTTAACAGTAATAAGTAGCGTCTTATCATTACAAGAAGCTTTAATTCATTGTCTCGCCAACGACCTCTTTTTGAAAGGTTTTGTATTAATTCAAACCCTTGGATAGGTATTAATGTCTTTAAATTTTATGAAAAGTAAGAGCATATGACGTTTGGCATAGCCCAGAAGCTATTAAGAATTTCCTGCCCTACCTTCCTGAAAAATATTTCATCGGATTTCTAAATCTTAGAAGCAAAACTAAAGTTTCAACATAAGCAGTAACATTATGATTTCGCGCTAAACCCTGGCAAGTCAGTTGTGTGGGTATGTAAGCTCCTAATTATCTCCGGTATCCAGTAGTAATAAATATCGGATAATACGCAAAACTGTCCACATTTCGTGCCACATATTTCGATGCATACTGAACGATACGTAAGGCTGGGATCTGACTTGTATCAATTTTCTAATTCCTCATAGCCGTAGTTTGTTGAACGAAGTTTCAATAAAGAATAAAGTGTACCCGACACACCTGCCGAAATATACGCAATGGAATTTCGGTGTCCTAATTTACAATGGAAATTATCGACGTAATATCTGGTTTTGTAGTCACGCTGATTTTCAGTCGCGTTATTTTTGACAGGTGTGTCGCTACGCTGATGTGGTCTTCGCGTCTTAGTCCTATACAGGGTGGCAGGGACATTGACACGTAAATCGAAACCATAAATTTAGCACATAATCTCTAGACCTTCTAGTGTGGAAATTTCTCGTCCGGTAAAGACTAAAATTTTCTACGTTAGGAGGTCTAGAAATCAAATCGTGAGCATGAAAAAGTAGCTCACGATTTTTTTATCTACTGCCTTAGCCCTGCAGTTGGGCAACAAAGAATAAAATAATAAGTAAAATAATATAGATGGTGGTGAGGTCGAAACGCGTCCCGAGATAACTGGTCAAACTCTCTGGATATACTCACCGGCCATACGATAGGTACGGCAAAATAGTACATGTACGACGCAAGCTTTATGAGTGTTCGCAGTAAACAGTACATATATTAGGGATTATTACAGCACACACGTTTAACAGTCTCTTTCACCGCGAGCCGACTCTCTGATCTAGTTCGCGGAAGAGAATTATGCAATGGCTTGCACACTTGCTCTGCTTAGGTGTTAATGGCGAATTTTGTACTAACAAGATAATAATACGATGTCGACCTGTCTAGCTGAGCGTTAAATTGTAAAGTGGGTGATGTAACCATGCGTCTTGGTAAGATGGAAGTTTTAAATGTTATTTCAAGCAAAAATCTAAAGTTTTAATTAATTTAACCTCTTTTGGCTTTACCATAATGGGAAGGAAAACGGCTTTAGATCTGTATCGTTTCGCAAATAAATGTTTTTTTATAACTATAATAAGTATCATTTTATAATGTCATAATGCACGGTTACATAAGATAAGGAAAAGTATTTATTACACAAAACTCGGTCTATGTTTTGTCGTTTTATTGATCGGGTCTGATGACATACGCAATCAACCGGCGCAAGAGTAGGGAAACATTAAAAGAAATGGTCCCGGAAAGTCCGATAAAAATTTCAATCCCGGGACATACTAACCGTGTCCGGCAAGAGATTTATTGAACAAATTTAAAGCCAATTAAAGCTGACGCCGGCTTAACGCGCTGCGCACGCGTCGAGCCTTTTGACAAATGTATTTAGAAAGACGTTTCGTAAAAAGTTTATCTTTCAATACCGCGAAATGATTCGTAAACAACGCCAACAATGTAAATGCGGATATATCTTTTTTCTTTTCATTATCCTCCATACATAAAGGTACCAACTGAAATATTTTTCTTAACAGGTTTCTTTTTCAATAAAATTCAATGGAGGGGTGCTTCTTTATTTCTTTTAAAGTCAAAGTATTTATCACCGCGATTTGTGCGTTTTTTTTTTACTTTTTCTTTTCATTGTCATCGTCCATACATATCTAAAGGTACCTATCCCTTGTTAAATATTTTCAGGCTTCTTCGTGGGTAAAAAATTAAAAATACTTAAATGGAAGGGGGATAATAGTTGTCATTGACTATGTATATTCATAGACCGGACTTAACAGACCAACTTTACAATGAAGCACTATTATTTAAACATAACGTGTTTTTTTTTTTAACTTTCATAAGAGAGTCTGGCTAACGCTCACTCCTCTTTCGTCTATGAAGGGTGTAATATAAAAGCCCCCCGATTATATTAACATGAAAAAGGATTATAAAAAATGTGATACTGCATAGTGAAACTAGCCCTTATAATAGGTAGTTTAAAATGCAATCTCTATTGTAATCACAATGCTGCAGACTACATCTGTCTGTCTGGTAAACTATTGATACTTACATACATAATCAGCCTATAATGTTCCCACCGCTGGGACACAGGGCCCTCTCGGTGAGAAGAAGTGGGCTGTGTAGGGAGCGATGATGATGAAATAATTTACACAAAGTAAAGCGGCTGTCTGGGTTTGAACCTACGACCCCCTCATCTCTCGTAAGTCCGCTGCTCTCCACTAAGCCACCACAGCTCTATTGATACAAAAAGCTAAGCTACCTTAGCGCATCCTTACTAAAGTATTTCTTATATTATAAGCTTTCACAACATTGTCGTGCTTGACGAAAAGATAAAAGCTCGTTGAAAAGATACTTTCAATTTTCCTCGTAACTTTGATGAACTCGACATAAAAATATCTCACGGTTTTAAAATTGTATTGTGCTTTTAATTTACGCGTTTCACATTAACTTCACTTTTAATGCACTCGACGAAAGACCATATCCACGGCAAAATCTTCACGTCTTGGTCGAAAATAATTCGTACTAAAAGGATGCGTAAGCGCTGCCCAAATGCTCACTTAGTCACTTCGTTAATTTCAGGAAGGTGCACTGGATCCTTTTTTTTTAACTTTGACTGAGCGGAGATGGCACATTTGTTTTTAACTTTTTTTCTTGTTTAGTGTCAGATTCCAGCATGCCTTGGCGCCTAATTCTTTTTGAATATGGAATGATTTGTTGCTGGTTTCATTGCATTAGCGTCTGTTTGCTCTGGTGGCCACACGCATGGACGGTCATTCATTTTCATTCATTGAGTAACGGATTGTGTTTTATTTTTATTGGACTTAATTGGACGTGGGCCACTAAATCCATTATAAACATTAGGATTTCTACAAATGGTATAATTTGTTTTCCTATCTCGTACTCTTAGGAAATTGTAATAAAATATTTAGTCATAACCTAGCTATGTATTTTCATAAAAACATAGAATAATTGTAGGCGTTAGAGTCAATAAAAGGAAATCACATGTGAGTTACGTTTATTTCTCCGACACTCTCCCCAATACTCAAATTTAGGTTAAAAACGATGACTCATGAAAGATTTTTTAAAACTTGAAGATAGTTATTTTATTGTCTTATTTGTATAGCTATCAAGTTTCTGTTTTAAGTGTGCTCATGAAATTTATATGCTGCAATAAAAATAAAATTCCACTTCAAGAACATTATTTAGAATTTCGATAGAGCACACCGGAAGGCGGAAGCGTTAGCGGAGGTCGTTGAACCGCTCGTCGAGTCAATGTCAGCGTCGGCGAGGCGTGGGTCCAAGATTCGGCAAGAACAAGGGTGCGTACTTGTCGGTACGGGGTAGCAGGGTGCAACTGTCGCGGGGTAACGACCGGGCCGGGGTCGTCGGCCGGCGCCACGCGGCCGAGCGACCGAGCCATCCGATTGATTGGAGCGGGACGGCACTACCTCTTCATACCCTTACGATCTAACTACCCCCGCTCTTAATAGGGGAAATAACACTTTGTTTCGTAACAGATAAGGTATGATTCAGTTTGTCCACTAAATCGGCGATAGAGTTTTTGGAGTTTGGATACGGGGACGTAACCGACGCACACAGCTGCGTTAAGGGAAGTAGTTTTGCTCAAAATATTGATTTTTCCGCGGGGCTCGGTGGGCCGCGTGGCACGCGCAAGTGTGCGTGCGGTGTATGCGTGCAGTGCGCGCGTGTGTGCGTGCGCGTCTATTTTGGGTTGAGCACGTGGTCGTAGTTGTTGCTTGTTGACATGCGTTTTTATTTTTATGGCTGCTTTACGGTTTGATCGGTTAATTGAATTCCATCTTTGTTTGTAATTTAAATCCTTGTGATTTACTATAGACCCTGCTGTAGTGGAGTACCTTTATCTATGCGGTTTTTCTTGAAATATTGACTTTTCCATTGCAGTTTTTCGCAATAATTTCCTGAACATTTTAAGTGGGCATTGAATCCGTGTATCAATCGCTAAAAATAAGCTAAAATCGATTTAAGCACACCTCTTTCGAACATTGGACTGATTGCAATTTTAATAGGTACATTTTTTCTGACGTCATCAAATTTAAAGGAGCAGCATTATTATTTTTTTGCATTACTTCTTGGACTCCCTCGCATTTTTTTAAATAATTAGACATGGTGGAGATTGCAAATTGATTTCTTAAGTATCCAAGCAAATAGATAAACCAAAATCACACGCCAAACCCTGACAAAAGATAGTTCTTTCATATTTTAAAAGCGAAATATGTTTTATTCAAAAAATCATGTCATTTTAAGCTCCAGTAGGAACCTAATTAGATATGAAATAAAATAACTAAATATGTTTATTTAGTTATTTATTTGCCATTTTATTTAAACTAATTTTGAAGACGAATTGATTTCGTTCACTTGGTATTACTATCCACAACATAGCTACCTACCAGCAATACTAAAGAAGTATCAAAGCACTGTGCATTCTAACTCGAACTTATAACATTTAAAAAGTATAAGTCTGAGTCAGCACTTTATATCCAGACAAGACTGCTTAACATTTTCTTATTCTCAAGGTTCAGTGGACAGGAGACGACTCGCAAATATATATTATACACACATAAGTGCCGAGTTCTTTCTGTGTGTATGCTGAATATATTATTAGCCATACGTATACGTGTGTATAGTTATCGATGCACAAACACAAAGCCGGTTCCGAGGACTCACGCACACCAGCTCACCACCTTACCCTTGATTTTGCCAGCTCAAGGTCTCTACCCTCCCAGGACGTGGACTCGCACCCTCGGTACCCTGCATAAGTCTATCCCTCTCTAAAGTGCGGACACCGCCGAAATTTCCCGACCAGGAGCCGGGGTCGACGACCTGCAGCGACATACGTATTGGTAAATAAACATTGATGCTGGGTTACATAACAATTATAATGTATAGGCGGTATTGATTCCACGTTTTGATTGACTACCGGTACGGTGGAGGATGTGTTTTGGAATATTTAGCATTTGTTTTGTTTTGACATTTTTTGGTAACAAAACGCGGAAGTCACTTATGTTCAGAAAACTGTATTGACTCAGTGAAATAGAATAGATTCACGTACTTATACAATAGTTAGAAGATGGCGATAAGTCTCACTAGATTGTTATTTTAGAAAGGACAACTTAAAATTCTTTAAAGAAATGCAACGTCTTTTCTGTTGTATTTTTAGTGAGAAATTATTCAAAAACAAATTATGTATACACGAACCGAATCCCGAATTCGAATGTAGTTGAATTAATGTATACTGTTTTGTATAGCTTCGTGATTTCATCCCTTTTACGTCGTGACTCATGATAACATAATAAACAAGAAAGAAAAATGCGATTATTGGCATTATTTTGCATACAGCAAAAAAAAAAAACACACTCACAATGAATAAACCTCTAGTTAAAGTATTTATTTAAAAACATAATGACATTCATCATACAACATTCAGTAATCTCATTTACTCACTGGTTTCAAACGGTATGATTACTGAAAGCATTGCGCTCGCTGTAGAGAAATCCTTCTAAATTAAATATTCAAGGCTGATACATTCTCTAGAGGGAATGAGTAGAATCTAAGCTGAGTTAATAATAGTTTGAACCCATCCTTACTAACAAAGTGGCTTCATGGGTACAATTTATTTATTTATTTATATATACTTTATAGTACACCAGAAAATACATAATAAAAAATACAATTAACACTACAAAACATACAATTGTATATTCCTACATAGGTAATACCTATATACGTAGCTCTTCTAACGATTTTTCTTGCGTAGGGAGATAAGTAAGTGGTTAAGACGCCAGTGAGTAGGTTCTTAAAATAACAATTAAACTTAGAAAATGTTTCAATATTAAATACTTGTAGGTACCATGAACAGATACTATGAAATATTATTCGATGCTATATCAAACCATTTCATACGAGTTTGCAGCTTTAATATCAGTCAAGGACCATGATATTGATAACTAAGTAATGAGCTGCATCCACTTATAATAAGAATAAGTTAAACAAATCAGAGTATTTTCCTTTTTTCTGTAAAAGTACAAAAGTACCGTATTGATACTGTTATGCTATATTGTATTATGAGACCTTCAGTTAAAGTTGCATTTGAATAAAATTAAATTGCGTATGCAGATCGAAAGTGGAGAAAACTATTGCTCATAGAAGTATCAACAGACGGTTTTTCCAAGTCTTATTAGAAATAGCTTTCATATATCTAAATGAACTTGCAATTTAATTGCAGCGTTAGAATCTCGACAGCGACACGGACATCAATTCGAATCAGTTCGACTTAATTTGCAGAACTACACAATTTTATATGGACAATATTTCAGCAAACAAACTGCCATTTTAAATTAAATACGTTCCACGACGAATGAACAACAAAAACTCATTATAGTGAAAAATAAACTGGAGTCCCATAGCAGGCGCATCCCACTCGGAGCGTTTGATTACGTGATGGTAGTTATTGCCAGTGCGGGGGGGAGGGCCAGTGGGTGTGCGAGCTACCCGACCTACCCCCCAGGACCTACGCCAACACTGCACCGATGCACCCACATCTAGACATCTATCTAGATAGATGTCTGGACGGTCCCGCACGCACACCGACGCGCCGCCCTGTCTATGTGATGCACCGTTGACAATATCTATACGTGCTACGTACCGCAGCATTTGTTTACCACCAATACAATTTGTTAAATATGGGGACGCCGTGCAGTTTATTACCTCACTGGTCTTTTGTTTATGTTCTAAGTATTTATGACGGTAAATAAGTGGTGAGGTTAGATGTTTGATGACACTGACAGTCAACAGGCGTCTGCTGATTGAGTTGTTGTCAAAAAGGTAATTTGAGGTACAGAACCATGTAGATTTTTAGCGGCATTTAGTATTCTAAGGGCTGATTTTTCCAACGCCAGATGAATTTGTCCGAGGAATAATTTTGAATTGTTGACAGTTCTTCGATACAAAAACTGCAAGACGTCAATTTTATTCCACGGATAAAAATTATCTGTCGATTGAAAAATCGGTCCTAAAAGTAGTTTAGTAGTAGGACCAACTTTAAAAATCGCATTTTTGGTTAGACATGCTAGAAAAAAACAAAATACAAAAACAAATTTATTTATTCTTAAGTTCCGTGGAAACCTTGTTATTGATGCTGTTATTGACTTAATAAAAAGATTGCAGCTGAAGCGTAACTAATGTAGTTTTTCAACAGTACCTTTCTCATATCACAAGCACGTGTCGTCAAGCGAGTACAATACAATGAGAGGTTCTAGCTTTCTCTTACTCAATATATTTGAAAACTTCATCCAAAATAAATGTAGGTACCGTCTTCACAGATATAAAGAATGACATTATGCAGCAAGGTTCAAGCCAGCCTCACCTCGAAAGCAATCTTCCAACAATCAAAACATAATAACAAATTCTTCGCGTTTCAAATCTCGTACGAACATACTAATTCGTACGACCCGACCTACCCTAACATAGCTCGGTGCACTCGCACTAAGACCTGAGTCTGTGTGCCTAGTACGTGCAGCATGCAGCACTCACACACGCACACCCGATATTTACGTGAAGTTCAATTATGCTATTGGCGAGGGAGGTAGACATATACATGCTCGCTACATGTGTTTGTTTGCATCTGAACTTTTCAGCATAATGTTGCACTCTGCGTCAAGGACAAAAGACTTATGTGTATGAAATGTTTTGCTAGCAATACTTTGTTTTCTATCTTTTTTATTGGTATTAGAATGTTCTCGATTGTGCTATCTGATTTCATATCATTAACACACAAGAACTTGTGATTGGCTTACAGTTAAGGTGCAACATTGGCATCGTCGCTTGATAAATGGACTGGTGATTTGATAAATTGATACATAACTCATAACTCTTGTTTCTATTACTACTACTTCGCACGGTTTTTACGACTTAACAAAAGTCGAGATTTCGTTATTATAGTATCTATATTTAATACATATAATGTAAGTTTCAAACAAATAAACCTTCCGAAATCAATTCTCTAAATGTTGGTGAATACTGAATCTAAATCCGTTGCGTAGTTTAGAAGATCAACGCGGGCACACAGACAGACACAAAAAGTGACTTCAATGATTAATAAAAACACGAGCATTTTGACAGTACCGAAATATTAACTATAATATGACTATTGTTCCCAAAAGTAACGGACGCTATTAACCAATTAACCTTCATTAAATATGATACATAAAATGAACTTCACAGTAATCTAATCAATCACACATGAAACCGAGAATAACAACATAATAATGAAATAATGTTATTACAGTCCTTATTTATGTAAACAAAGTATCAAATTAAATAACAATAACCTTGAACGAAACCAAATCGTTAGCAAACCGGAAACGTTTAACTGTTTGTAAATTATTATACGATACGGACCAAACACGTGTGTGAAACATAAATAAAGCAATAGTTTTAAACAAATACAAATCGACTACATCAAAACTATTAACTAGAACTTGCTGGATATGGAAATATATTTTATGGCTCGTAGCAGCGTAGCCCTACAACTTTAACGCAAGATGAAACTCTTCAAGTGTTGCGCTTGAATGCCTACGCCGTAGCACTTGCTACGAAGTTTGCGTAAGAACGTTTTATACTATTTCAGTTTGCATATCCCAATTGTTTATTTACTAGAAATGGTTATTTGTTTAATTTGATGTGTTTTTTTTTAATATTCGACTATTTGTTTTTTTTGACGAAAAAATATGCAGACAAAATACTTTTCAAAACACATTATTAAAGATTAATGAAATTTACATTGTTGTTGGTTTATTTTATTTTTTTGGTAATTTCCAAAGTCGGAGTTTGAAATGCGATGGAACGCTACGACACGCTAAGTCAGCGCTTATTCGTTTATTCGCGCCATCTAGTGGCGAGCGGACGCAACGAAAGTTCGGCAATTCAACGCTAGAGGGCTGTCGTATAAAGTAATTTGTAACGTGCCATTGAAACTGACAATGTTTGAAAATGTGCTTTTATGCATGTATTATGTTATCAATATTAGGGCTTATGATCATAATCGTATTATTATACTTTCACACGTAACATTGATTTCTCTTCGCAATTCCTCGAACAGATAAGGTGCACTAGGGATATCTATTTGTTGAGATATTCCTATAAAATAGTCCAAAGCACTAGTAGTTTATAATAGTACTTTAAACTATAATATCCACCGCTAAATCTTAAGATACTGCGAATTTAATAACCTACATAAATGTCCCATTTTCATATTTCTCTCGCAATGCAATAGATGCTTTGTGGTCGCTGAAACCGTAACATGTTCTGAGAATCGTCCTATCCTAGGATCGCGACTAAGGAGTTGAGTGTATGATGACTAATTATTTTTGGGCAATTTGCCAGCCGGCAGACCGAAATGTGAATATAGGGCGTCCGGCGTTGTTGCTCCATACACAACACTTCCCAAAGGTTAGCGTGCATCGCTTTCAGATGAATCCAAGTATCATAAAATATTATGATGTTGACACAGTAAGCTCACAGATGAATCTAACTATATTTTTTATGGCTTCGATTATGAAATAGGCGTATTGTGACACGAATATTGAATGAACTGGATCAGATTGTTTACGACATGCTTGAATAACGTAGTTGAAATAATCAAAATGTTTAGACCATCTAGTAATTTCTTGAAATCACATATTTTGATTCTGGATTATCTTTAAGGAAGCTTTACATCATAAAGTACACACTTTCGACTTCGTTTCAAAACTGGCCTGACGACACACAACATACTCGTATATCAAGCCTGAGATTTCAGCACCTGATACTTTACTTTTTTTTTTCTTCAGCGAATGCTATCGTGTTTCGGAATCAAGAGAGCAATCTATCAAGATAACCCCATTTCTATGGGAACTGTGTGCGAGGAACACATAGATGAAAACTGTAGGTGATCAAATATTGCATAAAGTTTTGTAATGGCCAACAACATGGTGTGCGAAGCTTCCTAGTTTATTTTTGTCTTAGTGGACCGTGGAACTGGCTTTCCTGTTTTTTTTAAGCGGAATTAGGAACCAACCTACTTCAATAAATTTATCAGAATGATTGTAAAAAATTAAAGCGTCTCTGCTAAAAACTATCAGTTAAAAACTAAGACTCCTTAAGTTAGATGATAATTTTAAAGGCGTCGTAAATATTCCATTTTTGGTATAATGTCAAGTTTAATTAGCCTATTCAGAGTTTAGATGTTAAGATTGCATATACTTAATGAGATAGACATTCAACTTGAGGATCTGGGTGACATCTGTTTAAGCCACTGTCTTTCACAAGACCGAAATATCGTTTCCTTATCACTAACACATAGGAATAGATGGAGAAATAAGTAGATAATATTTTACAGTTACAACTCCAAGTAAATTAGGCAGATAACCTATTTCATAATAATATACCTAATTATTTAGGGTTTTGAACTTACACTACACACAAACTACATATATCCCAGTTATACAGGGAAACCTATGATTGGCCATAATAACTGTAACACGGATATTTTGTAAAATATTTTTATGTATTGCTCTTGGTTACCTAAATAAATAAAATAAAATAAAAATCATAAGTCTTGACTTCTTAGTAACAAAGTAGAGGCAACTAAGTTCCACTATTTATAAATACAAAGTAAGACTCTGTATAAACTTACAACATATAGAGTCTTATATTGTATAATTAGTGGTGGTGGTGGCAGTGTAATAAATATTTTGAGACTGAGTGTAGTAGAGCTTTTTAGTACATTACAAACATTCTTCAAACATGGACTTTTACATCTACATTTCCTACATTTTATAAATCATAAAATTAACATACAAAAGTATTATCTCCTTTTCTGGATATTCGATCGGAACTTCAAACCGTTAACACAAGGTGTGCTGGCACCTGCTAAGCACGACAATCACGTGACTACGATTGAGCAACCGTCATCAAATTGACCCAGTCCAAACTACCCAGCCTATGGCACTGCCGCATCCGCGATCAACAAGTACTTACGCACTGACAATCATGCGCAATACATTGATACGATGAATTATTATAAAAATTTGGGCTGAGCTATTGAGGGTACTTGAGTTCAAACTGGGTTCTAGGACAGTCTGTCGCCACTGGCAAGTTCGGAACGCTTATCGTTATCAAGATAGGTATTTTGTATATCAAGTGCGCATTATACACTCGCTCACCCAATTCCTGAAGATAGTCGGTAACCTCCTTAACCGACCTAGATGGTGAAACACCTTTTTCCTGCTTTAATCAGTGTTATTAGCAATATTTCGATGCCCTCTCTGACTTTCTTATGAGCTGTTTGTCGAAGATATGCTATAGATGTTATATGCAAAAAAGATAGGCTATATGATAATATAATTTATACAATTATATATAGATTATATATTTAATTATATATTATCATATAGCCTATCTTTTTCCTCAGCTGTATATTTTTAGAATGGATCATTGCCTTAGAATACTAGGAAACCCACAAATAAACAGGAAGTTTATTGTAAGTGAACTCATAGCCTATAGATGTTCTGTGACGTCATAATTTTTTTTTTCTGATAATATTAATAGCTTGAAGCCACTAACGGCTGAAAAGCCAAATTCAAGAGTTTCAATCGTTTTAATTAGCTAGATATTTATACTTAGACCGTAATCTCGTGGAGCGTATTTGCGCCCGTGACACACTTTAGCATATGTATTTGCTATCTCCAAGATTTTAAAATTTAGTTCAGTATTATACCAACAATTTAAATTTACGTAGTTAGTTTAACCGTTTTTATTAACACCAGTAGTCAACCCTAGAACATGTAATAGAAATAGAAAAGTTGTATTTGTGTGCGTGAATTGCACTTGTAGTGTTGTTATGTGTGCAATAAATACTTTATGTATCCATCTCTTTCCTTCTCGACATTTCACTGATAGCTATGGCCTTGTCTAGTCGCATCTAATGCTGGCATTAGTCTGTTTACATCGCGCTGCTACTTGCCCCAGTAACTGGCATGGATATATGCACTTTATTTTAAAAGTGACACATTATTCACTGTTTTAGATTATCTTGTTAGCCACACACTGAAATACTCCAATTAATACAAATTTTGTAGGTTACACACTAACAAAGCATATTTATGTCAAAAAATTGTGTTTATACAGATGCCAAGCCAAAACAATTTTTACGGTCATTGGCTTGGTTATTAAGTTTACGCGGAAACAGATATTTGTGTTGAGCATTTAATTAACCAGTATTTTCATTTTGTTTCAGGTAAGTCTGATATATTTTTTGAGAACGAGCTGATGAATGGGTATGTACCTATTATATTTGCATCAAATATCGAAGAAACTTGAAGTAGGTACCTATACGTTTTAATATAATAATATAGGCTTGCATAAAAGCATGATATTTTTTTTTTAAATCTTCCTGTTTGGGTTCTTCAAACAAAATGCACATCGCCGCCATCTTTAGCACGGTGAAGATTGGACGCTCTGGGCAATGGGTCGTAATACTTCCTCAAGATTATTTACTATCTTACTGGCACTTACCTAAGTTACTTGTACAAGTGCACTAGCTCGTCAAACGCTCCAAATGTCCCTGTAGCGAGTGTTGACTGAGCCGGAGTGTTGACCGGTATGTAGGTTACACCGCGCGAACCGGCGAGCGCCCCCCTCGCCCCTCCGCCCCGCACACCACGCAACTACTTCTATGATCCGTGCACTTTTCAACAAGAAAATGTCAAATGCATACTCCTTGGAAAGAATTGATGCATACTGCGCAGGTACAGACAGAAATAGGTTAACAAGAAAGCATTTGTACTGCCTGTTTCTATGTAACTGACATCCTTTGCGAAAACTCACAAACAAGTCGATTGCACAATTCAAAGAGTAAACAGACGTAATTGAAAGTGTTTGACAGTAATCGATACTATACAGATAAAATATCATTTGAAAATCTCATTCCATTTTCGAAATGTCAAAGTGCATCGTAGCTGCATATCGAGTAGCAACGGAGGAGTTGGTAACTATAGTTAGGAATTTGGGCTCTGGATCGTAGAGCGGCGGCAATGTGCCACCGACCAATTCTATTATTGGACGTGGGCCTATGTATTATATTTATATCAACCGCTACCCGTGGTCACTGGGGCAAGTTCGCTCGCTTCTTTAAACTCGCAATAAAAATCGGACAAGTTCGAGCCCGAGACCGTGGCCTGTGTAAACACTCCATATTTTTGCCAATTTTCGTTTTGATCATGAAATTAAAAGAGAAAATTCTTGACATTAACATTACGTTTTAACTGTATTTCTTAGTAATTGCATTGGCAAAACCTTGAAAATCTATTGGCAATAATGAATGTATCAGTGGATATTGAATCATAAGAACGTTACAAAATCCTAATGTAGACATATTCCACAAATGTTGTGGTATTATGATATATTTAGACTATAATATACTAACCGTTTTATCATCTCAAGGCGACTCGTATAAAGCAATGATAAACGAGTGACCATCAAATTAGGAGATCGACAACCGGCCATGACTCTATTTACAACTAACTATATCTTCTAGTTGAAAAAGACGAAGGATTTTTGCGATAAGATGAAACAAAATTCACGCATACTCACTACCTTTTAATGCGGTAACACAGTCAAACTGATTAAGAGATTACCTATATTTTTTTTAAATACATTTTCATGACTAACATTCGTATATTCAAGGCTGTTTGCATATTATTGTAGCTGAAGAATACAGAGCGGTTCTGGTACTATCTGCGTTCGTTTGTATGCGAGTGAGTCAATGTGTTCTGCCCTATATTCCGTATGTCCATTTGTTCCCGCAGTCGAACGTATTTTAATGAAAGTGCGTTTACAGCAACTGCCAAGGTTTTAACACCTGCATTCAATCGTTCCAACTCTTACATTCTTATAACAAGCTATTTGTAGGAAGTATACGGTAAAAATGGCTTTTAACAACTCAATTAAGTAAATAAAAGCGAGAGTTCTTATATAACTTAAGAGATGCTGCGAAATATACATATTATATTGTTTCTTGTAAGTCTATAAATGAAACAAAAAGACAACAAGCTCCGTTTGCACAAAAAAAAAACAATCGTATTCCGAATTAAAACTGCATGCTCATGACGTAAAACCGACCACATTTGGTCACTTCTTTATATTAAACGTCGAGTAATTAAAATCAAAACTCCACCATAAACTATTAAATCAAAAAAGTAATGCGCGACATTTGGCCGTTCGCCAAATACGGCGAGACTTTACTCAAGCGATTTACAAAACTGCGTACAATGATCTCTCCTCATTACTATAAATTACGGCTACCAAGTGAAAACAAAGACTTACTTTCGAAAGTGCAAGCGAAATGTGGTTCAGTTGCGTATCTTGTTCGCGCTCCATAGATCATCTGAGAGAACATTAACGAATGCGGATGTTTCGCAATAGCTCTGGCGATCTAGTGAGTGCGCCAGCGCTAGTCGATACTCGCTACAGTCGTTACACACGAGTGTTCGACTCGAATTGTACTCTATTCGGCCACGCCTGTTTGTATCTCGAATAATATATATTGAATCGATTCTATTAAGAATCCGGGAGAACCGAGATTAATTCACTAAACTAGATTTGGGTTTTCAACTCATGACAATTATGTCAAGTATGATAATTATGAGTTGAAAAACCTAAATCTAGCTTAGTGAATGAATCTCGAAACTTACTCGAAATTGGGATAAACTACGTCGTCGTAGTTGGCAGCTACTTTTATTAGACCACAAGAAACATTTTGTTTTAAGTTTCATAAAAAATGTATAGAACTCTACGAAACTGGACATGTTTAAATGCTCGTATTTTTTAATATGTCATAATTCATTATCATTAAACTTTGACTCCCACGAATCCTTTCGCTAAACAACGGTTTCAAATAAGTTAAACGTCCTCTAGCCGAGTTTTGTAACCATCCCTATTTCAATGTAGGTACGAATCGACTATCTGTATATTTAAAATGGTTGTGGAGATTAGAGATTAACAATCAAATTAGAAATGCACATGTAGAGTGCTTTTACCTAGGGATGTACAGAAGCCAGCACATCAAGCTACTACAATCTGTCAAATTTCTTTAATAGATTTTCAACTTTATCGCTAAAGCATTAAGGTTCATGGTTGATTGAGAAAATTTGACAGTTTCGGGTAGCTTGACCTGCTGGCGTTTTTACCTAACTAAGAGCGAACTGAAATTGCTTTAATTTCAGTTCGCTAACCTGGCTTTAAGACCTAACCGTAGGTCTAACTTGACTTTAAGGTACAATAAATTTTGACCAGTTCATTGTAGGTAAGCCCTAGGCCAGCCCTAGGGCCATTGTAGGTAGGTCCTTTCAAACGGACTGATTGTATCTTAAAAATCAGCAAAGATGCTTATCTAGACAATATGATTTATCTCACAGTATTTTAAAGGCCATGCTTTGATTTCCTAACAATTTAATTGTGTGACTAAACATTAAATCAAATGATATCAGCACATTTAGAAAACGAATTGAAATTGAATCCCAGAACTAATTTCCAATTCTAGATACTTTAGGACTAAACCATTGCACCGCAAATTGCAATAAAAACGTTTGTTAATTTTATGAATGATTCTCATTGGCTCAAAGCGTCATAGAATTATCACCATTGGTCGTTTGAAATTAACTCGCGGGAATATAATTGGCGAGCTCCGCTTGCGTTTGCGCAGTTTTCATTACGCTGTAAGGCCACGTTACGCGGATGAGGTCAGGTCACAGACCTTAATGCATATTGCACTTGCTGAGTAATTGGAATGTTTTTATTAACGTAAGCAAATAATAAAAAGTGCTATCATTAAATATTACTCTGCTGCGTTTTGTCGTAACTTGTAATACAGTTTAATTCCAACAAGTAGAATCACGATTGCATCAAGGCCGAGTAAAGACTAGGTCGCTAGTGGATACAACATTGGGTCAGGATACTTGACCTTGTATTAAAAATATTACAAGACTTGTTGCATAGTGGCACCATTACTTCAGTACTTGGTAGCTGTACTGACTTTCAGTTTTTCTTTGATCAAATCAAACGTTTTAATACGGAAAATAAGTAAACTTAAGGCCCATCTTCCACGACTCTACTCAAAAGCAACATGTTACTTTTGAGAAACATCGTGAAGGATGGGCCTAAGTGTCTAATGTGGGGTTGCCACCTTTTAATATCAAATATTGTATTCTTGATGCCATTGCCTATAAAAATATACAAAAAGAAATATATATATACATATATATAAAAATCTTTTTAAATGCATATTATTTACTTCTTTGAGCTTTTACTAACAGGGATTTTATTTTTTCTAAATGACCCATAACTATTATTACACTCTAAATTGAGGTAAAAAGCTGCATTAACGGTGTTTTGTAATATCATTAATACAGCTTTTATGAGTTTAATACTGGCCCTATTGCGCTTATTTCGCCATTTTGTATTGGACCGAAAATAATTATAGTAGTTTCGCGTACTATATATTTGTTTTTTAGAAATTTAATATTTAGGCCTATAGTATAGCAGGATAACATAACTGCAACCCTAACTGCGTCTAGTAGCAGTAAAATGCAGCTCATAAATCACATGTGGTACTTGCAAGACAGCATGAAGCCTAAATACTGTGCAAACACTTGAAAATGAAAGAGAATCTTATCGTCAGTTTGACCACCTTCTTGAGTGGAAAGTGCCGTACTTTGCTTTATCGTTGTCCTCTTTAAGACCCAAAAATAAATATATTGTCAGTTTTAACCTTATGTTTTCGAAGACGTCATTTAACACAGATGTACCGATGTTTAATCACGTGCTACAGACAGATCTTCATAAATATGTAACGAATGTCTGTAATTCGATCTAGTTCATAAATAAATACTTCCATCTTACGGAGCCAAACAGAAATAAGTTGTTTTTGAGAAAACATGACAACGTGTTTACTTACCTAATTTTACTTTTTGTGTTGTATATCTGTTCTAACTAAGACTAGTCGTTGTACGAGGATTTGTTCGTCTTTTTGTTTTGCTTGTATATTTCTTAAGCAGCGAACAGTATTCTGATGGCGTAGATCTAAAACGTTTCTTGAATTATATACTCTTCCTTATAAGCATTGTAATGAGAAGTTTTCTAGACAGACTTAGCTTGCTTACAGCTTCGGTAACCCTTAAGAAAGCTTAGTTATTTGAGAATACACCAGAAGTTCTCCGATGGATCAGAGAACTTCTTCTTGGTTAGGTTCAAGATTTAAAACTAAGAATATGTCAGTTCTCAGTTTTAAATCTTGAACCTAACCTTTACAGGCTGAAGCTTCAACCTTACCAAGTGTAATCATTATCTTTACTAATAATAAATCTGAAGTGTTTGATTTGAAAAAATATTTTTGTATTTCATAAACAAATTTTTAAGGAATGCAATAATCTGTATAACATCACGCTAGAACCCTTAAGAGCCGAGCAAAAAGAAAAAAGGCAGAAATAATGATAAGCGAAAACAAAGTAATAGCGCGGGCAGGCGATTGGAGCTCGGGGGAGCAAGAAATTTCACACGGACGAAGTCGCGGGCAGAAGCCAGTCATGTATGTCATAAAGTTATTAGTTTTAAAATCTATAAAGAGAATGATGAATTCTTATTCAAATTATAAAATCTGTAAATTCTCTCTCTCCACAAAGATACACGAGCCACATGGCCAAACAATAAAAATGGCACAAATTAAAAAGGAAACAATCGGGCCGATGGTTCCTGGTAACCTTAAAAACACACAAACAAACATTTTGTATCGATGTTTCGTTTTATTTTTGCTGACACAAATACGTTCGGAAGAGGATCTGATATTTAAGTCTTCTCAAACGACATAGATCTTGATTCTTGAACCTTTGTTCTAAGAAGTAATTTTTGTGTTGGCACTCTATGCGTCCGGAGTTTAAAACGTCTTGTGGCCCAAGTCACAAGCGGCTCGCGTAGTTCAAGTTGAAGGTACTTGTGTAAGGCCATTATGACGCTGCAAAACTTATGTATGTATCATAGATGATTCGTAAAAGTTGTAACAAAGAAATGGTAACTCCTCATTAAGGTTAAGTACACAGATACACATTGTCACAGTACTGAATAACTTTCATTGTAATACCGACCTACATTTTTTGTTCCGTCACAACATTGAACTTAGCGTTCACGGATTTTTAACTATGATTCATATATGAAAGTGTGCCGATCAAGATAAAGTTGTGTTCAATATATACGATAAATACTGAAATAACAAAAATGTAGAGTTGATGCACATTTTTATTACTTACCATTTGACCTAAATAAACACAGATATAAAGATATATTCTTAGTCATCATCGCCCATAGTCGCCTGTTGCTAAACTTGTCTATTTAATGTGATAACATAAATATTTGTTTAAAAAGAATAACGTGTTTGTGTGTGATATAATGAAACCACAGCATTTGACAGTATCTGTGTTGATACAATTTAACAATGTATAATCCAGAAAACAACTCAATATTTTTATGTGCTGGTGTGATTATTAGTTACGTAAAATATTACTGTTTAACTTAAATTTATTCGTCTTCTCATCCAACTATGCACCTACCCCACTCCAACCTTGCAGCTAATCCCGCTTTCCAGTCTTCCCTTAGACCATCCACCAGCGGTCGGCGGCCGGCCTAGTTTCGCGCTAGGAATAGGCGCCGCCCCCGCTTCGCGCCCTACACCAGCCAAGTACTGGCTTGTTAAAGGACACATACAAGCTTTTCATGCTACTTGCCGCGCTGCTTTCAAACACCCTCGTATACCCGCTAAAAGAAAACCTCTTTTGATTTACTGCTTTTTAGGTCAGAGGAGTTTATCGTCTGTTTTTAAAGCTGTTTTGATCTGTGAGCTGTTTTGTTTCTTTGCTTTATTAGTCAACGTCTATATTGTCTATGCTATTACTCAATGCCTTGTTATTTCATCTGGGTGAACAGTTTTGTTTTACTTTAACCGCGTGAGAAGGAAGTGTCCCCACTTTGGTGTAATATTTCACTTCATTACTCATTTCTATGAGTATTCATTTCATCTGTTAGGTACTTAGATAACATTATTTCAAAAAGTTGCCACTACTGACTTTAATTAGAAAAATATGTACATTTGAAAGTACTTCCTCGTAACACGATCACTTTTAGCAATCACTTTTACTGAATGCCATAAATAAAGTAAACATTATAAGCACCTTGCCCAAGCGAGCACGACGATCTATCGGCTCGTTAAAACGAGCACGTGAGCACGTTCCATTAGGCACCCTACAGACGACCCGCACCCAAAGAGAACGCACTTCACACGCGCAAACACTCGCGTATTGAAGTGTTAGCGGACCAATGGGACAGAAAATTTGTGTTTTCACTATTGGTAAGGGCTGCTGGGACTGTAGTATTCAAAACAATGTCTTGTGAGTTCCCATGTTGTATATTCAACTTGGAACTTCCTATGCTTTACCGCCATTTTCACTTTTTAGTTTCAAGATTAGAGTTGTTGCATTGATATTATACTTTCTTCTTTGTTATCCCTTTGTCTGAAACTTTTTCATAGTTGGTTACGTATTTTTGTACACACTGCAGGGTACTCATTTATTTTCCAGAACAGAACTTTCAGTTTCTTGTTGCCGGTATTGTCACTGCTTTTGAAATCCTCCTAAGTACTCCACAATTGATTGTGCGATAAATGGATTCTATCTTGGAGTAAGAAGCTTATTAGAGTCTCTCATAAATAACTCAAGCATACAAAACTTAGGATACCTAAGACTAAAATCGATTAAACTTAATAAGTAGTAAATAACGTTGGTCGTCGTAAAACTGTGCGCAAGAGTGTATTGCATCACGAAATAGATGGAAGTACCAGCAAGTACCAACATTATGTGCGTGTATGAGTTACGGCTGTGCGACTCAGGCGCATCGCAGGGTTGAAACAGACATGCAGCTTTTTTTCGATTTTTGCATCTATCGGACAGACAGACAGAGAATCTTTGCATTTCTTCAATATGTAGTGATGATTTGGAATATGAAACCATGGACACTTTACCATGTAGATTTTGTTTACCTTAGAGTGTCTTAGCATTAAGCGTATATCTAGCGTAGTACGCGTCTACGCTACAGCAGCGTAGCAAGTAACGCCTACGTGGCGTAGGAGTTGACGTCGCGTCGGATTGACGCCCTATAGACATAATGACAATATGTTCATGGTATCGAATACTACGTAGCGTTGCCTTCACAGTGCGGTTGCTCAGCGCCGCCTACGCAGCGTATACGCAGCGTACACCTACGCTGGAAAAACACCAGGTGTGTACGCACGCTAAGTGATGAAAATCTTCATAATAAGAAAGTTATTAATAAGCCGTTTAATGAAACAAAAGAAAAGACAGATTAATTAACCACGCCCAGCATACGCGGTACAGAGCTAATCGTGTCTAATTTATGCAGACTTTTATTCAGTTTTAGTCATTATCTTTTTTCTTGCACTGTCATTCCCAACAGCATAAGCGAACGTCCACACGGCGCGTTGCGTCGTCGCAACGCAAATATTTTGACGCATAGCCGGCCACACAGGCGCTGCGTCGTCGCAGCGTTACTACGACGCAGTCTTAACGTTCGGTCGACGCAGCGGTGACGCACAGTTGCGGCAAGCATTTTTGTAAAAACATCGCAGTCAGTCTATAGGAAAGCATGGATCGGAAAAGACGTCTAGCATTGCTCCTATTACTACGTCACCGCCGAAATCGACGCAAAATCACAAGACGGTATTGGATCTGTCCCTTCATTTCATTAAGAAATACTGATGGACAGTTTTTTTTGTTAGAATATCGGGAGTTGCTATTAGACGAAAAGAACGCACAAGCAACTGAGCGCTGCCTCTCCGTCGCCGCAATGAGTACACCCCCTCCCGCTTCGTCTCGGGGGCTGCTGTCCGTCATGTGTGCGTTGCGACGACGCAGCGCGCCGTGTGAACACCTTGGTTTTTTGTATGTAAAACAACGCAACGGCAGCGCTGCGTCGACGCAACGCTGACGCAACGCGCCGTGTGGACTCGCACTAATTAAATGCAGTTAGGTGCAACCCTAGCTAGCTCTGCAAATGCATGCGACGCGGCGCAGTCCTTCGATTACACTGGCGTCTGTGTGCGTTGTCACTATTCTTTACGTGTAATTGCGTAGATCGCGTGCACATACACACACACACTCGCACAGCTCAGTCTAGGCGCAGTTGTAATGAGCTAAAATTATGTGCAATTTCCTTTCTGTTCCATCTAAAGTAACACAACTAGGAATTCAAACATGTGTGCGACACATGTATTTTGTACGTTTAAGTTTTCATTTAGATTAATTTTTATTAGCAGGGGTTTTGGTTAGTTTTACGGTTACTTAGTAGACACTTCTAAGATAGTTCAGTATCGTTTACGAAGCCGAACATACAGAAATACCTAGTATACCTAGGTTTTATTTGACACCTAATAAATAAAAGTAGTTCAGTAGTTTCATGTCTACATCAGATAAACCATGTCTAAAAAATGGAGCCCTGAACTCTTGAACACTAGTCAACCATTCTTCCAAAAACAAAGTAATCAGACCTAAATATCGCAAAAATCGTTCAAATTGTTGACCAGTAGAAATAATAAATTCACAAACTACCCACCTACTCCAGGTTATTAGCCCCGCGCTAGGCTGACGACCTGACCTGAAGATGTAACAATAGTAACCTAAGAACACACTCGCTTGAAGAGGCGGCGCCTTCACGACAACCTACGTCCACTTCATAAATATACTGACAAAGGGCAGTTTGTTTCACACGCAAACATGCTAACGATCTTCTCAAAACGAGTCAACAACATTTTAAACAATAAGCCTCAATTTATTACTTAACAGAAACAATCAACACTGACAACAACTAATAAAGGACCCGCTTGTCTCATAAATAACTACGAAGACAAAACAAGATGAGAAAAAAGTGCATTTTATTTCGTTTAAAATCCCAAAATATCATGTTCAAGGGTAGAGAAAAATATTCACAAGAAATTCACACCATTCTAACCTAGATCCAATCTTCAAATCTAACAGATCAATACATGGTGTGACCCGTAAAACGTCCAAGGGGTACATGGGTAGATCCTTTACCCGTGTAACGCGCGTGAACTTCGACCTGGGTTTTGGAGGTCATTAACATTTGGACGGGAACTGGGTCGGTGCGCCGTCGGGCTGCAGCGTTGTCATGGCAACGCGCCGCGCCGCTCCCGCCGCCCTAGACGAGGCCCAATCTAATGCCTCCAAATTCCCGCGTTGTTTAGACAAGACGGGGTCGTATTACGTTATTGTTAGGAAGCTATTTATATACTTTCCTCTTGACTTGTCTTCTTATCTTTGAGTTGTTTGGTTTTATCAAACGATTTAAGTACCTACCTATTTGTAATTGCTGGTTAATAATAACTATAGCTAAACTTACACATCATCCTTTTCCCAACTGTGTTGGGAACGACTTCCAATGTAACCAGATACAGCTGAATACCAGTATTTTGTCATTTTTGGGGAGCGCCCCCGCTCCCCAAAATTGACAAAATACTACGGTTTGCCATAATCGCTACGCTTGGCAGGTTGGCGATCGCAGTATAGTAGTAAAAAGCATAGAGAACGCTGCTGCCCATTCTCCGGCACGTCCCTAAGTCGCCTTTTATGACACCCACGGGAAGTAGGGTTCGGGAGGGTATTTTTGGGGAGGCCTTTGTCCAGCTGTGGACGTCTTTCGGCTGAAATGATGATGATGATGATGACCAGTATTTTACATACAGCGACTGCCTATCTGACCTCCACAACTCAGTAACTGGGTAATATGATACTCCTTGGTAAGACTGGTTGTCAGAGTTTCGAGCTACTGACGCCCCATAACGAATGCCAAAGATCCACGAATAACAGCAGGGACTAACAGCTAAACGTGTTTTCCGAGACACGGAGGGGTTTTGGTATGTAGAGATAGTCACCTATCCACGGACAAACCGCGGTAAGCGTAGCTTTACTTGATCGATCGACCCGTGCGACTATTATAAATTAATGACAAGCCCCACTTACACGTATGCACTTAGCTGCACATATACATACATATATACCATACACATACTTTCTATAAATGTACAGAAACTACTTTTGTAGAAGTACTTTTTCTTAATATTTCAGAGTAGCAATATTATATTATGTACCTACTTGCAACTGACTTTTCGTCTCCAAGGGATCCCAACAAGCCACTCGCGATGATACCGCGAAGCAACCGCCGGACGCATGACATGTGACCAGAGTAACCATGGATCTGTCGCATTTCGTTTATTTTTTATTTTATTACAGATTGTAATTAATTTATTTTATTCGACAGTCAAAACGTCTCCTTGTAATCTTCTTATGTTTGTTTTAAACCTGTTCAAGGTTTCATGGTCATAAAAACACCAGGTATTTTGGATTTCATTAAACTCTTGGTAAAAATAAGCATTGAATTTCCGCATATGTTTTGCTTTTATTACCTCATTGAACTTATTATTGAAATTATTCCTAGATATGCTAATGTATCGGGCAAAGTCTTTATGCGTGTAAAATTAATGCACTTTAATCAATACAGACTTTCTAAAAACCGTTGTTGGAAATCCAAAGCAAGAAAGCATACGTCTTGCTTGTATGAATATTTTGAAGTTACTAAGTTCAAAATCGTAAGCGTGTTTACGATTTTGAACTCACCTAAGCGGCACCAAGATATGGGTTTTATTGAAATATTACACTAGTAGTAGGAGCACATAATTACTGGCTAGAATGCTGACTTAGAGCTCAATAGAGCCAACTTTAAATTTTTTGAATAGCAGCCACGGAAATTGCATTGCGATTGGGCATTACAAAAAATTCTGCATAATGCTCTGATGGTCCATATGTTAAAACTTTATTTTTATTTCTTGCACAATATTCAAAAATAACGAACAGATCCTTAAAACAAATATGTTATTGTCAGAAATCCTCTGTTTTCGTGGCAGCAGTATGCCGAGCCTGCTTGCGTCACCATCCCGCTGGTAGAAGGGACTTGAAAATAGGTCAAAAGGGGGCCGAACCACTGTCACTGCCATAGCACACAGCCACAAACACACGTGTGTATACTCCTACAAATGTACGAAAATCAATGGAAGCACGAGTAACGACCTTCGAAATTTCAAGAGGTCATCTTACCGGTACTTAGCCTATGCCTAACCTGGCACTTTGTACGGTTTCCATAGTTACGCTTCATGTATTTTGAACCGTTGTGTAAGAGGGGAGTTTTCACCGTATTTGTGGTGTTACATTTCTCAGTGGATGATTTAGTAGGAAAATCTTGTTTGGTGTCCCTTGTGGAATCAGAGGTAATTAAACATTTGCAAAGGTGTGTGTGGGAGAATTACTAGTACGATAAGAAGACTAGTACATAATTCGTTGGAGCTGGTTTCTAATTATCTCAATAAAACTGTCACAATAATAGTAATACTTAAACAGATTTCTTTATCTAGCTCTGCTCCGAATATAGTACACTAGTTAATATTTATTTTGTAACAACCAGTTAAAATCGACTCTATTTTGCGGTTCATTTTAATAGGCCCCAGTTACGATAAATAATTTTTACAAAGATACTAAAATAAGTACACAATGGAGTGAAAATAAAACGTTATTTTTATATATTGTCCACTCAGCCATCGAGGGATGTGACCTAATTACGATGGTGTTTTCTTCCTTTCATCATTTTTCAGGAAACATTTTTCAGGTAAATTAAACATTATCAAGGAGAGTTTTTTATAGTCGTTTTGCTGACGTACCCTTCATATACACGTAAGGAAGTGTTCCAGTATTTTTCGGTAAAATCATGTTAGATATGGATATGTGACCATAGAGACAGGCCTGAAATTTTCAGGAAATCCAATGAAAATAAAAAATACCATTGTCATTTCTTGGCCTTTCGTCAAGACTTGGACATGGTTGGCGCATAACAAGAAAATTGGAGTAAAATTAAAGGCCCAGGCTTTTCATTTTACTTCAGTTTTTGTGTCTCATGAGGAAAAGACCAGTTTTCCAAATTCTGTTGGTATTCAAACACTATCGTCGGCGGCATTTTCCCTTCGTGAAGGTGAGGTTGAGGTTGGTAATGGCTATGAATGGTTCTACTGCAAGGCAATATCTTCTTCTCATAAAGAGAAGAGATAGTAAAAATGGGATAGTCTAGAAGGTTCTCCTTTTTCCTCAACTATCCCGAACAAAACTTTTGGTTATTAGAATACCAACCTATTATTGTCCTACAGGGCAAAGGCCTCTTCTCGTACAGAGAAGGCACGAGCCATGATCACCACGTTTGGTTGGTAACGTTTACTGATTTTTTATTCGAAAGGTAATAAAAAAAAAATCCAATTTTAGCGATTTTATACACGAGGTGTATAAAATACGTGGCTGTTAACTTTTATTAGTACCGGGAAAAGTCAGTTAGCCTTTATAACACCGCAGCATGCGCATGGAAACAGTTGACATTTCGAAACTGAGATAATTGTTGCGCTCTATTTATAAAGAGTTCGTAGAATTTTTGGAATCATGATAGCTATGAGCCATTTAGAAGAACTGTGCACTGTTAACCTTAATTACTTTCTGCATAAGTGTTCGACAGTGCTTTGTTTTAAATAATTTCTAATGGCTTAGCCTGAATACCGAAACGTCAGGTCACTATTGAGAAAGCGGTCAGTGACAGAATACATTTTTTAATATTAGGAAAATCAATTTTTTTTTTTTTTTTTACTCAATCATTTAGAATTTACATACAACCTCTATAGCTGAAATAACGTGAGTTCTTATAGAACTTGCATCCGTGCGAATAGATAGAAATATTTGTGAAACATGACAAACCATTTATGTTAACACACTTTTACGTTTTAAATGTGATCTAATAAATCATAAAAGGCATCTTCGGATTAACATGCTCAACATAAACATATTTAATTACCACTAAATAAATAAAACGACGGCTGAATTTGAGTACCTACTACAACATTTTGCACGTGACTACTATTAAGCTATCTGTCGGCCCCACCCTGTATCACACCACCATCTGTAAGATCGGATACCATGACGGTCATGGAGAATTTTTGAACTTCTGAATGTCCGTGATAATTATCACGTAGTTGTTTGGCAACCCAGGTCGATCTAAAATAAGCTCACAATGCTAAATTTAAATTATTTTTATACCATGGCATTACTTCCCTATTCGTGCATAGATGTCACGAGAAAAGAAGAAGTTTGCCAACCGAAATCAACACTTGGAAGTACGGAACCCAATAAGGTTTATATTGCCCTAGCAAGTAGTAGCAAGCGCCTGGTTAGCCTCGTTCAGATCTATTCTGACCACGGCAGTCACGAACCCTTATAAATAGTATCATGAACTCTTTTTCAGGCATATAAGTAAGAAGTCATTTGTTACTTATGTACGTAAATACAAAATATTTAAGCAGAACTTATTGGGTACCTGCACGAAAACTCGAAAACAGATTACTACGAAAGCGGCGAAAAGCTGTAAATTACTTTGAAGACGGCTGTAACTGTAACTCACTTTTACTTTCCGCAGAAGTGTACAAACACATTTCGTCGAACTTCGTGACTTCTGAATGGAGCCACTCATTAATCGGCTGTATGTATCGCATTAAAATGCAGCGGAGACAAAATTCTTAGGGCCCCTGACATTGGGCTTTGACCTCACTCCGCCTTTTGGCAGTCGCCTTGGCATTGCAGCAGGGCCGCATTCAAAAGCCCGCGCCACAAAATTTATACCAAGTATCGAACAACAATATCGGCTGTCCTTTACCTTCAGCAGTAATGTAATACCTTCTGATGGCTGCCTTTTTTCATCTATACTATTTTTAAAACGTTTAATACAGTCAATTGTTAATTATAGAAGTTGGCTCGGTGCGTTCGCTTTGTTCAGTGCACGTACTTAGTGTTATTGTAAAGGTCAACGGAGTTAATATCGGGCACTATCTGGTTGGATCGAATCTCGTAGTGCGCGATATTGCGCCATTAGATGTAGAAAAAAAAAAAGAAAACGCATTACGCCATTAAAATGCTTCGATGCAATTTGGCAATAACTCCTTGAAGATAAAACTGAACCAAATATTAAAGTAGGTAGATAGGCTTTGGCTTTTGAAAATATTTATTGTATTTTAGATTCGGTGGTAGTCGGTAGTTAGCGAAATACTCAACTGCCTCTTGGACAGGTTACATGGAAAGAATATGCAATAGATGACTGATAAGATGAACCAGGTATCTACTTAGGTACTTAATTGATTTTTATGTTAGTTACTATAGCGCTCCTAGCTAAATTAAACTTTTCAGAATTTTTCAGCATAAATCCCATAAAAGTTCAATACTATGAAAAGAAAACCTTCAACTAAAATAACTAATTGAAACATTAGCTTCTGCTATAAGTAGTCGGAGCTCATAACCTATTTTCAATGAAGTCACAAGTGGCAACCGCGCCTGCAGCTTTGAATAATATAACAGATACGAGTAGGTACCCCTGCCATGATATTATTGATCTTTAAATGTCGAATGTCAAGAGTTCAATCAATATGGCGGACGAGGTTGCCTTTTGTTTCTATGAAACTGCATAAAAACAGGAAAAAATAGGGATAGAAATGGGGAGGTCATCTTTACGGATATTTTAAGAACCCTTGAGGATGATGATCATCAAATTTTCGAGAGAAAAATTAGAAATTCAAAATGGAGTATTAAGAGGATGCACCGGCCGGCGCGGCGGTGGCTTCGACGACGGGCAGCGCTTGCGCGGCGCCCCAGTTCCCAGCTCGAGGTCAGGAGTTCGTTCCCCGATACGTATTGATCGCCCTGTCGAGGCCGGAAGTGGGCTTCGGTGCAGCGGACCTCCAAAGAGCTGTTGACACCACCTTCAGCTGAAGAAACTTCTAGAGATTTAACAACACTAGGTTCTTGCCAACTGGTCAATGCAAGTTCAACGCTTCCGTGAGGCTTTTTGTACAGACGCCAGCACATCAAGCTATTACAATCTGTCAAATTTATTTAATAGATTTTAAACTTTATCGCTAAAGCATTAAGGTTCAAGGTTGATTGGGAAAATTTGACAGTTTCGGGTAGCTTGACCTGCTGGCGTCTGTACATATTTGAATCGGAAACAAAGAATTTTGAGAAAATAATAACTACCCTTACTATATTATGGCAATTTTTCGCTAATTAAAACTAGTGCAACTTAATACATTTCTTATTTCTAGTCTCAGCCGAGCACACTTTGGTATTTAGGGGTGAATGAATAAATATTACGTAAGTATGTGTCTGAGGGAGTGCGTAGGAAGGCAATATAGTTTCCGATACGATGTACTATGGTACGATTATATTACAAAACAGCTGGCTGAAGATATATATCCAGTATTTTCTGTTCATTCAAGAATTTCCTGGAATTTTGCTCACGTTCACCTCGTATCACGTGGTATTTTACACATATAGTAAGCAAAATTAACGTAGTATATACGAATATGTACACATCAATTGGAGTGTTATGTATATTATACGTTGTGATATTTAATTGTATTAGAAAACAGAGTTACTATCTGTATTTTAGATAAACACGGGCCAATGGACTGTGGAAAAAAATAAAGAAATGAATTAAATTAAATACAACAACAACAACAACAACATAATTATTTCTCTGTATTAAAGAGTTTGCGGTCGTTACGAATTTGATAAAGTAAATTAATAATAGAGTTTATTATTTATACACTGAGTGTCATTTGAATACCCCAGTTACACTTGACATTGGCATAAAATCATTAGGCTAGAAGGAAAATGGTGCTGTTTATAATCAAGCTGGGAGTAAAATTATCCGTAGTTACATAAGTAAGGTCTGATTTTCATTTTTTTTATGCTGACGCTACTGGGAAAATATTTTACAGTAATATTAACTATAAATTAAACTATGTATATGTTCTCACTCTCAACAGTTGGCTTCATTTTAATGTAAATATCGCTTTAAATTATTTCGAAGGTAAAATAAATATTTTCAGTCCTCTATTGAAAATTATCGTCTTCTCATTGAAGTTTCCAGCGTCGAATCTCGCGGCGACCTTGCTTACCACAATTATTACATTATCAGACACATTTACGAGGACATGTGCACACATGAGCAACTGTTCAAAGTAAGCCGTCAATGTATTGTTATTAGCATAAACACGGCACACAGACGAATCAGTCGCCGTATCGGCGGGGGTGTTATCGGCCCGATATAAGTAGGCCCCGGAGGTGGGTCAATGACGTTCGTTGACCCGCCTGCAACCCGCACGTGTTGGCCTCGCATCCCCGCACCCCTCGCGCTGTGCACCCTTCGCGCACACACCCCCACCTAGCCCCGCCCTCCTCGAAATTTATGGTGATTGTTGTTAACCTTTCCAAATGCCTCAATTAATGCATTATTCGGCTGGCTAGGAGCATCCTTCATAATACTACCTGTAACTTCAAATCCATAGCTTTGCATCGCGATGTTCGTTCAGTACTCCACGTACGATCGATATACAATGGTACATTATATTGTACTTTGCTATTGTAGATAATGAACTGAAATTGATACTTGAATGTCCTTGTTATCTAGTTACATGTGTTGTTATATGACATATTTATTTGTAAAATTATTGGTAGGTTTCATCTCTACTACGATTGCATTTAACACAAAACGATAATATTTATTGTAAGTTATACGATTGCCTATGTATATAATATGTGTTACGACATATTATGTGCTTCCCTGTTTAATAATAGGTAATAGAATACTATAGGTAATTATGATATAAACTTTTACGTGGAGTCTGAGGAAAATATTTTATTTGTCCAATTACATAACAGGCACGTGACTAGTGTTTAATTCAACATACGAATGTAATCATTAGGTATGCATAGTAAGTGCCTACCAATCATAAGCATGGTTTAGGTACCTATTTTAATTACAACCTCATCTACAATCGCGATGTACGAACAGATTCGTTCAGTCATAGGTCAGGCGGCCACTCCTCCCAATCCTTCGTATTGATTGAACCATTGACGTATGCACGTTTGACGCACTAACCTACCTCTACCTATAGTCTAGGTGCGCTATACCCAACAGTTTCATTGCCATATTCCCGGAGATCGCTATATTTATCAGTCTGGTCGGGAGCGGGGGGCGCGGGGTGGGGCGCGGCGATAGCGCGCAGGTACTAGGTGGGTCAATGACGTTCGTTCACCCGGTGCAGCCTGCGCCCCCTGAAAGTAGGGCGGCTACCGACCACCCTCGCTATACGCCCGATGTTCTTATCCCCCCTTTTATATAACTTAACTGCACTTAGGGTGTCGTAATTCACACTCGGATAGCGCAATCAATGTCATCGGTTTTCAAGATATGAAAATGCATAATCCTGAAAACTACCAGACGCACCGTTTATTTCCTGTTAATGATGAAGAAAATGAGGTAATACTGGCGGAAATGTATTTGGATTGTTGGCTTGTTGTGGCATCAATAAAACTAAGGAAGGGCCGCGGGGTCAGATTTGGGCCCGCTGCTTACGTAATATTCTCCTTCATTTGTTTATTTATAGCATTTTCCTTCTTGAATTCCCTAAAACAATAACAAGCTATTACTTTGTATAAAACAAGATCTTGGTCAAGACAATGTTGGGGAAGATATATTGTACCGATAGTGATACTGATGATAACCGAATAAAATGGTGACGTCACTACAGCATGTGGCAGCATACCCGCCCCACATCCCCCTTGAACTAATTTGATGTAACAATTATTATTAAATTATAATTAAATATTATCGTACCGCGAGCTCTACAGCTCTACGTTCGTATAACCAGTCTCACAATGGGTAATTACAACTATAGGTTACTAATTAATTATTAATATTAACTTGACCTTCAACGATCAGCTTTTCAATGTAAATTCTACAGATTACGTTTGTAATTAAGTGTAATGTATTCAAGTTTATTTGTACTTTTGTAAACAAGTATAGACAATATGAGTTCGCAAGGTCATGCGTATGCGCATTTTTTTCCTAGAACGATTATAATGCAGGTCCTAGATTTCTCAATTGAATCAGATAGAAATCAAGTAAATTAAGCAGTAATACTTGACTAGCTTATCCGCATTGATTATTATGCAATACACCTCAAAGTATATTATTTTGCGAAATTGACAACTGCTTAGTAGCAACTTGCCTACAGTAAACATACTCGCACACATGCGACTTCTGTGACATAACTTATACCAACAAGTAGAACAACAGTTAAACAACAACGAAGCTAATCCAATGAGGAGTACCAAGAATTAGAACATTACATAAGGACGCGCTGACGATAGCGATAAACTTATTGCATCTAAGTACTGACTGCACTATAAGTACCAAACAGTACTGGAGCCTTCGCTCATGTACTCGTAAAAGTAGATAGAATGTCTAAGTCAGCCAGGCCAGTAGGAGCCAAGGCTAGGTTGAGCAATCGTTCCACTGAATATGAAACTTTATAGCTACGCACGGAGCATAGAAAATTGCTTGGCGGCTGTCGTCAATGACGTTCGTTGACTCGAGCGTTCGATGCCGGCGCAGTGCTGTTTTCCTTCTCCGTTTTCATGCATTGATATTAGAAACTATTGAAGCTGTTTCTGTTATAATGTTAGCTTTACAATTCCCATCGATTTCTACGTAAACAACGGCCAAATTCATTGTAACGTACGTTTTAGACAGATAGTTAATTTTATTCTGCAGTAATGACCTTAGAGAAATCTTGCGAAATTAAACACGACTTTGCATTTAAATATAATTAACCTTGAATATACAATGCATATTTAGAAATGAAATGGGTACAACTCTCGTAGAAGCTATGCTGCAAATAATTCAATATTTATTTTCTTAATTAATCTAGATACCTAATGCCTAATCAAATCAGTTTTTCGTGGGATATCTAAAATTATTATTCGGCCAAATAACCTGGGAAATCAAGAAGTAAGTTCTGAAAAAGTTTGGGACATTAGGAAAAGCACGGTAGGTCGAGGGACCTTCTGAGAATTAGGGAATCCTTCTGAGGAGAAGGATTATACTGATAGTACAGACGCCAGCACATCAAGCTACTACAATCTGTCAAATTTCTTTAATAGGTTTTCAACTTTATTGCTAAATCGTTAAGGTTCAAGGTTGATTGCGAAAATTTGACAGTTTCGGGTAGCTTGACCTGCTGGCGTCTGTACATACCTAATACAAAAAATATTGAAAATTCTGATTTCACATGTAAGTTGTAACGTAACCAGCTCTAAGATCATAGAATTCAAGGTCTGCTGCTGGATGTACGGCGATTCCGCGTCCGATCTATCATGTTGAAACACGTAGTTATTTTAAACGGCAGAAGGTTTATTTCATTTGTCGTCTTGCAAGTACAGCACCAGTTACACAAGACCCCTGCCGCCTGTCGCTCACTAACTTCATAATGCGAGGTGGAGGGAATCGTGCGCACGTCAGAGGTCTCGGTTAGCTGGTCGATGTGTACGTGAGGTGGCTCGGAGCTCGTGACCCAATTTCGCAGCTGCTGGTTTCAGCAGCGGCGAGGGGAGTCAGCGGGGGCCGTGCGGTGCGCGGGGGCAGCGGCAGCGGCGGGAGGCGGGCGCGTGTCAATGCCGTTCGTTGACTCGCAGCAGCGCAGCGGCATCGACGCGGCCTCCGCCTTACATAACCAACGACAATGAGCGCTCGGCGAATGCGTGTGATGTACCAGCCGACCCCACTGTTGCTGCTACACCGGCACCCGAGCCGCTCGATGCAACTGTCCTCTAGCCCATATAACCACGGGCATGTATGCGTCCTAAACACTCATCTATGAGTTCAGTCCGACACGCATTATCAGGAATATTCTAGAAGGGTGTACCGCCTATCGCACAATATTTATTTCTATGTTGTTATTGTTGTCAAGGTCAGTGCTCAAATATAATTTAGGATATTTAGGCAATGAATGTCAAAACCATATTATGAACCTGTAGTTAAACTACAGCTACATAATTCATATTCATTAGAACTCGTAGCTCAAAATATATCATTCCTAGAAGTTTTGCGCATAAAATATTGTGCAAATACCAATTTAGTTTAAGATAGTTGTAACGGATAAGAACTACAACTGAAAACTATTTGTGATATTGTAAGACATTCAACAATCTACCTCCAAGCCCGTCCAATCATTTAAATCACCTAGGTTCAATGCTCGTAGAGGTAACACTTGATAAAATTATTTAGTATTTCCTGAGCAATCTAAGCAACAATTAGCTTACCTAAAATTCCTTTAATTAAATTGTAATTACGATTAACAAGTCAATGAACCTGTTCAATAACAATGAAATAACAAGTGTATACAAAAGAAAATATGTCGAAAAACTATACGAATCCAAATTGTAATTAGCTCGGAAGCTACTACAAAGTTGTCGTTAGTTACATCGTTGAATGAGACAAGTTTGCTGTGGAAAGCGGTCCCTTGCTACATAGGGGCGCAACAATGGGCGCGTAGGGCGGGCGGACCGTACCGGGCAAAGTCGGGCCGAAAGTGAAAGATGCGCGGGTGCGGGGGTGCGGCGGGGCGGGCGCGGGGCGGGGCGCACGGCACGGCGGGCACAGCCGCGCGCCCGCACTAGCGAGCGAGTGCACCGAGTCGCAGCCTCACGCAAACAAAACTTTAGTTACTAACCTACTTCCGTGCGGGCGCCAACCGCGAGCGCGACTCCCGCTCCGCTGCACGCTCCCTGTGTGCGCACCGCTGGCCCACGCTGGCCCTCGTACCTTACCTATGACACGTTGTAGTGATGAACTATTCTATGAAATTAATTAGGACTCTCTAAGCCGGCTGGCTTGGCTGTTTACTTTGAATGGACACAAACACGATAAAGCTGACCGGACGACAAGGGCAATTGAACAAAATGTTTTATGGTGAGATGACGTTGTGTACGTCTTGTATAGCTTTTATGTTATTTTATTTTTCACGTTGGCATGCACTATGCGGTCTCGTCGTTTCATTCATTCCTTGTTTATTAGTAGACGGCCACGCACACACTGCACGGAAAAAACACGTGTTTATCTAAGATTCCGATGAATACAATAATTTAATCACTAGCGATAAGCCTTTTAGACCTGATCTACTTCTATATCTTCTCATAAAATATTCTACAAAGTACTATCGAATACTAATCATCACTATCGGTGTACTCTCGACTTTATTGCATTAACTAATTATCTACAATCCAATTAGCCACCTGTCTGTACAGTATCTTAGGCACCGCTAGACAGAAAACAACTTTTTAGTTCTTATCATTGTTTTATCATTTAGACCAACTAAGCAGTAATACTTGATGTACTTATTGTGACTTGAATATCTTGCATTTCCAACTTTTCAATTAAAAAATATCAGCTTTTTGATATGTTGCAGTATAAATTAATGTTTCGCTTTTGTGTCAATGTCCTTAGTTAAGTACCTAGTTATCGTATATGTGCAATTATAACTTATATTATATAAATACTATTATCGTTAATTAAATAAATAATACCGTCCATCTATTTACCAAATAATAAAAATTTAGATATATCTCTTGTTCGGCGGCCATATTGGATTGTCTATGCGCTGCATAAGTCGCCCTCTAGTGACTAATGACGTTAATATTATTTAATCATAACACAATTTTTCTGCAAGTGTATATTTTTAAGTAAAACATTGCAAATCATAAATATAGAAAATGAATTCACTTAAATGTAGGTTATCTTGTTGTTATCGTCATGTTTTGAAGTCTTTATCTTACGTAATAAAATAATCTAAAAATATAATTATGAATACTACAATAAGTCAGTACTCATATGTTACTCGAAGGAATGACCGAGAAATTAATCAATTTAGGACATACAATTCAGATACCTACTAACTTATTAAAACATTTTTTTCCGGAAATAAAATAAACTTTTTCGTAATAGGGTTACATACATTAGGGGGGTATTGCACTATCATATATCTAGGACCATCCCCCTTTGGAAGATAATATTCAGCAATGATAGATCCATGAGTAATACGAGGGGGAAACCGACCTCCACGTGACTGTTCCCAAATTACCCTGATAAAAATTTCGTTTATTTTAATTATGTAAATATTAGTTTTAGGTCGGTTTTCCCTTCCCCACATGTGACTGTTCCTAAATTACCCTAGGCTGATAAGATTTTCGTTTTTCCTAATATTATATTAGTATTAAGGACGGTTCCCCATATTTCATAAAGGATAAGAGATACGACTATACATGATATTGTAATATAGTAACAGCAGCTTGTCAACATTAAAATTCCATATCTGGAAATTGGCACCAATAAACACCATGACCTTTGACCTTTTCTTAATTAAAAAAATCTAATTGCTATTCCCAGAACTCTACCCCCAAATGACTAAGAAAATTGCCTGAATTGTATATTTAAATCTGAAAACCCCACATATGGCTGAATTATTATTATACTTTAGGCACTAATCCCAGTATGATGATCTCACGGTTATATTTTAACCGCCGCGCGAATGCTACGCTAACCATAGTTACAGAGTCCGGATCTACGTACTCACACATACTTGAATCAAGGATAAAAATATGTGTAAAAATGTATGTACAAGCTCAGAGCAGTGGTAGCCCAGTTGTAACGGCTTCGACTTACAAGTTGTAGGTCCTAGGTTCGAACCCAGACAGACAGCTTTACTTTGTGTAAATTATTTCATCACCACTGCTCTCAAAACGGTTAAGGAAAACATCGTGAAGAAATCGGCATCTCCTAGAATAAAAAAAATCGAAGACTTGTGACATCTACCAACCCGCACTGGGCCCGCATGGTGGATTACGGCCGACTCCCTCTCACAAGATCCTTCCTTTAAGAGGGAGTCGGCCGTAATCCACCATGCCCGGCATGTGTGTGCAGTGGGAACATTATAGGCTAATTATGCATGATTACGCACTAAGCTAAATTCATAAGCGAGTTTCTTAAAAGTATCGGTTCAATTGTTTAGGTGAGATACAATTCCAAATTAAAAAGTCCAAATGTGTCATAACAAATTAACTCAGCTCATCGCAGCCCACTGCATTCAAATGCACAAAATGGAGAAAATCGTTGTTGTTCGAGTATTTCCCTAGACCCTACATATTTTTGCTATTGACTGTATCTATGTACATAGACGTACTCGTAAGCCAGCAGTTAGTAACTGCAGTTACTGGTAACTAAGCTCCGTACTTTCTCGCTTTGATCTTATCCGATTACTTCTGATAAACTTTAATTGAAGTAAGCTTTGTGACTGAATAACAGATAAACAATTTCTCGAAACGAATTGATTTCGATTTGGTTTCATTTTGGCTTGTGGCTAAGATCGATGGAGAGATTGGTTTTCCCATAGTAATGTAAATTTTCCTACACATAACAATAGGCGGACTGTTTCGTTGGTCTAGTGAGCGAAAGCCTGAGCGCTGAGAATGACGTCCTAGGTTGGATTCCCAGGTCAGGTAAAATGATATTCTTTTTTCCATCTGGAATTTCTTAGTAGCAGCCCGGAATCTTGATTTGTGTCCGGTTGTTGGCAATAAGCGCACCCCCTATTACATGGGACTAACATGACTGGTGAAATGTGGGTGTACTGTAGGTACACCTAACCAAACAGTCGTGATGTTATGTTCATAGCAATAGTTTTGATTGTTTCTTCATTCAAGAAGCTTAAACTAAGATACTTAACTAAGGATAAGGAGTTACTTTTACTTTCGATAGCGTATTTGCGTTCTTCGACCATTAGCTACTAACAATTAATTAGAATCGATTTCAACAAGAACCTTCTAATGATTTGTTGTTAAAGTTTCCCAATAACTAACTAATCAGCCCAACATCTGGATTTGTGCCCAGTTGATGGCCACAGGCATATCTACCATACACTTCTCACAGGCTTAACAGGGTCGGCACATTCGATTTGGCAGTATTTGTTAGACAACAAAGCTGATCCGAAACCATTACTACACATATTCGGCTTTCATTCGGCTCGTGCCGATCGGCAAACTCCGTTCAGCCTCTTCCCTTGCTGAATCATGTTCCGGCTCGGCACCATTTGTTCAACCGAACATACTTCTACATAATAATTTACTTGATTTTTCCACCCAGCTGTGCCATGCCAACCCGGACAAGTGTGTAGCACGCATAATGTTGTATCTATTATTTTCAATATTTGAAATAAGCACTAATTTTAAAGCCTGAAACATCAAACGAGGTATTCATCCTTTTTTACGTCTGTAAATATATAAAAACACTTGAGTGCTTATAATGTTAAATTATATCATAATAACAATCCTATCCTTATTCTGAAAATGTACGGGCCAACTTCTATTCCAAGATTAGTCTCGTATACAAAAGAGCACCTTCATCAACTTCGCCATCAGCTCAGTTTTTGAAAGGGTTGAAATTGAAACTCGCCAGGTAGACGTTGAGGTCTGTTGATATTTCGACAACAATGTTGTCGTCATGGCCAAGGCCTACCGGAGACCGTTGACCATGTAACTTTCGAAATTTTGTACCAGTTATTTTAATGGACGGTCAAAAATATTTTGGCGCTATTTATGGGCCCTGTATAAAAATATGATGACCCTTAAGGTGCCATTTTATTACTGATACTTGTTCAATTACTTTTAATACCAAAATGGATATCACAAAGAAATGACTTTATTTTATCGATATTTGTCTGCGAGGCTACGGGAATGCTACGCTGCTACGAATATTTTATGGCGCCAAGAAAATAATTAAGATAATAATATAAAGATTTAAAATAATAAAAAATATAAACATTGTTGTCTTCAAGTTGTAGCGTAGGTAACGAAAATGTAATGTTTTTTTTTTATATTTCTTCATTAATAATTTTAGACTAATTTTTTTACGTACTAAATAAATTACAAATATATTAAAGCGCCACTATTAAAGTCGCTGTTATACAACGTAGAGATAATTAATTAAAATAATTTTTATTATTATTGCTGTTTTAGTGTGATAATTACACTTGTTACATAAGTAGGTATTACATAGCGCCGCAACGCAGTTTCGAAATACCTTTAAACGGTTCGTCGTTTAAACAGTAACCACGAATTTATTCCACAAGCAATGACGCGTATTTAGTATTGGTCAATATTTAGAGCGAGAATTATGTGAGTTCGTTGCGTGGTAGCGACTAAATCGTGAACTGTTCACGAATATGCGTGTCGTACGCAAATGCGTCAATGTGTGCGTTGATTGAGGAGTTGCGTCTGTGTTTGTGGATTTTTGAGTAAACCGCGCACACGGGCCCATCGTGTGGGCTCTCGAACAAAACTGGGTCGGTTCAGTGACCCATATGTTTATCTAACGATTGTGCGGCGGGCGCGAAAGGCCCGTAGCGCCTCGCGAGTCGCGTTGTTATCATTATCAATGCGTTCGCGTTTTCGTTTAGGTTATCTATCGGGCAACCTGTCTCCTGCACTATACTGATTAATAATCACGTTGTGTGACACAGTGCACATGCACACATTATTATTACCTACTTTAGAATGCATTAAATGGAAGAAACGATTTTGAAAATGATGCTTGATAATCCTTATCTTCACTGCTCACAGATGTCATTTCAACCTCGTAGTTTTGCGCTCGTTTTCGGAGCTCGTCACCGCATCATGCGTCACCCAGATGCGATGAGTGAGACTGATTACCAGTATTTCCCCCTTTTCCGTTATATGTTTATATCTTTATTAATTACTGTATTCCAATGTCTAACTTTAGTATTTTAAACTGAATATTTTTTCAGCGATCCCCTGTTCACCGTATTATCTTCCTCTTCACTCCAGCCATGTAAAAATAACTCTCCTGATTCACACATTTTCCTTGTATAAAAATGGAATTCCTCATCTGAATCATATAACGACTTAATTGGTCGTGAATACTGCAACATTATAAAGCTTTTTATATTGCCTAGACCTAGAAATAATACGCGAAACTATGTAGGATGTGTCAGAGAGATCTTTAGCTAGTGTTATAATAACCTTGGACAACATCAATATTCATCTGTCCTTTGGTTTTCTAGAATTTGACGAAACAGTTATAATCTCCCAAAACAATACCTAAAACATATGAAGTTTTTAATTTCTTGAATGTCGTCTACCCACATGGAGAAATTCGCGATAAATCTTCACAATTAGGTACTTATTTGGCTGTCTTGCTTTCTCCTTCTTCCTAATCTTAAAAACTACGCTCATTTAACTTTTTTATGTCTAAGCCGCTAAATTGCTCCGCTGATAAGATCCTACTGACAAGCGCGTGCAATACCAATGAAGTGCGACTTGGCATGTACCTTCTAACAACCTTACAACTGCACTTCTGCAAATTGAGTGCAATCAACTGTGAACCTTCTATTCGTAAAGTTAAGGACGTTATTATGTTTCGCGTTGTACATAAAGCTTTGTAAGGCACCTATTACCGTTTGCTCGCCAAGGACGGTGAAAGCGGAGAGAAAGGATGTGCAATAGTGACGTCATCACTTTTGAAGTTTACGGTTCGTTTTTCGAATCCTTTTACAAACAGTATGGAAAATATTTACTACCTTCCATTGTTTAGATAGACAATGCGCACCAGTTTTGTAACACTCCTAAAAGAAATTTTAGATGCATATTTTTTCCATTTTGGATGCTGTTTTTAAATATTTTACCGTCTCAATGGCTTGCACGTCACTTTTTCAGAAGTACTTTCTCAACAGAGGCACTCAATGCAAATTCAGAAATCGTTTCAAGTTGATCTGGTGGTGTGTTTCAGACTTTAACCTAAAGTTCTGACTAATTATTTGGAGCGTTCAATGATAGAGATTTAAAAAAACAAAAATATGAGATTAATGTTAAAATAATGTGGCCGCAGATGTGTTTTAATAGCTGCCATATGTCGACCACTCGATGACGATCACTCCTACCGCGGCATCGTCATATTTACAAGCGTAAATTCTTAGCAATTAGTACTCAATCTAAGCCCGTTACCTTCAAACACTTGAAACTACTATCGCCCTTCATTTTCGTTAGCGCCGTCCATACTTTACCTTTATGAAGGTGAACGCTGGTGTTGTACCAACTCAAATCATCATTCACATAGTTACGTCTCATTCTAGACTATGATAACAGCTATTAGAGCGAGCGGGATGCTACAAATTGGTTGTAGTTATTAGTAGTTAGTCTAACACGCTTAGGCTTAAGGTCGCTTGGACAAAACGTAGATGCGTCAACGAACGCTGGCAAGGTAACGCATTGTCACTAGGAATGTATTAGGTATTGTAATACTGGTGATGTGACGCGCGTAATAGAGCTGCACATTGAAAAATTCATAAACGTAACATTTACATAAATGTAACGGGTCTCTGTAACATACAGGGTGCACCAACTGTTCAATGTTGATTGATGTAGATATGTAGATATCTATGAGAAATTGTTTGCTCTTACGGACGGGATGAATAACGGGTCGTTCCCTAATGGAATCTATTTACTAATAACAAAATCTAAATATACGGCAAATGTAAAGCGAGTCTCCCATTTATTATTTATTTGACCATTTATGTACACACATATATAAAAAGAAAAGAAAAAAAAAAATAGAACAGAAAAATAGGTACCGAGGTAATGCTTATTTAATAAGAAATCTCTTCCAGCACACCTGCGATAGGACAATAGATAGAGAGATGTAGATGTGTTGTTCATAAAGTACCTATAGGTAACTAAAATTACATAATTTTTTGCTTGAACTTTGCTTATATGTTGCAATTTCCAAAAAGCACACATGAAATTGCTAAGTTGTATCAGTTTTTTTAATATTATAACAGACTCTCCCCTTCTACATGGGACTAAAATATAACTGGCAACATGTGGGTACTCCTCTGCCTAACCATTGCGGAATACAAGCGTGATGTTATCTGTGTTATATTATAACATTAACAACCAGAAACAGCCTGTGTTATGTCATGATGTTTTTCTAGCGCACTATGTGCAACCCTATTTCATAACTCCGAAGGTCAAGCAAAGCTGCGGGTAAATGATCATAAAATAAATTAATTATTTGTGTAATAGGATCCAATACAACATCAAAGATAAGGTTTTTCTTGGAAGCCTGACTGAGTAACACATCCGTTTGTACTATAAACAAGTATTCGTATGCAGCCACTCACTAATAATACTATGTTAATCAAACTGCTAGAACTTTGTCATCTCACTTGTATTCATTCAGCGTTTCATATCATTTATATCGTTGTTAACGCTCGGAACTAATAGATGGCGTTGGTTGTTTTGTATCGAACTTAGGGCTGATTTTCAATCGACAGATAATTTTTATTCGTGAAATAAAATTGACGTCTGACAGTTTTTGTATGGAAGAGCTGTCAAAAATTCAAAATTATTCTTCCGATATATTATCTAGCGTTGGAAAAATCAGCCCTTAAACTAATAAAATATAGGTAATAAAATGTGGATCGAATACAGAGTTCAGTTAAAAGGAGGTTAAAATTAAAACCGTTACAAAGAAAACTAGCTTTATTTTTTTTTTTTAACTGTCTGCTGCAAATGCTGCATACATAAGTACCTTAATGGCCATTCATAACACAATACAATATTAAAATATGTAGTAGACACAGATTCATTCGTTGCTAAAAGTAGAAACATCTGGGGTATGTAGGTATGAGTATGGGGTTTTGTTTAAGTCAGTCCACAAAAGCTCCAGCAGCACTTCATAGAATATAGTGGGCAAACGTAAAAAAATAAATCAAACAGTCGTTACAGAGCACTATTTTAAAATTCACATAGAAAATAACAATAACACAGAGATCATAACGTTAGATACGTCAGTCAGTCGGGATGTCGGTCTGTCTGTCCTAGTTTCCACTCGCGTAGTAGGCATGCTGCGCAGGCGTTCACTAAAGTTGTATTATTACCCATAAACTCTGATATATTGTCCATAGATTGTCAATTCTAGTAAATTAAGAAGCTTCAGAATATTTTACGATGAAAACATAAAATAAACGACAGTTTAATATGTGTGTCAGACGTATAGAGACGCAGACATCATCAAATGTGTTTGCGCATTTTTTCTGTAGGTAGACGTTTAGTAAATATTTTTTATCATATTTCCAGCACTAATGAATCATATCATATTTAGGCATTCGGGGAAATCCAAACGTATCATCGAAACAATTAAGTATTTTATTATTGTGTTATTTAAATCGAAAATTGCCTGATAATGCCACGAGCATACTAATTAAATAAAGCGTTAATTGTCTTGATGACAATTTGTATAAAATAAAATATCCTTGCGTTCTATAAAATCATAATTCAAAAGACACGTGTGGCCAACCAAAAAGTACTCGTATCTATATAATACGAATAAAAATATGAAACATATTCACAGATGGTTACAGACGCGAGCGGGAGGTATGCGCTGTCTAAAATTAGGGTCAATGATGATAAGACAGTAAAACCGTCATCTACGACTATACCACTCTGACACTAGCAATTTGTACGCGACAATCCGCGTGGTGCTCCGGAATGTACGCTTTTATTCCGTGGATTTTTCGAAGGGTATTGGGGCAAGTTCACGATAAAAATAATTAATGACTTGGCTTGATTTTTTAAATCTTTCGTAAATGTTTTGCCCAGTAACCCATTGATTTGCGAAGGAAAAAAAATCATAGTCAGGCAATTCTGGAAAATCCTATTCCTTTCAAAGTATCATAAATATTGGTTAAAGTTTCTAAAGACGGTATATATAACATAAAATATAACATCACGCATGTATTTCTCGAAAGGGTAAGGCAGTGTGTACTTATACCCACATTTTGCCAGTTGCAGACGGTATCTACACATTATGTATGAATTCAGCAGGATTCAGGAGAGCAGTGGACCCGACTTAAGAGTTGTAGGTCGTGAGTTCGAACCCAGGCAGGAACTTTACTTTGTGTAAATTATTTCATCACCACTGCTCTCAGAATAGTGAAGGAAAACATCGTGAGGAAACCGGCATGTCCTAGAACCACAAATTCGAAGACATGTGACATCCACCAACCCGCACTGGGCCCGCGTGATGGATTATGGCCCACCCCCTCTCTCAGAAAGGAGGCCTGTGTCCCAGCAGTGGGAACATTATAGGCTGATTATGTATGATATGTATATAAGGATAACGATTATTTACGATATACATATAACAATGTAAGAACATTTGATTTACATCAATCACAAAGCTGTCAGCGGATATAGTAGGCGATCACCGCCCATCCGCCCACGGCTGCTTGTAACCTAAGTTTAAATCACAAATGATCAGGCAAGCAATAAACAAGCCTAGGCTTTAAAACACAATGCTAAACTTAGTGCACGGACTTTTAAATAGCTATGATTTAAGCTCATGTACGTACGGCCACACCTGTCTTAGCAATCAAATGGCAAAAGTTCAACTTGAAGATTTCTTAAAACATGCTGTAAATAGTGATGCTTTAAAAACTGTAAAACTAAAATAAAGACACTGATAACTAACTTACTAATAAAGCTATTCCAATATTTTATAAAAATAAATCGATAGAAGAAATAAGTAAGCCAAGAAAACTCATAACTAAAAGGGTAACACAAATTTTAATATTCTTGCGTAAAACGCGGAAGCTGTAAACCCATATTTTCCAATTAAACTAACTACCAACCAAACAACATAACAGCGTAAAGTTGCGCAAACGCTACCAACATCTAAGTTCAAACAACTGACAATCTAGTCGGTGAGTGCAATAGGGTTTCCCACGCAGCCCTGTGGTGGCCTTGTCGCTAAACCTTTGTGCGAGTAGGAGCACAATGTTATCGAGGAGTCATGGACTCGCGCCTGCAACTATTGTGTTAATCTCATTGACGCAAATTATTCAGTTCGAACTACCCCGCTTTGTTGCACATGCATGAATTGCGATTAGTGAGTTATTTTGTGAAATGTGAAAGCCAATATAATCATGAAATTATAATCTTGTAGATTCTAGGTAAACTATTTTGGGAAGATTCTATTAGTAGATGAAAGGAGAACTACTGTTTACGAAAATACGAGAAAATCACTTCCTTACCTAGCTCCAAAATGACGGCATAGGTATACCAAAATTTTCTAAGGTCATCAAATCATCATAATAAACAAAGTCTTCATTAATATTCGCTCCCGCATCCCGTGACAAATGTATGACGCGTTTGATACAAGTCGATACTAATTAAATGACATGTCCATAACTAAATAACCAAGTACACGTGGAGCAATTAATCAACAGAGGTGAACGATCTTGAAATAGAATAGATCTCGTGGACATTCTTATGGAAAGTGAGCGTAACTACACTATAAATAGATACTGACCTTTCGCTCCACTGATGCGTCAGCCAAAGTTACGTGATTTAACCGACAATACACACGCACACAAATACAAAACACGTAAAATCTCAACATGTGTTTGTGTGTATATGCAGGCACGATCAGCAGCCATCGAAAGAGAAAGTGGTTAAGGTCTCAATGGTGGTTGACCGGTGCTCAAGTAGTGTTGTCGCGTAACCGCCTATGCTATCGATGAATTTCATCGCTAACCCAGTCCGGTGTTATTGACCTCTCGCCGTATGTACGCACAATTCGGCTTTGTCCTTGTAACAGTGTAACACATATTATTAAACACGAAAACACTTGAACGTATATTTTAAAACTGCTTAGAATATAGTTTCATCCAATTTTTACTCGTAAAGCTTCAGTACTCCACACATTTTAAATTGTTTCAAGCATACCAACATTGACGGATTAATGTTATAGCTTACCATAAGCTGTTGTAAAAAATATATTCGAGAAATCCTTATTGAATTTAGAGACTCTCACATTGTCTCTTTCTCGAGTAGTATCAACATAGAAAGTAAAAGTCTAAAACTAATGACTTGCATATTTCACTCTTACGCAAGATAAAATTAAGTTAACACGATGTTTTATTACTTACAATGTTTTTACACTCATAAATATACTTGTAATGTGCTTAAAATGTTCTACGCTGTAATTGCATTACATTAACTACACACTGTATTAACAATATTACATATTATGCGCTACTAATGTTAAAAATAAGTATTTAAACATACCAATAAAACATACAAATAACGATGCGAACTTTTCTTTAAATATTTAAAAATTTACCATTAAGTTATAGTAATTCAATTACCCAGTTCTCTTAAGGTACGAAAGCCCAAATAAAACGTAAGCTGAGACTCAGGTAAGCTCCCATTCTGTCGATATTTACCTTTATCCACGAACGTAGCATCACTAGTGTTGCGGGATGCCGCGGACCCGTTCCTACGGGAAGTACCGTAACTTACACCCGGTACCGTTGCGCCGCCCGCTCGCTACGTGAGTGCGCCCGCGCCGCATAGACCGCCAATTACTCTCGCTTTCGATTTAAATCCTATTTTTGAAGACAATGAACTTTCTTCGCTTTATTGATGCCTATTGTGCTTACGGTTTACGTAATTTTTATGTGAATTGTTTAAGATGTTACTAAAAGTGAATTTGTATATTCGTTTTATGCTTTTACGTGGCCTTCAACATTGTTATGAGATCAAAGTAAATGAAGATTACGTATCGTATTAAATGGAGATTGTTTATCGATATCTAATTCCTCATTGAAATACTTTAGGGGTCAGATTGCTCAATTAGATTTATTCCAACTCTAAATAAGGCATCAAAACAAAGAAGTCCGGACGAAGTCAATCCCAGTCTGTAAGCGTGTACTAAAACAGAAGATAAAATCGCGTGAAGCAAGCATTCAAAAAACTTGAGCCTTGACCACGGGTGGCTGACATTAAAAACTCATGCGCCTTTCACGGCGAACTCAGGTGGACGTTGTATAACACACTTTCCATTTCTTTGGCAGAGTTTAAAGCCTCATCTCCATGGAGTTTAAAGTTGCATCGGCCGATAAATATTTTATCAAAATTTATTTCTAATTTGAAATTATAATAATATCATATGCAATTAATAATTTTGAAAATATTCCATGGCGTAACGCGCCATGTTTACTGCCGCGGAATGATGTCACATAGATTTGTACAAGTTTGGTTTGATGCAAGATTGTGTGAGTCACGAAATCCGCATAACTGTCACCAATTTCTTCAAAAACCCTTATAAATGAGTATCATCAAAATTAACAGTCGTGTCCACGTGTTAACTCACTTTGGCAGTGTATTCGGGGCTTTATTCGCGGTGTCGTCTTACGAAACTGGCGGACTCGCGCCGAGTTAAGGTCGCCGATATGTGGCAATTTTCCCATTTCGAAGAGAAGCCAAACCTTGACCTAGGAATTAAATTTCATTTCGTCACTCCTGCTTTACTCGCTACGTATTGCAATTTATTAGCCGCCACGTTTGTGTTACAAATGCAAAATGTGTGAACTGATATCATGTTGTTTATTAGGTATTCAGGCACTTGACGATGCAAATCTGACAAATGTTTACAAGATAATGAAGACTGGCAATAACGACTACATTATATTTCGGACTCTGCAATAAAGAAAGTTTTCAAATTGGCAACGAGTCGAAATTAAAACTGTTGAGCGCATCATTGCACAGTAATTTTTATATTTTATATTTCGACTTTTAAAATATAGATCTATTAATTATCAATAGTATTTTTAAGAAGCACATAAATACATTTCCACCCTGAAAGTGGAAACAGCCATAACAGACAACACACAAACAAACAACATACATATGTATATGTGGAACACATACAATGACAATGAAAGCGTCAGCTAGATGGCGCTGCGCGTACGCCGCGTCACTTTGGAGCGCTGCGGAGGGGGTCGGTTGCGCCACTGCGCAGGCGCTTTACGCAACGCGGCCATTCACCCCGGAAGGCGTTTTCCTCGCAGTTTCTTTAGCAGTGTGTTACTGTGGCGCTCGCGTGACTACATCGCGTGCTCAATCACCCCCACTAACCCTCCCGCCACATCCGAACCACTCAAAACTGCAGACCTAATTATCTTATCGCATGAGACAAATATGTAACAGTTGCACTAACGTCTGCTTTTAGCTATCACCGAGAATAGCATCAGGATGCATCTTTTAGTAGCATTTATAAACAGCAGCGTATACCAGGTATTCTCAATTGTCGCTAAATAAAACTCTCAGTATACCTAATATGTTCACTTAACCGAATTTTAAAGGCAACATTTTTTCGAAATTGTACTTTAACACATTTACACGCCGTTTTGTTGTTTCGAAAGAAAGCTGTTAAGCTTGTCAGCGCATTCATTTATCCTTTCATTTGGAGAGACATTAAACATATGACTGCCGCCTGTTTGTCATGATTTTTTCCTGGCAAAGATATATTTTCATTACCCTCATTTATAATTTTTTAGCAGCAAATTGTTTGTCGACTGAAAGACAAATTTAATCGTTGGAAACGTATAGCTTTCAGGCTAAATTTCACATGCGTATTGATGTCATTGATGTCGCAACCCGTATCGTGTTTCAAAGCAGCAAAATAGATGCGAGCAGTAAATAGGGAAACTAAAATACCATGAAACATAACGGATGACGCCGCAACAAGTATTTCTCGTAGCTGGGTTAACGCCAGTTTATATGAGGAAATTCGTTTTAGTGTTTTGGTCTCGTGAAAATTTCGTAACTGCGTGCAACAGGCCGCGGTGAGTCAAGTGTAAATTTATAAACAATAAGAACCCTATTATTTACGAAACAACAGATTCACACAAGTTTTAAATTAATGTTGCTCTATGGGAAGACTGACAAATTGCTTGTTTCACGATTGTATCTCGACTATTCGACTGGCAATTGCAAATTTTCCAGACAGAGTCCGTCTGAATGTTCATTGTTACAAAGCTATGAATTGAAAACAAAAGAAATGTCAGTTACATCTACGTGTAGAACAAAACTCATGAATAATACAAGGAAAAAGTGCTGCATCTGATTGTCAAAGTCCGATTTTACATAAGGTGTGACATTGCCGTCGCCTGCGGAGGCTTACGCAAGCATGCACTGGCCACCAGCGGGACTTGTATTGCATTGTTAAGGGCAACGCTACTGCTCATACTACCTGCATTAGAATAGAATAGAATAGAATAGAATATTTTTAATTCAGACCAGAGTCCATAGGGTTAGTAACAATTTTAACTTAAATTCTAGTGTTAGTAGGTTACAGACACATAAAGGCATTAGACATGCAGGAGTGATTGAAGAGCGTTAGTAATGCATACAGTGGGTATTCCATTGTTGGAGCCAAAAACTTTGCATTTCCTTAATTTCCTAATGCATATGCTTATTAGTAGGTACGAGTATGTAATTCAGCGAATTGAATACACTCACGGTCAATAAAATAATATAAAAATTATTTTAACTTAGAATTCAGTATAGAATAATTATTATTTTCTGTTCATGTTTTACTAGATGAATCTAAACAAAATATCATAAAGTTATTCAACTTCATCAGATGATGAAGTTGCTATATAGGCTAGGCAGATGCCTAGCCTATTCCCAAATATGTTAGGGTACAGTCAAACCGGTTGCAGCTGAATACCAGTATTTTACATGGAGGATCTATGAAAGTTATTCAGCTTATTGAAACTAATTCTAATGCGATAAGTTTCTAAAATCCAATAACAACTTGTTTCCATATTAGAAACTGTCTTCTCTTTAACTAGCTATTATATAATACGTTCTTTCAAACTATAATCTAGGATTTGCGTCTAGACCATTTTTTTGCGAAATCGTGTTTGGTAGCCGCAAGCGCAGTAGCCAATTGAACGAAACATTCGATGCATTTTAACTCTTTTTAGTTATTAAATCCATATTAAGGCTATTTACGCAATAATAATGACAGCAATTGACAAGTACAAGTTTCTAATGCCGTTATAAAAACATAGGTTATAAGTAATTAGAAATGAATGATATCAACGTAATATGTAAAAGAAAACGGAACAATTAATATGTTCAATATCTTTAGAAAAACTAGTAAATAACACTCCTACGCAAAACCAAACTGGCAGTAAGATAATCGATTGTGATTGCGACAACAGTTAATTGACATAATACACTCATTTTGTAAATTGGGACTAATCGTTTTTAATTATTATTGACATCGATTAAAAGTCTCACAGCTATAAATCATCATTTTTCTTATTAGAAACTACACCTTTTTTTTTCTGGGTGTGAAATCTTCATATGGCTTCTCACGCTTTGGGCGGAGCGGGAGGGCGTGTCAGACTTTTACTGACTAAACCCACCCGTGTTCCTTCAGTTGCCTATGCCAGGGGCCACGGTATCTCTTTCGAACAACCCGCGGCCCTGGCAGGAGAAACCACACCCTACCGTCTGATCTTCGAAAGTCATCTTTCGCAAACACAAAACAAACTGTGAGTCGTCAACAACCTGCTAAAAGCTCCGACATATTACTCAAACACGAATTGAAAAGTGATGGGCTGTGATTGCCAGCAATACGTAGTATTGTGCGAAGTTACTCAATGAGACAAGTGCTAATACTCGTAAATTAAAACATCTCTTTGATATAGCTGTCCCAAATAAACAAGGGTAAAGACCTTTTACGTAACTCAGTGTTACGTGGCCCGGTGAGAGGCAATGTCAGCCTTTACGATTGTTATGACAGCTACGCTGTCTTAGATCCCCACACAATGCCGTGCCACCGATCAACTCGACTGCACATACTCTTGTTTACCATTTTTTTGGTCTTACAAATTAACGTCAGTTAATGACAGTGCATTTAATGCACCTGCAAATGTACAAATGAAACGTGGAGGTCAAATGATCTGAACATTTAATTCGTAACAAGTTTCAAAATATTAAGTAACAAAACTGAGATGTTTTCACGATATAAATACTTGGAACAACCTGATTTCGCCATAACACTATCAAAGTTAGTGTTTACCAATGTCATGTACGTAAACTAAAGAGGTCTACGAAAAATTCGCTACGAGCTACGCGGCTACGAACCAGCTGCTACGGCAATCTTTCACATCTTACATTGACTGTAGTCATTCGTTGAAAAACTTTGATGACAGTTCTCCTCAATCTAAACTGATTTATGCATTTATTGACGTTACCGAATTTATAACGCTATTAAAGAGACATCATGGGTATTAAAAGATATTACCAAAAATGATTATGGTTTTCTTGTTTCACAACAAGGCAGTGCCAGTGTATTGCATGCAGATCAAGGTTCCTCTTTATATCTAATAAAATTCGTCTTTTGTTTCGCTAGTGTTATGTGCCTAAAAAGGTCAATGAACAGCCTCGGTATTTCTACAACCGAACCTTGTATAACCTAACGGCATTTATTGTATTTCATGCTACTTTATTTTGAATACTAAGTCATACTAATAAGGTTGAAATTACGTTTTGCATGTTCGTGAATAAAGACCTTACGCTTCGCTATTCAAGCCACGCCGTGCACAGTGAACTCTGTCGTAGGTTACGCGGTTATTTTAATGCAATTTGAACTCAGATCCAAAGCATTAGATGTCGAAATCATTTGGCATGATCGGGTAGTTTTGACATATTGCATTTAATTTATAAGTTGGCAGTGACGGCCAAAATGTTAGTTTGTTTATCGTTAGCGCTCGTTCTTGACAGCGAAAAAGTGAAAACGGCTGCGGTGGCTGAGCGTTGCGATTGTGAAACTAGGCTCCGCGGCGAGGCCTCGCGACGATGGTGCGCGGGCGCCGCGGCCGGCCGACATGCTCTTATGTAATAGGAAGCATGCCAGTGTTTATTCCTACTAACTGTCACACATGTGTCATAAAAATCAGTCACGCATGCAATCTACCTTTTTATTACGATAACAATTTGTAGGAACATTACATTATTAAGTTTTAATGTAGGGACATTAAAAATCTCTACGCATAACACAATCAATGTAAGGTTAGGGTCATGTAAACGATTTCGCGCCTATAATGATACGCAAAATTTCATGCCATTGACATTAAAATCTAGTAATTTCTATGAGATATGTAAATAGAATTTTTGTGTGAGAAATCAAATGGATTTCGAAATAAAATATCTCGTAAATTCAAATTGAGTTTTAATTTAAAATTAATGAAAGCATAGTTTCGTCCGCGGCACTTAACAAGAATTTCTTCCAAAGTAGATAAGATCTGTATAAATGCATACATATATTTTTGGCAATGTATTTGCAGTCGTGGTTGGTGCCAGCCAAAATATATAACAATGGTGATGATTAGTGTCATTGACATAACTATTGTTCATTGTTAAATTGACGCAGTTTTACTTTTACACTTCCAAGTCACCGTTCTCGAACTTTTTGTACGAACAAAAGTTTGAATTGCTTATTATACTCTGTAAAGTTAAAATAAAATTATGATCATGTTCTACTTAAACGATAATGTGGATGTTAAGTGAATGGTTAACTAATGTTTTAAAGTAATGTAAAATAAAACGATTTCAGTTATCATAGGTTGCCGACTGCCCAAAGATGCGGTGGAATTATGCTTACATAAAGTCTATAGTGTACTAAGTTAGACTCATTTTAATAACAGCGATATTAACTGCACGAAAACCAACATTTACAACAACAAAAAAAACAATTCGTAATTTAGTTAAAAAAACCAAGGTTTTTACATTTTCTCGAGATTTTTCACGGCCAGTCGTCTACAATTAACAAAATAAAATTAAGAACGAGGAAACGTCGAAGTAGACTCATTTAGGCACGCTTAGTCGCGATGTTTACCGATGGGTGAGGTCATTCACACCTTTATCGTGCGACTCGGCAGAATTCGGACTGTCACCAAGCGAACGTTCCGTCAACTGATACATAAAGAGATCACAACAACACGTCACTTTAGGAACTGTAATCGGTCAGGTAGAGTTTACGTGCTTATAGTTAGGTACAAGACCGGATTTAATGCATGTAAACCAAGCCTGAATATTAGAAGTTTTTCAAACCAATATTATTCATAATATTCCACTAAAATAATTGACTGTCAACTCCAGATTCGAATTACTACAGTAATTTATTATTCGCTTCACGTTTGTTTGTAGTTAAACCCCATTGCTCGCAATACGCATTTCTTTAATTCTGATTTTATAGATAAGAACAGGTGTCCGAGAAAATAAACATGCGATCACCATATTTCAATTTATGTTCCATTCTTGAATTGTCGTAATAACTAATAACAACAATTTTATCAACAACCGGTGCCCTTATCAAACAATGACTCGTGATTTTGGTTATTTCTATACATTTTGATGAGTTATAAAAGATTAGTGAGTGTTGCTTTAGGGTAGGTCGTTCAACTTCAACTAGATCACCTAGTCTCGGCGAAGCGTGTGAAAAACATCCACAGCACAGCCAACGTATCGATACAATGAATTCGTCGATACGCCTCGCTAAGCCACTGATAAACATTTCAAACGATGGGAACGAAATTTTAAATTCTGTGATGCAGTTGCGAAACCTTATTGTTAACTCTTCAACACAAAATACAACAAAGAGTGTCAGTTTGTCAAAGATAACTTTAGCAGAATTCTTTCTCTAATATCAAAGTCAAATATTTGTTCAGTTGAAGAATTTAGGCAAGGCTTGATACACCTGTAATTCTGGTATCGATAACATTCACTGTGGTCACGTTGCCTGAAAATGTTATCTTTCGACTTGTTTACCAATATCGATAGAGCTCGGCGTCAACTACATATAAAAAATACCTATTTAGTCTGTCTTAGTGTCCACTTTGATTGTTTATTGTTTTAAAGTATATCTTTCAATCAGTATTTGACACCATTTCCGTAAAGTAGTTCGCAGACTACAGACACATTAATCAGTAGATAGTATTCGAGAATATATTGAGGGTGCACAATTCAAAACCGGCTGACTTGTACTGTATAGTCCGTGTGGTCTCTTAATAACCTCAACAAAAAAATACTAGACTTAAGTACTTTGACATTATGAACTCCATATGTTTACTAACTACGTGTTAACAACCTCCGTTGACGTAGTTTACCGTAAAACACATGATTATAAATGCCTTCAACTAAATCGTGTGTGTCTAATGACATCTCAGTCCGACTCACTGACTCACAAAGCGATATAACAGATTAACAGCCCATGAAAAAATTCATTGTCACTAAATATAGTTCAAAAATTGAACAGTAACGCTTCCAAGAAAAGAACGTATGGGATCGAATATTGCAGGACTTCCTGTTTTCGCAGCGCCAAGAATGGGGTTATTCGGTCCAGCTCGCTTTCACCCATTCTTCAGATAGGCCAGCCATACATAGCGCGTTGCGTCAATATTTCGAGTGGCCGTGTTTTCTCGGGAGAATAGTTAACCCAGTTTCGGTCGGTCCTGGCTAAATATACCGCGGCTACCTGACTTCGAACGCATACCAGCAGCGCATGGTCGCAGCAAGCCGCATGACATGTTGTCAATCTTATTTAAAATATCTTTTATTTTTAATGTTAGGAGTAGTTGGCAGGGATTGTACTGACTGGCTGGCTGAGTGATTCATGTATACGTAGAATCCCATCGGATATGGATCAGATGAATTGGTACGCTTTAAAACACGTGAAGTGAAATTTCTTATATGCAAGGTACCTCTGACGTAATAGGCTGAAAATGAACTTATAGAGTTGACACATTGTTAAATTGCAAAGTTTTGTTAACGAAGCCGTAGCAACTCACCAGTTTTGAAAAACTTTCAGGACTTCAAGGTATTTTAACAAAAATGAGGACACAAGTTTTGCGTATAACTTTTATGGTTGCCGAGAAAAAACTCCTGTGGTTGGAAAGTATTTATAGATTAATCTTGCAACACTTGTATGTCTGCATGGTGTTTTTAAGGGCTATTTCATGCAAAAGGCAAATGTAGATTTTTAACCACATCAAAAGTAGTAGTGTTAGCTGTTGCATACATCGTTAAACCACCTGAAGGTAACGGGCTACCCATCACTATTAAGTAACTCACTATTGCAATGTCTAACAAGTTTCTAAGTAGCAACGCCCGGTAATAGTGTGATCACTTTATGATGCTACAGTGCATTCAGACCAGATGAATTTTAGTCTGAATATTTCAATATTGGATTTCTCTGCCTGAATTTCTCAGTGGCAGCCCGGAGCCTAGATTTATGCCCGGTTGATGGCAATGAGTTCGCTCCTATTACATGGGAATTAAAAACATAACTGGCGCAATGTGGGTGTACTGTACGGACACCTCTGCCTAACCATTTGAGGAATACCAGCGTGATGGTATATGTGTGCATATTTCAATATATTAAATTGTATCCAATATTGTATTGTGTATACTTAGGTCTTTTTAAGTTACGTCATATCTAAAAGAATTGACACTTTCTATTTTCATATAGTTTTAGAATTTTTACTAAATAAATCGTGAATGTATTATTAGTAGTACTCAGCACTTTGTTCCAACAATGAATCAAAAGCGTAATCTAGATACTGGTGAATAGCGGCCGATGCGAATGAACTGTTCTAATGTAACCCGACACACAAGTGTGCCATCGGCCCGGCTAACCTTTCAGCCAAAAACTAAGGCTAACTAGGCCATGCATTGTCATGATTTTTTTTTTCTTGATTAATAATAACTAAAAAGTTCTTAGTAATTGATTACAATCTAGCCTAATAGACTAATAAGCAATTTAACTCTAACTTAATATTTTATGACTACAATTAAACTATTCTTGATAACCCATTATCAACAGTCAGTGTCGGTAACCCCCAAACATGTCTGTCGAAATAATGAATACCAAGTCTCTTTTCAACAGTAGAAATTTTGCAGTTTGTATTAAGGAGGTAATTACAAGGTCATTGTTGCAAAATCTTGAAAAATACCATTTTCGTACTCAACGTTTAAATGCCTGTAATTTCGCGTATCGGTTGACATATTTATTGTTTGAAGGTAAATAAATCGAGTGCTCAATTGCATTCGTTAAATTCTGAAGACAATACTGTCAGTGTGTAGAGCGGCCGTTGCGCGGTCATGAGGAACCGCGCGTGCGCGTGCGGCTGACCTACTTATGCGCTGACGACCATTACAGTACTTGCCATCAGACCACACACGCTATACTTCTACGACGCGCCTCGCACCCACCGACGTTACTGCGGCCCATCCTAGTCAGTACTGAAACATCACCACTAACCATACCGAATCCCTTTTCGGCAGTTCAACGAACCCGCTATAGAAATCCGCACACTCACACGCGCGTCCATGGACGAAACGGCCAGATAAAAAAAATGAAACAAAAAACTTCTCGCGTAACGGTGAATGAGTACCAGACAGAGATAACTATATTTCGGCAGTGTACTCGTCGAGTGTAAAGTCGGCTACGAAAAATACTGACGCAATTTTTACAGCGTACGTAATTGAGCACTGACGGAGTCAGCGGTGTGTGCGTGAGCGCCGAGAGCGACGCCCGCGTCCGCCGAAACGGAGGCGGAATATTTAGGTGAAAGTGTTTCGAATTTCGACATGACGACATTCGCGCGCAGTCGTTATCGTGATTTTGCCGAATCGAGAGGTTCGGAGAGTGCGCAGACAACCGCGACGCGCCTGCGATCCGCGCCCGCGCAACCCTAAAGTGTTCGCTCCGCAGGAAGTGCTTCGGACTCTGCATGCTGAACGTGTCTAGTGCTTGCGTTGAAAAACTATGCTGAGAGTTGGTGTGTCCAAAAATTTTCGGAGACGTAAATTAAAAAGGTGAATCGGTGAATTCGGAACAAGGTGGTTCTTCGTGTGATGTGCGTGTTGATGCGCTAAGCAAGCTGTCGGCAGGCGACAGGCTGGGGCCTGACGAGGCGCTGGACGCCTCTACTCACGCGCACCAACTGCAGACGATGACCTCCACGATGGGTAAATATTGTGATTATAAAACAAAACATCACCCTGACCCCATATCGCAAAAAAACAAGCACGTCCAGCAAGCAACCATATAAAAAAATCATAATAAAAATTAAACAAAATCATATTAGCATAATACTAACATTACCATGTCGTGAATATTTTGTATTATCAAACTTGTTACTAATACTAATCAAACTAACCTACATTGGGATGTACGTATACTGGTGGTAAAGGAATGGCTGTCCCGTAGCACTTTGCTACGCGCTACGACCTAACACACCGTTTCAGACATTTCTGAATGGATTTGTGATAATTACTGATCTGAAATGTGGTGTCTGTTGTTTTATTTTCCATTTCAACTATGTTTTTTGAACTACTTATGAAATTAATTTAAGTACTTATTTTTTTTATTTTGGCACTGGATTTTTAGAAATATTGTAATATTACCTTTACTAAAAATATTGTTATAAATAGTACAATTACTCGGAAACAATAATATATGTATATATATATTTACTAAAATAATATTAAAATAGCTTTATTCATAAAGTAACAAATCTCGTAGACCTTGCTACGAACTTGCTACGAAGCGAATTCTTATTCGAGTTGATAACTTATATTGGAAAATTGTTTTTCCTGGTAATGTAAAAATTCGTTTTTACTAATACGTTTTATTTTAGAAGATTTTCGTCCTAAAAATGTACATTCCGTGAATCTAAAAACGAATTTCGCAGAAATGAGTTTATACGGAATACAAGACCAACGTTTGCTTTATATAATCTTTGCATTTTATTGATTAAATATGACACGATAACCAAATGCATACGACTTATGTTCATTTAAGCAAACATTTAATGACCTTAAAGTTCTTAATAATATTATGGAGTAAAATCCATAAGTTCGACATGTGTTTTACTAAAACCCAGTCTTTAGAAGTGCTGTTGCTACCTCGTGTATGTTTATAATGTATAAATAGACAGCAATAACAACAATAGACGGTCATTGTTACAATTTTACATAAAATTATTTTAAAAACACTTCCTGTATATTCAGTTCGCACGCCAATATGAACTTTGTATCGGAACCAATAACACCTATAACCGCGCACACATTTAACCGTGTTACTGGCTCAATGTCTTATTGCGCAAACACACCAGATTCTGAAACAGTTTAAAAAAATAAATCAGCATAGTGTTGCAAAACAAAAGAGGTACCGTTTTACCATTGAGCGTTAACCATGACATTCCCAAATCATCTCGTGGATCACAATCGTGACTTCATAGACTATGACCGGCTACTTTTACTTTCGTTACAATATGGCCGCCCTTTGTCTATGTTCTATGAGTCGGTGAGGTTGTTGATCTCCCGCCATTTTGCCGTTGCCGAAATACGTTTTTTACGCTCACTTTCCAATGCGGTGAAAGCGAAAAGGTACAGAATGTCACTGCTTCCTTTCAAAGCATTGTAGTGGGAGGACGTTGTCGAGTTTCGATAATAATAGGTGCGTTGGTTCGCCTGTCAAAAAACGCCATTGTTCATGAATTCGAATACATATGTATTTATAATTCGTTGCGCTCCATGTACTTGCCGATAACACGTTTACAAGACAAGCATGTGTGGAGAAGTAAACATGCTTGAAGGGGCGTGCAGGGATATGTAAGCACGTGTTTATATGAATAGAAAACACGCTGTCAATGTCCACAGAGCCAACAAATAAAATGATACGCTTTATTTTATGAGGCAGGTTTTTGTTATTTTTGGTCTGGTTTAAAACCTCTGCCATACAGTGAAAGATAGGAGATTTTCAATCTTCAATGATAACATCATGATCATAATCTTTATTTTGCCAAAAGAATTAAATTACCGTACAATAAAATTGAATCTAAAGGATTATATACTCAATTAGTAACAATAATAAATTCAGGTTGTTATGAAACTGATTCACCCTGACCCCCGTACTAGTTATAAACTTTATTACGGTGTAATATGTCATGACCAGGCGATATTTTGATGTAAATATCAAATTAAAGTACTCTTAGCTCTGTATCATGGCCTTTTCACATCTAACACGGCTCCATCAAATCCCACGATACTAAGCAGCATATATTTTGTGTACCTACATGACCTTACCATTGGCATCTGAAGTTTCCGATCTTGTAGGTGCAATTGTTTGTGTACGAAAACACGGAACTACAGAACATACCAAAGCTAAAAATATATAATATTAAACTGAAATTAAAATTCAAGATTACAGTAAAAATAGCCGAAAACCGAAAATTGATAATTATTTTCCGGTATTCTTAAGGTCGCAAAGGCGCATAATTAAAGAGCCCATGCGCCCACGGCTCTCGCACCCGTAGGCCGTCGCGACTATCCTAATTGGCTGGCTTATTATATTTTTACATTAGCTATTATTGCATAGCACGGCACGAAAATAGCAGAAGTAAAACTTGTTCAAAACAACATGAATAACTTTATGTATTTGTACCTAATTTTAAGAGTTTTCTTTATTTTTGTTCCTTTCAACCAAAGCACCTGCCATCTAATCTCTTCACCACCCTTGGTTGACTGGTAGATAATGCCTGAAGCATGAAGTCCGCCTTTGTACCGTTTTGTACGAAAAGTTAAATAAATAAATAAACTTTGATATTAGATATTAGAGTAGGATTATCGTAAATAGGAAGTCGTCGGATCGGAAGTGTCAGTGTTTTAAAATGGAACGTTTTAGATGTGAGCGCACGCGCAACACAACCTGAATGTCAAGGCGCCTGTGCCAGAGGCCATGAGAGAGGCCCAGCATTGGGGCCCCAAAATACATGTTCTATTGTGATTTGTTTTGATAAAGTCGAAATAAATATTGTACCTAGTAACTATGTAATACTTTGCACTTAATCTGAAGCTTTCAATTTGTCATGTTTCGCTGTTGTTCAAAAGACGTAGGCATCTATTATGAAAGTTTTTTTTAGAAAAAGTCGGCTTTGATGCGAGCGAAAGAAGTCGCGGTTCCAAGCCAAGTAAAAGTAGGTCTACAACTTCATGTAAATAGTATTATTTTCATTCAAAGTTATTGTTTTATAGTACCAATATAAAACAATAACTTTATTTTTTTCATACATTTTTAGTTACTAAAAACTGTAACTTACAACAACGGCCATTACCCGACAACTTTCTTAATGTTGTTATAAAAACGTCGAAAAAAAAAAAACTCAACTGAAGTAAAAAGGCAAGTCAGCGGGATTGTCCGAAAGGGTTACCGTTACCCCGGAACATAAAGGGCGAAGGAAGGAACATGGGTGGGTTTTAGTCAGTAAGAGTCTGACACTCCCTTCCGCTCCACCCAGAGCGGGAGGGGTCATTTGATGATTTCCCACCAGAAAAAGAAAAAAAAAAAAGTAAAAAGGCAAAACGGAAGTACGTTTAAGGTTGACGTTGACACTTTTAAACCTTTGAGGTTATTGCCCTGTTCGGGTAGACATTTCACCTTTCCTATATTTTTAATCGAATATGTTTAAAACGATCAGCACCTTAATACGCCAAGCCATCGCTTGCTAAAGAAACACCCGAACACGATGAAGAAAACGTATGTAAATAAAGAATGTATACATACGATTACCATTCCGAAATAAGAGCCGATAAAAGCTCCTACAAGCTACCGGTGTTACCTCACAGCTCTGAAGTGTCCAAGAAACATGCGTACACGCACTCCGTTCACTCAGGCAATCGAGCCGAGCCACGTTCGGACGGTCGTTGGCGCCGAATCGGGCAACCGACCTCGTCGATGACACTGACATTGCGACCGGAACCATTCGACCACTTCCTGACACATAACACGGACAACATAAGATGTACAATCTTACCTATTCCATTATTAGACTCGAAGAACCTACATGAACCGGTCGGATAATCACAATGTTTCGGAAATACTAAGGTCTTCACGCTTTTTGCGCAGCAATAGTGATATCATGTATTTTGCTAAATATAACTCGAACTAACTTACTTTTTAGTGCAACATCCGACTTCTTGGCAGTTCATTTTTTTGGAGGTGTACAAATATATCATAGTGTGTAAACATGCCACTCAATGGATCATACGAGTAGGTCACAGATATTCGTATTTAATGATCTATTGAAATAAATAAGTGTACCTACTTATTTATTCAAGAGTATTTCCTGGCATTATTCCGCAAACTGGTTTAAATAAACAATTTTGGACATACCTACCAGTTTATTTATTAAGAATAAGTTCTATTAAATCTGCCAAAGTAGATCATTAGAGTTGTTACTTACATTTTCCGAATACACCACCTCGCTAAGCCTGGCATGATGCAAGAAGAACTACCAGTTAGTACAGGCAACCTTGACAACTTGCAACATTCACACGAGACTGGCTTGATACATTCTACGTCCGTTTGGCTAAACAATCTTCGGAACTTGTGACGTCATCCAAACTTAGCGAAACACGGTTAGGAAATGTCTGAATGTTGGTTCAAACGAAATTAGGTTGAATTAAATGAGAGAAGATACTTTATTTGTCTGTCTATAAAAGATTTTTCTTTTAAATCCATAATTATACCCAAGCAAAGTTGCTATAAATAAAACTAAAACTTTTGAGGGCCTTGCCATAGTCTCGTCGTTTAAAAGACGTCGTACATGATTGTATAGTGCTGCACTTTCTCAACAAGATTAATCAGATTAACACTAACAAGAAGTGCATTGCACTGCAATGTACCTGTAAACGAAAAAAGCGATACTCTTTATGGTTTAGTAAACATTTTGTTCAATCGCATGGCGGGTTGCCAAGGCGCTCATTGAGCTTTCAAGAGGAATTTTTATGATTAAATCGATGTTCATAAGTACATCGTTAGGTACGTTAAACTGTTCTTGTCTTAAATGTTTTATCTCTTCTTGGCTCGACAGTAATGTCCTCAGGAGTTCTTTCAAAGATTCTACAGCGTTTGCGTTTTGAAATGATTTTCCATCTACATTTCTGAATGTTGTGCAATAAATGTGTAAACACATACGTTCATAGATTATTTAGTTCAGCTAACCATAATATTTATGATTTGCGGACGTGGAACATATAGTTCCAATGAACCTGCCTCACTGTGGGTTCATGAATAGCATAGACTACTACAATATGTAGGTCGTCTATGCCAAAATGTATTCTTAAAGTAAACAAAATATATGAACTACAGCACCAAAACTATTCGCTGTATCCATTTCTTTGTTATACATAGGTAGGTACTTATTCAATGAACTCTTGAATTTTGTGCAAGTGGGTGTAATAGCCCAAGAAGACGGAACCCTAACAGCGGAACCGTAGGCGGTAAGCGGGCGACCGCGACAGAGGTCACAACACTTCCGGACGTCAAGTACATTGCTTTCGGCCAGTAGTACACGTGTATCTGGCCCTTAATTTGCACCAGCCTTGGATGGTAGGAAATACTGTCCTTAAATACTTATGATTTCCACGACCTCTGCTTATTATTCGTGCTTAGTTTTATAAGCTGAAGCGTGTTGCATTTCAAAAAGTTTTTTTATTGTAAGATCTTCGTCGTCAGTACAACGTCCTATAGTAAGGGTTGTTTATAACAGAGCCCATTAAAATTAATAGGTACTTGTCTTGTAAGTTCCAAAGTTTGGGATTGTAGTACTAATACTAGCTATAGTGCCTTAGCACTTTTCTTTTTATATTGGCAAAATTGGGTAGAATTCGTTCTTCAATTCTACTAAATCAAAAGTAAAAACAATAGAACGCACTACACAAATACTTCTCAAATTCTAACATTGTAACCGTGTCCCGAGGACACAACTGAGAACGTACCTCCGTACTATGTAATGAGCAACAATAATGAATGCAATTAAACAAAGCCCGAACAGACGAGCGGGCGGTCAAGTGACCGACCCTGGGCGGGGACGCACGCGCGCTTCCGTGTGATCTTGCTTTAGGCTACGTTCAAGATCAACCAATTCTATTATCCCTTTATCTATACGCATACATGAATATTGTTGAACGTAATCAAACAACTCGGTATTCAAATTTAATGAGTTATTGGTTTAATTTTCTTGAATTTATGTATGTTTGAAGTTTGGGTTAAGCGTTGGAGCAAAGTAAATTAGAATTGAGCAGTTTAATAACTTCTCCTAAGTAAACAATTAGTTTGAAAACATTAAGACACCTACTAATGTCTGGGAAAGGTAACAACTGCTTGAATATACCATTGTTTAAATGTATTCCAGTACTACTACTATATTTAAGAATACTATTAGACTAGCAATTTATATAAATCAATTAATATCTAAAAGGTTACTAGAACAACAAGCAGGCACTTAACAATACTTCCATTTTCCCAAAAACGTGAACTCAAAATTTAATATCACAGAAACAAGAATTAACTTAGATACATCTGCATTATTATTAAAACAACGCAATAAAGAATATATTGCCAATCTCGGTTTATTTCAACGACCCGATCAATTTATAATCGTTTTATATCATCATATACGAGTATTTGTATAAAGGTAATAAACTCATATTTATATGTTTCCTATATGTCCGCGGAAGTCCAAGCTCGCGGCCTCGCAAAAAGCTCGCAAACGACTCGTCGCCTGCGCCGAATCCGCGGATAATTTTATTGACTCATTAACACGTCACTATCAAGGTCTTTGACTCATTCCAGTTTATTTGAGAGTCTACAGTTCGTTTAATGTTGACAAAATTGTTTCAAAGAACATTGCACTCGGGTGTAGGTAATTCTAAATTAATTCGCTAGATTCGGTTCGATAAACAGTGCGTGGTGACTAACTTTAATCACTTTGACATAATGGCTATTTGAAATTCAAAGAATGATCAAGTGTTATTGCTTTATGAATCTCTGAAGCTGTGTATTTTTCACATACCCAGACAGTTGTGAACTTTGAAAATATGCATAGGTGTGACCTTAAAGGTCAATCGCTGTACTGCACAAGCACTTACGTCATATCAAAACACGCATTCAACGGTTGTGCATTTGATTAGATGTGTATTTAAAAAAAGAACTCTGGATTTCAGTTACTATGTCACGGTGCATTGTTCCAATCACTACCATCAAACTGTGAAGTGACGTTTGAATGAGTCAATCTCTTATCAAGCGCCCGCGCCGGTGTGCGCTATAAATATTTTTACGAGTATTTTCTCTCGTATTACTCTACGTCAATGTTACAGCACTAGTTTACAAATACGCACCACAGTTTAATGTTCAATGCAGTCACGCAATGATATTGATGTGAAAAACATATTACAATTTAGTAAGCGTGATTTCGTTGTCACAAATAATATTACTAGACTTGTATGTTTCTATCAGGTAAAGTTTCCGGGTATAAATTGACGTTGGTATAATATTGAAATCGTGATTGTCATGGTCAAATATATCTGAATATTCAAAAATGAAAACGTACACAAGTCCAGTCTGTATCATGATGACGTAATCAGATCATTACAACCCACACCATTGTATTCAAGAACAAAATTTATCAACAACGCTGAGATACATGAACTCATGTATTTTAAAAGCGAGGTTAAAGAACTTATTTTGATAAAATTATTGTCGAATTTCACTAGCCATGTGACACGCACGATGAGTACTGTCCATTGACCTATCACGTACTTATGTCTACGTTAGTACACAGTATTTATATTCATATAATATACGTGTACAATATACGATGCATAATATACGATACGTAATGATTTCGCGAATTCCTATATCAATTGACATCGATTGTCTACGATATACATTAATCGGTCATGATTTTCGTGACGGTAATTTCGTCACAATGAATAAATTAGTATGTTTAAATGTGTTATGCATGTCATTATGTACAAATACCTTTAAGAAATAAGCCCTCATTTTATAAATTGTCGAGCTATATTTATTTATATTTGCTTATACTTATATATTTGCTATATTTCAATTACCTTAGGTATACATCCTAACAGAATCCGCTATTGATTGAAGACTTGCATTACAATAAATAATAATATTCAATTATTTATTAGTAGGAATAAATAATAATAGTAGTGGCACATCACTATACGACAGTAAGCAATGTATCGAATACCATAGAAAAAACAAGTTACGCAAACAATGACGTGTGAAATAACGACGCAGTTAATATTTACTTGTTGAAATGCCTTACACTTTCATGTGTGACACAGCGTGCGTGGGCACACGATATCTACTACAAATTCCATTACCTGCGTTATCAAAGCTATAAAATGTATGCTACGTAAGATGAATGGATTCGAAATAAAACCAAGGGTCACGAGCTCTTCGCCCGTAGTCAGCATCAGCCATGAACCGGGTTGGCATTGAAAAATGATAATATTTTTAATCGCGGAAAATAAATAAAGTTTGCAAATGATGCACGACCGATACCCGATCATATCTGGACCGTACTACGTGTCTAGGCCAGATATGTCACCAGATTGCCGTAAGTTACCTTAGCTTAACCAATAACTTGATTAAAATATTTTTTTCAGGACCATTTACAATACTTTGATTAAGTAAATCAATAAAAAACAAACGTATTATTTCAAAACAAACTACATAAATCGGTAATTTTGCTAATTAAATAATATAAAAATAAATAAACATACCAATGTAATGAAGTTGACTTCCAAATTAACTTTCACTAATCCACTAAAGCCCATTACCGTTAATTTTTGTCTGTAAAACAAAAGTTGGCAGACAGCTTGCGTTTAAATTTAGAAGACGATATTTTTTTAAAGATGCCTAATTTGAACACTGAATTTTTACGTGTCTGTCTTTTATGAAACTAAAGAGGTTTGGTATAGTACAGTTTGTAATGTTTGCCTTTGTTTTGTTCACAGGAATAATGACACTCAGCCGCGGCCCGTGTGACCTCGACAACATGAGTCTGTTCCAAGACCTCAAACTCAAGAGGCGGAAAGTTGACTCCCGATGTAGTAGCGATGGTAAGCATACAAATTAATCATTCTTTTTATCCTTCCGATTGACTGTAAAACGCTGTAATGAGAAATGGTTATCGTTAAATTATTATTAATTTGCCAAAAGGCATTAATGTCATCAATAAAGTTTTGATTCGAATTATTGGCGTTCAGCGCTTCAGCTTTTTACTGTCAATGTTATTTTTTTTTGCCATTATATCTCGTCGTCGAACGTTTAAAAAAAGAACACCATAGTCTGATTTCCAAGTCATTTCCCGCGTCATTGGAACACAAAGGGCTGTCAGACAGGCCGGTAGCAGACGTTACGGATTGTTATTGTAAATAAATAGATAAAGTGCGAGACGTAAGGTCGCAGTACAACGGTAGGTACTTGTTATTCGAGTCGAGATGTCTTCCATAGTTGTGACGCGGATCACGGACCGCTATCACTTTCTGTCGCTGTGAAGTCTTTTGTTACAAGTAATTTCATTTTCATTTAAACGTGACCCTGGCTGTTCTACTAATGGTGGGTGCGCGGTATGTTTTTCGTAGAATTTTCGTTATTTTTTCTCAATTTTAACTTATTATGGATTCTGCACTTCATAAACACTTTCTTTTTGTTAATAAAAAACACAATGTAGATAGTGAAAATCTTCATGAAGGTCTACAATTTCTAACCATTGCCACACACAGCCCATACCATAGCCTTGTAGGTGCGCCAAACCCCTGGAATATCAACAAACATGTTCATCCAAACCCAACGAATTTCAAAAAAGCTATTCAATATTCAAACTAAAAAAATAACAACACTACCAAACTCTTTCTCGAGAAATTGCATGAATAAAATCGATACAATCCAGTCAAATCGATATTATCATAATCAAATTACACAACTTGATATTCGTAAACAAATTAGTGTTTGATAATGATCGTCACTGAAAGTTAAATAACAGATCAACACAACAAGCCGTGAGAGAGTCGCGACTGGTTTCGAGAAAAGCAAACTTTCACTTATAAAATATAAAAAAATAAACTTCCAAAAACAAGATCCGGTTCAACAAGTTACAGTCGCCGTAGCGCGGATTACGAATAGCGGATATAATCTGTGTAATCTCATTTTCCGTTAATATAACAGAAGAGGCAGAACAATTATTTTTTAAGTAGCGTTGTTTTATTGAAAGTAATGAATCGAGACAGCATTGTTCAAGCGCAAGTCTACTGCGTTTTGTTAAGGCAAATCATGTCATCTGCCTAGCCTTTTCCCAACTATATTGGGGTTGGCTTCCAGTCTAACTAGTCTAACTGAATATCAGTATTTTACATGAGCTTTGCTAAACCTGTCTAAACTATCTAAACTTAATGTTATAAAGAGAAAAAAAAACTTTTTTGCGCTTTTATTTGTTACGCTTTCACGCTAAAACGGCTGCACGGATTTGTATGAAATTTTGCACATGGGTAGACCCTGACCTGGATTAGGATATAGAATACTTTTTATCCCGATATTCCCACGGGATCGAGACTTATGCGTATGGAACCGCGGGGCGCTGCTAGTGTAAAACAAAAATAGAAAAGCAAATGGCAAATACCAATTTAAATTCACGTGACCTTCATTTAATACATCCTCGGTGGTAGGCTACAAAAATAGTCCTGTTAATTACTAATGCTGTGGGTGCTAACGAATCACAAACCTTGAAAAAATTGAATCCAACACACCCCGGAAAACTTCAATAAAATATTTTCTAGATTTCTTTCTTTCTTCATAAACTCACACGCTACACTTGTTCCCACAGTGAACAGTGAACTTGCAAAAATTACAATTAGCATGTTCATATTTTTTGCATTTACCCGCTCATAATGATTACGTAAGAAATGACGTAGCGCGTGAAGTCACGATGATGAAGAAAGTTTACGTAAACCCACGAAAGGTGAAAGCAATAAATACCAGTGCTGTAATTATTGCTATTGTGGCCTCATGAATAACTCATGAGAGAAAGATGTATTCACTCATCACTGTCATGTAACGTAACACCACGCCCCGGGCTAATGCCGAACATCATTTAAGAACACAATCTTTTATTATTTGCATATTTCTTCTGTTATAAAGTGCTATTCAGTTGTAAATGGAAATGAATTGCTTTAAATCTAAAGTGTTCTTTACGAAGTATTTCAGATGATGAGCTTTACTGCCCAGTCATATTACTTAGACAAACAGCAGTGTCCGTTGAACTTTCACAGTGTTTTCCTCATCGGAAAATCATTTTTCTTTGCTAGGTTTTCAAATGATTTAAAATGGCATAGAGCTCTAGCATAGAATTCACTAGCACGTTTTGTTGCGGAGTTTACAAACTCACAACATGAGATGGATACATAGGCAAAGACCTGTTACCTATTTTGCTTAATCAAAACAGTAGATTGATCCGAGCGTAAACATTCTATTTTAGGACGGTTATCACTGAGATATTCGCATATAAATCTGTGTAACGGTGTAGCTAAGATGGGAGCAGCCGAGCGGGGCAGCGTGGAAAGCGCTTCACGTGGGGTGTGACGCGGCCGCAGCGTGACGCGGCCACGCGGGGAGCGTCATCGTGACGCGCCCCTCACACGCACATTTGTGACACACCACTTTGTACGTACTAACAAGATAACGACCCAACCAATTGCTTTTTTGGTCTGTCTTAATTGTGCATAGCTAATGAGTTTCGGCCCATTTAATTGGTTGTTAAAAGGGATTAGGGTGTGAATTACTAAAACGGTACGTCGTACCAAATTAATATTAGGCGAATTATTCGGAATACATGCACGGAATTTTTTATTTTACATTATTTAAATTCCACAATATGTCGGAGGACATAACAAATTCTCGGTTCTGAATACAATTTCTCTCGATGTAAATAATGTTTTTTTTTGCTTTATGGAAATTTATGGGAAAATCTCCATACCTATCCGCCGTTGCCATGTAAAAAGGAAACATGCCATAAAAGGGTGCATTAAACTCAACGTTTTACAAATAAATCAATAGCATCAACTTCCCTGTAACATTATAAATACTTTTGCATATAAAACAATGCCCGTTGGCTGCGGCGCATATACATATACAAATGATTCACTTCGATTCTATAGATTCATAGGCTTTTAGTAGGTAAAACTGCAGCATAGGTATATAAAATCCTATAAATATGCGAGGTAAATGCATGAACATTTCAGTTGTGAAAACCTATACATACCCACAACTCCTAATCACGGAGTCGTTGTACTGACCACCGAAGGTCTCTTGATAACGCCGAGCGTAAATAAATTACTACCAGATTCAACTGAAATAGTAAAATAGCGTTTAAAGTACCTCTCTTTATATATATAAAAGAACCAGAGAGAGGTACTTTGATATCATAGGAGGCTGGAGGCCAATCGTATGTGATAAGATTAGCGATCACTACGGTGCATAAACTTAGGGTTGTGTAATTTTGCCGAGAATTGATTTCTCGAAGACTATAAAGTTCTACTTTGTAATAATGATTGTGTTTTCCCTTATGTTTTGGTTCATTCTGATACTTCATATTCATATGGGACTCTATCTGTATAAATTATGTAGTTCTCTTTTGTACCATACACACATATCAGTTATCCATTTGGTTTTTCCTCAAACAAACCGCCCCGCACCCTTAATATCTCGAATATTGATACTTCGACGGTCTATCCACCAACTAAGTATCAAGTGTCAATAGAGATTCCATTAACCCTTTAAGATAGTCACAATACGGAAGCATCTTCAGACTGCTAAATATAGCGTTCACAGGTGTCGATGTAAGGGAAATATTCAAGTATTATATTTTTGTTTTGTTTCCTATTTTGGGGCGGATTAATCCTTTCCGGGAAAAATCGGGAATCCGAAAGTTTCTGAGAAGTAGTAGATTATGATGAATCTGAAAAATAATCGCCTTTTGTAGTAACGTCCACAAACAATTAATAACTTTCTGCCGCTGGCATATACTCGCACCTACCTCGCGTATTCCAGTTATGACTTTCGCGACAGAAATGATTGATACGTACACGTCCGTCGGGACGCTCGCGGACCGACGCAGCACGACGCTGCGCGGTGCGGCGCGGTCACGTGGCGACGCGGAACCACTAGGAGGCGGCCGGGGGCCTGCTGGGGTAGGGGGTGTGGCCCACTTTCCCATGTGTCGGTGACCGCGGTCGACCTTCGAGCCTGCACCGACCGAATAAACGATCGTTCATCCGCCCCGAAATAAAAGACTTGCTGATTGCGTAACTGTCTTTATTGTTGTCTGTCTACCACAGCTTTTTTACCATACAAATATGACCTCCCTTGCTTAGATTGGTCTAGAGGCAATATGCGAGTTTTGCACATAAAATAATGAACTCTAACGCTCACACATAGGCAACGAGATACAGGAAAACTAGCTATGTGCAACATTACCACTACCATAAACAAGTAATCAGAACGGGACGTTTATCTCGGCGCTAGTGTGAGTCTACCTAGAACCTCTAGAGCTATTGCATCACGCGGCTAGAAAGATCGGTCCCCACCAATGATGTGGCAAAGGACGCGGAGTGAAATAGAGATCGTCCTCGAAGCGAGAGCGGTGCACGCGTTGCACTAGTCATTGTGCGGTTGCACTTCGCACGCACGGCCGTCTGAGTGACCTAATAGCGGCTGGAGGGAGGGACCGGGAAGCGCTGCGGGGAGCGGGGCGCGGCTGCCGCTCGTGCGGTAGGTCGGGCTCACTGCGCGCGCCCGCCGCCCGACGTCGCGCCGCCGACAGTGGAAAACTTTCTTCGCGACTTTTCCTCGTGTAAACAAAACCGCGCAAAATTTTGCGCCCGCGCGTCCCTGTGTCCAGGCTGAACAACCGCGCGCCTTTGCTCAAATGAAGTTAATTATTTCATCACAATACTTTTACCTTTTCTTTAAATTATCAAATATCATAATCTTAAAATTTGCAATAAGACCCTTGTGGACAATAATGTGATTAAAATTAGATCGTTCACACAATTCACCGGACTGTTGACCGTGTTTGCGATGTAAAGCCAGGTCACGTGAGAGGGTAAAGACTACGCCTATGGATTTAGTAATAAAAAGTCGGTAAAGTTTAGTGTTTAGAATTTAGGGTAATGATTTAATTTTGAAAGAGATTTCCTTCTAAGTACATAGTTTAGGATTTAGGGTTCTATATTATGGAGTTGAGTTGTTTTTCTTAAATCTTGTACTATATAATTCACAATGCTGCTTCAACCGACGTCTTTTACATGGGATTTGTTTTCTCGTTCTTGAGATAGAATAGTTTTGAAATAGTTTGCAATTACTTTTCTAATACATAAGATATTTGCCCACCACATTGGATATTGATTTACCGAACTTAGAGCAGGTATCTCGCATAAGAAGTTTTACTTAGGTAAGCAGTGCAAAATATTTATTTTAGAACTATTTGAAAGTTTCATATACAGTGTATCAGTCTATGCATATTATAATGATATAACATAATAGGCATTATTGTTGTGTGACGTAGAGCCCTTTGTGGTGTGTGTTCGGGGCGCAGGCGCAACGCTTCCGGGCGCCGCATCTGCGCTCGCGCCGCTTTCACTTTCTCCTCGCGCGCGCCGCCGCATCTCGTGCTCGCACCGCGACCCGCATCCACGCTTCCTACATTTTCCACATCTATTCCGGATAGTTACATAAATTACTGCTTTCTGCACCCAAACTTCATAAGATCTATTAATTAGTTACAATCGCATAAATCATAACTTGGCGAGATCGTACCTCATTATGATTAAACGTGTTCCAAAACTTCATCCATAAATATAATAGATTAGTTTTGAATGTGGCCGGGACGGCAGCGGTGGCGCTCACATCGTGACGCAACCGGCTAGCTAATCTAGTCGGCGGCGTCGGGAAGTGCAGTGTCGCGTCCCCGCGTCCCCGCGTCGCGCCCCGCGCGCTCTAACTACGATCGCGCCGCGCGGTCGTTGACATTTCACCTAGTTTCTATTTGTCGTTTCTGAAAAGTCTATGGTGTTCTTTTTGTATCGCGGCGAGACGAGAGGTCGCCAGTCACTGTTGTTGACCCAAGCGCGTGTGCCCACAGGCGAGTCGGCCGCCGATACCAGCACGTCGTCGCCGGACCCCGGCCCGCCGTCGCCGCGCATGGCCGAGGCGGGCTGCAGCACGCCGCCGCATCCGCCGCCCGTGTTCGACGGCGGCGGCTCTCCGACGCCCTCGCCAGCTTGCCACCCCACCGTCATCCGGTCGGCGCCACCCTACTCCGTCATCAAGTTCGAGAGCGGGCCAGCCTCTGTCAAGGGAGAGTGCTCGCCTGCCAGCAACAAACCTGATGCGACGCCACCTCAGCTATCCTCTGTAAAGCTAGAAGGCACCCCGGAACCACCTCAACACTATAGGCCACGTGCCCTCGCTCCACCGCCGCAGGGCTCCCACACCTCGCTATCACCAGGACCGTGGCCACCAGCCGCCTGCATCAACGGTGTTAAGCCGGAGCTGATTGGCGGACACTTCCCACCGCAACCACTCGAGCCCAAGCAAGGCGTGCGAGGCTCCACGCAATGGCGAGGCACTCCGGCCGTGATCATGGGCGAGTCAGGTGGAGTACGGACAATGTTCTGGACGCTACCGGCACCTACATCTACCGGAGAACCGTCGGCGAGTGCGTCGCACACGCCAGCGCCACCCACCCCCGACCCGTCTACATGTAGCGAAGAGTCAGCCGCGCGGCTACTACTTAATCTAGGTGGTGAGCTGAGGCGACCGCGAGGGCCTCCTTTGAATATGGAATTACTTTGGGCAGGAGACGTGTCTCAGCTACCCGCGCACCAGCAACTCACCGCACTGAATTTGAGCGCTGCAGCTGGCAGTGTCGCGGGAGCGTCCCAGGTAGCGGGAGCCAGCGCGCTAGCCCTGGCTCCCAGACCGGAGCTCCGTGCTTACGCACCTGAGGCGGAACGTGACGAGGATGAACAACCGATGATCTGCATGATTTGTGAAGACAAAGCCACAGGTCTACATTATGGCATTATAACTTGTGAAGGGTGTAAAGGTTTCTTTAAACGAACTGTACAGAACCGACGAGTTTACACGTGCGTCGCTGACGGTGGCTGTGAAATTACAAAAGCGCAAAGGAATAGATGCCAATATTGCCGATTCAAGAAGTGTATCGAACAAGGAATGGTATTACAAGGTGTGTATCGACTTAGAATTCGTTATAATTCAGAAACAAATATTAATTTCTTTTCCTAACAAAATTTATTTTACAGCGGTAAGAGAGGATCGGATGCCAGGTGGAAGAAATAGTGGTGCCGTCTATAACTTATACAAAGTCAAATACAAAAAGCATAAGAAAGCGAACAAGGCAGCGACGACGACGAGTCGAGCGTCGCCGCCGGAAAAGCCCAAGGACCCTTTACCACCTATCCCATCACACCTTGTCAATGGCACCATTCTTAAGACTGCACTCACCAACCCCAGCGAGGTTAGTAATATTCCAAAAAGATCATTTCGTCAGCTGTATTTATTTATTAGTTTGCACTCTCTAACATTTGGTATTTTCTTCCAGGTTGTCCATTTAAGAGCACGGTTAGAAAGTGCCGTGTCGTCATCGCGAGATCGTGCTGTACCCCTAGAAAGGGCACTACACATGATCCGAGCGCTGATCGACTGCGATGCCATGGAAGACATCGCCACGGTGCGGCATCTACCAGACTTGCTCCACGACACCTCAGAAATAGGGGACAAGCTGTGTAAGATCGGGGACTCGATCGTACACAAAATGGTCGCTTGGACGAAAAAACTACCATTCATTATGGAAATACCAATGGAAATACATTCCAAGCTGTTGATGGAGAAATGGCACGAGATCTCAGTACTGACGACGGCAGCGTACCAGGCGATGCACGGGAAGCATGCGCACGCGCCACCCTCGTCGGACCATGAACAAGACTTTATGCAAGAGGTGAGTACAAATTAAATGTTACAGCGCGTTAGTGGAAATGTTACGAAAGTCTCATAAAGGTGTTTTTCCACACAATTTGACTAACGAGCCCTAGATGTGGCTCAAGCACGCTCCGGGTCACATTCGCTCCAGAGACTTCCGCACATGCGCCGGAGTGCAGTTACGTGATCTGCATCGCTTGCGCAACCGCGGTAGAAAGTCGCCGGCTGCGGCTGCCAGACAACTAGTTGCACTCGGACGTTTGCACATTCGCCGCATAACCAGCTACGTTACACTAGTCAATTAATGCAGTGTACCAGACGCTGAACGTTTCTATTATCTTGTACGTTTCGAGATTTATAACTGTTAAAACAATACTTCCTCACTATTCAATAAGACGTTTGGATTCAATGTTTTGGCAGTATTCGACTAGCCGTATTTGTTTATGTTCGGTCTAGCTAGGAATAGAAATACAATACTTATATTGCCTGCTCGAACAATATGCAACAAACAGGACCGCGACTTGAGAATTGCATGTGTTACATAAACTGCGCACGCGGTGCTGTAACGTAATAACGGTAGTCGTACAGAAAGTATTTTTCATTGTCTAGAGCATTTCCTCTTTATTTATTCATTCGATATTACGTAAACACAGCGTGTTATGTTCCGTGCTACATCCATGCATATATTTTTTTGCAATTTGAAATGATTGCACATGCAAATAGACTAGTATTTCTACTATTTCTAGTTATTAAACGATGTTGGTTTTATAATATGCTAATAAGCTTTATGACTAACAAGAAAAGCCCTTGGCAAACGACATGCCTCATTTGCATGTACTTATCGTTAAATGATATGTAGTATGATATGTAGTAGCAATTGTTTTATAGAAAATAACGTATCTATTTATATGAAAATATTTTATGGCTATTAGATTTAAAAAAAAACAGCCTTTGTTTCTGGTTTATATCTAAGACATAAATTAGAATCTTTTTTTGTAAAAAATCTTAATATGTGACTTGGAGCAGTTAGGGCGTTGTGGTCAAAACAATACAAAACCAAGCACAAGCTCTTTCAATTACTTAAAATGATTTCTCATTTCCCCAGGTGAACGCGAACCTCCGAACGCTGCAGAATTGTCTGACGTCGCTGATGGGCCGGCCCATCACACTGGAACAGCTGCGGCTGGACGTGGGGTTGGTGGTGGAGAAGATGACGCAGATCACCTGCGTCTTCCGCCGCATCCAGCTCCGCATGGAGGAGTACGTCTGCCTCAAGGTCTACATACTCTTGAACCAAGGTGAATACAAAACTTTTCACTGTTTTTTTTTAATGGTTGGACGATAATTTAAAAAAAAAAGTAGTTTCACAACATCGTGTTTGTCTGTATGGTGAAGCTAAAAACTGCTAAGTGTATTTTGATACAGCTTCCTCGAATTTTTGGAGCTTTATCAGGAGTTTTGAGTATATTCGGTGCATCTTTTTATTACTGAAAGAAAAGTTAACAATTAAATCACTGAAGAAATTAAGAGTGATCAGGGAGAAAATATAATCTCACATAACTCAAAAAGACGGTAGTTGGCTATCGACGTGAGACGTGCAGGCTTAGAAGAAGATCACAAACATTTTATAAAAAGTTCGACTTCCTATGATATAGGCTAGCTAGATAAAACTTGATGTTTTCAAACAAATCTCAACAAATTATTATAATCGTAATAAACTTATCTGAATTTTAAAAACAAGCTTTAATCCTTCGATAAAAACTTTAACTGTACAAAATAAATTGACGTCATAATTTCACAGTTCAGAAGAATCTTTCAATTTTTAATTGTGTTAATGTGCGTCTCTGGATAACCTTTCACCGCATTGCAGGCCATGAGGCCGAATTTATTTAGGCTATGTAAATATAATGAATGGAACGTTTCCTTGTTTACGAAACCAAATACACTTTGTTTTTTTAATTAGCGATAGTGATTGCAGTATTTGGGATATTCCAATTAAAAATCGGACAACAACCTTTTGACTAAACGGAACGTATTTTTAAATCACGTGATCCCCAAAATATATCGAAATAAATGTCGTGTTGACATATTAATAAGATCAGCACTTTAAGACTTCCTCATTCCAATTTAAAGTAAGTAAGCTGACATAAAACCATGTGTACACAACCCTGCGGAGATACGCTCATTACTTGAGTAAGTCAACGCACCGCATTGTAATCCAGTTACAGACTGGCCGAGGGGTGCATCGGCCCACGATGCATGTAGGTCAGTTACTGTTACGCAAGCTAGGCATCCTACGCTGTGACGTCGACCTGACTCATTATGTTACTCGATTTATATGTACTTAGTTGCAGCCTTTACACGCGGACACGTGAAGACTCAAACAACCTTTATAACGATGTATCCTTCCGGATGAAAACAATCTTTTTAGTGTCGCATTTATACAATATTAATTAATAGTTTAAATTAATTGATCTATTAACTTTCTAACCAGATCACCGATTTCACTTTCAATGGTTGAAACACTACAGTTGCGATATACAGAACAGCAATTTGTCATTTCGAAAAGTAAAGAGAGCTCAAAAATGTACTTTCTAATATGATAAGAAAGCTTTATAAATCTAACGGCAGATTTTATCGTATGATTAATGGACACAATATGAAATGCGACATGACAATAAAAATCTCGACGCATAGTGAGTCCGATACGCAGTGCAAAGTGTTCGTTAATATTATTATGATTTATGTTACAAGTAACCCAGATGTGGAGACGAGAGTCGCTCGCGACACCGATTAGGTACCACTTCTCAACGATGATAACAATTTCACTCGGTGAACTTTCCTGACATACGAAAGGCTTCAGATATCTTCCCTGATAATTTGCGTTATTTCTTTCGGAAAAGTTTGGTTTATGTACTTAAACTGGCGTAGCAACTGCATAGAGTTGAAGACTACAGTAACATTACTACCCATAATATCCATCCATATTTAGACATGATTCATTAAATCAGGCAATAAAATAGTAGTAAGAACTCCATAACCTTGTGAAATATGTACACAGAAACTGAAAACGTAATTTCATTAGCTACACTGTAAGTTAAGTTTCAATAACCAAGTTTGAGACGCAATAGAATGTACCTGCACGCAAGACGTCGACTCGGTCACAGCTAACCTTCGACGATAATGGTTTTACATGGTTAATCACAGTAGGTTCGCTTGTCCTAGTACTATGGCAGGGAAACTGTGACATCCTGTGTTATCGCTAGCAACTAGGTCGCACCACGCTCTAGCGCCATGTTTGAAAATTATTTTCACCGCGCATGCACGTTTATACGTTAAGTAGGTGCGCTGTTTATCAAACTATGAAAGTACTCAGTGAGTGTTAAGCCGCGCTCGGAAATACCGCGTATTATGTTGCACGATGGTTATGTAAATTAAACTTTGAAGTTAGAACATAATAATGCTATACTATGTTTACAAATTGCAACGGTTTTCAAAGTAAAACAGATTACATACCGTCATCACATCACCAACTGAATAATTAATCATTTGACTCCATAAAGGCAATATCGCTTGAACATGATACCCGAGAAATTTCATTTGTTTGAGTCCGTTATGAGCCTATTAAATTCTCCTCAATTGATGCTGCATCATCAAAATTTAAGAGAGTGGTCCTCTCTTCAAGATCCTCTTAAAACGGTACGAAAAGATGACTAATTTACTTCTGTATATGAATTGAGTAAAGCGAAGGACTTTTCCTCATGTTACATGTATTTGTAAATCTAATATAATAAAGTCATGGTTGCATGCCGACTGTCGTTATCAAATCTTAGATCTGACAAACAGTGCATGTGTACACAAGGAATACGGCACATACGTGCGGTAGTCAATGAAGCGAACTATCGAACAGAATTGACTTCAAATTGATATTATTGATAACCTACTTATGAGCTGATTGAGTCTCCTGTACACTGTTTTGTAGTAATCACTGCTTTGAATTGTGGAAAGGCTTCAATGAAGAACATGAAAAACTCTTGGTTCTGAACGTTGACTGTTAGATCATATAATACTCGTAATTCTTATCTGAGCCTAACACTTACTAAAGTTAATAAGAAGAAACTGTCGCGATTTTTCCGAAAATAGAAATAGTTATAATAGTTTTCGAAAGGAGGAAAACAGACTCTATAAAAAACAGTAGGTTTTTTTAGGTTTGTCACGGCATTTTTATTTTCACTTCATGCACACGTATGTAAGTGTGAGTCCTAGTACCATAGCTGTACTAGTGCGCACTACGGTGAAATGGAAAGCGCTTGCGCAACTGCGCCCGCGTCAACTGTATCGCTGTGTGTGTGTGTGTTTGTTAGATACTTGTAACAAAATGTTTGTTGCGTGTGAGCCGAGTTGAGTAATGCATTAGAATTTTAGGAACGTATCGCCATATTTGTCATTGTGAATGTGTTGCTAATTCGCCGTTTTTCGCTATTATTAGAGATAAATGGCAAAGTAAAACATTCACCAAAAGTACCAAATATAAACCCTGTAAAAAAACTCGTTGCACTCTAATTATTACTGTGTAATGTGTAATTAAATCAAATAGCAGTAGGTTATTAACCCGTATAGAATTAAAACTGTCGCATTGCATTCAAAGCGCATTGCGTATAATAATGTAGAGTTAGTTACGTCAGCTAAAACGGGACAGCATTTCACTCTCGGAGCGGAAAGCGCGACGCGGAAGGCGAACTTTCTCTTTTGCAGCGCACTGCGCGCATTGAAAAAAGCGCAAGCGCAGATTATAGAATGAACGAGTACCGCTACGTCTCGCGCGCATTCATTTACGTAACCAGTACCACATGCGCGCGCTGCTCAAATGCACACTGATACCGCACGATAAAAACCATGCTTTGAATTTATTTGTAGCTCCGTAAAAGCAGACCTTACATTTTATATTGCCACAATAAAGCATACTTCATCAAAATAGTTCTCATCAGTAATATATTCTACAATATATTCTATATTGTTCAGTAAAAATAAACAAACATCAATTAAATGTAGTCGCAATAACAGCACACATGAAACAGTCGCGCGTACAATATCGTGGAAAAATGCGCGCGCGTGAGCGAGACGGCAATAGAGGTGAGGACGCGAGCGAGCTCGAGCGGAGGTCAACGGCTAGCCGCGGTCGTTGCCCTGCTATCGGAGTGACCTACTGAGCGCGTGACGTCACCGCCGCACCGCGCGCGCCGTGGCATTGGTTCACCGCTACCGCTCAGCGCCATCTACAAGCGAGTAGGCACACTATACCTGATCGTCATTGCATGATTGTAGGAAATATAATTAATCAATACAACCCAATGCCATTCGCTACTACTACGGCCGCTACGGCTACGACCGTTGAATAATTTCGAGTTGGACGTTAGAGCGCATTTGCGTAATGATTTTGCTGATGCCGATTTTAAGTCTTGTTTTCGTTTGTTTCAGAAGTTGAGTTGGAGGGTATTCAGGATCGGTACGTGCAGGTGTTGCGCAGTTATCTGGAGCACGCTGCTCCGCATCATCCTGGAAGGCTACAGGAACTCTTTGCCAGGATACCTGAGGTAATTTATAACATTTCTTATTGCTTTCTCTAAAGTGCCCCCCGAAAGGTCAAGCAAGCACGGCCATACATTATGCTTTCTCTTAATTTTCAGCACGGATGAATAAATCGTTTTTTTTCGGTAGAGAGAGTCGATAAAGATCACTCAGCATGCTATATCTTTGTCAGTCAATAACGTTGCATAAATACACAATTTATACAGCCGGCTTCGTTACCAAGGGATAAGATAGCAGATTTATCGACTATCCCGCAAAGTAAAATTTACAAGGCACATTCACAATAGAAAGTGGAAGGAAAGCTTTTGATTTCACGATACTAAGTTGTCGTTTTCACTTACAGATCCAAGCGGCGGCGAACCTGTTGCTCGAGAGCAAAATGTTCTACGTACCGTTCGTGCTGAATTCGGCGGAGATCAGATAGTACATGGCGCAGCAGGGCGTCTAGTTCTCGATGTACGAGCGGCTGACTCCCCGCCCGCGCCCGCCTCCCCGCCGCACCCCCGTCTTATGATCGCACTCGCCACCATGTGTTCACCCGCCGCAGCGGCGCGCCGCCGCGCGACCGCGCGCCGCGTGCGCCCGCGTGCGCCCCGCGCACCTCGCGCGACCCGCACCCTGCGACCCGCGCCTGCACAAGAGTTCGTACAAATGTTCCTACTCGAGCACCGACAATAAAGTGCGCCCGCCCAGTGCGACAAACAGTGACAGTCAACACAAGTGCGGTACATTTATACCTTTGTTGAGTCGATGAGTGTATTGGTTTATTGTTTAGTAGAGGAATTAAAACGTCCCAATTGACAGACTGATTTATTATTAAAATAGCTATTACGTAAGGTACCAGGGACTTGAATGCGTGTTTTATACGTGGTAGTGTATACTACATAGTGTTAAATAGAATAAAATATATATTATGTTACTATTTAAATTTGTCAGTCGGAGAATCGCATAATATATTATTTCTGTAAATATAGAGTAAACTTTACAATATAATTAAGACGTTGTTTTAGACAGAATTGTTTCTTGTAAATGAAATACTGCTGTTTTAGTTTGCATTTTATATTGTCTAGGATTAACCAGTAGACTAATTACTGGGTGTGTAATATTGAGAATTTAAATTTAATTTTATATGACTTGTTCGTACATAATGTAAGTAGCACTAAGTACCTACTCTCAGTGTTTACCAAGACTGCTTGTATACAACTGTACTGTTTATACACTAACATAGCTGCGCGGAGGCTCGCGCGGTTCTTATAGTCACAACTTATGCATTTTTATTGCCAATATTTCGCATAACACTTACTTGTGCATGTTTCGTTCTGAATGTTTCACTTCTTTATTCTGGTCTAACTAGCTGTAAGAGTCGGTGCGCGTGGTGTCGTCACCGCTGTGACGTCACCGCGCCCGCGCCGACTACTCGATGCATTTCTAAGCTGACGACGTTATCTTTATGTGCGTAGGTGCTTCGGACTTATTGATCTTATACTTTGCTTCCTTTGATGTGTTCAAATGTAATTGTGCTCAACGTACCGTGATTTTGTTCGGATATTCAAAATAGTAATCGTTTATGTCATTTCATATCGTACCATTGAAATCCTTTCGCGCATCGTTCCTCTAGAATTGTAGATACATGATACATTTTGTACATACATAAAATATTTTGTACATATTGCGTTAAATCTCGATTACATAAACTATTTGATTGATTTGCAACTATGTATTAATAAATAAGTGATTTAATTGTGAAGTTCTAATTTTATTACAAAACAGGTAGATGTATGAATCATTCATCATCGTATCGAGCCAGTGAAAGACATTTCAGAAACTATGAATTTATTCCATTACTTGTCACATCACAGCATTAGCCCTCTAGCATTCCTCTTCATGTATAAATTCATCAGTAGAGCTCCATCTCATCTGTTCATGCAACTAACTGCCCTGAACTCTGTACATTTAGTGTGACCCGTAACATTACTAACACCGACCTTCATCTACACATAAAATAGGCGTATCTAACAATAATAAAAAAACGTATCATTACATGATCACAAAAAAATCATAATTTATATAAACTTACGAAAAGACTTTCAAACCTACTACTGTCAGTAATCACTGCCTTTCATTTTCTTACAATTTATTCGCCGTTATCGTTAAATAACTCTTTGTATTAATCGTTAATGTTAAAATTTGTAATAAACGTTCCATCAACGGTGAACAGTTACCACTAGCTATAGGGGGCGGTGTAAGCCTTGTTTAAAATTAAGTAATTACAACCAAAAAGTTCGTTCTAAGGACTTAGGTTCTAGTTAATTAGATTTTTTTATGCCTTAGCTTTCTCACGGTCGATGTCGGCGTATACAGAGCAAAAAAAAAAGTAGCCAGATCCTATCTCACTTATATTTATATAAATAGACTTCACGACCCGTCAGTACCGAGCAAATGAATCAAAAGAATCGAACGTCTCGTTCACTTAGGTTGTGGACATGACATGTCAAGTTTGCAGCGGAAGGTACTTGCACACACTACATCGCGTTAAGTAGCTGAACAGTCGACATAACAAACAACTTGTAATATTAGATAATCCTGTTACCTGAATGAGCGATACACGTCCGTTCCTCATCGTGTTACCATTAGTTAAGTATTAGCGGTTATTAAATGTGTTTTGTACATTATAATTAGTTTGAATACAACCAGTTACGATACTGCCATCAAATGCCTAAATAGTTTTCAATTAATTTTGTTATAATTTACGTACGGTTAATTAAGTTAATGACGTTGGTGAAATTATTAGTTAATTGTGATAGTAAACAGTGATATGATATCGGAGTAGGCGGCACGTGCCGCCCGCGCGGCCGCAGCTCGCGCGTGTGCTCGGGGTAACGCGGTGCGGCGACGAGCGCCGGCGCCGCCGCCCGGTGCGCGCGCCTTCACTAATATTCGGTCTCACTACGTGAACCCTTCACGACGATTGAGTAACTATATTTATTTATTCATTTTTTATCTAACTTAATTATAATTAATTAGTTCTTAACGACACCATCAGAACGACGGTGTTAAATCTAAAGTCTGAGGTAAAGATGCCTTTATAGATTTTTAAACATGTAATGAATGAAGGAAATCGTAAATATAACTATAATCGCGAATCATGCATCGTTCTACTAATATGTATGTAAATGATAATGTATGTAAGTAATATTGACACTTATTTTGTTAGTATCATAGCGTAGGTATTGTTAAGGCGAAACTAACGGCAGTGTATCAAATGGGAATTAGATTTGTAAGAATGTTATTGGCGTTGTACAAAGGATAGTATTGTTAGTAATTAAACAATGAAATTGGCGCATTACTGGCGAGTACCTAATTAGAATAGTACACGACAGCCCGGTGAGGCTATACATCCATGTAATATGTAAATACAAATTCTGCTTCGACGTGTAAGGTGGCCGCTCACTTTCGATGCACTTCTAAATTATTTGCTATGTGGAATAAATAGGGCTTGTTCGCCTCTTCGTCTAATTTAATGGAACTCGTAGTATAACTTTTGAATATCAAAATTGACTGACCGATTCATAGGAAACATTATTAATGATTTGCATCTGCTTGCTATTTTAATTTTTAATGAGTTTGCATAACGTTAGTACCGCCTGCCTCGGAGGTCGACTTCACACCCAAGGCTCGGACGGTTACAACCGGTTTCAGACGGCTTGTGTGTTCGATACCACCGTGTGTTTATAAATATACTACCATGCGCTGCTCAGAGTCCCTGTAGTCACTCTGAGCTGCATGCTCTAGTATCAACAAACTACTTAAGTACGATCGTCAATTAGCACTGTAACATTACTAACGGTACGCTGTAGGATATTTGAAATCAAGAATATCATCATCATCACAACACACACAGGCGGTTCCGAAGCCGGTTCGTAGATAATACTGCGAAAATATTTTGACTGATATAGTTATGTAATAAACATAATAATGTTAATATATTTATAAGGGTGTAACAAAAACTTAATGCATTTCACATTTCTTTACAGTCCATAAGAGAATAATTAATTATGTGTAAGATATTACATGTAACATATTGTGACGAAATATTTTCACATTCGTAGTGTAAGGTTTGTTGTGTATAAAAATAACGTTTCAAGTATTTCGGGTAAAAGAAGGGTTAAAATTTGTGTACATTAGACACTGTATTAAAATAGTTATGAAATCGAGTGTAACGCCGTAAGAGAATATATATTTGGAAACGTTGACGAGTGTTTGTTGTATGTAATTACATGTCACAGATGGATATTTGAACTCTAAGTACATATAGATATATATTCTACGAGTTATACTTCATGTTTTAATCAAATAATAACAGTAATCAATTTTGTTACAGTTTACATGAACAAACACGTTTCGCTTGTCTTACTAATTTCAATGTTGAGAAACATTTTGTGTCCACTTTTAAAATTTTTCAAAATAGGATATGGTCGAAGTCACAGATTGAGTTAGTTGCCACGTTGTGTCACTGCAAGTGCCTCACTGCTGGACACAGCAGACACTTCGTTGGATAGCGGCAAAATTTTATTTATAAGAGTTCAATGTGATTGAGTGTGCTGTATTTCACGTATTTAGTTGGGCTCGCTCAATACCAAGACTTATCGCTTTCAGACCTAGCATACATTAAGTATTATCGATACATTAGGGTTCTATGTTTATACGTAGCAAATCACATTAGTTGCTGATTGCTGTACTGTTCTCGACGGAATAAGGCTGTTGTTATAATTCGACCAAGTTAAGATATACTGTGACTGCTAGCAGTGCTCAGGAGTTTATCTTTCGTGTACGTCTCGTTGAGTGATGCGCCGCGCGGGCGTAGTCAACCGAATGTGTACTGGTTTGCCAAGAGAAGTTACCCACAGTTGTGTTTAGTTAGCGATGCATAACGTGTTTGTACTTTAATTTGTTTTTTAGTTGTACTCTTGGAAATCAATGGTTAATAATTTAAGAAAATAAATTGTATGTGAAATATATTGATTGATTTTATTTGGCCCGAATCCTGTCCTACAACTTACCTACAACTTTAATCGCCCCAAATCGTGACGATAGATTATAATATTTTTAACATAGTCATCAACGGATATTTATTTACAGACTTTATTCAAACTTAAAACTTCATCTCACCGCATTCTTCCCACTATAAGAACATTAAATTTTCGTTAACATTTGTAAATTGATGTCCTCTGCAAATGAATATACCTACGTATGCTGTAAGCCGCGGGCTTCTAGCGTAGTTTAATTCCGTGTAACTATAGACAAACTAAGTTATTATAGTAATTTTGCGCTGGAATTAAACCTATAACAAATGAGTAATGAATCCTTTAAAAGGAATCTAGGTCTCCGGCCTATAGCACCTAAGTGCAGACCCTCGACTCTCTACGCCGTGCAACTGCTTATCTTTAGCTTATCAGCCAACACAAACAAATCGTAACCATTAATTGAAGAAAACAGGTTACTATGATAACTTACAGCCTACCAACCTTATATTGTAGCTTTGAGAGGCTCATTTATCTTGTAAGGAGTACAATTCTATCTAGAACTAGCAAGTTTAACATGATTCGTGAGTAAAGCTTAAATAAAGTGGTAAAATATTAGTTCAACTATTTTTTTTACTATACTCTTTTCGAGTTCGCGTAGCACACGCTACGATGCCTACGAGCGTACTACGTCACCGCTACGCCAGGCTCTACAAAATTTTTATACGAGAATTATCTTTAAAATTTTGCTTATATCTATTTTAAAAATACAAGTGTTAAATGATTTAACTTAGCTTCTCATGATCTTCAGTTATTCATATTAAAGTAGGTATAGCAGAGCGTAGCTGAAAAAGATTCTCCGAGTTCGAAAACAGGAAGTTGCAACCATTTTTTTTATTATGTAAAGGCAATTAAGGTTTTACGAACCTTGACTGCCTATGTCTTGTTAAAAAAGGATTCGTTTTTGGTGGCTTTATTTATTGTTAGTCAACTCGACGTTTATATTCTACCCATACCTTCTACACACCGAAGATTACTACAGAATTTTGAGGTAAAGCCTCTACCAAAAAAGTTTGAGAAGAACCAAACGGCAAAAACCTAGTATTTTTTTTTTTTGACTTGGTAGCGAATTTCGAGAAGTATAGTTAACGCAAAAATACCGCCCTCTAGCGTGGAGTAGTGACACTATTAACCATGAAAACTACTCAGATCGCATACAGATGGCAGCATAAGCAAAGTGAAACTGTAAATATGTCTTCTTTTCACTCGCATTATAGTTAGTTAAAAAAGAAAGATTTAAAAATTAGAAAATCATAGCATAGTATTTGTTTTTTAATTTAATATCATAAATTCGATTCAAAGATTTTCTTAAAAGAAAACTAATTTTGTCTGTGATATAATTCTCAAATGTCAACTCTATGATTCAGCTTCATGTCTTTCTGTCAAAATTCGCTGCCGCTTGCCACATGTCAGGCAATAATTATTAGTGGTTTTACCAGATTTTATTAATATTGTACTGTAAAACAATCACACAAAATGGTATGTAGACCTTTTATAACAATAGTTTGTTAATAAAAACCTCTTAAATGAACAAAATAGCGATGTTTTTTTAACTAGGTTTAAAAGAAACAAGTTAGCATGGTGTCATGAATAATTCCGTTTCAGAAACCCCTTATGCTCCAAGGGCACGAGCGTGCCATCACACAGATCAAGTATAACCGTGAAGGTGACTTGCTATTCTCCGTCGCTAAAGATTCGAAGCCGAACGTGTGGTGGTCTTTGAACGGTGAACGCCTCGGTACTTTCAATGGGCACGGTGGTGTCGTGTGGTGCGTAGATGTGGACTGGCAGACCATAAACCTCATCACCGGTGGAGGTGACAGTTCATGCAGGTTTGTTTATATTTATCATACGTTTTTGAAAATAAGTTTGGTTATACCATTTACAACAAAGATAAGACTAATGATGTTGCATTTTGTTAGGTTGCCAATTTCCTTAAGTGTAAATTCAGTACTAGGAAAATGTTTCAATTAATTCTCAGACACAGTATACATAGTAGATGAATAAAAAATTAGGTTTTATTTAGTATATGTTTTTATCTGTAAGTAAATAATACTATCAGCCCACCGTAACCCTCAAACAGTGCTAAATTAAATTGCACCACAAATGTTTTTTATTGCAACATAAGATAATTTTTAATACCATTGCTTCTTGTAGTTTATCAGCCATCTTGTTACCATAACACAAGCATTAGGTTGCTTAGCTTGGGACAAATGGTGCTGTGTGAAATGTCCAGGAATTTATTTATTTATTTATTCTAAAGTATTTTAGAAATATTGCATGATTGCCTTATTAGTATAGTGGTTGCAAACAATACTAAGAGCATGAAATCCCGATTGATTGGCAGGTCAGACAGTGTTATTAGATTTTTCCATCTGGAATTTCTCAGCAGCTGCTCAGTCTGGATTTTAGCCCACTTGATGGCAATTTAATTTATCACCACTACTCTCAAAACGGTGAAGAAATACATCGTGAGGACCTGTCCATGAACCAAACATTCAGTCATGTGACATCTACCAATCTGCACTGGGGCTGCGAGGTGGATTACGGGCCCACTCCATCTCACCGAGGAGAGGCCTCTGTCCCAGCAGTGGGAACATTGTAGGCTGATTATATTAAGGTGTATTTAACTTAGAAAAAATACAGAAAACTTTATGTTTTGACATATTGCGACTGCACCCGTGCGAAGCATGCACTGATCGCTAGTTTAACTACATATTTAGTATATTACATAATAATAATTTTCCAGATTATGGGATTTGGAGACTGGCAAGAACATAGCTACAATTAAGACAAACTCATCAGTGAGGACATGTAACTTCAGCTACAGTGCCTACCAGGCTGCATACACCACTGACAAGGCTATGGGACACGCTTGTGCGGTAAATACTCTCATTCGATTCTTAAAGTAGTGGATGTATGAAATGGTTAAGCTTCTCAAATACAGTCCTGTCACAGTAATTTCCGTCTGACTTTGCATTACTATCAAAATCTCAGTGATCTTTATCAACATTATAATAAGGTTGCTGTTGGGTTGCTGCTAGCTGAGATAAAATAACTGACAGGACACAGTCCTTTCCTGCATGCCACCATTTCAACAGTCATTTGCATTCCTAATGCTGGCAGTATCAGTACATGGTTGAAAGAATGTGTCATGCACTGTGCACATCAAAGTGGTTGTAATTACTTAATCTTTTCCTGCCTGTCAATACGGTCTGCTCATAATTTTCGGTGTAAAAGTATCATTATATCTGTTTGTTTGGTCAGTAGTAAATAAATATCACCAGATTTTGTGAAAAACTGATAACACAATCTTTAATGATTATGGGTCACTCATTAATCTCTTCCTAAACAAGAAAATAAAATACAATATGGAAAGCATAAATAACTGAACCATCCGTTATTGCGATATTGCTGTGTGGCAGTTACCATCATTGTTAGCATTGTTCCTCTGCTAATTAGCACCCTAATTGTGTAACACTATCAAACTCAATCTAAATCATTTTAAAGGATTTTGCTAAACCGTTGCTTCTTAAGTTCAAACATTCGTCAGCTCAACAACGTAAATAATACAATGAATGTTGTTGAACTGTCAAAATGAAAGCGATTGCTACTGATGGTGTGGTGTGTGTGATGCAATTACCCCCTGTAATGGCTAGAGTTTAAAAAAGTCCCCAGAAATTATTGCTCTTCCTTCTGTATACTTGTATGTGGTGTGTTGGTAAAAGATTTCTTAATTTAATTACAGGTATTCATAGTTGACACAAGAACTGTTGATGACTCTATCTCAAGCCAGGCTCCGATCCTGAAGTGGGAGATCACAGACACAAAGGTCACCTCTATGGTGTGGGGTATCCTGGACGAGACCCTCATCACTGGTCATGAGGGTGGTGACCTGATCCAGTGGGACCTCAGGGTAAGCAGTATTCTACATTTATGGTAACAGCAATGTTGAAATAACTTGACTACTAATTGATACATGATTATGATGAAAATATTGTAAGAAGCTCAGTAGAATTTTATCTAACAATTGTGTAAGCTCTTAAAGTATGGGTCTGTTAAATCCCTGACCTCCATGCCAAAAAAAAAAAATGGTAGGCAATTATGAACCTCCTCATTTAAAATTCATATTTACCATTTTATTTTCCAGACTGGCAAGAAAATCCAGTCAATAAAGGAGCACACACACCAGATCCACGACATGCAACTGTCGCGCGACGGTACCATGTTCATCACCGCCTCCAAGGACCAGACCGCCAAGCTGTTCGACACCAGCTCCCTAGAGCTTCTCAAGGAGTACAAAACTGAGCGGCCGGTCAACTCCGCGGCTCTCAGCCCCATCCTAGACCACGTCGTTCTCGGAGGAGGTCAAGACGCCATGGAAGTAACCACAACCTCAACTCGCCAGGGCAAGTTCGACGCTCGCTTCTTCCACTTAGTATTTGAAGAAGAATTCGGGCGCATTAAGGGACATTTCGGTCCTATCAACAGTTTAGCGTTCCACCCTGATGGTAAGAGCTACGCGTCAGGCGGAGAAGACGGTTACGTACGTGTGCAGAGCTTCGATCAGTCCTACTTTGATTATACCTTTGATTACAACAGGGACTGAATATAAAGATAAGCGAGGTATTAGTAAACTATCAATATTGTAAATGTCAATAAAACTGATTTCTAACAAATGGTCAAAATATTTGTTTTATTTCATTCCCCAACTCCAGTCAAAATTACGTAAGGCATATTAGTGATAGCCTTATTAGTTTCAAATAACACAAGACGTACGAGGGCGACATTGAAAGTTTTTAGAACTGGCCACTTGTAAACGATTTAATAAAAAAATAAGTTCAAATTTTGAAAATGGAACTCTGCCAATATTATTGTGTATGTATTTTATTCATTTGTTTACGATTTGGCGGCAAATTGAAAATTGTCTGCGTCACGTCAGCATGAATTTCACGCGAGAAAATTTTCGTACAATGATATTTTATGACTTTCGATGTCATTTATGTCAACAAGAAAGTTATGATAAACTTCGATTGGCATTTTACGATGAAGCCCCATCTCGTGCCACTGTTTTTACAACTTGTTGTTTAACTGTGTGTTTAAACGTGGTCGCACTAATCTCACCGATGATCTGCGTGAGGGACGGCGTTCTACAGCGACGACTGAAGTTAACATCAGTGTTGTGCGGCGTATGATAGAGACTGACAAAAGAGTGACTTATCAGCAGCTTCGGACAAGCTTAGGCATCGCTATGAGTCAAATACACAAAATCCTCCATGAACATTTAGCGGTCAGGAAGCTTTGTGCCCCTCATGATTTGACAGAGGGCCAAAAGCTCCGTCGTGTTGATTGGTGTCGTGAAATGGTTCAAAGATTTAACGGAGGTGACTCAAATGCTGTGTTCGACATACTTACGGGTGAAGAAAGCTGGATTTATTTTTATGATCCTGAAACTAAGAGACAGTCTGCTGTCTGGGTGTTTCCTTCCGAGGAGTTGCCAACTAAAGTGAAGAGAGGTCGAAGCGTGGGAAAAAAGATGGTGGCTTCGTTCTTCGGAAGGATAGGTCATTACGCAACAGTTGTTTTAGAGGATCGAAAAACAATTACTGCAGAGTGTGTCACTTGTCTTACGAGTCAAAGTACGGGAGAAACGACCTCGCGCAGGATCCTCCTTCACCACGACAACGCCTCGTCGCACACCGCCAAGCAAACAATCGACTACTTGGCGACGTCAGGCGTGGAATTACTGGGTCACCCGCCCTATAGCCCTGACCTCGCACCTTGCGATTTTTATTTATTTCCGAAAATAAAAGAAAAACTTAGGAAAACGTTTTATGGACACCGAGGAAGCAGTGGCTGCGTTTCAAAATGCCGTCGAAGAGATCCCTAAGGACGAGCGGGCAAAGTGCTTTTCTCAGTGGTTCCATCGGATGCAGCGATGTATTGATGTAAATGGACACTATTTTGAAAAGATATAAAAAAACTAATAACTTGCTAGTTTGTTCAGTTTTTGATTTTCTAGAACTTTCAGTGTCACCCTCGTATAGGACAAAATATTAATGAAATTTACGATAGTAGTATGGATAGTCGGTTTTGAAAGCTTTCTGGATGTCTTATCTGGATCTTATAAGAATTTACATACAAAATATCCGTTTTCTCGGAAGGGCTATGCACAGGCGAGTTCTTCTACGTTATTACGGGCACGGGGGGAGGGGGGGGGGGGTGTTGTCATCAACCGGGCACTTATCCAAACTGCTATTGAGAATACCGAAAAATGTCTGATGGGAAAACTCAGTAACGCTTTGTCCGACCTGGAAATCGAATCCTCATGCTCAGCAGTAGCAATTGCGACCACTAGACCAGCGGGGCAGCCCAGTTTATGTCGTAACATACCATCTGGTGGATAGTCTGTTCAGATCAGTCTAGATCTAGTAATCTAACATCATCATCTAGATCCAAATTGATTTGATTATCTAGAAAGGTATTAGTACCTTTCTAGATAATCAAATCAATTTAGATGTCATATCTGGGTTCTAGAAGAGTTAGTAAACAGCACCCCTAAAATCTACAGTCAAAAGGCACTTCATTGAGGGAATAGTGGATAAAAATCAATACAATAATTCTAGAATGACATTGTATGCAACAATTTATTATATAAAACATTATTTTATTACACTTTATTACACTTGGGGAATACTTTTTCACTTATACTTATGTGGCATTTCACAGGAAATAGGGCGTAGTATGTTGTGGGGGCACTTCTCTTTCGCTGTCGGGGACCGCTTGGAACAGTTTGGCGGTTCTATCGTTAACTGTGTTGAACTCTAATATGGACGCGACGTTACCGCAACGATAACAGTAGTTAGGCGCCGACCACACCGTCACCAGACGTTTGTCAAACATGTATTTGTAACCTGAGAACAAAGTGTTTCAATTAGTATTCAGAGAAGTAGAGTATTCTGTTGTGTAATCAGCTGATATGATAACAATACGGACCATCATTTACTAGCTGATGCGCTCGACAGATTAAATTCAAATTGTTGTAATTCATAAAGAGCTCTGTGACATAACTGCCGAACAGCCACCCTGCACCTCGCGGGCTCACGGACCTGCAACCAAATACACAAGCTTATAAATAAATAGAATTATTTAGCAGCAGTTTTAGTTGCTGTGCCCTTGGTTAATAATCTTGCTTGCTGATAAAACAAACTCATTAATATACAGGATGGCAGGAACATCGACGCCCAAACTGTAACCAGAAATTCAGCACATGATCCTAGAACCCATAGCAGACAATATTGGTTGGTTATCAAAAAAAAAAAAACATAACAAAAGTGCAACAACCCTGCAGTCAAGTGTACTGAATCGATGCCCCTACCATTGTGTAGATAGATGGGACACCTGCCAACAATGTTAGTCAACTGTCTGTATAACAGTAAGAACCAGAAATAAAACAAACTAGATAGAACAATATCTTACCACATCTTCACATCAGCTGGATCAGACCACAAGAGATCACAGAAGGCTCCTTTGTGTGGTATTTGTTGATTTCTGTCAATACATCGAATTTGATCTAACATGGAAATTTCTGGGGACAGCCCACCATGGACACACAGGACTGTCTCATCTATTAGCTGAAATCAATACAAAAGTCAAAGTCATCATTTTTATTACAATAATACTTAACAGATTCTATAATAATATCTAGTGTTCATTATTGGTTAGAAATTTATATTTTAGAAACTATTTTCTGTTTCTGCATAAAAAAATCCTGAGATTCAACTTAAATGCTTTGAAACAAGTTTTAGCCATAATTGTTAAGCTCCAATATTTTTTAAATATATTTTGTACTAAAGACGGAAAACTCACCGCTGCAACTGTGAGCAAATCAAATACTCGACAGCAATCTTTCCATGCATTAGCATTCCCATATTTGTTGAGACACTCATCATAGAAGCCATATACTTTAGTAATTTGACATGTCTCATGGTTCCCTCTCAGTAGGATAATTCTGAAAAATACAAGAAATACTACAGAAGAACTATTTGATTGAAGTAAGGAATAGTTGTTGACATGTTTAGTAAATTATAAGCTGTGCTTAAGAAAACACGCCATGTGTATACGGATGCATGCTAGATGCTGGTTACTCCATTTTTGTAGGTCTGAGGTGACACACCTAAATTAGTTCATAAAAAATAGTCATTTGTTTAACTCATTAATCCTGCAGTTTTTTTAAGAGAACATGATGTAATAGAAGGGTATGCCATACAAGTTACATGTAAAAAAAACTAGGCTTTGTGGTATTTATGGGTTTAAAATTAGACCATGACATACCTGTCAGGATACCTCGCTTTTAGTGCCAAAAGTAGTGTGAGTGTTTCTAAGCTGTAGTAGCCACGGTCAACATAATCTCCCATGAAAATATACTTAGTGTGGGGCACTTGGCCCCCTATGTGGAATAACTCCTCTAGGTCATAGAACTGAAACAAGATAATAGGCTTTTATATTAGAACTTTGTTAGATTTGAACATTTCTTGTAGTTCATTTGTTTACTGTGGGCTGTTGGTTTGGTAAGCCAAATTATACAAAACATACAATATACAACTTCTTTGTTCAACTTTGTTGTTTGTTCAAAAATTAACATAAAAGGTTAGGTACATAATTATTTTCATTTTGTAAACTTCTTACAATTTTCCTGTAGATTTCAAATAACACCTCAAACTAGATTTCTTGCAAACATAATTTACTTTGTTAAATTTTCACATGGAAAAGCATGGATAGAGAGAAAAGTGTACATTATTGGCATGTAAACAAGGAAATAAGAAAGATAACAAACAAAGAATGATCTCCCTAATCATGTCATTGAGGAGTCGTCTAACGATAGTTATTTGATCTCTGTCTTCTATCTCTACATCGCAGTAGAGTTGATGATGTCAGGGACATGACTTCTTTCTTTTAATGGTTATACTTTATTAGAATCTCTACTTCAGTGGATGTTGAAGGACAATAGTAAAGTGAGTTTCACAACTAATAAATAGCGGTTTTATTTATCATTTAAGTTTACCTGGCCATGTATATCACCGCAGACAGTTACAGGTGTCTGCACCGGTTGTACATTGGGCTCCTCTAACAACAAGTCACATACAATATTGCAAAGCTCCCGCAAATCATCTTCAGGTAAATATTTACACCTTTTCGCGATCTCTATCCACTTATCCACGTCACTCATTTTGTGCAATAATTCACGAAAAAAAGGGGTCGTTTATTTTACTGACTAAATACAGCACAACGATTTTTGAGATTAGGTTAGGGGTGTGACTTGCGATTCACGATGTCAAACTTAGAATCGAATATAGATGTAAATAATTAAGTTTTGTTTTGGATTGATTATTGTTACTTCCGGGACTTTAATATTTACGTTTGTCTTGGTTACTCATTAAAAAGAAGCTAAATCATTTAAGAGCAGGATATATTTTTATTTGAAAAAAAAAATAGGTATCTGAAAGGGATGAATCGATTAGGTTATGCACAAAACATTTGATTTAATTTGATTAGTACCACAGGATAGCACATCTCTATTCCCTAAGAAATAATTGCTGTCATTTTTGACAATAGATTAGCGTTTACGAATGCTGTTACCAATGTTTTATTTTAAGTCCAATTGGAAGTTTTTTTGAAATATTATAAAACGACTCCACAAAGTGAACCTAAGTAATTACTTTTGTAGAAGTCGTGGAAATCCCCCACCGCCTAGCCCCAGCAACTGTTCAGGAATAGTCGTTGTGGCAATCCTAAGAGGAAGCTATGTACAGACACCAGCACATCAAGCTACTACAATCTGTCAAATCTCTTTAATAGATTTTCAACTTTATCGCTAAAGCATTAAGGTTCAAGGTTGATTGGGAAAATTTGACAGTTTCGGGTAGCTTGACCTGTTGGCGTCCGTACATACAGCAGCGGACCTCTTTCGGATAAAATTACGGCACACAGGCTGGCGTCAGTCAACACACTTTTATGAGTCCTCATAAAGGCGCGTTCCCAGTAGATCCGAGCGACTCCGTGAGGGCAAGCCGCGTGAGTGTGGACGTGAACGAGGCCTGAGCCGCGCGGCCTACCTCGCTTGATCCGCCAGTTGTCGGTATACTTCAAAGGAAGCCGCGCGGTTCTGGCTAGTGGGCACGGGCCGCGCGGCCGATTAGTGCGCTTATAACCGTTGCTACACCGAGTATTCGAGTATTCGACCCAAAATAGAGTGGACTGACGATCAAACTCTTTTGTTAATTGATTTGTACCGGTGTTATGGGACTGTTGGAGTTGTTTTATTAAAATAAAATCAAAGGAATGATGCCCTGATGGAGATTGCTACAAGCTAATAGCTTATTACAATAAATTCTGCTGAACTTAAAAGCACCTCTTCTTCGCACATCTCGAAAGCAACTGCGCAAGGCGGACCGCGTGGCTTTTATAATGGGGACGCGTTGCAAAAAACAGTAAAAGCCTCGGGACGCCAGGCCTCGATTGAGGATATCAGGCAGATTTCTTTAGAGGAGTGTTTACAAATAAAGTCTCCGTCCCTCAGCGGGATTGTCCGAAAGGGTTACCGCTACCCCGGAACATAAAGGGCGAAGGAAGGAACATGGGTGGGTTTTAGTCAGTAAGAGTCTGACACTCCCTTCCGCTCCACCCAGAGCGGGAAGGGGTCATTTGATGATTTCCCACCAGAAAAAAAAAAGTCTCCGTCCCTAAGGCAACCCACTAACCCACTTTATAGATAAGACTAACAAAATAGTTAGCTTGTACGGCTTGTACCTAACTAATAAAATTGTGACACACACAGTACAGTCTGGTCCATCGCGGCCGGGACAGAGTCTGGAAAGCCCTAACTCTTAACACTTCTTTAAATGAAAACATTTCCTTTTCTTCTGAACATTACTCTGTGATCCTGTTTCTGTGACTCGATTTAAAAACTGAAAATATAATAAAAACTTAGGTCATGGGTTCGATCTCCAGGTGAGGCAAATGTGTAATCAGGTTTTTCAATCAGTAATATCTCGGGAGCACGGAGTCTAGATTTAATGTCCAAATTTTGGTAAGATATGCAAAATAATGTGGGTGAATTTCGAATTTTTCAATTTTGTAAATTTCGTAAACATTTACAAAATTAAAAAAAATATACTATGGTGCCGTTTGTTATTAAGATCTGTATTAGACTTTGTTGACGTGTCATGCTCACACAAATCTTTCGCTGATGGTGGCGCATGTGATGAATCATTTGGATACCTTTAAAATGGTTGAGCTAAATGGTGCTAATCCACGCGTCATGTTCGTGAGCGGACGCCGTCAGTTGAAACTGGTGACCAGTCTCTCCAACTGCCAGAACATATGACTAGTCAATGCGTTGTATTTTGTGAGTTTGAACCTACCCTTCGGGGTATATGTGTGTAATGTTGTTACAATAAAAACAAAAATATACTTAAGAATTTATTAACGTGAATACAAACATGCAAGTACATTTTTCGAATGTTTATATACTTTGTTATTCATAAAGTTTAGGGTGCTTTTTTGATATGCTGCTGTGAATGGGTTAAAATAACATGATTATAAATGTACTAGTTTAACTTAATGCTAAAAGCACATTAGGTATTGGAATACAACAGAAAATTTGTAGTTGGGACAGATCATTTATTACTTTTTGTGTAAAAAATGCACTAGCTAGTTCACAATAAATGTACGTTATTTAAAAAACACGAAAATGAAAGTACTTGTGTACTTGCTTTCGGTTAACAACAGAGTTATGGTTTGTATTGTCATAATACTATTAAGCTATTATTTAAACCTAAAACCGGCTGTTTCCTTTAAATTTTACAACAACATTTTGGATTTAAAAGAAAACCAGTCCGATTAACAATAATATCACCAAAGTGCAGAGTTGCCAAGGCATTATAAATCACAGAATGCTATTTTTGAGATACGAATCATACACTGGAAACAGATGCATCGAATCACAAAATAATAAATAAGTACCTGTGATGGTCAACAACAATAACTTTATGAAGTCTTCTACTTAGTAGGTTAGCCTAATCTCGACCAGCATAAGATTCCCGCGTCGACCACCGTAATACTAAACAGTTTTTATTCTAATACATTACTCAACAAAACAGTGATACGTACAATAAAAAGCATATCTAGCAATTTCGAGTTCCTTCACCTAAGTTTTGAATTTATCAACTTTTACAGGTATAAAAATTACTTAATCCCGAGAGAGTACCAAGTGATCACAGATTTTGAAAAGTCCGCTCAGCTATCAGTACCATAGTAACCAATGTTCTGAAACGGTTTCACCTATTACCTACGCAACATGAAAGCCGATGCATGCCCATCTATTTATTATCTATTAATTCATTTTTAGTGACTGACTGATTCATTTTATGCACAGTCACAACTACAGCTCATCTAGTAACAAATAATTCAACTATAACGCTAAACAAACCATGAGCATGTACCTGTTTTCATAATTTTCTATATTACCAAGATATGCTATCATATTAGTTTCTAATTGCTAATTACGTTTGCAGGCCAGTACTCTTTGAATAAAATTACAAATGCATATTTACTTTGGCAAATACAAAGACGCAAAAAACGCACAATCTCACTATCGACCATTATCTATGGTCAAAAAGTAATAAATAAAATTTGAAACTCAGCAACTACAAAAGTACTGGCGTTCAAACATATGCCGGAGGTGCAATTACGACAGCCGTGTGAAATACACTCTTTTATAGGATTTAAATAAAAGACATTTCCCCCTATTGTCAATCTTGACCCCCGTTTCAAGTTATTGTATCGTTGCACACATAACTGAATAGTGAGCGCCAGGTGCCAATTTTTGATTAACCAAAAAGACCCTGTTACAAATGTTTAGGCTACACATATTAAGCTTAACTATACCTAAAGTTACACACTTCATAATCGCATAAAAAAGTATAATAAATACACTACGAACGTAAAAAAGCTCAGCAGGTAAAGAATTTGTTCTGCTACCAAACGAATTTAAATGTGTCTCAAAAATATTTTTATTATGCAAACTAATGACCTGGTCTAGTGAACATAGCCGGTAAGCAAAAAACTCCCTCACAAGAAGCCATCAAGCCAAGTCACATTTAGCGAACATTAATAAAATGTTATATAACATCTACGCTAACAAGCAACACATGAGTCACGTAAACTTAACAACTAAATCGTAAAAGCAATAATGCAATCGCAAGGTTAACATAATTTAACTGTTCCCTGGTAATAGGATTTTTCACCTGGAAAATGTTCCTAAATCAGATATACGGAGTCAAATTTAATTAGCTAGTGAAACTCTACAGACGTGATGGATACCCGTCACATTTTACGTAGATATATCGAAACATGGGAAATTAAATTTATTTTTTTATTTTTGGGGATTAAACAACCGCCGGTAGTTTTGTTTTTGTATGAGTTTTGTTTCCTTTTGTTTTAGCGTGAACAGATATCGACACCTATCACGTCTGCGTGGTTCCGCTAGCTAATTTAATTTAACCCTGTATAACCTAGGAAGTGAGTGTAAAGTACACTCGCAATTTAAGCTTAAAAATAAACCGTGTGATCCTACAAATAATTCATAAGCAGAGATCCAAAATCAGGGTTAATAGGAACAATTATTTTATATGAAACTGTTCCGTAACTACCTCGTAAGCGAATACAAACAAAATTAACACTAAAAAAAACACGCGAATAAAGTTTAAAGATCTCTAGATAATAATCAGAATTACATTCAGATTTTTTTTCAGTTCCGTATAAACATTTCGTATCAGCTTCGGAACACAAGGTGGTAATAATTTATTAGAGACGAGTTTACTGTAAATACTGAGGTAAAAGGTCGTTTTCGATCGAGATAATGACCTTGTGGTCGTTTCAAAATTGACAGACTTTTGCGAAGCGTTTGTAGAGAGTGGTCGTGATGGTTTCACATGAACTGGCCGAGCACGAAGGCGTCCATGAGTTTGGGCACATGTTCATCTATGCCCACGATGTCCAGTACACCCTCGTGCGTGCCGTCCGTCGTCGACACCTTGTGGGATGCCAGGTTCATCACTATCAACCTGCAATGACAAATACACAATCAAAATACCTTTTTTTTTTTAATTTATTATATTTAAATCGGTAAGCTCTACATGTTGGTGCCCAAGATACAGGCTTGCCTAGTTTGGGGCTAATGTAATCTTTTTTGCAGTAAAGTTTATTGAAGTGAAACTTCTTTACGCACGCTTGACTTGGGGAGTAAGCTGGCGAACGCGTGACGTATGCGTTACGAAAAGTGTGATCGGGCGAGGCGAACGGGAGTTGAGTGGGGGATATAAGCAAGAGAAAGCAGGGCGCGCGCACATTTTCTTTCTCTCTTCCTCTCATAGCCAAATACGTTCCGTATATCTAAGCACAGTGCAGGCCTATTGTCTGTATCACAGTGTAGGAGCAAGAGAGAGCAGTGCGCGCGAACATTTTCTTTCTCTCTTTCTCTTATTGCTAGTAAGTGAAATATGTATATATCTCAGTCAGTAGTTCGTTTGCGAGTTTACTAGCGTTACGCGAACGGTGATTCTTTGGTTATTTTTCGTAATTCTATTTAGTTTTGAACAATTTAATGAATTAATATTTTGAGAAAGAAGTTTCACTTCAGTCGTGTGGTCATAAGCACACTCGGTTTTTTTTTTTTATATTAAAATATGAACAGACTTCTTATGATGAAAACTTTTATCTGTTGCCAAAAGTATCAATGACTGCTCTTGTTTGGCACGCACGCACAACAACTAATTTGAGATTTCATCTGGCGTTGGAATGGTGAAAAATTGTTACATTGATCGAGTGTTGAGAAATATCACTCCTGCATTGTGCCTTTTTTAGTGTCAGAAACACTGTTATAATACTATTATAACAGTGTGTTTCTTCTCAAACACTTTTACTATTATAATAATACTAAGTGTTTTTATTAGTTCAGGGCATAAAGAAAGGTCTTTATACTTACTTAGCCCCATGAACCCCAACAGCTTGCCGGTACCGCTCCAGCGCGCGCACGGGGCAGTGGTCGGGCAGCTCCTTGGCGGGCGGCGGCGGCGGCCCGTAGCGGCCGGCCGGGCCGCGCCCGCCGCGACTGGCGATCTCCAGCTCCATGTAGCGCGTGGTGCGGTCCACCATGTTGATAAAGACGTCGAACTTCTTCTTGTTCTTGGTGGCCCAGTCGATTGGCGCGTCTAGCTGCACGCGGCCTAAGTTCGCTTTCTGTAAAGAGGATGGTGAAGATAGAATTAGACTTAACGCGATAGCGCCCGCGAAATTCTTTTTTTTTTTTACGTTTGTGTTGATCAAAATATGATTCGCGACCGTCACAAATATGTATTTTGATCAACATACAACCTAACATTGCCCGTGAAACGAGACGCAAAGTAAAATTTTAGAAGCCTTCCTAAAACCCCCATTATGTTCAGCGATTATTTATAGCTTAGGAAGCTTAGCTTAACGGTTTTTAATATTTTTAGGGAAATTCTCACTTGGCTTCAGACTTTTTTATTTTTCTATTTCTGTGTCGCAATTATGCAATATTAATGCATTATTTATAATAAGTTATAGGTGTTAGTATAATTTAAGTTAGGATAAGCGCATTTACCGCATTGGGTTATATTCTGTAATGGTACATGTAAGTAGATAAATAAATTATTGCGCCGGTTTTGTACGAGAATAATAATGTTCCATTGTATTTCAAGTGAACGGTACAACGATGATACTTGACGACTGACGTCACTTTTTTAACATAATCATTACAAATACTCCACATGATTGTTAAATATTGTGCAACCTCAAAATAAATATGGTTTAAGACAATTATTTCTCAAAAACAGAATACAATTATTCACTTAGAATGAGAAACACTGGTTGCACACATAAGAAAGAAGAAAGAAAATACATTTATTTGCGGCAAACATGACGCATAAAAAAGAACATAAACACACAAAAAAAAAATAACGGAAAACAACGGATAATAAGGTTCCTCGGAACGGTATGTTTAAAGTTAGACGTAGGTACAATATTGTTAGTCATTAACTTATCATTATGTTAGTAAAATAAACTATGCTAAAAGAGATCGAGTTTAGAAGGTACTTTTTTAAAAATATTTTTTCTTGACGTGGGTAATCTGCAAACATATTGACACTGAGTCCTTATTACGTATCGAAACACAGTTTCTATCATAGTTGCTATTGAAAGCATAATTACTTTTGAATGTTTATTTTTTGTTTAAATTTAGGTTTAATTTTGCAAATAATGAAATATAAAACCCTACATACAATACACCAAACAAACCCATTTTAAAACAGATTGTTGACACAGTGAGCTATTAAGAGCGCACATAATACAGGTGGACATGGACGCGTAACCCGTTACCATGGATTCAGTACATCATTATGAACACCTGTGTTGACATTTTTCGTCAGTTCTTAAAAAAAAATTGAATCATGTGCTGAATTCAAGGTTATAGTTCGCGCGTCGGTGACCCTGGCACCCTGTGTAATGCCGAAGAGTCTGTTGGAACGACCTAATCTCTGGAACTACCAGTAGGAAATGAATTTTGTGGGGTCACCGGCCGCAGTTAGCTAATTTGACCCTGTATAATTAAGATTATGATAATACATCTTCATTTTATATGGTTGGAATTTGTAGGAAAAAATACGAAATTCATGCGAACGAAGTCGCGGGGAAAGTGCTACTGTGCTAGTAACTAAATCATTTCTGACACACAGTAGAAGGTAGTTATTTATTCGTAACGAAACTCACCCTTAACGAGAACTCAGCCTCTTCGATGCTGCTAAAGTTGCGCTCGATGGTCACCACCTGGATGCCTTCTTCAGTGAACACTGCTAACTGAACGTGGGTCTCACGCTTCAGGATTTGAAGAGCCAGGATGATAGCTAAAAAATAAATAAAATATAAATTACACACAAATATAAGCAATGACGTGGAGTTGCGGACACCAGCCAGCCCGTTATGCAATACAACCTTATTGAAAACTAAACGGCATGTTTTGGGTTTTAGCTTCTGAGGACATGTTGTTAAGAACATATTCTTGATATCCTTAAACCATCCTAACATACCTTACCATCTGTACATACCAAGGCCCCTCCGTGCCGTATAAAGCATGTTAAGCGTTGGTGCAGGCCGGGTCGTCAGAAGCCCGAAAGTCTGACAACCAGTCTTACCAAAGGGTACCAAAAGCAATTACCCAGTAACTGGGTGTGGAGGTCAGATAGGCAGTCGATCCATGTAAAATACTGGTACTCAGCTGCATCCGATTAGACTGGAAGCCGACCCCAACATAGTTTGGACTAAGGCTAGGCTGATGATCCTTAAAATAGGATTTAGCTAAGCAATGACCACCGGGTAATTTTCCTCATTGTTCAATTTTCAAACTAACTAAAAAACCATGGAGTTATCCATGGTTTTTTATTTGGTCTTTGCAACGAATAATTTAAAATCGAGGTTAACCTACCTGCATGTCCAGGCGTAACGTTCGAGTTGTAGAAGCACTCTGCCAGGAGGTGCTTCTTGCTCTTCTTCTCCGTGTCCGCGTCTCCACCGCCGCCCGGCGAAGTCTTTGTCTCTGTTTTCTTACCCTTCCTTGCTACTGTATATTTCTTGCAGAAGTGTTTTCCTGTAGGAAATATAAAAACACCATTTTAGGGTCACATAGTAAGAATCGCTGATTGCGAGGAGTACAACAGGCACTGTTTTTTTTAATAAAAAACTTCAACTTTTTTATAATTTACTCTTTATTAATAGAGCATTCTAAAATTTCAGATTTTTTAGTTATCCAATAGTTGACAAAGTGAACTTTAAGCACAGCATATTATACAGGATGACAGGGAGGCGCAACCTATTACCAAGTTCATGTTTCTGCAACCCCCTGCGGTGAAATATTACTTATTATTTAAAAAAAAATGCTAGGTATTGCACTTTTTTTGAACTAGCAGATTTTTTTTTTATTACCGACAAAAATGTCAACGCTAGAATCATGTGCTGAATTCATGGTTTCAGTGAGCGCTTCGACGTCCCTGACACCATGTATATTCACGATTATTCAAAATGATTTTATTATCAAACGCGTACCTTTGAACATGTGGTGCCTCATGTCCATAGTGATCATGTAGCGCGCGTTGGTGGGCGGCGTCAGGGTCCAAGTGAGGTCCACGAGCTTGTTCAGCGCGGTCAACACGGCTGGGTTCGGCGGCAGGTCGATACCTAACGAAAAACACAATAGAGTCGCTCGCGTCAATTCATGATTTCTTTGTAAACGAAAACTAGTTTAATTAAACTTCGGTATAACAAAACCAGCCAAGTGTGGACCACGCACAGTGAAGAATCGCGTAGGCGGGATTAATATTTACGCATGCACAGTATTGATTATATTAGCCGCTGCGTCATGTTTACCGCAAATAAACTTATTTTCTTTCTACCCTTCTTTTATTTGTGCTGCGAGACCTTCTAATATAATCTAGTTGCCCTGCAGGGCAAAGGCTTCTCTCACCCTTTTCCACACAATTTAGTTTTTTTTAGTGCCAGCCAGTGCTTTCGGAGACTGCTTCTTGCCAAATTTCTTGTTTCTAGGCCAAAAGGAAAGTACCCTTATAGGTTTTGATTTTTTTGCAAGTTTCAAAATATGTGGGACTAGCAACGCCCCGCGGTTTCACCCACATAAATGTCGATCCCGTAGGAATATCGGGATACAAAGTATCCTATGTGTTATTACTGTAAGCTATATTACTGTAAAGTTTCATCAAAATGCGTTCAGTAGTTTTTGCGTGAAAAAGAAGCAAACATCCATCCATCCTCACAAACTTTCGCTTTTATAATATTAGTAGGATAAAATATGGCCGTATTTTGTTTTTGACTAGAATTGATTTAGAAGCGTGAATTTTTTACAGCTCCAAGAGATTTGATAAAGCCATGCCACATACAATGGTCCACTTGAAGGACTAAGTATGGAAACCAATCTAGTAAGATAGAAAAAAGAAGGATTTTAATAATAAGTTTATTAACCTTTTTTTATGTATTGGAAGTTGTGTTTTACTATGACGTGAGACGGAGGTATGATCCACCCAAGGCTAAAATAATACAGTTACTATGAGAACGTAAGGATTTCAGTCAAGTGGTAAGGCTGGGCTTGGATAATAAAAAATAATATTTATGAGTTTGAATGAGAACAACTAGTGTTGAAGTAGGATCAATTTGTTTTTGCTATACTCTAACAAGGACTTACCCCAATGCTTGAGCTCCCTGGGGTGTCGCTTGGTGGAGGTCCACTGCCACAGCCCCGTCTTGTTGTCGAACATCTGACGCGTGCGCCGTCGCACTTCCCTCTCCGCCGCCACTTTAGCCTTCTCGTGCTTCATTGGCCTGATGCAATGGAATAAAATAATGAGAGTAAAAGGTACAGATGTATCTGTACTGTACTGTATTTATAATGTACTGTAGTACATTATAAATTAATTAAAGCACAGTCAGTCCACCAGGTGCTTTCTGCAAACAATTTCGATCACAGGCTGCTTATTTTCATACTCCCAAGAAATCAAAATAATCTATTCAACCACATCTCATTAAAGTCAAACTGTAAGCGCAAACATATAATGTAATCACTTACTTTGATTTCTTAGCATAATTAGACATAGCGATGTAGACAGCTATCGGCGTGATTTTCGACTTCTTGATTATCTCCTGGTTGTTGAGCAGCGACACCAAGATGGCGGTGGTGGTGGAATCGTCGGTCAAGAAGCCCATGTTGTGGATGCGTTGGATGTGGTCCAGCATGTCCTCCAAACTTAAGTAAGGCAGCACTGCATCCCATACCTGGCACAGAAGTTTTAATTATTAGAGTATCGCTTGAGAGTTCGAGACATAAACATCATCAGTAGAACTTATAGAACAAATTAATAAATTCCAACAATTTGAGGCATTATGAACATGATTCTTAGTGCCTCAAATTCATTCTCAATTTCTGCATGCAGAAAATACAATTACCTATAACACTGTAGCCAAACATTGGTAACAAAGCTAGCACGTCATACCTTACTAACAACACTTATTACTTTTTTTTTCTATTTGTATACTGATGAACCTTTTATGTATAAAGATATTAAGAATAACATGTGATTAGTCCAATTACATACTTCTTGAGACGTCAGTAAATGACCAGGCACATGGTCAAGAGTGAATTGGTTCTGAGTGGCTAGCGCAGCCGCAGCTACCGGGTCTTCGCAATGTCGCATATCCTCCACTTTCTGAATGTAGTCAAATATTGGTTTTGTGCCTTGCTTGTCGCCAATCAGCTGTTTGGCGCGCTTAAAGCCGTAGATCGCATACTTCACAACTGCATCGCGAGCTAAAAAAATCAATTCAAAAAAATAATTAAGACTTATGCCGACTTCCGATTTTGTTTGGTCATTATTAATTTATCTTACCAACCGTAAAATTTTAAAGGTTCGAGCTCTCTATCCTCGACTACAAAGCCGCATGAAAAACGAAATAGAAATACATACAATACAATCTTGGCAGTTTTACTAACAAAAAATTACATACACACTTGGTTGTTGTTAATTCAATAAAAGGGGTGAATTCAAAGCGCGCTTATAAACAGGAATGGCGCACGTACAAACTAATCAAGGCCATAGGAACATAAAAGATCCAACTAATAATAGTTGAAATTAAAACCCACTTTAATCCATCTTCCCCTAAATATAAAGGTAACCTTGGGAAGCAAAAGGAATCCAAATGTATAATTGGTTTGACTAAACCAATATAGAACATAGTTTATATTAACTAGTCATTTAAATGCAAACCTAAAATAAGTATCAAATTAAAAATAAAAAACCTTTTAAATATTACAGTCATAGTTTGAATTTTCAAAATTACCCGACAAATGTCATATGAACCAGCAATTCGTTAGTTACAAAAATACACATGAAACAGCAATTAATATAATCATGAAAACCATTGAGCGCTTACATGCAAACTTCGTAAGCAATCGTTTGACAGGTTTGCGGTTTGGGGCATTACATTACATTAGTTTATTAATCACAGATCTGTATAAGAATAACATTACTTTGAACAAACTGTGCATCTCTTCAAGCGGTAATAGATGACTCTAAGCTATTAAATTGGTAAATGTCTTTGTATTTTTATTGGTAAATGTATCAAAATCAATCAAAAGGCAAGCCAATAAAGTACAATTACTCTTCAAGTTAGCAGTTACTAGTCTTTAAAAGCACTAAATATCTGTACATACCATAGTCAGATTCATCAATTTTCACATGAGATTTTCTTAGAAGAGTCTTATGAGACCTTCCATGACGCGCGCGGACTCTTGTTATCTCCATGACCAGTTCCATTGGGTCCTTCTTTATGTACCACTCCTTGATGCTCTTACACCAACCTCGGCCATTACCTGGGGGATAAGAGAAGCTTGCAATTTAAAGGCTTATGTGAAAGTATGCTCCAACACATTAGTCCATAACGAGGATGATTGTATACTTTAAGCATTAAAGTATGGTCAAACATTAATCATGTAAAAATAAAGTAATGGTGGCAAAATTGGGAACCTAAACTTAAGTTCTCGATATTGAATGCTGAAATGTGGGGTTTTTGTAAAATTTTATTATTTAGCTGATCTTGGTTTATTTTCAACAAAAAATTTGCATTTCTTAAATAATGCAATAAATATAAATTATAACAGATTTTACCAAACATTTAACTAAATCTGGAACTACAAAAAGTGTTTATTATAGACTAATTTAGTTTAAAAGTAATTGATTTCTTACCAGTTTTCAAAAGCCGTGTGTACTTATTGAAGAGCATCATCTTTTCTGGAGTGTCACATATTTGCACCGATGCTTTGTATGCAGTTTCCTTAACAGCACAATTCCCAAATTGCACACATTTTACCAAAGCAAAAGCTATAGTTTCAAACCGTGTGTACCACCCATCCTTGCATGCCTAAAAGTAATAAATACTGTAGCCTTCATTCAAGATTTGTGACATGAAGTGTAATAGAAACACTCATAAATAATGCATCAAATGCAGTCAAACTGAACATACCAAACAAAAACTTTTTGGATTATGACTAATTAAGAAAGCAAGTTTTTGTCTCATAACAGGAGAAATAAGTGTGCTGAGATTATGTTGGTAATATTAACTTAGATACTGCGACAGGCCTTTTAAAAGACCCAAAAACACATATGTAAAACATGGATATGACCCCTACACTACAATGACCCTTTTTATAAGTCCACCCTTTCCTGGCTTTCGTGAAAAAAAATAGTTTTAGTAACATCTAGGTTCTATGTCTATGTTATGGGATTGGTTTCCGCACTTAGTCCTTCAGGTGGACCATTGTACGTGGGCCATGGCGGCCGTCGGTGGTTTATTCCAACCAGCCCACCTCCCTCCAGAAGCTTATTAGGTCTCCTGGTCTGTTAAGAACATCTGTGTATGATCTGGGTGTCCCGAGGGTTTCCGACCTAATCTGGGTGATGCCTGTGCACTCAAAGAGCACATGCGCGACGGTCTCATCAGCCTCCATGCAGGCTCTGCACAGGGGGCTGTCCGTTATACCAATCGTGTGAAAGTGTTTGTTTAGTGAGCAGTGTCCCGTGATGGTCCCCGTCACCAGGCGCAGGCCTTTCCTATCCAGGCGTAGTAATCTTTTAGTTAGCTTGCCATCTAGTGATGGCATGGCCTCCTTGGACTGCCTGCAGCCCGGTGACGAGGACCACCAGTTCTCCGCTTGTGTATGGGTGTGCTCCTGTAGCCACCTGCGTAGCTGATTGAAGGGGATGGGCACGACTGGTTCTGGACCATAGACTGACGTGCTGGATGCCCTTCTGGCCAGCTCGTCAGCCGCATCGTTACCTAGTGATTCACTGTGTCCTCTTATCCATTGTAGTGTCACTGTGTTGCGGCTTGATACAGTCACCTGTTCAAGCGCCTTGTGACATTCTAGTATTAGATGCTAACATCTAGGTTAAGATTAATACTACCTTCAATGGTTCTAATAAATACCTACATGTTTAAAATAAAAAAAAGTAATTGATTAATTTTTGAGGTGGGCGACTTCTTTTTTCAATGCATTGTACATTTTCGCTACCAAAGAAAAATAAAAGTATATAGAAGCCACGGGGGAGGGTTTTGCCCAGTAGAGCATTGGGACTTAGGCTACATAAAAATAGATTTAAATATTTCATTATAAAATATGTAACAAATCTGATCCACATACGGAACATAAACACAGCATTGACAACAATAACAAAATATTACTATTAAAACATCATAATTTAAAATACCTTTAAAATAATGTCGATCACTTCAACATTACCCGGATGCAATTCCATAATGTGACTTATGACTGGGAGCTTGTCTTCTTCAAAATACTTATGAGTGGTCCAACACCCTGGGTAGTATCTAGGTAACTCATTACCTGTGTGGAGATAGCGGGTGAGTCTGTTACACAGCTCTGGTTCAAGTGGCACTAGTTCTGCCATAGTCACTTGTTCTAACTACCGCTTTGCGTTATACTTTCTGTATGCTCTTGATAATACAAAATATTGCATGTACGATGCAAATTGTAGCGTCGTTAGCATCCAGATTTCAACCCGATGTACCGTCGCAGACTCGCTCACCTAACCTGAGAATAATACGGTGACTAAAGGTAAATGCACTGAATGTTGGAACTATTAATTTTTTGTAGGTATTCGAGCGAAACATGTGCCACAATAAATTGAGGATGTGGCTAGAAAAAATGGACAATGGAGGTTGAGTCTATATTAGAGCGTAATAAAAAACAATCGACTAAGAAGTAGTGCTCCAATATTCCACAGGAAGATACAATCTTGTATAAATTTTAAAGGAATGGAAGCCAGTTATTAGTAAATCATTGAATTTATTATTGTAAGAAATACCTCGTCCGATCCCGTTTTTCTGTCGAAATTGACAAATCAAATCAAGTCAATGACATGATTTTTTACTTTTTTTTATGATGTTGACATAGAACAGAGTCTTTTAGTAAAATTAATACTATGTTATGGAGATAAAAACTGCCACTTCAGTTATCGGTACAGACGCCAGCAGGTCAAGCTACCCGAAACTGTCAAATTTTCCCAATCAACCATGAACCTTAATGCTTTAGCGATAAAGTTGAAAATCTATTAAAGAAATTTGACAGATTGTAGTAACTTGATGTGCTGGCGTCCGTACGTACGTACAGTCCGTCTAAAAAGAGTAGAAATTAATGTTTGTGGAACTAACTATATTCTGTGGCTGGCAACACTTCATTAAAAGTCATTCTTGTCACTCGCTTGTCATTGTAATGTAAACATTGTTTGCTTTCATTTGAATTCTTGCTTAAATTCTAGTTTTTATCCAAAAACTTAATATAAACATTTGAAAAATGAATAAATTACATATGAATAAACATTTGAAAAAATACAATTAATAATTGGCAAGTGTCAAAACCAGTTATTATATAGTATGGGGATACCAGTTAAACGACAGTGGCGCCCTCATTATTTGTCTACTCTTTTTAGACGGACAGTACGTACTATCATGTCCAAGTATTCGACAGGTAGCTGTCAATATCCATATTTTTTCTGTAAACATGCTACTTCTTTTTTACGCATAATTATTAATATGCCCCGTTGTGGAGCTGTTAACTGCAAAAATACGGGGACCCATGTATTTGTCAAAGATTTTAAAAGACGAAAACTTAGAGAGAAAGCTTTCCGAAAAAAAATTGGAAACCCAATATTTCGTCGAGACTATGTGGGTATCCTTTATAGACTTTCATAGAAGAAATTCGTATAAAGGTGATGTTCCCAAGAGAAATATGTCTATTTTCATTACATACAGGTACTTTTGGTCTGATATTATGTCAATTAATAGTTATGATGTGTCTATATTATCATATTAAATCAGTGCTAAAATTAACATCATGTTTTTGTATCAGGAAGATCATCGTCGAGTTGGTTTTTAACTCCAATCAGGTTATTCCTGTCATAAGCCTCCAGTCTTCAACAAAAAAAGAACTTAATGTGAACCAACACAAAAAACCTATTATAAATAATAAAAATATTCATATTTTATTTGCTTTTTGCACTACAGCTTGAGCCCAAAACACAAAGTGCCGGCGAAAAAAAATGTATGACCCTGGTCGGGGAAGTCCTCCATAACATTTTTTACTATTGCGCCGGATCTGTATGACCATTCCTGATTCCTTCACCTGTTTTTAAAGTATAAAATCTAGTTCAACATTTTAGTAAAATATGAAAGTACCGATTGGCGAAAATAAATGAAAGGTGACATTGAACAAATATCTACCTACTTAAGGCTAGTATACATAAAAAATGTTTAGATAGTGACAGCGGAGTCAGCACAGCGGCGAAGCGGAATTGCTCTCAAAAATGGTGAAGGAAAACATCGTGAGAAAACCGGCATGTCCTAGGACCAAAAATTCGAAGACATGTGACATCTAACAACCCGCACTGGGCCCGCGTGGTGGATTACGGCCCATTCCGTCTCACAGAGAGGAGCCCTGTGTCCCAGCAGTGGGAACATTATAGGCTGATTATGTATTGTTATGCGGTGCACCAAATACACTTTCTTTCCCATTTTCATCGATATAGTGTACAGACAATAATATAATGCATATAGGCTCCGAATAAAATGGCTGTTTGACTTCCAGACGGACATGACGAAATTAAGGGTTCTGTTTTTGTCATTTCGCTACGCAACCCTAAAAACCAAGCTCCCCTACGGGAAGAAAGAGAACGACATGCTATGCTAACCGAAGATGAATATAATATTACTTGCTACTTTTTTTTAGTACCTTTTCCAAAGTATTTAAATTTCTAAAAAGTTTCTCTGTTTTAGTAAGAGTGACGATTATAATTGCACAAATCCTATAGTCCTAAAAATCGCGCCTTATCAACATAAAGAAAAAAGTGTGACAGCTGAGTCAGCTTGTCAATCTGTGCTGTCAATGTTAACATTGTCAACCAACTGTCCAAGGGTTCAGGAATTTCAGGAGAAAGAAAATAAACAAACAATATTGTGCAATTGATTAATTCCCGATTTTATTTTGCAAAAATAGTATATTTGAGTATTGAATTTCAACACTACACTGCTTCTAGTTGTACAAAGCCTACATGAGCTTACATTTGGAAGAAGTTAACGAGACACAACAACTTATGCAGAATGAGGGAGAAGAAGATGAACAAAAAGTTACGAATGCGCCGACGTCTCCAGTTGCAAGCAATAAGTTATCGAGTGGCGCTGCCAGCCTAACATCGAAGAATCTGGGTCAAACCACCTCGGGTGTTGGCAATAGTAGTGTGAATGAATCGACAAAAATTTCATATGTTAGTGAGAAACGGATAAATAGAGATAATAATATGATGCGATCCAATAACAAACCGAAAACCATGCCTAAAGAAACACCTGATGTAAAAAATATGGAAAAGGCTCTATTAGAATTGTTAGATGATTTCCACACTGGAAAGTTAAGTGCATTTGGTACTGGATGTAGTATGGAACAAATGATAAATATAAGAGATCAACAGGAGCATTTGGCACGCTTACATTTCCGCCTATGTGCAGATGTTGAGAAGCCTACTGAAGATAGTTTTGAAAATTCTGCCTCTCGGGACAAAATGGCTCAGCTTGTTCAAAGTCTTGAACAACTTTCTGCCTCTATTGAGCACTTGCATTCTGAAGATAATATTGTAAATGATAATGACACTGAAAAGCAATAGTGATGATTCCTCTGCAGGCTACACAGCGTTAGTTCTATGAGTAGACTAATGATAAAAGTAGTAATTGCCTATTGTTTGTGCAGATATCAGAAGAATACAAGTAATCCGCAATAATGGTTTTCAAATTTTTGCCAGATTACTTCATACCCTAAAGGCGAGGACATAAGGTTATCTATTATACAAAGCTGTTTCTACAAAACACAGTTTTAGACTAGAGAAACATTAATTTATTTGCAAAGTTTGTAATTGAGTTTTATGACTCTGAATAATATGACAATGTTATCTAGAGAAAAAGCTGTGAGTATATGTATACATGTATAGATAGGGATAGGTATAAGTTTATCTGTTACTCTGAATGTTTCTGGACATCCCAGCGAGTGCTGGAAATATAAGATTATAATTTCAATAACAAAGGATAATCATGACATTTAATGAAAGAAGGAATAAATCAATAAAGTTTTTTTATTTTTATACCTTACCTTTTGTAAAATTTGAATTAAGTTAATAAGCTTCTTGCTACATATTAAATAACAGACTCTTTTGAACATGAACACATTCATGCCACTACAAAGTGAGTTCATGTAAGGTCTAATCAATATCAATTTTATTTTAGTGAAAATTAGTTGATATCAGTGTGACTGAATAAGTTATAAAAATGTTTGAAGTTGTAGCATAAACTGAACTTTATAAAAATAACTTAAATACCTATAGAGGTGTCCAAGTTATTATTCCAATAACTCTTATTTGTTTACATGTTTGGAAACTAAATCGCGAAAGCAGATTAACTATACTTGAATTCAGAATCTTACATTATTTCATTCCGCTTAACTATCTACCTTAACTTTTAGTCTAAGTTGAATTCTAAGTGACCATTAGTTTGTAATAAAAAGGTCAAAAATAGTATAATTTAAGAGGTTCGCATTTAAGTATGGCAATAGTGGTCATTGTCCTTTCTCTAATATACAATAAATTGGATTTAGTTAAGCAGAAAGGACTTAACCCACAAAATGTAATGTTTGAGTTATCGAGGTTTTAAGTTTAGGTGTATAGCATATAGTGTGTGCTGTGTGAAATGTCCAGGGATTTATTATTATTATTATTATTATTATTATTGCTGCAATGATGTTGTATATGGAATATTTTTAAATATTGTAACTTATGGGCAAATATACCAATATTTTTATGAGTCAAGTTGTATTACACGGACCAACACAATTTACGAGTTATTGGGAAGAATGTGGGTAGTCCTTTCTGCTTAACTACGTCCAATTATGTTTTTCGTTATTGATACATGTTGAAGATCACAATACATATTGTTTCAGGACTTTAACGGACTTTCATTTCAATTTTGAAATAAAAAAAATGTCAATAGCGGTTGCCTATTGCAATGCTGAAAGGCGACAACTGTAATAAAGATGAATTTTGGTGTCATAGCAGCATTTACAAACATTTATCACATTTTATATCAATAAGTACAGATGCCAGCACATCAAGCTACTACAATCTGTCAAATTTCTTTATTAGATTTTCAACTTTATCACTAAAGCATTAAGGTTCAAGATTGATTGGGAAAATTTGACGGCTTCGGGTAGCTTGACCTGCTGGCGTCTGTACAATGTTATCCTAAAAACTACACAATACACTTATAAACATTTTATATCATATAGATACTTTCATAGTACTCGGGTATCCATGATACATTGGATCAACCCAAGATATAACCATCTCAGTAAGTGAATGTGCATATAAAACTATAGAATACCAATGGTATCAGGTTCAGCAGTTCTTTAAGTATACTTAATACATATAGAATTGCTGATACCATTGGCTTTACACATATAATTGATGAGGATATAATGGGCTATTTACTTTGCATTATTACACACTTACATTGCACGAGTGTGTGACAAATTAAAACTATAGTACACACTTTTAGATTACACATCATTCAAGAAATAATTTTGAAGTATATGCAATCATCTTCAAGAATAAACAAGTCTCCAATATCATTGATAAGTTATATGGAATGGGTACATTTTACTGCCTGTCCTGGGATGGATGTGACCTGGTTGCCAGTTGCTAAAGCGGCAACTTTCAATACTCCACTTGTATCAGAGGCATTTCATGAATATACATGTTGAAGGATGGAGAGGGAGAGGAAGGCCGAAGAAAAATGGATGGATTGTGTGAGGAATGATATGAAAGAGAAGGGAGTGAATGATAGCGTGACGGTTGACAGGGGAGAATGGAAGAAGAAACGTGTTGCGCCGACCCCAAGTAACATGGGATAAGGGCAGGAAGATGATGATCAGAGGCATTTCACAGGACCTCATACAACAGATGAATTTTTCTACAATATAAATCACATATTATTAAGAAATGGCACAGCTGTGTGACTAATAATAAAAAAATAAATTGTATAGTGAATAATGGGGTTATTCACTATACAATTTTTTTTTTTTTTTTAAATACCATCACTAGTTTTAATAACAGATACTTAGGCATTAATTTATACAATTTCAAATAAAGAAAAATTTTATAATGTTTCTTTTACAAGTATAACTGATGATATCCACCGGCACCTTTTAGTGCTTTTCTACATGTAGGACATTTTCTGCCATTAGTTTTCACTGATGCTTGGATACATTTCAAGCAAAAGACATGACCACATATGGTTGATGCAATCCCATTACATGAATGAAGAGCATCCAAACAGATAGGGCAATCCCCTATATTTCTTGATGGTAATGGTGAGGGTGGTGAATCGGTGACTTCAATTAATTCAAATCTTCGCCTGTTACTAGGTTTTTGAAAGGCATTGATTGAATCAGGATTAGCATTGGTTGAAACAGGAGTAGTATTGATTGAAACAGGAGTAGCATTGGTGGAAACAGGAGTAGCATTGGTTGAAACAGGATTAGCATTGATTGAAACAGGAGTAGCATTGGTTGAAACAGGAGTAGCATTGATTGAAACAGGAGTAGCATTGGTTGAAACAGGAGTAGCATTGGTTAAAACAGGCATAGCATTATTTACAGATTGGGACGGCATTCCATTGCTATTGCTTCTATTGTCCTTTTTACTATAAAGTGCTGCCAATTCCAATTTAAAAGCAATTGTGGCACGCTGCATATCATCCTGTGGAGATTTATAGAAATCTTTTATAATTTTTTGGAATGTTATAGATCTCTCTAATGATGTTAGTAGCTTTTGAGTATTCTTAGATAATGTTGCTTTGTTCCTAGTTGTTATTAAATATTTACTAGAGTTTGGTATTGATGTACTTGGGATTGTAGAATTTGTTGTTACTCTAGCCTGCGGTGTAGAGCTTGGTGTTGATATAATTTGATGTGTAATGTTTGGTCTTACTGGCTGTACTGCAGTGCTTGGTTTTACAGTTGTCTGTGCTGTAGTGCTTGGTGTTATAGTAATCTGCGGTGCCACAGCCACATTCTTGGATGTAGTAGGTACATCAACTACTGTATTAATCTTGTTCAATTCTTTGGCTGCTAAATTTTTCCTTTTTTCAAGTATAGCCCTATTTTCAGCAATTATATTTTCAACATCAATTATTTCAATTGGTTCATAAGGTATAAATTCCGTGTTTATGGTACTATATTCATCATCAATAACTATTGGTTCGTTGAGCTTGAAATTGTTATGATTTTTAATTGTTTCTGAACTTGAAACTATCATGCACTCTTCATCATCGATTATTTTATGAATTATGGTTTCTTCTTTTGGTTTGACAACCTCTGATTCTTCTGGCTCAATTATTTCAATAATATTTGTGTCTATAGTGTTACTGGTATGTTGTTTTCTTTCAGTTCTTTCAACAACGTCCTCAATTTCAATGGTGTCATAAGCAATATCAATAATTTCCACATCATCTTCTTTTTTTTCCGGTGTTGACTGTTTAGTAATTAGTATTTCATCTCTTTTTGTTGGTGTTAATAGATTTTTAATTAGGAAGCTATCTTTTTTTTTCGGTGTTATTATGTTTGTAATTAGCACGTCATCTTCCTCTTTTGGTGTTGGCTCTTTATTAATTAGTAAATCATGTTCTTTTTTTGTTGATGGTGATAGTTTAATCATTGGTAAGTCATCTTCTGTTACTTTTGGTGTTGATTCTTTGCTTATGTTAATTTCCTGTAAACTTTCATTAAAAAGCTCATCATTTTTCCTAAAAGTTTCACTATCTGTAGATGTACTGGGCAATGGGGAAAAAGAATGGGGCCTCAAATTTTGAAATAGAGTTGGATTATACTCTATTGTCTTATTACTATCTGTACTAGCATCACTAAGGCCTCCAGCATCATCATTGGTCAGTCTCTCAGCAATTTCATCACTATGAGCATTAAAAATTGATTTTGAATAGTTGGGTATCCTTGACTTTTTAGCTCGTTTTGTTGGGGTATCTTCTTCTGGATCACTTGAAGCTTCTACTCCATAATCATCATATCCTTTGCAGAAATTTGTATTAGGTTTGCGTATTACCTTTGGGCGGTCTTTACAGCCAACAATGTATGGAACATCTGGTTTTTTTCTTTTCTTAGGTGGAACAACAGGAGGTGGGGGTGGTGTCTTTGCACGTAACAGTGAAGTAGCTTCCATCAGTTCACTAGGATCAGGCAAGTTTTGTTTTTGTATAGAGCCCATTATTCGTTCAGTTATTTTATTAATTGTTGTAGGTGAGAGCAGATGCTTTTCACTGATACTTTTAGGTATTTGCTTCTCAGGTGTTGATGTTGTACATGTTGGCTTCTGAGTAGGCGTTTCTGGAGGTTGATCATCATCAGAATCTTCAAACATTTTTTCCAGCTCTGTTAAAGAAGGTAAAGGCTTACCATTAGCACAAATCCTATCAGGTTTGGATGATGATCGTCTTTGTGCCCGGACGTTACTCTTCTTCAATAATAATTGTTTAGACATTTCAATGCCCTCATTAGGTCCGAGTTTAATACGTCGAGTCTTCTCATTTTTCGGCACGTTTTCTTTTTGATCCGATGAAGTACTGCACTTTGAATTATTCGAAGCTCTTCGTTTCTTAGTGACTTTTTTATTCTTGGAATTACCCATGATTTCTTCACTAAGTTAATCAGTCTAGACGAGTTTGTAATGAAATTGTTTTATCTGTTGATTTTGCGCCTGATAGAAATTATGTGGTTATCGGATTACTGTTAAATAATAACTCAATCCAGATTCACAAAACATCAGTGCAGAATCAAACCACCATCACAAATTCATAAAACATAGAAATTCACCATCACAAATTCACAACAAATGTTAGAGAGAGAGAGAGAGAAGAAATAATCACAGACAAAACCTTTTGTATAGACCAACAATGTTGCCAGATCCCATCAAGTTCAAATCGCCGCCGTATCAAAGACATTGTCAGCAGTCGGCAGATCGGCTAATTACTCGGACTATTAATTTTAGTAATTTTTGAAAAATTACTTTTGAATGTTTCTATGAATTTATCCCGGTATTGGCTAATAACGTGATCCAACCAATTTTTTATGTGTGGTAAGTTTTAAAACCTGCTTTTTTTTAATTGTCTCGTGTATATTATGTATGCTCGTGGTTTATTTAGACAGTTATCTCACATTTTACTGCTACTTGCGCAGGTAAGGAATGGGATTAAAAAAGGTAGTTTTTGTATTTGCCTCTCGGTCAAGGCAAGAGGTACAGACGCCAGCACATCAAGCTACTACAATCTGTCAAATTTCTTTAATAAGTTTTTAACTTTATCGCTATAGCATTAAGGTTCAAGGTAGGTTGGGAAAATTTGACAGTTTCGGGTAGCTTGACCTGCTGGCGTCTGTACAATAGAGAGAACAATAGAAGTACTATCCTGAGATTCCCGAGGTGAGAAGGAAGGTGGGGGACGTTGCGGGGGAATCTCCCATGCGCTAACAGGTGCATCCTACGGAAAAGCCACCCAATACATTTTTAAAGTAGGTATACAAAATTTAAGTGCAGCCATAACTCTGTAGCTCCAATAATTTGTGTTTTGTTGATACTTTACTATTAATATTCCTCTTTTTTATTGTTTACAACGCTAGTCTTAAAATTTACCAAATTGTTTCATTGTTTACCTGTGGAGAACGTGGTTGATTTCACATTTGTATCATTTCTGTATCTTATCTTTTTATTAGTATGTAATTTTATTGTTTGTTTTCCTGAATAAATAAAAAAGAACCCGAGATACACGTTTTTAAAAACGTATTGGTTGACTTTACCGTAGATGTTAGAAGTCATAAGTAAAAAACTGAAAGATGTCCGAAAATTTCGAGTTTTTTCGAGCACCACTTTGTTTGCACAGGTCTTTCGAAACTGAAAACTTAGTTTTACACTATTCTAACAACATCCCAAAAAATCAATTTGTGCAATTTGTTTATTTTTAGACTAGTATAAACACATGTTCCGTTGTAATTCCCCGTATATTGGGAATTTTAGACAAATTAGCAACACTGGGAGACTATGACGTCATATTTGACAGTGACGCGAATCGGGGAGTTACCAGGCCATAAACCATGGAAGTACGATTATCCCTGTAATTGTACGGACGCCAGCACATCAAGTTACTACAATCTGTCAAATTTCTTTAATAGATTTTCAACTACATCGCTAAAGCATTAAGGTTCAAGGTTGATTGGGAAAATTTGACAGTTTCGGGTAGCTTGACCTGCTGGCGTCTGTACCTCGGACACGTCAGAGAAAGGAACAAGGAGGGATAAAATAGTCAACACTCACCCAATCGTTCATAAACACGCGATTCACGCGCCGTACACGCTACTTACATTTATTATTTAAAGTACTAAATAACAGACACACAAGTCAATGTCAATGCTATTGACTAAGTTCTAACTCTGCGACGTCAACCGCCCACTCTCGTGGTCTTAAACCAACTGTCCTACGTCTTCATTTCAATTTACCTCACATCCTAAAATCACCACGCTCAGGCCCTTTCTTATTGCCCCATCGGCTTAAAACTAAACGCTTTTTGTTTATTTCTTAATTGTTTCTCCATTGAATGTAAGAGTTGGGTCCGGGGCCATATTTACGATAACCAAATGTACGGGCATTCTTAGAATTTGTACAAAGGAAATAGTTTTGTTTTGTTCGGCGATTAGGCCCACCAAAATTGTGGCGTCTACTAATGAAAAGCATGTTGCAAAGCGAAGACTTGTTGGCTTTCTGTCGACTATTGTTTCCTTTTTTTTGTCTGTTTTTTTTTAGCTGTAAGTCTTCCATGCTGTAATAAATAAATAAATAAATATTGATTTGTTCCATTATGATCTCTACAGTGGTAGTAATAATTATACTTCATTTAACGGGAAACGATCATAACTTAAAAATCACGATATATCTTTTATTCTTTTGAGTAAATAAAGATTCTTTAATCACATTTATTAATATGGATTTTTATGAACACGACCCACGACCCCGCTTCAAATTTTTGACACACCCTGTCTCAAAAAATTGAAGTGTGGTCTACTAGGGCATGTGGGGTATATGAAAGAGTGCTGTTTGCACATTCTCAAACATTTTTTCTTTTTTTTAGGCCGCATAGTTTTGACTTTTGATGAAAAATGAAAAAAAAAATACCGTTCCCCTCCCCTTATCTCCGAAGTTTGCATAGAGAAAAATCTGAAATTATTCCATGTGATAGAATATAAAGATTAATGGAAAAAATAAAACGATGTCTCTAAATAGCACAATTTTTCAGAAATCATCAACAAAAATTACATTTAAAACCAAAATCATTTAAAGTTAATTGTCAAGGACAACAGATTGACGAAGTTAGTGAGTACAAATTTCTTGGACTTATCCTAGACCAGCATTGTAACTGGGAATTACATATAGAGCACATCTGCAAGAAATTAAACCAGTTTGTATTTGCTCTTAAAGGTTTGAGACGTACCGCGAGTGAAGCAGTTGCACGTACTGCTCACCACGGGTATGTTTCCTCTTTTCTCAGGTATGGACTCTTACTCTGGGGGAACTCGACGAACGTAAATGAAGCTTTTCTAGTGCAGAAAAAATGCCTAAGAGCAAACTGCGGTATCAGTCCATAAACATTCTGCAGACCTCTATTTAAAAAATTAAAACTTTTAACAATAACAGGGTCTTCTCATAATGCAAGCTGATGTATTTGTAAAAGGGCATTCAACATTTTTTATAGCATGCGATTTGCATTCAAAATATACTCGTCGAGACCCAACACCGGTTAAGAATTGGTCACATCAAAATACATTGTGCCATAAAAATAGCTTTATCACAGCAATTAAAATATTTAACAATATTCCAAAAAAAATAAGGGAACTGCCTCATAGATACTTTAAATCCAAACTATATAAATGGCTTATTGATAATTGTTTATACTATGAAAGAACTTATTGATAAAAAAGTAACAGATAAATATGGTTACTAATTTTAATTATTACCTACTTTTTGTAAATACCTAAGTATTATTGTTAATAATTCAGTAAAGTTATTAGACATCTTGAACATGTTGGAATAATGTATCCTTTTAATATTTTACATGTAATGTGTTTATATATATTTGTATGCCAGTCCTTGGCGAAACATGTAAGATCATAATTCTATTTATAAGACCATAATGTACCATGTTTTAAAGCAAATAAATATATTCTATTCTACATTAGTTCCATCATCGGTCAAGAGATGGCGCTGACCTAAAACTGCAATATCCGCAAATCTACATAATCAAAAGTAACTCATCCAAAATATATACATATGATGGTACGGAACACTCGGTGCGCGAGTTCGACTCGCTCTTGACCGTTTTTTTTAAAGTATAATACGATTAATAGACGTTACAATACAGTGAGCCCAAAAAAACTATCTCCTTTATTAAATTGCTTTCGACTGATGGCTGGCATAAGTGCCAGTCAGTTTCCCATAAAATATAAATAGAAATTGGTTTCTAAGAGGTTCTGATATCGTGTAACAAATTTAAAATAAGAATTTAGAATACCTAATACATTTGGTTATTACTTATTAAATAAGAGTAAGCGACAGACGGTCACAACTGCCTATGTTTTTTTTTTGTTATGGAATGACACAAACTCACAACCCACCGGCCCCCGTAATGGATATCTGTAATACCAGATGCACCACAGACACGTTGCGGTAGGGTAGGTACGTAACACACTGTAGCAATGGCTTTCATTTTGACAGTTCAACAACATTCATTGCGTTATTTATGTTGATTAGCACACTTTTCGGACGTATGCAGCAATGGATTAGCAATATCCTTCAAAATTATTAGATTTTGATTGAAAGTGTGCGCACTTGAGAGTGCGGTACACAGCAATGCTGTTTGATGCCAAATAAGTTAGAGATGGAGTACGTACTTCTCCGGATCAGGTTTACAAACTACAACTTCCTACTAGAATAAGAAGTAGGTAAACCTAATTCTTGCGACCATTACATGAATATTTTTCTAATGCGAAAGCCGCCAGATTTTAAAGTAATTTGTTGCGAGTCGGTGACAAATCACGCGAGAATAAATTAAACACCACAGGAAACAAGTGGTAGTAGGTAGATTTTTCTAGGTGTGTTGCGTGGCTATGCACATTACGGCTCTGTAAAGTAAAGTAACACAATGTTGATTATAAATATAATACTTACGGACCAGTGTACGCTATTTAATAAATATGTTATTAACTCGGGTATGTAAAAATAGCTACGGTATCTATCAACCCAGGGTGGGTTGATAGATAAACTGTCAAATTTTCGCAATCAACCTTGAACCTTAATGTTCAAGGTTGATTGGGAAAATTTGACAGTTTCGGTTAGCTTGACCTGCTGGCGTCTGTACAAACACTTTTACACGTCAATCATATTTTAAAAACTAGATGAGGTCGGCGTTTCCTATCTGACTAGTCTGAGAAGAAGACCGAAACAAACTCAGAGGTCACAGTCTCTTTTGACATAATCTTGGTCAGATCACATGGATACCATATCGATCGATGTCTGAGATGGTCTTTTGAGGAAAGAACCACACAGATTGAGAGGACCTGCCCAGACAGTGCACGCATTTGTCATAAATCGTGCAACTCTACGTCTTCACACTCACAATATTTAAAATAATAGAATACAAAATTACAAAGTAAACAAATGTCATTGTATCTATAAAAACTTTACAAAGTAAGCAAATGTCATTGTATATATAAAATTCATTGATGTCAATGTGTATATAAAAAAAAAACAACAAAAGAAAAAACAAAGACACTCAATCTATAAACATTGGAAGCAGCTTAATCCCAAGCTTTTTTGTCCTCGATTTATTCCTTAACGGTATAAAAGGCTTTCTGGCACAACTTACGTTTAATGAATGATTTGAATTTATTAAGGCTTAGATCTTGAACGTGGTGGTGGAAGTATATTATAAAAGCGTATACATTGGCATCTGAAAGAGCCACCTATTTTCTTGAGCCTTGGTACAGACGCCAGCAGGTCAAGCTACCCGAAACTGTCAAATTTTTCCAATCAACCTTGAACCTTAATGCTTTAACGATAAAGTTGAAAATCTATTAAATAAATTTGACAGATTGTAGTAGCTTGATGTGCTGGCGTCTGTACAACAAATTTGTGTTTGTTCCTAGTATTTATATTAGGGATATCACTGTATTTTTTAAACAATTTTATATTTTTATGGACATCTAAAAGATTTTCATAAATATACTGAGAAGGCACAGTCATTACATTCATCTCTTTAAATTTGTCTCTGAGAGAGTGTCTCGGACTTATTTATAAATTGATCGAATTTCTCAATTCTGCAAAACAAAGATATTCTGAATATCGGCGGCATTTCCCCACAATAGAATACCGTACGACATTACACTATGAAAATAGCTAAAGTACACTAAATGGGCTGTCTCTATATCAGTTAAATTACGAATTTTTCTAACAGCGTGTGCTGCGGAACTTAGTTTTTTTGACAATTTATCTATATGTGGACCCCACTGAAGCTTACCATCCAAAGTTATGCCCGAGAATACTGTGCTGTCTTCAGGATTCAATTCTTCGCCCTTTATCAACACATTAGTTTTCACCTGCCTAACGCGAGGTAGCGTAAATTTAATGCATTTGATTTTTTCTCGTTTAAAAGTAAATTATTAACATTGAACCAGTGGACTACTTTAGAGATCGCGCTATTTACATCGTCAGTAACCTGCTGCTGACGTTTAAGTTTAAACAAAAGTGAAGCGTCATCTGCAAACAACACTATATCATGATTATCCTTTATGAAGTACGGCAAGTCATTTAAATAAATAACATATAAGAAAGTACATTTATCTTTTCTGTGGTACATACCATGAATTGAGCCCTGTGGGACTCCACCATTGTCACTATTGATCCGGGAGATCTTTTTCCATTAACGTCAACGCTCTGAATCCTCATACTCAAGTATGAAGTAAGAAGACCCAGAGCAGTGTTCCGGATTCCGTAGTGGCGGAGTTTCCTGATTAACATTTCGTGAAGAACGCAATCGAATACCTTGAACAAATTACAAAAGATGCCCAAAGGCATCGCATTTATCTTCCCATGCATTAAAAATATGTCCTAAAAGTTCAACACCGGTTCATCAGTCCATCAGTAGTTGAACGACCTCGTAAAACCGAACTGTTTGCTATGTGATAATTTGTGTTTATTAAAAAATAATTCATTCAATCAGGTCTAAAATTAATTTTTCAAAAAATTAGGTAGTACAGAAATAGCTCCATAATTTGTAGAGTCTGATGTACTACCTGATTTAAACAAAGGTATTATTTTACTATTTTTGAGGTCAGGAAACTCCCCACGAGTTTCCTGACCTCAATATAGCTCTGAGTCAATAACAGACTTAGCAACTTCTACAGTATTACCCCACAGATCTGCAGTCTTTTTAACATTTAAAGTGTGAAAGGTTTTAATTATATCTCTACAGGTAATAATTATGTTCAAAATGAAATTCCGAATCGCAACCATTAACATTTTCCTTAAGCAAAGACTCAGCAACAGAAGGTGATGAGTTTAGGGATTTAGTAGTTGAAATAGGAATATCTGGAAATAAATTTGCAAATGCCTTGGTGACTTGTGAGTCTGATTTTATTATGTTTTCATTAATAGAGAGGCTGTAGTCAGTATTTCGGTTCCTAAATCTACCCGCTTCACTATTAATAATAGTCCAAGTCGTTTTAATTACATTACTGCTGTTTTTAATCTTTGAATTACGTGAATTGGCCATATGGCCCAGTCACGTTATTTGGGAACAAACTATTAATTAAATTAAATTCATCAGTGTTAACATAAGGCCTTTCATTGTATAGTTCATAAAGCCGTATTGTACTTTTATGAATACCAATGGTAGCCCAATCACTGAAAGATGCGTTACTATTAACCGAGATAGTCTTGGGAATAAAGGTGCAATCAGTATATATTTAAAACAAATTATCATATAGATGTAAGGGGGAGCACACAACAACCGGACCCCCCAAACGTCAACCTCACCTGCGCGCGGTACACCCTGCCACTGCCAGACGAGGTGCTGGCGACCGACCGATGGCGGTATAACCATCCCACAAGCCAATCTAAATTCTCCAGAACGATGACGGGCAGCAGCGACATCGTTGCGAAAGGATTGGCTCTGCGGTCACCAACCCGCATGCCCAGCGTAGTGACTATGGGCATAAAACCTCCCACATGAATAAAAAGCCAAAACAACGGCCCCAGTTCCCGGTGGTCCCGCTATTCCTGGTCAAGGTAGCGGTCACGGTAACAGCGGGACGGGGGGTGCGTGCGAAGAATCCCCGGGTTACGGCAAGCTACCAACGGCCGTCGTTTCGGGTGACGCAGGTACTCTCGGGGCATGGTTGCTTCGGGAAGTCCTTGTGTCGCATAAACAGGGAGCCAGACGCCTGGTGTCACCACTGCGTCGACTGCCGGGAGGACACGACGCGGCATACGCTGGCAGAGTGTGCCGCCTGGGAGGAGCCGCGCCGTGCCCTCATCTCAGAAGTAGGCAGTGACCTGTCGCTGCCGGCCGTGGTCGAGTCGATGGTCGGCAGCGAAGAGTCCTGGGCCCCGTAGGTTTCCTTCTGCGAGACGACCGTTTCGCAGAAGGAAACTGCGGAAGGAGGCTGCGGAAAGGGAGAGATCGTCCTCTCACCCGGCCCGCAGCAGGCGCACCGGGCGTCGGCGGAGGGCGGATAACGCCCTCTTCCAGCCCCCCTAAATGGGTCCAGGGGCGACGGACTTGGGGACGTCCGTCGCCTCCCACACATCAGGACCCGAGGTGGCGGCGCGTAGCGTTCCACGCGCGCCCCTCTTAGACTCGCGGGGGGAGTCAAACACCTCACACTCCCCCCCCTGACCCGAGGAGGCCCGCGGCTGCGGGCCGGCACCAGTCGGGGGTTGCGGAAGGATCTTACGTTCCCGCGACCCCCGGCGTAGGTGTGAGATGGAACACTGGGGTGGTTTTTAGTCAGTAAGAGTCTGACAGACCCCGTCGCCCGCCCCAGGGCGGCGCAAATCCATGACGATTTTCCACCCGGGAAAAAAAAAAAAAAAAAACTACCAACGGCCGCCGCCCGGCTCACATCGTGGTCGGGGGGGCTCGGATCGCTGTCGAGTCTACCATGAAGTACCTGGGATTGGTGCTCGACAGCCGGTGGGACTTCGGCCCCCACTTCCGGCGGCTGGCGCCCAATTTGTTGGGCGCGGCTGGGGCGCTATCAACGCTGCTTCCCAATCTGGGGGGCCCGGGCCCACGTAGCGCCGCCTGTAGGCGGCTCTACGTGGGGGTCGTGCGATCGATGGCCCTGTATGGGGCCCCGGTGTGGGTCTCTGACCTGACGGCCGGCAGTAAGTATCGCGATACTGCGGAAACCGCAGAGAGCGATGGCCGTCAGAGTCATCAGAGGATATCGCACGATCTCCTACGAGGCGGCCTGCGTAATGGCTGGATCCCCGCCCTGGGACCTCGAGGCGAAAGTACTCGCGTCATTGTGTCGCGGCGGACATCCATGAGGACTTTCCACCCCGGAAAAAAAAAAGAGTTAGGTCGCATTAACTGGCATATACTGGGGTTATCTGAAGTCCGAAGACAGGGGGAGATCACGATAACCCTGGAGTCAGGCCACCTATTCTACTTCCGCGAAGGTGATCACCTCTCCCAAGGCGGTGTCGGCTTTCTAGTCAACAAGGAACTCACTAGCAGCGTTGTGGAAATCAGTAGTGTGTCGACATGGGTAGCGTACCTTGTACTGAAACTCACTAACAGGTACTACCTAAAAGTCATACAGGTATATGCGCCGACTTCGACATGCTCTGACGAGACAGCCGAGGCCATGTACGAATATATTGCCAAGGCAATGCACTGTACCAAAAGGGCCCACTACAACGTTGTTATGGGGGACTTCAATGCCAAAGTGGAGCGTGAATAGTAATCCTTTGCCCGAAATGATCAGAATCTAGTAAATTTATAATTTCTTTGTGGCTTGGTATAATATCTGTATAAATATTATCTAGGCATGTGGCATTAGTAGGTATTATTCTTTTGGGCTCTAAAAATAGGTTTACAAGATTGTAGGACTGAAACAGACTTATAATTTTACTGCAAGAACCTGAGTTTTCTAATAAATTGACATTAAAATCACCGCAAATGATAACGGACTTGTTTGAGTTACAAATCCTGTGTAACACTTCATCCATTACCTTTTTAAAGCAGTCATACAATCCTGAAGGGGGTCTAAGTGTTCCAATTCTATACAGGCAATTTGCACTGTACGCTCAAGAGATAGGTTCACAACACGTTACGATCTTTAAATTTGAGCTGGTTACTTACTAAAATTAAAGAGCCACATGTATAGCATTTATTCTGCTGAACGAACTACCAACCTGGTGATTATTAAAATAGAACAAGAATTGACTTTTCAGCCAATGTTCTGTTATACAAAGAATATCAATACTATTAAAATTCATAAATAATTCTACTTCTAAATCTTTGTTCATAAATCCTTGAATATTTTGATACCCAGGTTGATACTATTTACTGTTTTTAAACTTTTTATTGAGTTGTTTTTGCAATTCTGTATATTATAGCTTGAGGTTGCCTGTATTGTCTTAATTTCTAATTTAAATTATTAGCAATGTCATTAATTGTGACCTAATTTGGTCACAATTAATGACGTTGCTAATAATTTAAATTTAACAGAATTATTTATAATGTCATTGCATTACTTAAAAGAAGCAAGTTGTTTAGCAAAATTATTGGCTGTGATAGAAAAAAGAATATGATAGCGACACAGCTATCTCTCTTTTTAGTTAGAATCACAACCACAATCACACAATCACAATCAGTTAGAATCATCACAATTTTATAGGTATCTTTTGTCAAATAGAAATTATTACTAACATAATTGTTAAATGGAACATGTTATTATTAAATGTCAAGTTATGCATTGTCATATTCAATTCAAATCTTAAGCTATTTTCTTCCTGTGGCAAACTGTTACTATAAGGGAATGTACACAACACAATTTTTCTTAAACTAAGATTGCATAATGTTCTATGATACTCAAGCAGTTCTCCTGTTTACATTTCCCCTATTACCTACCCATAAAAATTAATAATGTTGTATCTTGGGTAAAGTTACATTTAGTAATTTCTTTCATAATATCAAACAAAGAACAACCAGACATAGAGTAATTTAATATTGAGTGTCCCGGATACTCATATGTCAACAAGTGACCTAAGTCCTTATTTATCTCATCACAAAATAACACAATATCATCATTTAAACTTTGTTTACAAGGTTTATTGGAACTATTAGTAGAAGGAATTATCAAATCAACACAGGGCTGCATTAAGGAGGTAGAGTCCGTTTCCCGAAAGAAGTGCCGCGGCAATAAGTGGAACTAATTATTATTATATAGTTAGCAACATTCCAATACTCCAGACACCTTTCTCTATTTAAGAATGTGCATTTTATTAACCAATAATCAAGCCTGCTACTCATATATGATGTCGAGATAAATAAATAAATCAATATTTATGATTCCGTCCTACGACAGTGGCGCCGCGTCTACGAGACTTCTTTTGTGAAACGGACTTTATTGCATGTTGAGACAATGCTCACAGTGGTTTTTTTGTGAGTTTACCAGTTCATTCATTGCCAACACATATTCCCTTACTAGGTCTTCAGAGGTATTATACTTGTTGGTCATTGAACTAAGTTTCTCCTGTAGATGGTCAAGTTCAGATTGCAAGGTATCTGTGTCAATGTTGTACTTCCTAGTACTCTGCTCCAAGTTATAGGAATACATTTCTAATTCTTTAAGCAAATTCAACCTTTCTCTATTCAATTTAACATTTTTGATAAAGAACCTTTGTCTTTTTACCATTTTTTGTATTTTAACAATGTATTTATTAATATGTATATTTTAAGTTTATTTTTACTGGTTACTACCCTCACTGAATTATATATTTTAGATTCATCATCACCTGTCAAAGCAATAGTGTATGTGTGATTTATGACACTATTGACGGGGCAATAGATATCAAATCATTGAACATACATACTCTGATTCAGCGAGGCGGTGATGTTAAGATTGCTGGTCTCAAGTTGTGTTATTTGAATTTGAGCCTCATGTAGCTGCTCTTGTAATATATGTTTTTGACTAAGAGCTTGTTCATACTCTATGCTACACTGGCTGAACCCGTCCACAACAAGTTGAAGTCTATCCCGTTCATCTATGGCATCAGTGCTGTATTGAGTATATATCTGAGCCATATCAATTTTTAACTTCTTAATCATTTCATGGGCAATAAAGAGCCCATGAAATGAATACGAGCCCTTTCATTGTCATCCAATTCCTTAATTAGTTGGTCACAGGATCTAAAGACCTAAAGATGTTATTAATTGTATCTACAATAACGCATACATATTAAATGCTTCATAGTATAGTTCGATATTGAGATAGACTCATGATAGCATACGTTTAAACCTTAGTGTTTTTGGTTGCTATTTAATATGAATAATCCTGTATTATTTTCTAAAAATGATACATGTATATAAATTTTAAAAAAATCTAAAGACTTTTTTGCTTTAGGTAATATTATAATATATATATCTACATAATATTTTCGAAAAGATTTATTACAAGAGATCGTTGCACTCAGTATTTGCGGCCTTAGTTACACCCTAATGTATTAATTGGCAAATAATGATTGAATGCAATTTTCAGCGGGGTAATTGCGTTATCAGAGTAGCAGTTGCTTTCATTTTGGCAGTTCAACAACATTCATTGCGTTATTTACTTCATTTATCAATATCCTGCAATATCCATCAAAATGAAAAAAATTGAGATTGATAGTGTGTTACGCAATTGAATTGAAAAAATTGAATTACTTTATAATTGATCCGGATTTTTTTCAATGTTGCGCTCATCATCACCGTACTATCCATTTATGTATTCTAGGATATAACTCCTTAGCTGTCCTGCGATCTCGAACGCAGATCATCACTGCACTGAAAATTCTACGAAATGTAATTGACTCCCTAGAATTGCACAACATACTATGCACATTTTATGTCCCTGACAACTACCTACGCCACCGGTCTAACCGCCGGCACAGACTATTCGCGACTGCACAGTGCCGCACGGTGTCCAGTGCGCATTACCCGCTGTGTCGCATGAGCAGCACAATCATATATATATTTTTGACCTACCCGATTGTGTCGTGTTGACCGACAGATTCAACCAAATTATGTTACTATGCTCGAGTTTTTTTGAAAGTGCAATTATTCATATACAATGGTATATGAATAATTGCATGTTCTACTAATTTGTAACCTAACGAAATGTATTTTTTTTCTTTTTTTTTTAATATTAACGGCATACCTACCTATCCAGACGAAATTGTAATTTATATAATACATAGAAATTAATAAATTACTGTTACTGGTGTATAACCGTTGTAATTAACAATAATAAATAAAATAAAATAAAATAAAATCATAATCATCAGCCTATATCAGTCCACTGCTGGATATACTCATCTCCAATTGCATGTCAATCGCCTCAATTCTCTGCAACTCGCATCCAGCTGCTACTAGCCACCCTGCGAAGATCGTTGCTCCACCTAGCCTGAGGGCGTCCAACCTTACGTTTGCCGATTCGCGGTCTCCACTGTAGAACACGTCTACCCCAACGGTCATCGGTTCTACAGCTAATATGGCCGGCCTCTATTCCCACTTCGGCTTGGTTAATTTGTCTGCTACGTCTCGTTTCGGATTCGATCCCTCAGAGGGACTCCCAAGCATAACCTGTCCCATAGCTCGCTTGAATTGATGATGATTGAAGAGCGACCTTGAATGTATGGACCAGTCGTACCGTGAGAGTCCACATTTCGGCTCCGTAAGTTATAACAGGCAGAAGGCATTGATTGAAGACCTTATTGCGCTCAATAATTGTGATTTCAAAAACTGAAGTATCAATCTATTACTTTCGTTGCTGCAAAATTCGGTACGGATACATAGGTACGACTGTACACTATGTGCCCCAACCGTATTTGGCAATTATTCACATAACCTTTTTTTGTACCTACTTTTACAACGTATCTCTCGATGTCATGTTAATCATGAGAAACTTGTGGCTAATGAAAGTTTGCCGACAGTGTGCGGTATACAAGTAGCTTACATAAGCGAAGTTAGGGACCAGTGCGGCACTGTGATGAAGCGTATAGAACAGCGGGCTTGGGTACTACGGGTACAGTACGGGCGCCGCGCCACGGTCAGTCGCGTTCAGCTTTGCTGCCGGTTCGCGCGTCTCGCTCCCAGCGCAGCATAAACCCGCCCCGTACACAACACGATAATATAACATAAATATTAATTTAAAATAATAATAAATTTGTGGTAACTATAAATTGAATGCCATATTTTTTTTTTCAAAGTTTATTGACCGTCGTAGGCGGTCGTGGGAAAATGTCTTCGTAAAGTTTGTTGTTTTTTTTTACTAGGTCTCAACTTACTTTTCGTGTCTTGACAGACAGACTGTTCATTTCTTGGTTCACAACTCATAGCTAAGGCACTATTTATTTTCACCATTATCATTTCTATAATTTTCATAATTTTATTTTAGCTTTATCTAACAGTACGTTGTGAGGTAGGTACACGAAATTATAACAAACCTATGTGTTGCCCAGTAGTTAATAAAACATACACATTTTCGTACACATATTTCCATACGATTTATGTGTCCAAGGTCAGAACAACCCAAATTCATCGTTTATCGTTGGCCCAGGTAGGAGAAATCTCGTAAAACCTTTATTGAAAGAAATATGAATACATTTGTGGTGTTTTATGTATTACCGTATAGCTAGCTACCTACTTCCTTTATTTCGTCAATCTATGTATACTGAGACAGACTTCTTTATTGTTTGTATCATTCACTATGTAATGAAAGACTTTCTACAAATCGCGTTATTTTCTCTTCTGTCGCATGTTTTGGTACACATAGCGTTAACAGAAGAGTGTGACAATATATTATATAGGTTAGTATGTCTATTTATTGTTTAACTAGCCGTCATTTGTTTGCGTATCATTCGGATAGTGGTATTATTGAAACTATTGATAGTGACTGATAAAAGGTTTGATAAAACTTTGTCAAGTATGGGACAGATTCTGAAGCAACCATTTGCCGTGATTGAGATATTAAAAAAAAATCTATCAAACAAATTAATATTAATTTGATAGTAACTGTAATATGAGTTGGCATAATTGTTGGACTCAGGGTTTTCGACAATCATTTATTTGTACATGACATATTTTCTTAAATAAACATCTAGTACCTTTTATTAGTACTAGCGCCATGCCTCGTATTAACATAGATCAATATAAGTGTTTTGGCTCCTGCCGTAGGAAATTGACCTCTGAATCATAAATGAGCCGTATCTATCACTTATTAAATTTAAAATTCAACGTAGCACTCGCTACGGCGTAGCGTCGTAGCGAAGGCGTGATAAGAGATCAATGGAAATAATGTTAATAAATTGAATAACTGACTCAATGGAGTGATTGACTTATTGTTATGTAGGGTATCTGTGGGAGACAATAAGACAGTGTGGTCATTGAGACAATTTTCGTCGTTTAAAAATATAGGAAATAAGCAACAAGCGTTTTATCTTCATAATAAAATAGCTTAATATCGACGTATTATTACGTACCAACAAAAACAAAAATGATAGAAAATGAACGAAAATATAATTTAATATTAAAACTATAAACATAATTAAAAATTAAATAATTCAGCTACGAAATATTTCAAGTATTCCGTAGCTTGCTACGAGTACGCCGCGTAGCCGCTCTTAGCAATAAAGTGCTACAACATGCTTGGAACATAAAAATAATTTGGACGCAGGCTGCTTTTAGTGGGCTTTCTATCTGTTTTTATGGGCTCTTTCGGACTGAGATGTGGCATACGTATCGCGAGCGAGTACGTGCTGAGCCAGCTAAGAGCCCCCGATAAAGGCCCTAAAACAAATTACACCTGTCGCTTTAATGAAGTCGATGTGTCTACTACATATGTGTGACCCCTGTTAAAAATATTCAACTCACATCTATATCTAAATCTGTACACATTATTACATACAAATGAAAGTCGTTTTTTGTGTCTGTTTGTGTGGTCTTCTAAACCACGCCTTCAGTTAGAGAATTCATTCCGGGTAGTTTATGTGTAAACTTCATATAATAAAGGAATATCGATGTATTGTCAATTCGCAAAACAATGTGAAGCAGGGGCGGGTCGCTAGGTTATAATATAATTAAATTAAATTTGTAAAAAGAAAAGGTTAAAAATCCTTTTCTTAATACCCTTTAAATAAAAAAAGAGACATCATTCTACGTTAGATTTAGTATTAACACGAAACTCTGATGTAATGTTAATGGATTTGAGAATTTACGAGTAGAGGTAAAATTTAGATGTTACATATTTCGTGTCAGCATGTCAAAGGTAACTTTGGGATGTTTTTCTTGCTCGCGAATTTAATCTTAACGTGATTACAAGCATGCCTTTAGGTTACAAGCCACATATCGATATTCCGAGTCTGGTGTATAATCGAAATTATGCTTATATGAATATTCCACGGCGACAATTTAAAATATACCGATATCAAATCCTTTGTCGAATTAAAATAATATGTAAGTAAATAACAATTAATACCCAATTAATTAATAAAAATAAGAAAATTATATCCTAACTCAACTAAAACTATTCACAAACTAAAATATAGCGTCGGAAAATTCATCCGCATCGCTGTGGACTATGTACCCAAGAGACTGGTGGCATTACCTCGTTGTAAAGCAATGGTTAACCTCTGGCCAAGGTAAAAGCCAGCCCTTGGGTCACGGGGAGTGTGAACCAGCCGTTACGAAATTTCCTTAGAAGACCATGAGCACTCGGACCCCACGGCCCGAGGGTTTCAACCTCAAACGGCACGAAAATATAATTAATGTAATAGTAAAATTGAATTGTATTTACTTGTATGTCAGCTACAATTTCACGTTTTTAGAAATTAAGTAGCTAATATAAAATATACCTATCTGTACATCTATCCCCTACCTGTACCTATGTCTGTGAAATATATCCGCACAGTTCAATGTTGAGTGGTTCTGTTCATTGGTCTTTGTTGAGAACAGCAAAAGGCAAAACCGCATTTCAATTAAGTAGATACAATGATTTCCTTTTCATCCCTTAACAAAGTGAAACTTGTAGTTCAAATATTAAATGGTCTTTGCAAACAAAACAAAAACCCATCGAAAACGTTCTTATTAATTTAGCGACCGACATCCAGAAACGAAAATCGGATGTTGATTTACGTTTGCCCTTCAATTCCGTTTTCCTTTTCCTATTGAGATAAAACAGCATTTTTTTTGCGCAGTAGGAAACCTTATTAAAAAACCAACTCCGACAGGACAAACTGATGGGTAGATACTGTTTGCCTTTGTTACGGTCCCCGACACCTTTGGCTTTTGGCTTGTTTTAAAAGTAATATTCAAGACAAACTTCGCAAAATTAATATTAATTTTTACCAAGTTACCACTAATTTATATTAATGCCTGAAGGTTTCAGTTGAAGTGTTGTTTAGTTCAGTATACTGATACAATGTAATGTGGCAGTGATATTGATTGTTGAGATGGAGAGACGATCGGATGAAGGTCGACTTCGAGCAGCCGCATCCCAAGACCAAGGTATGTATTGTAGCATGTTGACATGTTAGAGTCTGTATCGTTCGATGCGGTGGTTGTTGACTTAGCAACCTTCATAGAAAAATCTATGAGTACTCGTCTCGTATTTCGTAACGATGCTTGAAACCGCGTTGATTGTTGGTGAAGCGAGTAATGAGGTGATTGTGAATTTGACACTGAAATAGAAATAAAAGATCTCGATGAAGGATCTTAATAAAAAGTTTCCCGCAGACATGTTTTTTTAAACGACCTTTTCGTGAGACGTTTTTATAAGTTTGATCTATTTCTAACATCCTCTTCCTATACCTATCGTGAGTTCATTTACTGACACAAATCTCTCAGACAACACTCGGAACAACTACCTGTAGGTCATAAAAAAATATTTGTCCCATGCGAGAATCGACCCCACGACCCGTAACTGCGCCAATAATGTCGACGAAATTGGTCTAGTATGTGAGCTGTACAGAATTGCAGTGCAAATTATAACCTTGACTGACATTATACGTAGCCTACTCCCAATCTAGGTCAAGGACAAAAACAGTCAGAATCGAATAAACAATCCCAGTGTTAAAGCATACTCGTGTTCAAATAGATACGAAAGTGAAAAGTATAGGTAGCGTCTATAATACGAACATTGAGTTCCAGTTTTCATTTTAACTTTTTCCGTTCGCTTCGCTCCTGAGTAATGCTGTTCCATGCCAATGGCGTAGAAATCGCTCGGCGAGAAATAAAATGAGAAAATGAAGCAATATAAAAGAAAGAAAATCTGTGTTTAGCCATTTTTATAGACGTAAGTTAGGTACGCTTGTTTCATCAACTTGTGTACTCCAGTGGCTGAATAAAGATCTGTTTTATTCATGCTTCGTAATATTCATTCTTTGAACAAGTATAGATTTCTCATTGTTACTTTTTAATGGCAGGCTTGTCGTAGAAGACAAGACGTGTTGTAAAAGTATAAAGTACAAGTAAAGTAAAGTACATGTAATAGAGATTTCGTAAAAAGAAAGAGTGTAGCGTCTCGTATTGTGAATTTGTGAACGCACCTTAGAAAACGTGGCGTCACCTGTTTTATGTTTATATATAGGTATTATGTATTTACAAGTTAGTCATAAACGCACCCTTGTTAAGTGGCAACACTAAGCTACGATTCGGACCGCTACCCATAGTGTTCCATAAGTAGCGTCCTTCTTGTCTTCTTTTTTGTCAACCGTCGCGGGACACGATTTATTTCATTAGTTTATTTTGTCCCTACTAGTTTAATCAGTTATTATATGACTGTGATAAATAGTGTACCTAACTTTTAACTATAATACCTGTGTGACCTTGTACCATTATAATATTATTGACTGCAAGTTGGAGTTTCACTTCCGCTCTTAAATCACAATTTCACCTTCAATACGCGTAAGAAGACAGGCGACAGGTAAAATACCTTCCACACATGTCTCCAAAAGAGTAAGGTTCTGATTCGGTGATCGTTTTCCAATGATTTGGGAGTATTTGTTTGTATTGGTTGTAATTGGTAATATTTGCTTGCAGATGTCGCTCAGTAACATGCCACATCTAGATGCTATATTACAAGGTTATAATTTGTAGGTAGGTACATTAAATGTTGGACCAAACACGTCCGAATGCGGTTTGTTCTCAAAAGCGAGTTTAATTTTGTCCGAATGTGGATTGTAACGGCAATTCGAACAACTGTTGACAATACGTACCCGAGCTGTTGTACACAAGTATTATTATGTCGTTGCAAGTATTTTCGAAATAGTACGTTATTACTTTTATATTAAATCTCAATTTTAAATGGAGCTTTCTTAATAAGTCCTATCTACAACAAAGGTCTTCAATTCAAACAACGCACAACCTAAACTGCTGAGTCTAGAAGCATGACATTTGGCGCAAGAGTTCCTTATATAACGAAAGTGAGTACTAAGGAAGGATTCTAGAAAATTCACTCCCTAAAGGGGTTACTAGTTCGGGCGGGTCGCTACCTAACACTCGAATTCCGAACCATCATTATTTGTACCTGTAATAAAAAATGTTTTAGTTTATTTTTAGGCACTACAATTGTAGCTACTCTTGGCTAAGTGTACGCTTTCTGTAAACGTTTAATGAAATAAATTATTTTAGCAGTATATGTAGCTGTATGTAACTGTTAAAAAGGGGATGAAAGTTTGCATCGTCATTTTTAAAGTTAGAAACGTACAAAGTTGTAACTGTTTATAGTAAGTAAAAGTTAGTTGTATCTTTTTTTCAAAACTGATCCCTAAGGCTCCTGAGAAGTTGCCGATGGGAATACTGTATACTGCTTGTTCTGTTAGAACATACTATTAATTTTAAACAATCAATCTGCCCAGCCTTTTCTACTACGTTGGGTTCAGCTTCCAGTCTAGATGCAGCTGAATACCAGTATTCTACATGGAGCGACTGCCTATCTGACCTCCACAACTCAGTGACTGGATAACACGATAGGTACCCCTTGTTAAGACTGATTGTCAGACTTTTGGGCTTCAGACTACCCGTAACGACTGTCAAAGATCTACGAGTGACAGCTGGGACCAACGAGGGGTCTTGTATGTAAAGATGGTCCACGAACCGACCTCGGCAAGCGTAGCTTAACCTTCAATCGACACGTGAGGCTGTTATTATATAGACATGAGGCCTAATTTTGAACAAGATGTAAAAAAGCAATAACGTAAACCAACAACAGACGTAAACCTGACAAACCAGAGTACAAAGCAAAGCTCAGCGTAGCCTGTACAACAGGCCGACATTTACGAGTACATAATAATAATCTTTATTCATGAATATGAGACAACCATACAGAGCAACTTCAAAATAAACAAAAATCGTTTAAAGTTATTTTGACAATAAATTTAGACAGTTGGAGAATGTGAAGTGGTAGATTGGAACAAAATAGTTTGGTGGTGTTTGGACAACCAAACCATTGTTACAATCTAACATGTACCATTTCAAGGTAGCTTCCCTTTGTGATAACGCTATCCACTGATTAATGAGAGCCTAATACAAAGCAATGCTTCAGTGGGTTGATTTCGGCTGAACGAATGAGATCTGAATCTGTCTATTGTAGATTGTATTAGGTAGATTATAAAAGTATTTTACAGGGTGGCAGGGACTAGGGTGACAGGGTGGTGTTGCCATGGATTCAGTAGGTACATGATTCTGAAGCATTGACATTTTTCGTCGGTTATTAAAGAAAATGCTTTTTCATACATTTCGACGGCGTAGATTTTCTTTGAATCAGCAGATTTTTTTTTGATAACCCTAAAGTCATGTCTACAATCATGTGCTGAATTCATGGTTACAGTTTCCATGTCCTTGCCACCCTGTATTGTAAGCATCTTTGTGGTACTTAATCGTCATTGTTTCAAAGTTTTGAACGGCTCGCCAACACATATGCAAACCCTGAGAGGTGTCCGTTTGTGGCTATAACCAAAGCAAAATAGGCTGTTTTGGAAATACTATATAAATAATAATTCATCAAGGGTCGTGATAAGAAATATTTTTATATCAGATAATTTTATCGGAGGAATAATTTTGAATTTTTGACAGTTCTTTCATTCAAAAACAGTCAGACGTTAATTTGATTCCACGAATAAAAATTATTTGTCGATTGAAAAATCAGCTCTAAATACTATAAATTTTAAAGTTTTGTATTTAAATTGTGCCCAATGAATAACGATAGACGGAGAACCGGGAGAATCTATTTCGTCGGATCGTGTACCGTAATCCTCAATCTAAGTTTCAACCTTTGATCTCCGTTCTTGAAATCGAGATTCTATTTTAATGCGTTAATTTTACCCGACACTGTACTTTACTTACAGTGTAAAGGTTAATCTTTACACGAAAGGTACACATCAATGAAAATATACAGACATCTCTTAACTAAGACCCGAGGGCCGAACCAGACAGTTTTAACTACATAAATTCTTTTAAGAAAACAATGGTTCCATTAGGGAAATTCCATTTACACGGAACAGTTGCCATGTTACCAACCTTCGTGGTACTAACAGACCCCGACGAACTGTGTCGTTAGAGTAGAATTAAGTAAATAATAAATTAATAAAGTAGTTCATATATAGGTTAATTAAAAAGATTACGTTACAAACTCTTGGTAGAGTATGTTACCCTTCTATTAAATTGAATTATCCCAAATGATGAAGGTCCTATTTTATTTAAGAGTTTGACGAGAAAATTTATCCATCTGTTTAGGCCACTTGTAACTATCCGCAATAGGTATTGGACAATCAACACAGCATAATGCTGAGTGGCCTTCTTGTAATCTTGTCACAGTCATGACGTGCAGCTGTCGACTTTTTCTGTTTTTGCTCGTGATTACAGATCTATTCTTTTTTATTATTGTTTCAGTGACAAATAAATCTATTTTTCTTTCTTTCCATATCGATAGTACGAGTAGTAGTACTCGTACTATCACCCCATGCAGGAGCGTTCACATTAATGAACTTACCCAGTTCCTGGAAAAGGTTCAAACTAACGTTACGCCAAAAATCGATCAAGTGCCTTTTCGATTACCTATTACAGCTGTCAAACGCGTTCATTTTTTCTATTTTTGGTACGTGTTCTATTGCTTGGACCCATCACCGGCCGACGGTAGTAAATTACGTTATACGAGTTGTGTGTGTTCAGAGAATTATTCATTTAAAAGGCTATCGTATACGGAACATTAAACTTTCACAACAACTACTGCCCCTTAATTGAATTTACTCTCTTTTATTCGCCAAGGCATCATAAAGAAGTCAAGACCTTTTTCCTGTTAAGTGCTATTTTCGACGTAAAATTTTTAAAGCAGCTTAATGTAACTAAGAAAGCTAGTGCAGTAATAAAAGTAACGTTTAAAGATAACTCTTAGACGCTGGTCGCTAGAATAATTCTCTCTAATTGTCACTATTATGTAATGTAACAGTATTTTGGGCTCGTAAACAGTTTATTTGTGAACATTTTGTAGTTTTTTAAATGCTTCAAGTATCAAAATTGAATGTTCATGTTTTTTTTTGCGGGTAAATAAGTAATAATAAAAGCTAGTCAGTATGATTGCCGATACTTTCACGTGAGCATTGATTATAGATTAAATAAGGTAGGTAAACCAGTAATGGATTGGTAGGGCTGAACCCTGAATAAAAAAAGAAGGACACACATAAATATGGGACATCGTACATAACACGACCTTAAAGTTCCATTGTATTATGCCTTCTACTTGAACAAAGGCTGTAGTAAGTTCCAAATAATGAAGACATGGGGAAAAGATGACATGGGGATTTTAAATTATACCTCTATAATTTTAAATCCTCATGTCATCTCATTTCAAGTGTAAGAGGTCAACCTTAACCGCGTCTTGTTGGATGCGCGCCAGTAGTGTCGAAACAAAATGCTGTAACTTTCTACAAGAATCTTCTTTGAGCAAGATCTTTTTTTGGAGTTAAATAAATGGTGCACCTGTTTTAAAGAATAAAGAATTTTCTTCCGTCTTGTCCATGTATCACTTTTACGAGTTTATAAATTCGTATAAAACAGTCGTTGGCAAGAACAGTTGGGTAAATGACATGGTAACAACCTTTTCTGTGTTTTTGAACATAGACCAAAATGTGGGCTCATTGGAGATCTACAAATTAAATGAATGCGCTGAACACGGCATTAAAACGGAATAACTATCTACACAATATTCTTTGAGTTGAACAAATGTTAAAGCTATACGTGACTCGTGGCGTGGTAAAAAGATTAGCTCTTTTAATTCCCTACGTCGATTTATTTCCCTCCGTACAAATAATATATTCGTATTGAAGAGTTATGGGGAGAAATAACTCATCCTTCTTTTTCGTGTCGCTGGTACGAGTTTTCAGATCCGGTTGGCCCAAAATATATCTACTTCCACGGCGTCGTCGTTGACAGCGCAGATGTGACTGACTGCATGTTTTGGAACACCTATATAATAGGAGGAGCGTAGTTTGGGACACCCCTCTTCTCCACACCCTGCTGCGGTTCCGTCGAGCAACTTTACCAGACTAGAATAGAATACTCTTTATTATTTACACCATACATGTTACATTGGAGTTACATCTTCCGACTTGATTCCTAATTTATTAATAAATCATGGATAAATTATTTGCACATCACGATGGAACTGTTTATCCACTTCCATCTTACGTTGCAAATAATTTGTTGATTTAAAAAAAAAAGTATGTTTATTTCAATTTTAATGTTTATTTTTTATAAGTAAGTACTTAGTGCAAGGCAGTGGGTAGCAGCGGTATTCTGATAAGTAAGTACTTATCAGAATACCGCTGCTACCCACTGCCTTGATCTTTTCGTTATTATTTTTGACACCCGAGACTCAAGAGAGATGGTCCTATTTTTAGCCCCAGCTGAAACTTAACTCCCCAACTCCCAAGCCACACATTGCCATGGCGAATATCGTAATTTCACTCCGAAATTCACATCACTAACATAAACAACCCTATAATAGAGGTGTCCAATCGATAGTTACCACATATCCATTGACTTTATGAAGATTAAACTCTGGCTTCTCGATTCTCGGGTCAAACTCGGTCGTGGTCCGTTTATGTTAAACTATTCGATAATATTTGATAACTTGATACCTGTAGCTAAAAGTTTGAGGGAAGTTATAGTTTTGTGTTGTTACAGTTTCGGTTTCATCGCGATAACTTTCCGATGAAACCTTTTCGATCGGTTCAAACTGTGGTCCATCTTTTCGACAACCTATACCTGCAACATGAAGGGGTTTGCCGATGCGTCGTTATACATGGTGGCAGGGACGCGACACGCAAACTGAAACCATGAATTCATCACATGATTTTAGACCCCCTAGAGTAGAAAATTTTCGTCCGTTATCAAAAAAAAAAATGCTGTTTCATAGAAAAGTGCAAGTGCACCTTATACTCAGCAGTACACCTCGTGACCACTAGACTCGACCAACACGTCAAATTGTAAATGTTAGATGAGTAAAATGGCGTTGAAATATTCTTTTTGAGTTTAGCCTAGGTAGGTCACAAGGCAAAAAGAATAATTGGAAAGTGATTAAACATCCATTCAAAAGATTAACAGCGTCGTTTAACCGCGCCCAGTCATTTTTCACTAGACTTAAAATAATATTGTGAAGCGAGCTGACATTTTAACAATTATTTCGCCTTTCGATTATCCGGGTATCATTCATCACTTTATTTATCCATGTTTCGGTATTGTTTTTTTTTGCAAATACGTAGTTTCATTATTTTTTATTCTCTAGTCTATCTCAATTCAGCCTATCGCAGTCCACTGCTGGACACGGGCCTCTCCCAGGTTGCGCCACACCACCCTGCACCCTGTCCGATCGTAATGTCGGTTGGTCATACATAGATGACTATAATGTTAGAATGTTTGCGGTTCTTTGAGAAGACAGAGTGAAAGGATTAACTTTATTTAGCTAATTTCCCTTTACACAAGCAGCCTATAATGTTTCCACTGCTGGGACACAGGCCCCTCTCTTCGAGAGGGAGTGGGCCATAATCAACCACGTGGACCCGGTGTCGGTTGGTGGACGTCACATGCCTTCGAATTTTTGATTCAAAGACATGCCGGTGATAAATCGCGCTATAGAGCCCCACAATACGAACCACTTACGCTACGTTTATAAGTAAACTCACTAATAACGCCATTACTGTGAAGTTGCTTTAGATAAAAAAAAAAAACTAAAAATAAAATAAAGCTTTAACGTTCGTTTAATTTCCTACGATTTGTTCGTCGAATGCGAGTCTCCGACACCATCCCCGTGGGTAACATTTCGTGCAGAGCGAAGCGTTGAATTAATTTGTTTAACTACTGTAAATATGTATGGACGGAATACGGGATTAAACTGTCCTTCCATTAGAGAGAATGGCAAGAAGTTAGTTGTTTAAGAACTTGCGAATTAATAGTAACCGCTGAGTTATGGGATGCGGAATTGGTTTCAAATGAACGTACTATTAGATACCTACTATGTTAATAGCATGCTTCTTTAACTATTGCGGTCGCGCAGAAGGGTGAAATGGTTGTGGTACTATGTTTACATACAACTTTCAAAGACATTGTAGGAAATGGGAACATTGGGGAACTGAAAACACCATTACATACACCGCCAATCAATCTGCCTAGCCTTTTCCCAACTACCGTTGGGGTCGGCTTCCAGTCTCACTGGATGTAGCTGAATTCCAGTATTTTACATGGAAGGACTGCCTATTTGACCTCCAAAATCCAGTTATTGGACACGTCAATACACATTGGTAAGACTGATCGTCAGGTTTTTGGGCTTGGACTACCTGTAACGACTGTCAAAGATCTACAACACTCGAGACCAACGGCTTAACATGCTTTCCGAGGGACGGATCCATATGTAGTGGATGATCGCCCAACCACAGAACTTTTTTTTTTCCTGGGTGGAAAATCCTCATGGATGTCCGCCGCCCTGGGGCGGGCGATGGGGTCTGTCAGATTCTTACTGACTGAAAACCACCCCAGTGTTCCATCTCACACCTACGCCGGGGGTCGCGGGAACGTAAGATCCTTCCGCAACCCCCGACTGGTGCCGAGCCCACCACCGCGGGCCTCCTCGGGTCAGGGGGGGAGTGAGGTGTTTGACTCCCCCCGCGAGTCTAAGAGGGGCGCGCGTGGCACACTACGCGCCGCCACCTCGGGTCCTGATGTGTGGGGGGCGACGGACGTCCCCGAGTCCGTCGCCCCTGGACCCATTTAGGGGGGCTCGAAGAGGGCGTTGTCTGCCCTTCGCCGACGCCCGGTGCGCCTGCTGCGGGCCGGGTGAGAGGACGAGATCTCCCTCTCCCTTTCCGCAGCCTCCTTCTGCGTGACGACGTTTCGCAGAAGGAAACCACCGCGTCCCAGGACTCTTCGCTGCCGACCATCGACTCGACCACGGCCGGCAGCGACAGGTCACTGCCTACTTCTGAGATGAGGGCACGGCGCGGCTCCTCCCAAGCGGCCCAACCACAGAACTAGCTTAACTTTCGATCGACCCGAGTGTATAGATATCCTACTAATATTATAAACGTGAAAGTTTGTATGGATGGATGGATGTTTGTTACTCTTTCACGCAAAAACTGCTCAACGGATTTGGATGAAATTTGGCACACAGATGGTTTATAAGCAGGATTAACATACACTTTTTATCCCGATATTGTGAAACCGCGGGGCGCAGCTAGATATTCTATATAATTCTCACAACAAAAATATCGCTCTGTTCAACGGTTTAATCTCCATTCCCTCCAAAACGTCCAAAAGTCAAAAACTGTCACACTTTCAAATAATGGAGGCAAAAATCTTAACAGCCTAACAATATTCATTAAACCAGTCGATCACTACTTTTGTGACGAGTATCTGTCAATGTTCCCAGACGACAAATACAAGACAGTTTACGTGCCTATGACAGCTGAAAGATACTTGTCACTGGTACAAATATTAAAATACTATTAAAACAAAGTTCAGTTAATACTCCATTTTGCCTGTGCAAAGCTGTGGCGGGCAGCCATTGTTAAATATTCTCATTGTCTTGAAAAACTGTAATACTGCGCTAGATAGGTACATTACCCTCTCAGAAAGTAACGTTTTTAATGTAGACCGTTGGAAAAAAAATAGTTTTAAAAGCAAGTTGGTATTCTGAGTGCTAAAATTAAGGCGAAGGCTAGTGCAGTAACATAAAAACGTTAAAATTCAAGTCGCGATTTCGTCTCAGGGAATGTAGATGAATTGGAGGCATGGAATTAGTATGTACTATATTCGAGGTTTCTTTGACAGATTGAGACTGAGATTAGAATGCGAACGTTCTTAAAAATACGTTAATTGCCCTTTAGGATATTCTTAAGAATTGTGACGTTATTCTTCTAGAGCTTTACTTTCTGTTTGGTCAGCAGCATGTTGCACCAGTTATGCCTATTGCAGGTTAGGTTGACCATAAGCAAAGCAGACATTGCATAATTTTCACACGTCTCGGCGCTTTGTCCTAACCTTCATGAAGCTCTGGCAACACTGAAGCGAGCGAGCGAGCGGGAAGCGGGACGTGCCCGCGAGTTTTAAAAACTAGTTACTCACACGAATATTCGCGCCAGTTTGAACACCTCCATACTAGTTAGTTGACACATTAGGTGCGAGCGAATTTCGTCCCGCATCTCGCTCGCTAGCTCGCTTCAGGTCGTCAGAGCTTTACTTATGTGCATAGTCAGCGTTTGTGTTCGCAACTAGCTGTAACCGATTAACCCTTAAAGTTTGAGTAAATGATCTTTTCATACGCTCGTTCATCGCAGACTTATCCATAGCTTTCCACCAGGCGAGATTGAGGAGCCTATCATTAATAAAAAAAACACCCCTGCAGATTTTTTCCAAGTTCCATTCCAGTCATATATAGGTAACATCGACTGTCCATTCTAAGGTTGCCTGGAAGAGATGGCAAAAAGCGATAAGGCCGCCCATTGTATATTTTATAGTGTTTGATGTATTTTTTAAGTTATATATTTTTGTGGTGTATAATAAAGTATATATAAATAAATAAATAAATAACATACACTTACGCAGGGCGACATATCAAGCTATACATTTCCAGTATAAGTTGACTTCTCATTGTACGAAAAGCCTATGCGAGGTCAGCTAAAACTTGAAATGTATAGCTTGGTATGTCGTCATGTATACACGTTTTTTTTCATTCGAACCACAGCCTATTTATTGCAGCGTATCTATACGATTCGCTGTTCTGAAATCGCTCGAATATTCAACTAAGGAGGAAAGTGCCATCTTGGTCGAATCTAGTTTCTCCATTGAGACAGGTATTTAATTAATTATAGGCCTGCCTACAAAGCCGCTTGTCGGACTGACACCCTTCTAAGCATGGGGATAAATGACTTACTCAATTTATTAAGTGGATAAGAATTAACGCAATATTAGGCTGTTATTATTTATTTATTTGTTTTACCTTATAAAACTGATACTTGAAAGAGCACGATAAACTACCGAGCAATTTTTCAAATTTTTATTTATTTCTTTATTTTATTTTATTATTTATGTACACACAGTAAAACACATAAGGATAAGACATTTAAAATATGAGTACAAAGGTACTGCTTATTTCTTAAGAAATTTCTTCCAGCAGACCTGCGAAAGGAGAAGTAAAAAAGAAATGTAGACAATAGTGTGTGAGAACAAGAAGAGAAAAATGTGAATGTGTGAAGTCTAAAACTAAAATATAAATATACCTACACATATAATGCAAAAAAATAAATAAATACATAAGTATACTTAAATAAATACATAATCCAAAAATATATAAACGTATATATATATCTTCATTCATTTTATCATCATTTTACCAATAGAAGTGCCTGTTTACGGAACCCATTTATTTATTTTGGAAGACATAGATTTGCTTGTGTTTGTTTCTTTATATAAAAAAAAACAGAATGAAATAATAGCAAGGGCTAATTTTCAATCGACAGACAATTTTTATTCGTGGAGTAAAATTGACAATTACTGACAGTTTTTGTATGGAAGAACAGTAAAAAAATATTCCTCCTGTAAAGTTATCTGTCGTTGGAAAAATCAGCTCCAACAGTTATTTCACACAAAAACTGTCAAACGTCCATTTTTTTTTTGTTTATATATGGCAACTAGGCCCAATTTTTAGTAACATTGTTCTTAAAAACTATTGTTAGTAAACAAAAACACAGCGACAAAAACAAAAACGGCGATGGAAAAATCAACCTGTGACAAATGTGACAATCAGTCAGTACGGTACGTAATTGTCGTTTCGCCATGACATATTCATTACTGTAATGCTATATGTAGCGTAGAAAGACAGGCAAACCAAAAAATACAATTTGTAACAAAGGGAGTCAGCAGAAGTCAAGGGGATATGTATTATTCGTATTCATTCATTTGTACACTTGAGTTCACAAGAATATAGTAAGTTGTGTTTGAGTACAAAAGGCCGCCTTTGTCCGGAAAAATGTTCTCGAAATTGTTTGATACATTCTTGAAATATTTTTATACGACTTTCTTCGTGTTTTATTTTAAAATATTGATATCTTTGTCTAGGCCTAACCTATCTTTTTCTTCGCTTATATTCCTAGGTTTTCCTTAAACTTTTTAGCATTTCTTACGCCATTTTTCTCCAGTCCCTGATGTGCACGTAAAGTCAGTTACCACTTCAGATGTTCTCGGAAACTCGGTCAAGGTTGCGATGGTCGATTAGGGTTTCCTTCCTTTTTCTTTTCATTTTTAAACAAGATGTACCTACTTATAATTAGCATGTGTATGGTTTCATCGTTTCAGTTAAAAAATAATATCTTCTATAGGAAATAACATATGAAAGCACCTCAAAAACAACTGAAAAAAGAAACCACCTCTGGAAGTCGACGTCGTTGTTTTTTTATGTGTTTTTTGTATAATGAATATAATGTCAACTTCCAAAGGTTATATTTTTCTATCCCAGACCATAGGTGCTTTCATATTTTATTTCCGATTTCTTTATTTCTCTCATAGGTACACTTTCTGTTTTATATCGTCAGTCGTTCTATATGTAAATAAAACGTTATTATAAGGGACATAGTTGCTTCAAAGGTCGCACAGAGTAATAATCCAGGTCCGGTAGGAATTATAACGTTTGGATTGCCATTTGCATTTTTATGAAGAGAACATGGCGAGTATTTTAAGTAAGTACTTATTGGAGATTCTTGGGCCAGAGTTTCATACAATTTGTGGCTTGAGATATTTCGGTTATGCGTCATTCAACCTTCTGTATTCGCTGGTATGAGGTGTGTATATTTAATAAGACGAATGGCTTCTATCTCCCCATTTGTTTGTTGTACAAATTTTCTTGCTTCGAATAATATTTACGCTTTCATTTATTGGAAAATAATGAAAACATTGGTTACATTCTAAAGGGAGCTACTTATGTGATTACTTTCGTCTAGTACCTAAATACTCGTAAATAGTAACATTAATTTTCATAAGACCATAGTAAGGATACATTTTTCGCTTTCCATCGTGTTCGACGTCAAGAGCAGGCCCATTCAGCAATAAAATATAAAAAGAAAAGTAGTAAAAGTTTATGGCAGTTTTAATTAGACAAGTTTGAGATAGAAACAAAAAAACTCTTTTTTTAATTTCTGTGAGAACCGTTTCTGTGACCGAAACTATTGAACTGAAGCAACAAGAGCAATCAATTCTAAGTATCAATTTACCTACTCAAGATGAAAATAAATTGGAAATTAATAAAGTTTTGTTTGGCAGTTTGTTTTCGCTCAAAATGGATTACGCAAGGATGTTGTTGTAAGTTATAGTTCACGAACGATGTATGTTTTATCAGTTGGTAATAACACAGCGTCAACATGACATAAGTCCACGTTCGCACGGACGTAAAAATATCGCGTACCGGATTTTCTACTCTCGGTGTTGAGTCGAGCTTTGAGAATCCAACAGAGCACATCCAAGCGCGTCAAAAAAACATACGGTTGGATTTTCAACTCTCGGCGCTAAGCAGAGCGTTGAAAATCCAGTGTGCGAAAAAATATCGCCGTAGGAAAAACTCGCCCGTGCGTACCTGGGCTAAGTATCGATAGAATTACGCCTACCCGACACTAGTGCAGCGTTTGCGCGAAAGCATCCTTACCTATAAGTTTTTTAAGTGAAAACTTTTTTTAGGCGCATCTTACGCTCTTTCTGAACAGTGAACGAAACTTAACCGTCACGCTCGAGCCGGTTACGCTGAATCGGGTATACTCGGCTCCAGTCGGTCGGTGAAGCTGAATCGCGTATATTCGGAACTAAATCGCATATACTCGGTTTCAGTCCTAAGTTTCACTACTATCGCGTGGTAATAAGCACATGTGTGGTGTGCTTATGACCATACGAAAGAAGTGGAACTTCCTCTTTTTATGCTGAAAAGAATAAGTACATAAGTATTTTATTTTGAAGCTCAACAAGTTTGAACTTTGTCAATTTTATTAAACAAATACTGAAAGCGTTAAAATAAATGACTTTCCTTGTGCGAAGAGAGCTATGAAACGGATAGTTTTTATGATCAATTTGAAGGTAGGTTTACAGCCAAAGTTATTGGTGATGCTACCTCGCGCTCATAACAGTATTACCAACCAAGTTTATAACACAGACAGTTTAAATATTTACAATAGCTTTTGCCACTCAGGCATTCAGTACCTAATATTCAAACTTAGATATCTAGAAAAGAAAGAAAGAAAGAAAAAGTATTTATTGCGATCTCGACTTAGCATAGTTATGGAATTTCCTCAAAATGTTAATCAAACATTCAAAGTCTTTGATGTCAGTAAACAAACAAGCCGAATTCATCGATATGTTCGCTGCTCTTCAATGAGCTACAAGTTATGACAATACCTATCGATACTTAGAAGTGACTACCGTTTAGTCACTATATAAACAATCACCTAAAGATAAACTTCGTCCCCAAAGCTGATATCAGACGCTCCAATCGAGTGAATGCTTCACTCAAGTGAATGTTTACGTTGTTTTGTTCCACGTTTACACGACACTGTCAAAATTACATAGGAATGAATTTTAATTTGCTCCTTTTTTATTTTTATTAATTTTGTGTTTAAGTAAAACATACCAACAAAATCATACCAACCATCATCTGAATACACCATCTATACTTTTACAGTAGGTACAGTCTTGTAGAGTAGCACTAGATTGTCTATAAAACGCAAGTTACGATGCACGTGGCATACGGTTTCAAAACGTCGCTCCTCTTTTCCGTGTTTTCAGCTTGTATGTGGATGGACTGTACAATAAACGCTTACAAAAGTATTTTAGAGAACACTGACAATGTGTGCCTGGTAGATCATATACATGTATATCATGTATTTCTAAATCTCTTTGTCTAGTACTCTCTCGACTAGAATTTACCCAAAACTTTTCTCATAATGATTTTGCTATTAAAGTAAGTTTTAATGCCTTTGTTTTCCAAATTGATTCTCACTATCTGAGTGTTGTAAAGCCCATCGGGGGCCGTATATTGAAGTGTTAAAGCTATCATTGTTCCTGTGCGGGAGCGAGATGGAGTTATACAGAATGAATAGCGCAATCCCCTTTTCGCCGCAGAACAATGATAGCTTCACACTTCACCATATGACCCCAGTACTAAAGTACAGATTGGCAATTTCATCTCCTGATGTATATCATCACATGTGCGGCTTTGTATGTACTTATCTATTGTTTAGTTATTCGAACGCGGCCTACAAACTTTCCGACACTAACATAATAAACTTGACATATGAGTTTCGGTATGTGGTGTCGTATGTTATAGTAAGTCAGTTAGAACTTTTGAAGGCCCTAAATTTAATATGTCAATTTTGGTTGATTTAGGACGATTAAGGTTATATTTAGATCACGTTTGACAGTTCTTGTCAATAAACGAAGGTGACGAGGATCGTTTGTGTTTAATTTGGCTCTTTTTATTATGTTTCAACGGTAGTTAACGCTTTTCAGTGGGCGACAAAAAAAGCATCCGAATATGTAGGTACACAAGTCGACAAAACTTTTCATACATGTCGTGACAAAACAAAAACTTTCTTGCAAAAAAAAAACCGACTTCCAAAAAAGACACTATAAAGTGAAAAATAACTTTAATTTCGGAAATCGGTGTCGTTGGGTTCGCATTTTCGTTGTTTGCCACCGACTTCCGAAATTAAAGTTATTTTTCACTATGTAGTGTCTTTTTTGGAAGTCGGTTTTTTTTTTTTGCAAAAAAGTTTTTATTTTTCACTTTTAAGTTGTAATTTTCACCAGTAATTTTGGTTTAAAAAAAACGATGTGTGGGCCTATAAAATTTGAGGGTTGCCCTCGATTTCTCCAGGATCCAATCATCAGATCCTGTCTTGGTGACTATGGGACCACTTCAGAAGTATCTCCTTTCGAACAAAAAAAGAATTTTGAAAATCGGTCCACCATTGGCGGAGTAATCGCGTAACAAATACACAAAAAAAAACATACCGTTGAATTGAGAACGTCCTCCTTTTTTGAAGTCGGTTAAAAAATAAAGTAAAAACGAAATCCGAGTGCTTCCAGCGAGACATGTCAAAAAAAAAAAAATTCACTATTTTTTACTCGTGCAGAAATGTCCAAGGAAATATTAGCTATGGCAGCAGATAATATACTTCTGACGCCGACAGTACCTGTGACGTCACGGTACAATAAATCGTTTTATACCCTCCATCAACAATAGAGTAGGGTAGGTAGGTAGGTATACGTCTTCTGAGGAATGCTTCACTTCCATTAGTCCGCCATGCGGCGGGACTCGCCCGGGGGACCCGAATGATCTGTTATACTAGTGAAAATACGATGAATAGACATTTTTTATTTGAAAGGCTTCATCGAAGCGGAAAATGTAGATTGAATTTTTTTAATTCACTATGTTGTATAGCCGCTTATCGCGCTGTTTAAGTAATACGTTAACAGCATTAAAATATTATTTAGATAAATGTTTTACGACTTACAAAACAAGACGAAGTCACTCTATTATATTATACGACTTTCTTGTTTTACCATTTAATTAAAAGACTTTGAGGACTGTTCCTAAAGATCCTGTAAGAAACAGTCGTTTATTTTCAAGTCTCATTTATATTTCAAGAAGCGGGTTTTGAAAATATGAAAGCATTTTTACTCTAAAATCCGGACTCTTTATTAAAACGTAATGAACAATGGCGCTTGGCGCGGTGTGCAAAGCTCTATGAAGATAAAACGAGGTATGAGGACATATGTACCATTCGCTGCCCGTTGTTCTCGCTATTATCTCATAATCTCGGCTCTATTAGCAGACGTTTTCAAATGCAGAGTCTTATTAATCTGCTCGCGTAGCATGACCAATTCTGTCTCTATTCTACCAAAAATAGATAATGTTCTTTCTATCCAACTTGAAATCTCTTCTGCCCGAGCAGGGGGCGACCCGTAGACTCGCGTTGCTATGAAGACAAAGACATTTATTCTTTCCATAGCAACGGGGAGCGAATTTTAAAATCAATAGAGATTCTTGTTTATTGTAATGTAGACTATTTGACACTTGTTGAAAAGCCCCCAAATGTCAAAAGTAGAGAAAAATTGGTCGTCATGCTTGACATTGTAGATTGTTTGATTGTATTGTTCACAGAAGAATAGACACATTTCTTGTCTTCATCGCCATGCTTAAGACGGTATAAATCATTCTACAGTCTGTCATTTTGTCTATTCTTCTGTCGACAAAACCCCTTTCTATGGTGGTCATGCTACGTGTGAATGTTTCAGATGCAGGACTTTAAAAAAAGAATTTTCTATGTCTAAATATACTCGCTTGCTATTTTATCTCGTACGAGTATAAAGCGGAAAGTCCCTGATTTATTTATTTTTCTGGGCACGGGTCAAAGATTGCGCGTTAATATTTAAATATTGTTCGTTTTTATCTTTCTGATACATTTGGGATTCCCTTGTGTTGTTGTTAAATAGGTTATCTGTAGTTGGCCGTTTCTGGTTATTTTTAAATAACTTCCCCACAATGAATAGACAAACACTTTGGATTTGAATTCAGAATTCTATTAACTTGCCGTTTCTGTATTTTTTAAACAATTTTTTTTTTATTTCTTAGCAAACGGTTCATAATTATTTCTGAATCGTTTACTAAGAAATCTAATCTCCAACCGTTTTTATTTGAAGGGTGGGCGAAGGAATAATTATAAAATACGTTTATGTTGATGTTAACTTTTTTGTACCATTAAAAAACGACGAAATGTATGATGTTAGTATACAGTGTCGATTAGGTTATTACATTAAACAGTACAGTGGTTATTACAAGTTGATATTAGTCTGTTAAAAAATATAATATCCTACTAATATTATAAATGCGAATGTTTGTATGGATGGAAGGATGGATGGATGGATGGATGGATGTTTGTTACTCTTTCACGCAAAAACTAAGAGATCCTGTAAGATGTTCATAATAAAGATTATTATTATTATTTCCTTTATTTCATTTACATACTTACAAATTATATTTTTAAATATTTTTATAAACAAAAAGATAAAAAACCATTTAAAAATATAAAAAATAGTAGCCCACCGGTATCGGGAACAGGGTCCAAGCTACCGGCGGTCAGGGCTCCAGAGAGAGGAACCTCCTGAAAGTGCGAGCCGTGTCCAGAAGTACCGCTTTCTGAATCAAGCCCTTGATCCAGCTATTATTATTATTTCCTTTATTACTGAACGGATTTGGATGTTTGGCACACAGATGGATCATAACCAGGATTAACATATAGGATACTTTTTGTCCCGATATTCCCACGGGGTCGAAAAATAACGAAATTTTACAAAAAATAGAAAACTGAATAAATAGCTTAAAAATTTTCAAACGAAATAAATAGTTTAAATAGTTTTGGTACGACATAAACCACCCTGGATAATAAGACAGTGGACACGCGCGGAGCGATGGTATCAACAATTCAACACAAACTTTATGGTATTGTTACCAAATTATTACAAATTAAGTTTAATTTTCTTACTTACTCAAACGAAAAAAAAAGGTCCCCATGGCTTGAATGTTAATTGTTATTAATAATTTAAATTGTGTGTTTCAATAACTGGGTTGTGGAGGTCAGATAGGCAGTCGCTCCATGTAAAATACTGGTATTCAGCTGCATCCGATTAGACTGGAAGCCGACCCCAACATAGTTGGGGAAAGGCTAGGCAGATGATGATGATGATGAATTGTTTAGGTATAATACGTGGTTTCAATTAATGTGATAACCTAATCACCACATTGTTATAAAATAAATAAATAAATAAAAATTGTTTATTCCCAGACAATTACTACAGTCCATAGAAAAGGTTAGTATCATAAATATTATAAACTATGTTAGTACAATTAAAATAACAGCGGGAATAAAATTGGAAACAATATACATATGTACGTACTTCTTCACTAACCTGCACCTTCAATAACCTAAAGCATTAACATATACATCTTGGATCCGGGGGTAATAGATAAGCCACGAGTATGCAAGTGCACGTGTTGCATCTGTTGATTCTGGGTACCAAAATATGTGTGTACAGTACCTAGCTAATATATCTACCTACATGAGTAGGTACTTACGTACTTGAGAGATAATGTTTCGTCAAGTTTATCTTGCGCAACAGGAGGTCACTTCGCGGTCACTCACTAAGCACGAAATCCGTAGTTTCGGCCGAAGTTACGGGCGAGTAATATTCCGTATCTCCTACGCTACGGATATAAGATTAGTTTGGGGCCTGACCTAAGAATGAACATTATGACATCACGATTTTATAGTTGTCCCTACTCCCGATGTGTTTTTACTTGTCGGAAAAAGTTAATTAATCGGGTGTACTCGTATAGGGTTCACTCCAAAGTTTCGGACCACTTTCGGACGAACCCGTAATTTTCGATGACGTACGTAGCGACTACTCTCTACGTACGTCATCGAAAATTACGGGTCCCAAATACGGGGCCATTACGGGGCCCAAAAAAAAATCTAGATATTTTTATTCAGATTTTTTTTTGGGCCATGCGGGATTTAAACCAATTAGAATAAAAAAGAGCGGGTTTCTTTCGCCGAAAGTGAATCTAAACCGTAAATAACTGGTAGTTTTTGTGTTTTTACTACTAATTCTCCTCTTAGTTGGGTTTCAAATTAAGTTTATGATGATAGATAGCCATAGAAAATATATTTTAATGAAAATACGTTACTATACCTAAATACCTAGCAATAATGAAGTCTGGTTTCGTCGAGTATTTCCCAAAAAGCGGGACTGAGACGGTCCCGCGCGGGACATTTAATTTTGGGCTAAAAATCTGACAACTCTGGTAGGCCCCCGGATGTGATCCACAAGAATATCGGAAGTTATGAAGTTTCTACTTTGGTTTACAATATAGAACCTTTAGACCGCTTTGACATTTAGGCGACTTGTGACTTGAGCAGCACGACAGTCGCGTGACAGATGCACGACGGTCGCCCAGTCAGAATTTCATATTATAAACAGAAGCGCGGAGGACGCTGAGTGCGCTCAGTCGGCGATGAGCTGGAGTACTATTAAAAGCAGGAGCAACAATGTTTCCCCATCATATACATTTTTGAAATGAAGTGCGCCACACTGATCTAAATTGCGGCGCGGCTGTTCTTGTAATGTGAAGGCATCTGCTTCTGCCGCGCTACTATCGCGCTGCTAACATCCTAATATGAAAGCGGCCTTAAGGTTCAATATCGCAGCCAACAACTCTTTCAGAAAATCTGTGTAATATTAAAGATTTAATATGAAATACAATCATAATCCCGTCTAAATAAGACAACTCGGAAGATTGAAAGCGGTTTTATTTATCTCACTTCTATTAATATTGCGGTCTACTTTTATGGCCCGACGTGTAAGCCAGGTCGTAAACTTGTATATTCTTGCTCATGTATTGTATAAAACCTTTGTGTGTGTATAGTGCTGGAATAAAACTAGGACGACCTCCTGCAATTATAAGCAAAAACTTGAAAAATCTGTTAAAATATGTATTTATCAATATCATCATCATTACTCACTGAGTATAGTCCGCCTCCCTTTTGGACCATGCTTCCCTGGTCTGTGCGAGTCTCATCCTAGTCTTCCCTGCCATTTTCTGTAGGTCATCCACGCACCTGGCTATTAGGCTGCCAACGCGCGTTCTATTATTTCTTGGCAACCATTCCGTTGCTGCTTCTTGTTGTTCGAAATAGTTATTTGTGCAACAAGAGAGCAAAGTAGTTTTTTGCTGCGAGTGCTGATTTTGAATCCTGAGCAAGCGAAGGATTCAAAGATTGAATCACGAGCGTAGCGAGTGATTCTAAAGTTGAATCCTGAGTGTGGCGAGGGATTCAAAGGCACGAGATGCAAAAAAACTTTGCTCTCGTGTAACACACATAACTTTTCACTTCAGCAGCGAGAACACTTTAGGAGATAAAATAATAAACAGGAATAGATTGAAATAACTATTTATTGTGAATCAAAATAATTAACATTGTAGCTAGATACCAATTCTATAAAATGGAACATTTTAATAGTTAAAAGTAAAATTACTGCAATTCTACAAATTTTATTCCCGCTCTTTTATTTAAATTAAGGCGTGTTCGGAAATAGCACCCATGATATTTTATTATTCAAAATATATTACGTACCTAACATTTATTGAAACTACAAATAAATATTTACAAGTTAAATGTCAGTTTTATTTGCAGTAAATACTTATTTTCGTTTAAATACAACAATAAGTTAAAAATTCAATAAATTACATTAAAAGACATAATTTTCTTTTTGCAAAATTTCTTTAGTTAGTACGAAATTCCGAACGTGTTTGTCTTTGAGGTCGAATTCAAAATCCGAACTTCGAAAGGGCTGGTCTCTGTCTCTCTCTCTTTCTAATGGAGACCTACATGTTTGAGCTACTGAAGTGAAAATTTTCACTTCAGTAGCTCAAACATGTAGGTTTTGCTGCGTGAAATCAGTGAGCAAAATGCGATTTTGCTCACTGAGTGAGACAAGGTAACTTTTTAATTTTTTTTTCAGAAAGCCGCAAATATATATTATTCAGCCTTGGGTTAATCATACAATTCGAAACATTCACACTCTATCTCTTTCCCTCCATTAGAAAGAGAGAGAGACAGAGACCAGCCCTTTCGAAGTTCGGATTTTGAATTCGACCTCAAAGACAAACACGTTCGGAATTTCGTACTAACTAAAGAAATTTTGCAAAAAGAAAATTATGTCTTTTAATGTAAGTTATTGAATTTTTAACTTATTGTTGTATTTAAACGAAAATAAGTATTTACTGCAAATAAAACTGACATTTAACTTGTAAATATTTATTTGTAGTTTCAATAAATGTTAGGTACGTAATATATTTTGAATAATAAAATATCATGGGTGCTATTTCCGAACACGCCTTAATTTAAATAAAAGAGCGGGAATAAAATTTGTAGAATTGCAGTAATTTTACTTTTAACTATTAAAATGTTCCATTTTATAGAATTGGTATCTAGCTACAATGTTAATTATTTTGATTCACAATAAATAGTTATTTCAATCTATTCCTGTTTATTATTTTATCTCCTAAAGTGTTCTCGCTGCTGAAGTGAAAAGTTATGTGTGTTACACGAGAGCAAAGTTTTTTTGCATCTCGTGCCTTTGAATCCCTCGCCACACTCAGGATTCAACTTTAGAATCACTCGCTACGCTCGTGATTCAATCTTTGAATCCTTCGCTTGCTCAGGATTCAAAATCAGCACTCGCGGCAAAAAACTACTTTGCTCTCTTGTTGCACAAATAACTATTATGACGCGCGCAATAACAACAAAAAAAAATATTACCAATTGACACTTTTCAGGTTTAAGTTGGTCGTAGGTTCGGACCCAGACAGGCGCTTTACTTTGTGTAAATTATTTTATCACTACTGCTTTCAAAACGGTGAAGGAAAACATCGTGAGAAAACCAGCATGTCATAGAACCAAAAATTCTAAGATATGTGACATCTACCAACCCACACTGGGCCGGCGTGGTGGATATCGGACCACTCCTTCTCACAGAGGAGACGGAGGCCTGTCTTACCTACAGTAGTGGGATCATTATACATAGGTTGATTATACAGGTTTAAAAACTAAGCTTTCCAAAGTCTTTACTTTAGCGGGCACTAGTCACCAGCAAGGCTGCAACAGCCAGTCGGCACTGCCCTATGACACGCTATAAGGATAACGCTATAAAATGTTTTGCAAATCAACGAAAGATATACGTGTATTATGGCAAACCCGCGTTTAAATTCCCGATACAGGAGAGCTGGAAGCGAGATTCCCCCGAGATTTGCGTCGAGATAAATAGCGGATAATATTCTAATGTTATTAGTTCGACGATATACCTGTTTGTTTATTGCCCGGAGCTTAGAATATTCTACGAACCATTAGGATAATGGTCTGATGTCTGTTTGTAGTTTTGAGAAATGACTTTGTGGTTATGAAATGTGAATACCTACATAAAATTAAAAACAAGTCCAATAAATGTGTGTTTGCCATAACACATTATTTATTAGTGTATGCATAGTGACTGAGGAGCAGTGGTGGCGCAGTGGTAGCGGCCGCAACTTACGAGTTGTAGGTCGTAGGTTCGAACCCAGATAGGCGCTTTACTTTATGTAAATTATTTCATCACCACTGCTCTCAAAACGGTGAAGGAAAACATCGTGAGGAAACCGGCACGTCTTAGAACCAAAAATTCGAAAATATGTGACATCTGCCAAGCCGCACTGGGCCCGCGTGGCGGATTACGGCCCACTCCCTCTCACAGGGAGGAGGCCTGTGTCCCAGCAGCGGTAACATTATAGGCTGATTATTTATGCATAGCATGAGCTTATGATACTGAGCATAATATTATTAAGCATTGCAGTGTAGCCGAATTTACATAAGTAGGTATGCCGAATTTCAGCTCAATCGGATACCAACAATTGGTTAGAAAGAAAGAAAACACATTTATTTAGCACAGAGCAAAAGACACACAATACACCAGATACATACATCAAATAGCAACAAATAAAAATCAAATAGATAATGTGAACTCCGATGTAAGAAAATAGCAGGACAATGTGCCTTTAGCAAAAATGCCAGACAACTACTGCCTGACGCTGGTTTTCAACTGAACCTGAAACCTGAACCTGGTTGAGAAATAGTTTGCAAATTTTGAAACGAACTACTTACATACATACGAACATTGCAACTTGTAAAAAGAAAAGAAAGAAAGAATTTCTTTTTAATTTTTGTTTAAGACTTGTATTTGCTTATCGCCAGAAATATCAGACCAAAAAATTGCGACGAACTGCGACCTAATAGAAATAACATAATTATATAATAATAATAGGTAAGATATGAGCCTTAAAATATATATGAGCCGTATATTACTGACCTGTAAATAGCAGATAAAAAGCTGTCATAACAAAAACTATCCAACCCTTGAATTCTTTTGACAATCGTTCCATCTTCGTTATAATGTATATACCTAGATAAGTTCTTTTTCAGGAAAACCTAGTTTACCGGGCAGGATTACATTGTGAGCAAGTAACGCGTGGCTATTTTTTTATTCCCCGACCGTACGGTCATCAATTTGAAGTGGAACGAGCTCAACACGAATTTCTTTTGGCATTGACGAAGCTGAAGCGAGGATTTTATTCGATAAGCTTTGGTAGATGAGCAGTTTTAATTTTTAGATTCAGATTCATTTGGTGAAGAATGAGGGAAAGTGTGAATGGCCTCTATAATACTATCTAATATCGTGACATATTCGCCAAAAATGTAAACAAATATGAGTTTACGCTACAACTTCAAACATTTTTATAACTTTTTCAATAAGTTACTCTGAAATCAACTTGATTGCCATTAAAATAAAGGTTTGAAACATGTTCACGATGACGATGTGTTAATTTTTTGTAGCCACGTAAGATATTGAAGATAAGATCCCGAATAAAACCTTAACCAGATAGCCATCTGGTTAAGGTTTTATTCGGGATCCTGGTAGTTTACCATGGTGGCGTGACCCTGTCTTGTAGTAGGTCAGATCCGTTCTCCGACCCGCAGTTCGCAGATCCGCTCTGTTCCATCACCATCTGCCTAGCTTTTTCCCAACTATGCTGGGGTCAGCCTCCATTAAATCGGATGCAGTTGAATACCATAATTTTACATGGAGCGACTGCCTCTCTGACTTCCACTATTGAATTGGATTGTGGGGGTCAGAGAGACAGTCGCTCCATTGCTCCTGGGCAATACGATACCCCTAGGTAAAACTGGTTGTCAGACTTTAGGGTCAGATCCGTCTTTGGTATTAGATCTATTATTTTTTTCTCGTATTTATTTATTAACAATACATGAAACCAAATAAGATTGCAACACAAAAGCTACTGTTCTACATGTTCAACCATGCAACAGCATTGCGCTAAGCGTTCTGAGGCTTCATGAATACTCGTAACGTCCCATTAATGCCCTGTAATGACACGTCAACAGTTCCTAACAATCTTTTACAATTTGTACTGAGCTCGTTACGAACTGCGTTAGCTTGGAACGGTTTCTGTATCTAATACTACATGGTGCATGAGACAACAAGACTTTACTGTGTGTTGTTCATAAGTTAGATTAGTCGGTTGTTTAGATAGATTAGAGTGAAATCTCTCTCTTTTAATCGAGATTTGCTTTATAATCTACAGTTCCTACTTCCTATCCTATCCTACTAATATTATACACTTGAAAGTTTGTATGGATGGATGGATGGATGGATGTTTGTTACTCTTTCACGCAAAACCTACTGAACGGATTTGGATGAAATTTGGCACTGGTTAAGTGGTGGTTGGATCTAGGATACAAGGTACCTAATCTCCGAAACTACTCCGGTTTCTAAATTTTTTTCACTTATATGTTGTTGAGTGCCATAGGATATGTTTTATGCTATAGGTAGTTGGCTTCCCGCGAACGGAGTCGCGGGCAAAAGCTAATCATTCTAAACACAGAATACGGGCTTTAGTATTTTTTTTACTTGCCGTTAATGTCCCACAGCTCTGTCAAGCTTTAGTATTGATTTATCTGAAAATTATAAAAGGTTGAATGAATCAAGCTTTTATATAAAAAAAGTTTGAATCAAAGTTTTAAATCATCTGGGGTCCTTACACAAAAAAATAAATGGAAACTACTAGTAGTTACCTACTTATTAAAAAAACACTGTGTAATAATAATTATAACAATCTTCTCCACTAGTAATATAAGTATTTATCTTACAAAAATTAAGAGGAAAATATAGTGCATTTGTTTTTATTTAATTGTGTTTGGTTCTTTTCTAATCTTTTGAATATATAATAATCATATTAGGTAACCTTGTGTGTTAGCTAATTTAACTTTATGAAAATTGAATTAATTATACAGGAATGAAGATAGATATATTCTTGAGGCAGTCTTGAGGCAAGCAAAAGGCGCTACTTTGGGCCTAATTAGCATAGGGCTATGAACCTACTACAGATGTTTAATCAATGTTTACTTGTTAATCGTAGTTTCAAAATCATTCTAGCGGACGAGAAAGTTCTGTTATGTACACTTGTAGTACAGCTATGTAAGTTGCTACAGAAGCTCTCGTAGTAAGGTTTTTTTTTCAGTCCCAGATTCGAAAATTGTTGGCAACATTTCAAAGGGAATTTCGAGGCAGGAAACTTTTTTCCGCAGCGGTTTTCACACATTTCGTGCCTAAATGTAGTAAAGTAAGGTGAGCATGAGATACGAGTATCTGTATGGAGATTATATTTATGGAACTCTTCACGAAATTACAGGCTAACAGCAAACAAAATTTTTAAGTGAAAATTACAGGGTTCTTTTTGTTACTAGTATATGGGTGTGTAAAAAAACACTGCAACTTATTTCTGTCTATATTTTGCATTAAAAAGCAGGCCGAAAAGGGGACGAAAAAGTTTTTATGCCTTGAAAATAACTAAATAAACAAAACGTACTGGATACTATAAAAAAATTTGGAATGCCATTACTTGAAAAAGAAAAAAAAAGTTAACCCGGCGCCAATGACGCTGGGTCATATTGACCCGAAGCGACTTAACTTGTCATTATTCTTTTTTACGCCGATCGTGCAATTTTAGCGTTTGTGTAAGTGGAGATACGACCTCCTTCTAACCGATCCGCAGGTATGCTAAGTGCAACGCCGCATACACAGCGAGATATACGGGCATCAACTTAACACGGGTAAATATGACACAGCGTCATCGCTGACGTAGTATTGTGACATACTTTTATTAGGTTATTTAGTATTTGTTGTCAATTCACTTTGTTCTTTTTTAAGTTTTTGTTAAGTATGGCATTGATAGACCACCCTGAGAGAATATTTGCGGTGTTAGAAGAGTCGGGGTCTGACGAAGAAGGGTTAAATGCTGGTCTATTTTATTATGTACGATTATTAATTTAAATTATTATTTAGAATAATTTAAAAAATATTAATGTTATGTTTTCAGAGTTAATTTGGCATGCGCTATTAAGAAAGCTAGTAAAAGTTTGAATCATAAAATATTTGGATTTATTTCTTTTTTACTACATATGCAAAAAAATACTCTTGTATAATAAATAATTATTAAAATTTAGACAACTTCTTAAATTTCATGACCATTAATCGATAAAATCTGGGTCATGATGAGGTCTCATCGTCGGCGTAATTATTTTCACGTCATTTGCCCCGGGCTAATGGCATCTCACAATTTTTACCGAAAATAGCCAGTATCTGCAGAATTCTATGGAACAAAAGAGGTTGAGCGCCAATTTCTCGCAACCTCTATTCTGGTGGGACTCTGGGTGGGACCTAGCTACCATTACCTAATCCCAAATAGACGATAGGAGTAACGTAATAAAGGCGGGAAAGTATGAAAAGACTAAAACTCTTCTATTACTTAGTTGAAATTTAATAAAATCTAAGCGAGATTTTACGCCTTTATACATAAATTTTATTAAACCTTCATACATAAATTACATTTTCACCAAACTTAAAGCTGAAAAAAGAATGAATACGTAAGTGATTATTTAAATCTTTCATACAGTGCCTTTTGTACAGTTTTATTTTACAGTGCATTTTTTTCATCGTTCTGTTCAGGTAGGTATGACTGAAATTGTTACCCACATTCTAATAATGTCTTTTCACCATGCGAAAAGAGCACCTTACGGAATGAAATCGCCTATTCTATTATCGAATCACGTTTCAAAACAAAGAAGGCTTGTGTACAAGTATGTGTGTCAGACGATGTTACCGAGATAAAGAGGCGGATGTGGGCCGGAACCGACCCCGCAGCGCACTTATCTGAAAAACTCTTAAGCGCAATCACGAGTCCGGGCCCTTGGCGACGACATCGGTCGGTACCTATTATACCTACTCCTGTTACATGTGCGTTAATGTTAATGTCAGCAAAACTGCCTTAATTATTGCGTTAAAAATAGCCTTTTAAACGATTGGCTACATTAATGTGGTTCAGCTCCGAAAGTTATTGCAAAAAAGTTAGTGCCTCACGTTTACGATAATTAAAAATGGTAAAAATGAAACAAACCGAACAAAGATAAGGTGCATGGTATGCAAGTTTTTTTTAATATTTGACTGGTAACGCACAGCTTAAACCGCTGGGTCTAGTACGGACGCCAGCAATCTGTCAAATTTATTTAATCGATTTTCAACTTTATCACTGAAACATTAAGGTTCAAGGTTGATTGGTGACAGTTTCGGGTAGCTTGACCTGCTGGCGTCTGCACAAACCAAAAGAATTTTTTCACAAGAGTTCTTTATACTACGAAGATAAGCACAAATGGAGAATTTTTGAACATTCATATAAAGGGGTTCAATAAGGGATGAATGTTTGTATAGAAGTAAGTCAATTTTGCTGATGGGGAAACTCATCGGGCAAACGGATTGTTCATATAAAAACTACAAAAGCTGGCGTTGTATTCGAGTGTGATTGTTTTTCTTTACTAGTTTAAGTTTTCATGTTCACTGACATGCTACTGACACACTTTACATTCCATTACTTGTAAAGGCAGCATTATGAACATCTGTCATGCATGTTTCTTTACGCGTACATTCACCTCAATATGCCGCATTTCCCTAAAATTGTCTTTTATTTCCTTATATTTGTCGCATCGTGAGGAACAAAGAAAAATGAGGGAGAAAAATGTGTTGGATGCGAAGCGTTCAAGTGTGCGCTGATAACACCACAACTAGTACGAAAAGGTGATTTATGAAGGTTGTGTAGCTTGGATGGGAGCTTCGTTTCACGTAAAACTTAAAATATGTCTGAAACTTATTCTATTATCTATACTCCAACTTCGATCGAACCGCAAGTTATTATAGTTAGTATTTGCAACCTATGAACAGTCCGCTCACAGCTATTTTACCTCTGACAGCAACCTAACATCAACCTTATTGTAACGAGAATAAAGATCGCAATTATTTTGATAGACTTCTCAGTGGCGGGAACCAAACAGCAACCTTATTAGAATGAGAATAAAAATCATTGTGATTTGGACAGTGATGCAAAATCAGAGGTAAAATACCTGTGAAAGGACTGTATTTTATTTGCCACCTCCTGCTGGCTTCAAAAACGAAAGAATTTCTTGAAAGAAACGTCTATTAACTTTGAATATGACGGCTTAAAAAAAAAATATAAAGAGAGACAGAGAAAGAGAGAAAATTCTTTCTCTCTCTCTCTTTTTATCTTTTTTTATTTTATTCTTTATTCTACAACAGCCGGCAGCCAGCATTTTCTTTCTTTCATTTCCTTATTAGCACTTAGTAGGTGCGAACACACGAAAGATAAATTTTTATCACCAGTTTTTCTAGCGACTTTAACCAGCACTTTTTCCTCCTCCCCGCCAGGTGGCGTCCCATTACTTTCGATTCAATGCGCTCATTACCACAGAATACACCGATAAACAAAATAAAAACAAATACGTTGAAATTAAACGTCCTTCTGTGAAGCGGTCGTTGTGTGAATGATTTGCATTTAAAGTGGAGTAATTTGGGTCAGTGATTACAAAGCACAGTGTAATGTTTGTTTTGCGCTCATCCGGCGGAATCCGGCCCTCTAACCGCTTTGCTTCGTTTTCTTTTTTAGAGTTTCGTACCCAAAGTGTGCCAACACGACAGGACCCTATTACTAAGGGTACGAGCAACTTTTGTCTCAGCAACTTTTTTCCTCTCACATCAAAATTATGAAAGTGCTGTCTTTGTCGCGTCGATACATGCGCGCACTTACATACAAACCCGTAGACTAGATGTGAGAGGCAAAAAAGTTGCTGGGCAACTATTTTGCTCGTGGGCGCCCTCCCTAAGGCTTCGCTGTCCATTCGTCTGTCACAGGGCTGTATCTTTTGAACCGTAATAGGTTGACACTTAAAGCTATAACAACAAATAATAAAAATAAAATACAGGAAACGGTTTTTTTTTACTAAAATATTAAAAAAAAATGTAGTGCTCATAAAAATATTGTTCGGTGGTACGGAACCCTTCGTGTGCGAGTGCGATGTGGGGGCTTAGCGAGGGAAGCGCTGTATTTTCTCTGTTATGTTGTTCTTGGCTGCCTGAGAAATTGCCTTTGAATATGTAAGTTAGTATGCGAGAAGATATTATTTTTAGGCACGCTTGATTTAATCTGAAGTTGTCAGAAAAACACACCGATTCATACATTGCATGCCTATTTAAACTCACGACTTTTTCTAGAAACTACAGAATGCCACCTGGAACGATCCTTACCTAATATAGTACTTTTATATCAAGAAGGGACGCGCGCTTTACTAGTACTAACCGAGTGTACAATCACGCTGCGAATGTGGGCGTGAAGACGTGTAGCGTCAACAGATAACTGACTTCGCCATTTTCTCGGACGGCATGCGGCACCGAGAGCTCCTGCGCTTACAAACACATTCACAGCGTGTTTACACTTGGTAGCCACAAGTAAAGCGCGCATCGCTTTGTCAGATAAAAATAATAACCGATACATAATTAGATTTTCCGATATTGTGTTCTATAGAGTGCCCATGACATGGGCATAGTTTTTGGGGCTGATAGCCAACACAGGGTCACAAAATTGCCAATATTGTCACCTAACCATTTATCAATTATTGGAAAAATGTTCCAGCTTTTTTATTTTCAGTGTCTCTCCACTCATAAAAGTGGCTATTAGCCCTTTGATAAAAAACAAAACTCCATAATATGACTTTATCAGAACTCATTCACGCAGTTTTCACGCGATTAACCATGATATGGCGTATAAAAAATCCATTTTGTTCGTGTATCACGGTACATAAAACTCGGTTCTAATCTCGTTGTTTGAAGCACGAGGGGCCCGATGTGACCAAATAACACTTTTTCAGAGTTAATTGTCGTAACTTGTTTAGCGCTAACTGATTTACATGCAAATTGTAACAGGTCAATATTAGCAGAGTCGATTTAATTTGTCCTTTCGGTGCCGGGTACCCGGGACCAGTGGATATTGCTGAGTTTGACTGTTTTTTTCTGGTAAGATTACAGAACCGAAATTGGATTAGGTATTGCGATATTGGTTTCTTTATTTTAATTCAATTACAAAGGGTAAGTATTTGAATAAATGAATGAATTAATGAATGGTAGGTATTTGAGTATATTAATTAGGGGTTCCATAACATCACGCCTGTATTTCCCGAAGTGTTAAGGCAGAGGTGTCCCTATTGTACACCCAAATTTCGCCAGTTACATATATTAAGTCCCACGTAATAGGGGCCGAGCCTATTGCTATCAAAGGGCACAAATCCAGACACCGGGCTGCTTCTGAGAAATCCCAGATGGAAAACACCAATAACGCTTTACCCAAGCTGGAAATCGAACCCAGGTTCTCATGCTTAGTAGTAGCGCTTGCGACCACTAGACCAATGAGGAATTAGGGGTTATGTCATTTGCTAATGTTCATACTACATAGTACATTAATGTATGTAATCCAATGTAATCCTTAGTGATCTTAGTATTCCGTAAGCCCACTTTCGCACGGACGTAAAAATTTCGCGGCGTGATTTTATCGCGCACTGGATTTTCAACTCTCGGTTTTGAGCCGAGCATTGAGAATCCAACAGAGCGCATCTCAGCGCGTCAAAAAATCACACTGTCGGATTTTCAACTCTCGGTGCTAAGCAGTGCGTTGAAAATCCAGCGCGAGAAAACAGACGCCGCGAAAAAACGCGCCCGTGCGAACCTGCGGGGTAATCGCGTAACACATTATCAGTCTATCACTAGTAATGGGTTTCATTTTCACAGTTCAACAACATTCATTGCATTATTTACGTTGGTGAGCAGACACATTTTTCGGAACCATGAAGCAATGTATTAGCAATATCCTTCAAAATGAATCAGGTTGAGATTGATAGTGCAATTAGAGTGCTGGGCTAAGTAGCTGCAAGTTGTTTATTTCAGTAGCTCATGAGAACGAAATAATGTAAGTAAATACTTCGTTCTTGAATGGCTATGCTCTTAATTTCCGTACCAGTCATCCGGCTGATAGAATAACAAATAGCCTATTGTTTCTCGCAGGTTCGCAAACTGTTCCTATGAGTGCCATTTCGAATTCAAATTTGCGACCATTGTTGATGCACCTTGAAGAACGCCACGCTGTCTACGAAAAGTGGATATGTAAATTATAAGGCAAACGTCTTCTTCCCCTCCTCCATTCTTACTGTTGCCGAGGGTCAATCTTTTCGGTAGGAGTCCAGCTCACCCATTTTGAAGATTGACGGCTGCCGGCTGCCGGCTTTGCCTGTGGGTGTGGGTGCCTCAATAAATTAAGGTCTCCAGCCAGGGCTTAAAAAACTTAAAAAACTAAGCGATTACACGCTATAGCCTGCGACCCTAAACGCAGTAGGCATTCAATTTTCAGTTCCAAAATACTGCATTCTTTTGCCCGCCGGACGAATCATGCCCTTATCCTACTAATATTATAAACGTGAAAGTTTGTATGGATGGATGGATGTTTGTTACTCTTTCACGCAAAAACTACTGAACGGATTTGGATGAAATTTATAATAAACATCCCTATTATCACCAGTTTTCACCTGTGTCTAGCCATTTCATCTGGATAGGTAAATATTTTACCGTTCCTAAACAAGTGCACATGAACAAGATCCGCTTGCTCCGAGCTACTGAGTCTGAGTACACATTACAGCTCTTCGCCAATTGAATTCAAGGTCGCTACCTCGCACACTGAAAGCCTGCGGTGACTGTGTGCACGGGGACTTAGACATGTTTGTGAAGACATATACTTACACAAATACGCTTCAGCATTGAAATCTGATTGTGTTATGTTACTTAACTCGCTGTACGCGAAACATTGTAGTTTGGATGGAATATAAATTAGGATTTGATGTAATGCGGGATCGAAAATTAGATTTGTAGTTTATATATCATGCTAACCGAAGTATGGTTAATATTGTTTTAAACTCAAATAGATCTATGTTACGTTATGATGGTCTTCAAATTCTACAAAGAGATATCTACACAACTGTTGAATAAGCTTGCTAAGAACATCCGCTTTTACTGCAAAAATATCAGCTGAAATAAAAATTTCGTGCTCAAAGCGAGACGCTTCGCGTCCGGTACAGCTGGGCTGAAGAAGAAAATCAATAAGCACTGTTCACTTTAAGCGTGTGTCTGTCTTTAAAGGGTGTAAGCAAAATAGTGTATATATTTTAATCCACATCATCTGCTACAACAACTTAGATTATACCTCAATGGGATTTTAATGAAATATTTATTTTTCATTATGAAAAACATAAATAAATAGAAGTGCGATGAATCAGCTGAAGGCATGTTTATTTATTTCAATCTTAAAATTATTCCATCATGATTATTCTATATCAGCAGAAGCTGGTAAATTACAGAAATTCAATAAATAAAACCACTGTGTGCGTCGTTGTTGGTGACGACAAGCGGTCTCCGTTACACTCTTTTCCTTCTTATTTACCCGATCCCATCACGTTGAAGGACTTACTGATTAGATTTTTCCCAAGAAAAATCCCGTTAACTTCTGTTGGTGAAGTCTTCACAAGTTACGAGACCAAGTGGATTTTCCTCGTCAACTTATCAACGTATGGAAGTTTGTAGCAGCTTGTCGGTTTATACGGGTCATATCTACTGAGATACGGATTCTGACGAAGATATTATGAAATAACCCTCTCCTGCCTTTTGTTTAAAGTAGGTCGATAGTTCAACAGGTTTCGGTTGAAGTTAGGAACCTCTAAAGTTTAAGAGCAGGGCGCCACTGACCCGTTTGAATTGAAAACGTGAAATATAAATTGTAAGTTCTTTTTCTGGAGCAGGAGCAATGTCAGGGTTAGGTACTATAAAGTTTTATGGTTTCCTGCAGGTGAGAAGAAATGGTTTCCTGCCCTGAGGCTTTCCTCATTAACGGACTTCAGGTACAGTTTTAGGTGTTTTACAACTAAAGTAATAGTTTTCTTATTTATTGTCATAAAAGTCTAGTACGAGGAGTTAGATAACGCTATATAAATAGTACGAAATCAGTAGATCGATGCTATTAGAATATTCTAATCACTGAGCTATTTGTTACTAAAGGATTAGAGCAATAAGTCTATCTATAGAAATGTAGTCATTAAACATCGCAGTTCCACGTTCTACTTAACCCATATAACGAAAAGAGGTTGAAAACGACCGAGTATTTAATAAAAAATGTCTTCTGAAAGTCTGCCAGTGTCAAATGAATGCAAGCGATAAAAAAAGTTGGTAACTACAATAAGTTTGTGATCGACAGGAGCGAGCACATTAGCTCCATGATAAATGACTTTCTGATCTCACCGAGATAAAGAGTGATGGTCGAAGCAATTAAGTGCCTGAATAGGACCAACGACCATTTTCGGTAACATCGGAATGTATAATTTAACTTCATTACGTATCTAATAGATTTTCAGTTACTTTTTCATATCATTTTCGTGACACCTTCGGAAAAATTATTGCTCCATTAGCAGAAATCGACACTGGACGGTCGATTTGTCTTGTGCTGTCAGTTTCAGATATCCTTTCGAAGGACGATAATTTTGTGGGACTGAACTTGTACGAAGGGTGCTTAGACCTCGCATTAATGGACGCGGTTGGATAAGCCGTTCAGAAACAACGTAATGGCATGGGGAAAGGGTGCAGATCAACGTGTTATTAAGCCCTTTTACAACGGTCAATGTCGGGTCACGATAAGGACCTCGTGGTCCTGTGTTCGTACACACACCAATATATTTTTCTTTCAGTGTAGCTATAAAAATATTGAAATCAGATGCATGCTTACATATTGATGAAATCGTAAAATGTTTTCTGCCAGAAGGTGTCAATTGAATTTTTAAAGCGAATGTTGAAGTTTTCGTTTAAGAGTGGCACATATGTAAAGTAAGGATCCGGGTTTATTTAGAATGGCGGATGGAAAGTGTGATTGGGCTCTGCTGTAAGCTGTTATAATATATATAATTGGGTTTCTGCGGAAAATATGGAGGTTAATAAGTCTGTAATGTTTTACCAGAGACTTTTTGAAATAATAAAGAACTGTGGTTTTTGTAGAAAAAAACATCAATATAAAACATAAATCTTCCTTAAGCATTCGGTATGTTTATTGATTTGTTGTATGTTTATTTGATTTATATTTTATATTGATGTTTTTGTAAATGGTAGATGTTTTTTTTATTACAAAGCATCCCAATTTTTTTTTCATGATATTTTTTTAAACAAAGCCCCAATCAAAATGTTCGGTAGGTTTCCTTTTTCATAGCGGACATTAAATTACAGCATTAAAAAGTAATAACTTATTAAAAACAGAACGAGGGCTTTTACGCGGTTTGTTTTATTCCAGTCTTTTGTTTATATTATCATGTTTTTAGGTTGTAAAAAAAGTAGGGCATTTTTTAAACGAGAAGGGGAATTTGGGTTACATTATGCGGTACTGTAGTTGGTTGAATCTTTTTTAATATTTTACGACCTCAATGTCGCAGTCAGGCGCCATCTTGAAATCGTTTTGCCTAAAGGGTTTGCTATAATTTCTCTAAAGCGCTTGGGTGAAATTTAGAATGGTTCGGAATAGGTTCCGAAACGAATTAAATAAAATGGGTTGATCGAATGAAAATTGAAGTAGGTACTTTGATTAGTTTGATTATTGTAAGAAGCTTCATGTGGTCGTTTCGTGGTAGGCCTGATGCTGGGTCCACAGCCGGATAAGATCAACTTGTTTAAAACCCCCCATCCTTATCTACTCCCCATTGCCCTACCCTTCTTTTCAGAAAGTACTGACAAATAATTGGGAGCTTCAAAATTTTGTAAAAAAAACGTCACAGGAAGTGTGATGTAAACTTTGCAGTATTTGCAATATACTGGTTAAAATGATCGAATTCACAATATTCAGCGTCACGTCGTCACATTCGTTACCAATGTTGCCAATGCAAATATTTTCTTTTATGAATATGAAAACTGAACGTCAACATTGATACGTGTCCAACGCCCGCTCAATAGGTTTATTTATGAACTAGCTATTGCCTGTGGCACCGTCCGCACGGAAATAGATTTTATATATTTATGATCCAACACAATCGAACTGTGGCATATTGCTTTTTGAATGTTTCGATATAAAGAAGACTTTTTGTGTGAAAAATGAACATTGTTGAAATTATTGGTGTCGTGAGTTTCCGATTGGAAATATTTTTGGGTGAAAAGTTTTAACGAGCTCCAAATCGTTATACTTAACAGTTTCTTCTTCTTGATCTCCTCAATATTGGATCACTGTACAGGTTTATTTGTGCGAAAGGAACCCCCCAATTCCCTATAAGGAACCTCCCCATCCAGAACCTCTAGGAAAAGAAGGGACTTGTGGGTAAGTAATAACAGCCACACGGGTCGATCGATGAAGTTAAGCTACGCTTGCCGCGGTTGGACCGTGGGTGGGTGACCATCTTTACATAAAAAGACCCCTCCGTGCCTCGGAAACCACGATAAGTTGTTGGTCCTGGCTGTCATTCGTGGATCTTTGACATTCGCTACGGGTCTTCAGAAGCCCGAAAGTCTGACAACCAGTCTTACCAAGGAGCATCGTATTATCCAGGAACTGGGTTGTGGAGGTCAGATAGGTAAGTAGTCGCTTAATGTAAAATACTTGTATTCAGCTGCATCCGGTTAGACTGGAAGCCGACCCCAACATTGGGAAAAGGCTAGGCAGATGATGATGAGACGCCAAAAGACAAACAAGTCTGACACTCTTCGATATATCATTTACCCCGTGGGTACCACTTCAGTTTCACCATAGTAAGATAAGATGTTTCTAACATATAACACAACACACACACACACACACATGTCACACATGACACATGTCATCATGACACATCACTCGTAGGTAGATACATACTACGAATGGCCTGTATGTGCCCAAATTGGACGAATAAATAACTCGAAACAAAATATTGAACCATTTGCACGTCTGTTAAGGTAGCCGGACAAGCAATATTTTTTATTTTATTGGATCAAAGAGTCCCATATGGCCTGTCTGTTTATAAAATGTAATGTCGGCTTGTAAAAGTGTCTGGAAATGGCGATATGTCTGTTTGGCAATGCCCTTTATTTATATTATCAAAAGGTCTTCTTATAATACCAGCAATGCTATTCTGTAAAAATCTCACCGTGACAACTTAGGTGAAGTGAGCTTAGAGTGAGTTGTCAATAGTGTCAATCCCTACAATCACGTGGACTGATAGCCCATTTCACCTGAATTTTCACGGTAAGATTTTTACAAAATAGACGTGCTGTTATTCCACGTGATGCTGGGGATTGACACAATTGAGAGCTCATGTCATGCTCACTTTACTAAGTTTCGACGGTGAGAATAGATCAGCTGATCGTACTTTATTAGGAGTCGGCATGAATTGTTGACTTGGGAATATTCTGTCTCAGTTATTTGGTAGACTTCAAACTACAATACATGGATGTCTGAAGTTTTGAGACAGAACTATTATAGTTCTAACACTTAAGAGGGTAATTTGAACTACGAACTTAAGAATACTAACTTGAGTTATATTATTTGGTTACTTGTACATTAAGATTAATGGACCGATGATACCCATCACAGTTCTTGTTGTTTTTGTAACTGCATTTGATTCCTAGCTTTTTTATTTATTTATAAGTATGTATAAAAAATATGTATTAGGAATGTTAAAACTGTTTGTACTCCCCGTCACTTGTCCCTAAAGATTAATTAAAAACCAGCGTCAGACAGCATCTGTCTGGCATTCATATTGAAATGAACCTTTTTGGCGCAGCCGTGAGGCACACACTATTGTATTTAAAACATAATTTTTACTATTTTATTTGTATTTTACGAACTGTGTCCAAATAAACGTTATTTTTTCTTTCTTTCCATCAGTAAAATAGGCTAGATATACAGGGTGGCAGGGAAATCGACGCGCAAACGTCGTAAAAAGGTTACACCTGATGCCATAAATAAAATTACGAAGAAATTCATCTCGGAAATGACCGGTAAAAAAAATTGTCATTTTTGAGTGCGCAATGTATTGCAAACAACACGATCAAAACGCTTCGCGGATGGCGCGTGGGCGCGCGCTACCTACCGCGATACCGCGCGCTGCCCTTTCGAGTTTTATTTACATTGCTGTTTTAAGTGAAACAAGTGAATTTACTAGTTTTGACGTGACAACGTCTAATAAATCGATGAACGCTGGCTGTGATGACTCATTGTCCCGTTACGCTCATTGTACGCTTGCGCCGCATCTATCTCTCTTCTCTCTATTTTGTTATGACGTTGTCAAGTTAAACTATCGTCCGTAAACCAACTTTACAGACCACTAATTTTTTAAATTAAAAATCTCATTGGGTCAGATAGAAATAATGATTTTATACAGTTTACAATAAAAAAAATTGCAGAAAAAACGTAAAACCCGACGAAAAATTTCAACGCCAGAATCATGTACTGAATCCATGGTAAGCGGTTGCACGTCGATGTCGCCGCCCTGTATAGGTTACGTAGATTTAGCAAAAAAAATTACCAGTACAATTAAGTATTCACATTGAACATTATTTTTATAAAAGCCACACATAAACCTTTTGGAGTCTTTGAAGATTCCTAGAGCTCGTTTAAAAGGTCAAAGTAAATATTATATTAGAAAATGAACATTACGGAGGTTATTACAGCTGAAGCCCGAGTTTCACCCAAACAGGAGAAAAAGAATAATAGGAAAACACTCAATGATTCAAAGGAAATTGATTCCCGGCCATTTGTGAATTTTTACATCGTCTTAGACTTAACGTGGATTAACCATTACGCAGGCACAGCTATTATAGGCCTGTGTTTTCAAAAGGGGTAGGATGTGTAGTGAATTGTACGTTATGTGTAATGTTGTAAGAGCAAATTTTCCGTACGCGGAAAAGTTCTACCATATATGTCTTGCTCTTATTCTCGATACTCTTTGATACAGCATTGGTATCCTATGCGTATATCAAGCAGTGATGAAAACCTACTCTGCTCACAAAGGAGGCTCTCTTCTGCATAGGAGTAGCACATAGAGCGAGCCATGCTTGGGATAACTCTACTAGACCGAGTGCGTAACACCGAAATCCGTCGGTGGTTGAAAGTCTACGACGTCGGGGACGCGGCGATGCGCCTGAAGTGGATTTGGATGGGACATCTAGTTAGACGAGGAGATGGCCTATAGAGTAAAGCTCTGGCCGAATGGTGGTTAAGGTTAGTTCAAAGCAACCAGGGCTGTCCAAAAGCGCGTTCGGTTGACGATATCGTCAAAGTCGCGAGTAACACCTGGATGAGGGAGGCATGGAACCGGGAAGTATGGCAGAAGGAAGGGAAAGCCAGCAGTGGGTGCTGATTCCGAGCTAAAATGATGATGACGATGATGAAATTCTTACTCTGAAACTGTTACCCCGGACAGCAACAGAGAATTGCTTATCAGAAGACAAGAGAAGTCGTTATAACAACATTGGCGCTGTCTATTTCCACTCGGCTTATAAATAGAAATTTATAAAGTTAGTTATAATATGAATATGTCAAAGACACACGCAGTAATTACATTCCGGGGCACCTTAATTTATTACTGGGCACCGTTTCCGGGCCACTTCGTAAAGCGAGAGCTGTAAGCTCATGTTAATGCCGCTTTTAAAGCCGCTGTAAAAATAATCTATTACGCGTGTTGGGGAATAATCAAGGTAACGAGGTTCCCTGTTGTCTGGACGCAAATCTTAAGAGCTCAATTGCGTCATTAAGGATAATTAACTACCATTTAAGACTGGAGCCTAGGTTAACGTTGTAATTATGATGTGGCCTTACTTTACTATTGCCCCTGGTAAAGTGGGGCTACCTCGACGGAATGGCACTAGGCTGTGGATGTGGATCTATGTCACAAACTATGCTCTACCTCCTATCCAGCGGGGTAATTGCGTAACACACTATCAGTAGCAATGGCTTTCATATTGACAGTTCAACAACATTTATTGCGTTATTTACGTTGTTCAGCAGACAAATTTTTCGAACATATGAAGCAATGGTTTAGCAATATCCTTCAAAATGATTCAGATTCAGATTGATAGTGTGTTACGCAATTAGTGTGCCCCCCTCTGTGTCCCAAAACATACATTGAAAGTGACTTCTGCCACCGATGACGCCGTAGAAGTGGCAAAATTCTGCCAACAAGATCTGAAATACTTCCGTGCCAGCGGCACGAAGAAGCAGAAGTATTGGCTCGTTATCGTTAACTAGATGGGGTTCACTTGGCTGCAGCGCTGTGATCGCATTAGGAAGTTCTAGCGCTAAGATAGTAGCTATCTTGACAAGGCTATTAAAATGGCTTAGTCGACTCTTATGGCTATCTGACTTTACATTTGTGCCAGTATAGACACGTAGTGTTCACAACTTGAATGTTGCAAGTACCTGTTATATTGCAAGCACGTTTGCTGGTAAACTTACCCTCGTAATTATCCTAGACAAAAAGGCTACCTAAGTTAAAATGGAATTTGGCGGGTCACAACAGTCTCCACACGGTGAATGATTCAACATGGACGGCGCTGCCGAGGCCGGCCCAGGAACGCGTACCGTAAGGGATGGATCGAGGTGGCTCTGGAAAAGGACGTCTGGAAGGTTTAAGGATTTGGCGGAGGGCTTTGCTTAGCAGAGGGAAAGTGTAGGCTAACAAAAAAAAAACAACGTTTATAAATGTTGTGCTTACTTGGATATATGCTTTTAGACATAGGAAGCACAAAATGTAACAAGGTACTATTCGAATACGGAATGTTGGCCACGTTTTTTCTATGAATATTTTTCCATTCTTCAAGGCATAGGATCACATTTGTTAACTTAGTTGGTACTGTAATAATAGCCTCCCGATCGATTCCGGTCACGGTGGCCAATCTCAAGGCAGATTAGCCAGGTACGCAGGAGATATTATAGTGCATAAGTGTGTGCGTAAACACAGGCGCACTCTGTTCCTTCACTCTCATAGTCCGATGTGACGGCCAATCCGACACGACCGGGAGAGATCAGGCGCAGGACCAACAGCTTTACGTGCTTTCCGAGGCACGGGGGTATCACACCACTAACTTCCAAACTCCGGGCTGTTACTAAGAAATACCCAATGGAAAAACCCAATAACACTATGCCCGACCCGGGAATCGAACCCAGGACCACGCCCAGCAGTCGCGCTTGCGACCACGAGACCAACGGGGGCAGGTACTGCAATACTAACATAGTTTTAAAACCTTTGTAACTAACAAAATAGTTATGGATGTACTAACACTAGTGTTTTTATTAAGCTATGTATGTTAGTACTAACATATTTAATTTTATGGTCTGAAAAATAAATAAATGAATAGGTACCAAATCATAAACTGAAGCTTACCCACCAATATGATTCAGTACAGTAACACTACCAACATCGAACATGATTGCAACATTGCATGTCATGTGCAATGAGATATCGTTAACCGATAGGCAATGGTACGGTTAATGTGGCTTGTATTTATTTTATACCGCTATGAACACCAACGTGTACATAATGTTATGACCACAGTAGGCTATGGAGTGAGGGGGTTGAATCAGCGATATGACAACTCTTTTTCGCAAGTGCTGCTAAGCATAAGGTCCTTCCGCGGGATTGTCCGAAAGGGTTACCGCTACCCCGGAACATAAAGGGCGAAGGAAGGAACATGGGTGGGTTTTAGTCAGTAAGAGTCTGACACTCCCTTCCGCTCCACCCAGAGCAGGAGAAGTCATTTGTTGATTTCCCAGCCGAAAAAAAAAAAGTATAAGGTCCTGGGCCCGATTCCCAGTTCGGGCAAAGTTTTATTCGGTTTTCCTACCAGGAATTTCTTAGTAGCAACCCGGAGTTTGGATTAGTGCCCGGTTGATGGCAATTGACAGTTGATAGGCTCGCCCCTGTTACATGAGACATAAACTTTACTGGCGAAATGTGGGCGGGGAAACTATCGGTACACCTCTGCCTAACCTTTTGGGGTTACAGGCGTGATTTTATGTTAATGTAAAAAAAAAATAACAATGCAAGCCTATGATTGTCCCACTGCATTGTCCAAATGCCTCTTGTACAAAGGAGGCATGAGCATTGTTCAACTAGCCTGCTCAACGCGGATTGGCGATGTCACATTTTATATTTACTTTTTAAGTCAAGGTTTCCCACGGTATTTTTCTTCATTGATGTCCTAGTGATGTCCGAGATAAACTTAGAATAGAATAGATAAACATAATTTTTTAAAAGTTGCTCGTTTTCGAACCCTTATGCTTGAAACGCAAATCTTTACATATCATTAGACTCCTTACAAATATGCTCAAATTAACGGAATGACAAAATGATTGTAACCATAATCCATAAAACAAGCTTAGATTACACACATGTCCAAACAGACCTTCTCCATTTGTACCTTAAGCCTACTATCTGTACGATTGTACAAGTCAACTGACGCGAGACGTGATCCAACTGCAAACCCTTTCCTGCAAAAAACAAGAAAATATAACTCTATGCAATCTGAGGAACGGTTTTTTGCAACTGAAACAGCAAAAGTAGATATTAAAAAGTTGTCGTTTGATATGAACCTTCGAGCTACAGCGCATTGCACTCGGAAGGTTTCACTTGAAATAAATAGCGACTTCCTTAATCACATTGTTTCATTTTGATGCTGGATAGGAGCTCATGTTGATTTGTGCTTATAGAGGTATGAGGAACAGGGTATCCCTCCGAGCCTCGGAAAGCACGTTAAGCCGGTGGTCCCGGCTGTCATTCCTGGATCTTTGACCTTCGCTACGGGTCTTCAGAAGCCCGAAAGTCTGACAACCAATCTTACCAAGGGGTATCGTATTACCCAGTAACTGGGTTGTGGAGGTTAGATAGGTAGTCGCTCCATGTAAAATACCCAGTATTCAGCTGTATCCGGTTAGATAAGAAGCCGACCCCAACATAGTTGAGAAAAGGCTAGGCAGATGGCAGATGATTTATCTGTCTACTGGGATAAGGTCTTAATTAGCTACATAGTATAGATATCATTTAAAATTTTCCAAGCTTTATGACCACACTAAAACTTTTATCCTCGCTTTTGGTAGTCAGCAACAACATCTCAAATATACAAATTTTCCTAATTAAAAATTCTCTAATTGTAACTAAAGATAAAGCCCGGAAACTCAGACGTACCAGTACTAATTTATGCAGTGAGCGTAAACGATACTTATCTATCAGTTTTTCAAATAAATCTTGTACGCAGAATGAAAATTAAATAGTTTGTGTATATTTACAATATATATTAATAATCATTCGTAGATCTTTGACAGTCGTAACGAGTAGTTGGAACCCCAAAAAAGTCTGACAAACAGACACACAAACAGATAGGCAGTCGCTCCGTGTAAAATACTGGTATTCAGCTACATTCGGTTAGATTGGAAGCCGACTTTAACATAGTTGGGAAAAGGCTAGACAGATTGACATATTAATAATCCAACCGGTCGACTCTGTGAAAACTAAGGTGAAATGACATTGAAGTGAGATCTCAATAGTGCTGCATCCTTAGCATCAGGTGGAATGGCGTCTCCTCACTTTAAGCTCACTTCAGCTAAGTGTTCACGGTGATTTTTTTTCAGACTATACCGACAGTTCCATGACTGACTGACTGATCGACTAACCGGCAGACAACACACGGAAGCTAAAAACACACAAAAATGTATGCTCTCAATTTGAATAAAGCACTTTTCCCGTTGTCGTTTTTGCGATGTGGATAATTCATTGATGTCCTATAAGACTTTTTCCACTTTTTTCTGATCTCTGTAAAATATAAATATTATTTTTATAGTCTTAGATTTGGAAAGTAGGTAGGTATTTTTCTTTTAAGAGTGTAGAGGAACACTAAGGTTTTTTTTAAACGCAGTCCTGACAGGGTGCGACGGGTAAAAGTATGTACGAGAGGATCTGATTTCCTGTTTCCAAAATCCACGTGTAGGAAGTTTTTGGTACCTTTAAGTAAATGTTAGATATTCGTAATTGTATGCAGCTAATTATGTATAATCAAGGAAGTTCATTTTTGAGTGAATTGACACCCTACGTCAATGTGCCAAGTTATAGTCATTTCATACAACTGTCAAAGAATAACAATTGTAATTTGAATATACGGACAGTTTAAGTTGGTAGTCAATTTGTTTAACAGTATATTTTCCTGACATTACCAAAGAGATTCCGTTGGGTGTACCTCTACTTTTAGCCCGACGTACTTATGTTCTTATCTAACCAGAAATGAAATTCTATGGAACGGGAAAAGGGGAGCGCAAAGGGATGACGTGTCATCTACGTGACGTGTCGTGTACGCGTGTTTAAAGTTCGTGCATCTGTTTCATGTTGAATAGTTCCCACGTGACACTGTCTTAGTATTAAATGTACATATGGAATAAAATGTGACAGATTTGTTGTTAGTTCCTAGTAATGAACTTACTTTTCGTTCCGAGGCTATGCCGTTGTGAGAATCCCTGAAAACAACAAACGAAAAGACAAACATGGTGAGCAATTAAGAGAAAGACTTCGATCTTAGATCCAGTCTCCTACTCTCATTACTCCGTTTAAGATGAGTCTTGAAGACCACTTCACTTCAGAGCTAGGTACGACATATGCGCAAGATTTGTTCAGGACATTGGGTCACAATTCTCAAAGTTAGTTAGAAAAAAGAACTGAACTGAGTCTAGGCCATACAACTAAGAATATCTTTAACCTTAATAAAACTTCGGCAATAAAACGCTGACATGAAGAAGAACTGACCCTATTCAAATATCCCAAAGTTTAGCATATAAATTGTCTGTAGAACGTTTTTTTGTAACCCAAAGGGAAGGTGAATGACCAAATTAGTTTATTCAAAGACAATGAAATAAAATGGTTCTGGAAACGGAAAATAAAACGAGAACAGATACGGGTTTTACTTAGGGCCGGTTGTTCGAACGGTTGGTTAACGTAACATACGTACGTCGAATAATAACGATTACGTACTCGTTACTATTTGACTTTCGACAAGGCCATCATTTTGTAATTGTAATTTGAATCAACGCTTTTTTTTGGTTTGACGACAGTTAGCGCCATTTTTGACGTATACACGTGGGTCAAGTGATCGTGAAACAACCCGCCCCTAGTATAATATTGTGGTATATAAAAGGATCCCTAATGAGGGATAACAAATGAATTCTCATAATATCTAATGAGATATTAGGAGAATTCATTTGTTTTTAATATAGCACAGTGGTAAGGTGAATGAACTTTAACCTATGTGATTTAATTTTGTTCAAGGGGTAAAAAACCCTTGTGGAGCTTGTAATACACGTGTAAGTAATCTTAATTACATTTTTAGGATTAAGTCAAAGTGTACGTTATATGTTTGGTAATGAATACTTATCAAAAAGTCTATATATAAGTAAAGGGGAAAAAAAGAAAGAAAATAATTTAGAATAAATCGAATTATGCTAAGGAAATAAATAGCATGACCCAGCGTCCTAACCAAAAGCGATTGTCGCGCGAATAAACGATTACGATGTCGTTTATCTGAATAATGACGTACACGCGACGACATATCAAGCTATACATTTCTAGTTTTTGCTGACCTCGCATTGAATAGGTTTTTCGTGCAATGAGAAGTCAGCTTGTACAGACGCCAGCACATCAAGCTACTACAATCTGTCAAATTTCTTTAATATACATATTTTCAACTTTATCGCTAAAGCATTAAGGTTCAAGGTTGATTGGGAAAATCTGACAGTTTCGTGTAGCTTGACCTGCTGGCGTCTGTACATACATATACGACTTGATTGATCGCGCACCTACGTATTTTTTTTCGTTAGAATATATTGTGTCCCACTGCTAGGCAAAGGACTCACCTTTTTCCTTCCAAACCTCCCTGTCTTGTGCGATCTCTAGTCATGTTGGCCCTGCAAACCTTATCAGACAGTCACACCACCTTCGCTGTTGTCTACCTCAACGGCGATGTCCTCCCTCAGGCGTCCAGCGAGTGCGATCTTTGCCGATCTCTCCGGGTGCATTCGCGTGATGTGTCCAGCCCACTTCCACAGCCTGACTGTGTCTTATTCATATAAAAAGTGCGACGATCGAGTACTCGCGCGATGATCACTTTTGGTTAGAACGCGACCCGAGTGCAAAAATATCCTAATAGGAAAACTAGGCATGTCAGATTTATGAAATGCCAACGACTTTCACATTAACCGTACTCAGCTCGGCGATAGAGATGCAATGTGCACTTACGATGCATGAAGATGAGCACATTAACATATTTCATTCTCGATTCTGACTATTAAAGCCAACAAATTTATTCCTCTGCTTGAATTTTAAGTTGGTAACCTATATGACTTACTCGTATATATGTGTACATGGCTTATGGATCGGATTGATTTAAATTCATCGAAGTTTTATTTATTTAGGCTTTGTCGATGTTCCGGCTTCGTGAAACCAAGGCTTATGTAAAAATAATATGGGTTGATTGACATTACAGTTGTTTGGTGGTTTATTTCCAAATTGCTGTTTTAAATTATGTATGCTTTTGGTATGTTTTTTTAATACAAGTAATTGTCGAAGGGCTTGTATTTAATCGTACTTGAAATAATTTCTGTTTATCTTCCCTAAAAATATTATTGAACACTCTAAAATTGGCACACGGTTAGCGCAGTGGCTGAGCGATCGACTGCTGCGCTGCGTGTCGCGGGTTCGATTCCCGCACGGAACAATTATTTGTATTGCCTACAGGTAGTTGTTCCGGGTCTGGCTGTTTGTGTCTGTGAGTTTCAATGTTTGTAACGCACCCACGATACAGGAGTAATTCCTAGAGTGGGGCAACGTTTTTTAAATAAAAAAAAAAGAAATTATGAATGCGCTTCGTTTTGTGAACCTCTAATAATTCCTTTTTTGGGGTTCTAACAATATTAAATAGACTACGACCAACTTGATTTTTAGAGTTTCATTGATATAAAAAAGTGTTCATCATTAGTAGGTTAATACGTTTTTAGAGGATCAGTTAAATATTTCCCTTTTCGAAGCCTAGTATGTTGTATGGGGTCATTCTCTCAGGTCGATAATAGCGTATCTAATTTATTTTTTATTTATTTTATTTAATCATTTATGTCAGCATACCTGTGATAGGAATGTAGATAAAGAGATGTAGACAGCGTGGGTAATTTAAATTAATGGCTACAGATTTAAATGCACACTTTAAACTCCAAAATTTATTTACTTATTTGCATACCCATGTATATATTGTATGGATGGTAAAATATGGAGAACTTTATTATATAAGTAAAAATATCTATGAACATCTTACCCATGTTTGAAAATAAATGAATGATTTATGAAAAATGTCATTATTTGTCGCAGGTAATACGGATAAGAAATATCTGAATACTCTTTGCATGAAACTCCATGATATTTATTGGGTACAGTTCAAGCTCTGTACAGAATACACGGGCAAAGAGCATGTAACACGGATGCGCTAAAAATAATGGCGAAACAGACCAGTCACATTGATGTAAGGGGGAGTACACACGCGAGCTCCATTCTTCACGTCAGCGTGACAGGCCCTACTTATCCTCAGCATAGCTTAGCACGCTTAATATATGTTAAGGTGTGGCTGTTTTACGATGTTTTCCTAGAGCATTTAAATTGCGAACAAGTTTTATGTGCGCACAGCTTTTTTTGGGGATGTTATACAACCTCCATCGCTTTCCAACCAAAAAGATGTTGAAACGAAAGCCTTTGAACTAGCATGGGACCGTTAATACTGGTCTAGTTAGGTCTGGTTCACACTCAAACGATTTGGCGAAACTGTCAGTGACGTTGGAAAACGAAACTGTGGTTGATCGTTTGCATAGATTCTACAAAGGTTTGACTTTTCTGACATCAAGCGGGTATAAACGATCCGTTTTAAAACTGTAGCGCTATTCTGTAAAAACCTCACCGTGAAAACATAGTTGAAGTGAGCTTGAAGTGAGGTGTCAGTTTTTGTCAACGTCAATCCCTAGCATTAAGTGGGAGGACGGCTCACTACACCTAAGTTTTCACGATGAGATTTTTACAGAATACACCGGCTGAACTACGAGTGCTTTTGATTCTTTTCATTTCATAATTATACAATTTCCAAAGCGAACTTAAACAAATGTATCATTTCATCGCTTTACATTAGGGAAATAGACAAAATATCTCTGTTATTCCACAGCATTTCAATAAATGAAAAGCTGCGTGTTCTCGACCGCATTCACATTTATTGTAACAAAGGAAACATGGAAACAATTCCTAAGCGCTGGGGAAATAAAAAATCGCATTGAACGACTCTGCAATGAGAGGGTTGAACAACTGATAATAACAGTTAGTGTATGTTATAAAGTTTGGTCTGTGGCTATAACAGTTCAGTTTTCAAACGCATTTATGAAATGTACGTCGCTTGTTTGTTGTCGTCATGTTTATTACATACGTAGGTACAGTCAGCTCCAAAAATATGTGTGTTTACATCTTTTTAGGGCTGACTGGTTTACAGATGTTTTGGGACAAAATGTTTACTTTGTTTTGGTAAAATAAATTGTATACCATGTTTTGAACATATACGATAAATACAATGTTGTAGACAATATTCTGTGTCTGTGTATACATCCTTTTGGGCAAACTGTACCTACATCATTCACAATCTGGCGCCTTTTCTCCTGGCGGTAGGCAGAAACTATAGAACACCAGCTGCTGCGTTCCTTACACACAGAACAACAACACACACGTCATATTAATAACTAAACTAAATAAATATATTCGGAGCAAAATATTTTCTTTGTGAAAGGAGTCAACTTTTTAAAAGCACCTTGTGAAATTGAATAAATTACTTCTTAAATTCTGAAGGCGTGTTTGACCTCATTTTTATTTCGTCCTGGCGATACAATACTTAGTGCCAAAAAAAAAATCGGATAACCAAGTCACTCAATTTATTTAACTGCCAATACCTTTATCTACGGAACTTTAAAGAAAAAAACTACTAGAGTATAAGTAGTATATAAGTTAGGTTTTATACCGACGTGTACATTAGGTTCACATTGTAAATATTCGTATGCCGCTAGTAGCGGCGGAAGTGTCGAACTTATCCATATGTACCAACCATCTTTGTACCTACCATATACGAACCGTCTTTGTCTTTACTAGATACACATGGAAATATACATGCGTCATTATCATGCGATAAACATGGTCCATTTCTAGCCATAATTCTTCACTATTACTCGACTTCAATGACTAACTCAGTAGGAACAACCGAGGACAAGCTCAGCGAGTAGGGCTTTCAGAGTAGGTAACATATCGATTGCCAGCACTCAGCTCTAGTCAATTTACAATGAGCATATAGACTTCGGCTGACTTCGAGTGACTACGAGGGACTTCGACCGTCTTTTCGTGTCGATTCGATAGTTTCAACAAGCAAGGGAGTGTAACACTATTTGACTTTTATTTCGCGTAACAGATAGGTATTTGATTTTCTTTTGCTTCGACAATGGTTTTTATACTCGTATAACTCTATTGCTTCAACTCAATATTGTTGCGTATCAAAGCCTTGTGAATAATCTTTTTATCGAAACGAGCGAAACGAATGAAACGACTGAGATAAGGATTCGTATTTGATCCTTTCATTTGCTCCGGTTTGGTGTGATTTTTTCTTATTAAAGCTTGATTTATGTGGAATACGTTAATGGAAAGCACATAAGGCACTTTATACACACGCGTTTTTCTTGTCTTTGAAAACTACGGTTTATCGCCGTGTGTACACGGTCGTCAGTGTTGTATGGATCACTATGGAATCCTTTTAACAGACACGTTTTTTCTACGGCGCGGTTTATATACGTCGTGTGTAGCATTTTTTTTTCCGGATTGGAAATCATCAAATGACCTCTCCCGCTCTGGGTGGAGCGGAAGGGAGTGTCAGACTCTTACTGACTAAAACCCACCCACGTTCCTTCCTTTGCCCTTTATGTTCCGGGGAAGCGGTAACCCTTTCGGACAATCCCGCTGACGTCGTGTGTAGCATCAGTCGTAAGTGTTGTATGGGGGTACGTATTGCAAAATCTAAAACTAAAAGAACTAACGTAAAATAACGTATGTTCAAAATCCCTAAAATCTAAATACCTATTATTTTTAAATACCTAAGCAACTAACATCTAACTACGAATTACCTAAGTTTAAAATACTGATTGGACTATATATCTATCATTCAAAAATATGTTTCTGGCACTCGCCGGCCGCCGTTGTTTTAATTTTAGATATTGCAATACGTACCCGTTGTATGGATCACTATGGACTATAAATAAATAAATATGGAAGCTTGTTGACAGACACGTTTTTTCTACGGGGGGTTTGTACGCCGTACCGTTAAAAAAAACGTGCTGTGTACAAAGGGCCTTGTTATTCCATAAATATTTTAGTTTAATTAATTCTGTTCCGTTATAGATTTATGAGAGAGTTTGCTCTTTCCTTTGACTAAGTCAGTCGATATCCGTGGTTTCGGATATAAACTTCAAACGATTTTAAGTGGGGGATTTTGCCCACTATTATCCCGACTAACACATGATAACACTCCGTGTCGTGAACCTATCTACTCGTACACTCTTAAACGTAGACCTGTGATTCTCACATCCGTCATTTTTCATACAGCCAATGTGTATACATTACGTTACTATTTTAGAGGTATGAGGAACAGGGTGTAAAGTTCACTCATCCTCCATAGAAAAGGGAGGTTCCTCCGACCAGATGGGAGTTGTGTCTGGCGGGCAATTGCCCAACGATTGATGTTGGGAAATTTTATCTATGCTAATTGCGCGGTAAACTCTGCTTGCGAGATGCAGGATTTGCGTGATGTCAGTATGACGCGTTGTTCGCATGTGGCGTTGTAGATACCGCTACACTACACATTGATCTTAATATTTTCTTCAGAATTTTCCTTATTCCTTCTGATGTTTTCCGCGACACCAGCGAAGTGTTAATTCTGTAAAGAAACTGGAACCCCACAGGCTCAATTAGGATTAGTGGGGATTTGCAAGAGCTTCTATTGAGCTGTTGCGGACATATTGGGGGAAATGACGCAAATGGCGCAAATCCTGGTCAATATTAGACGAGGATCCGTTTGGAGAAATAATATGAACGAAATTCCGGAAATCCGAAAGATCCGTTTGGAATGTTAACATTGATGTATATTGGGTTTGGTGACACTGAAATTTTTGGTCTTCGTCAAGTTTTTGTTTCTTTAATTTTTCTCCTATACAACGTGTAACAGAATAGGTAAACGAAAGTGCTGAAAGTAGTTTGTTCGTACTTGACTACTGAATCCACTTCAGTAACTTTTAATAAAGGTATCTTATTCCTAAATTGTGTATTTTGCCTAAAATTAAATATCTTATTCCTAAATTGTGTATTTTGCCTAAAATTAAATCTTATTACAAGGTAATAAGACAATTTCAATGCATAAAGTAATGCAACACGATTTTCTTAATTAAGCTTTAAATAATTTAAGTTTTGGTCATTGTACTCGTATTATGCTTTTAACTCAATACTGTAATTTAATTTTCTATTTCGACTATTGAATTCTTCTAAGCTTGCGTTAATTGCGTTATTATATTATACAATATGTATATTATGCAAAATAAATGCAAATGTATCGAAATATATTTTACCTAAGTTGAACGGAGAATTTTACAGAATATACCGGTATTCTGTAAAAATCTCCGTTCGACTTAGGTCACTTCACCAAAAGAAGATTCTTAGATCATAGATCGGCAGATTATTATTTTAAGTCTGTTTTTCAATTCCATTAAACCCAAAACTCGAAACGAGTATCTTAACAAGTATTAACACATTATTTACAACTCTTCTAGGGTAGCTTAGCTACTTATAACATAATGTTAGCAAGATTTCAATGAGGCTTCCACCCATCCCTATTCCATTCAGTATCCATTTCACTAGTGTTCATATGACAGTGATACCCAAACAACGTCCCTATATTAAGTTTCAGAACACATGTTATACACAGTCACATTCGTATAAAAGCGCTCCCTATTCTCAAAGGGACTCGTGTTGAAATTAGTCCGTCTGTGTGCCTGAAAGAGCGGTATTTAACTCAAGCGACCGGAAGGTTCCATCCGGCGTGGTTGGAGTAGGTAGGTTCTACTTGGGCCCGGATGATACCTCGCTACGTGCGAATGGGCCACACATTGTCACGTAATGGTGAATGCGGACGGCGTCATTTGAATACGGACAGAACGTGATCTGTGCAAAAAGTGGGGATTTTTTTGATGATGTTATGGAATTTTCTGGTGGCGCCGCAGTGTTATGTAAAGTTCCGCTGTATTTTGGAACAATGGCATGGTTTAATGTGGTGTTTTATATTTGTGTGAATATGTGTACTTATAAGAATTTGAGAGCAGTGGAGAGCCAATGGTAATTGCCGCGACTTACTAGTTGTAGGTTCAAACCCAGGACAGGCGCTTTACTTTGTATAAATTATTTAATCACCAGTGCTCTCAAAACGGTGAAGGAAAACATTGTAAGGAAACCGGCATGTCTTAGAACCATTTAGAAGACATGTGATATCTGCTCGCACTAGGCCCGCGTGGTGGATTACCCACTCCCTCTAACAGAGAGGAGGCCTGTGTCCCAGCAGCAGTGGGAACATTACGCACTGGTTATGCTGTAACATAATGTACATACTCACAGTTATCTTCATTCATTCCTCCAGGGCAGACAAGCATTCCGTTACCGTTAGGCGCTGATCTGACTATTCCTCACGACACCAGGCCACGTTTTATCCACAATCAGTACACAGACACAGCCATCATCTTTAACATAAGACTACGATGATTTAGTGACATCCAAGCGCTGGGAATTTCGCCCACATTGATTGTTATCATTTTTCCTATAAACACTATACTTTTAATACAAAATAACTATAGATTTAATTGTATTTTATTAATATATATTTTATTATGACAGTTCTGACAACGACGTTTAATACGTCGCCATGACATTTCTTTTAGGTTCTTAGCAGCCTGTAACTTTTTAACTGATTTTACATTCATACTCCTACAAAACTAATCCTGGCCACCAGCATATTTCAAATTCATATTTTCTACATGATATTATTCTACGAGTTCACATTATAAATCCAAGCAATGCAAGGATCAGTTCCGGTTTCGCCTCTAAAGCGAACACATTAAATAGGCCTGATACTCCAGGGCCACCTATCCTGGGAACACTCAGCGTGCCTCTCCTAAAAGGCTCCGGTACCTGACGGACTCCCTCTACACCTCCGTCCTCCGTCCTCCGTACCAGTCGGACCGCTGGCGCGCCTCGCCGGAGCACTCTGGAGACCCTCCTGTACCTATTGGGCTGCGCCTCATCCGAGGGCCGCCTCTGAAGACCCTCCTGAATCTATTGGGCTGTGCCTCATCCGAGGGCCGCCTCTGAAGACCCTCCTGAATGTATTGGGCTGCGCCACATCCGAGGGCCGCCTCAGAAGACCCTCCTGAATCTACTGGGCCCCGCCCCCGATAGCGTCCCCGCCGTGCCTGCTCCCTCTTGTTACCGTGCTGCGTCCTGCTTCTGCTGCGTGGGCCCCCAACGGGTATCCTCCGTGCCGCACAAGCACCAGCACCTGCCCTCACCTGCACCTGGACCTGTCACCGGCTCCTACCTCGCCTCGGTCTACCTCTTCAGCACCATCTTCAGCTCCGCCTCAGTTACTTATCACGCATCTTCATCCTTCCTCACCCACACACTATACACCACTGACCAGTCCATTTCCATCTTTTATATACCTTATCAATAAATCTTTAATTGATTTCTACCTCCGTTTCTTTAATTCCTTAATTTAAAGTTAGTTTCTTGTCGCTACACGACAATGCTTACAAGAATTTGGGTTATAGTAAGAAACATTTTAGCTATTCAAATGAGAAGACAATCTATCTCAGATGTGGAACATATGTTCGTTTTCTAAGCCTATATAGGCTTAAAACTACGAGGGGCTGACTTTCAGAGAAGAAAAGACCTTTCAAAAAGCAGCAATGATAAACAATATAATATTTCTTTCTGTGGATATTTGGTTTTGTTTTTATTTGATTTGTGCTGGTACTACTCAACAACTTTATTATTGCTTTGTTAAGTAGCTTTCAAGTTTAGCTCCATAAAGTTGGACCTACTTGAAGCGCAATATTTTATACCTACGCACATACGTAATATGAAAAGCCCCGATTTAGCATTGAAATATATTCCCATTTGCGGTCCAGTAAGCGTTGGAGATGCATTAACGTACATTGACAGTTTGTCCGAATGCATTGTGTACGCAGTCTAAATGAAACTGCATTGGCCATAAATATTTTGAGTTTCACCGTTCGGTGAGCTTGTGAAATAGACGCCGGAAAAGTTTGAACTACAGAAAGTTAGCGTTTAGTTTGTTAGACTTTTGTTTTAACTGTATGCTACGAATGTAGCCGTCAATGCATTCATGAATACTTTCAAGGTTTTGCTCTGTATTATTTTTATGATACGCTCAAAGACCCAAAACGCTCATTGAGCGAAAAACTGCTCACAACGTGCTGTGGTCCCTGTAAAACATCCACATTGCGAAATTCGTGTTATAGCTCCTATGAAAACGCTCACGACGCGTTGTGGCAATCACAAAAAGACCATATAGCGAAATTCGTGTCGTGGCTATCATGTTATACGACCACAACTCGTAGCAATGAAGAAACCCATGACGCGTTTGCAACCATATTAGAACACAACTCAGAGTGATTTGCGATATGGGTCCTACAGTTCTCCTAGTCTCGAAAGTTTTTGATTAAGTAATAAATTACTGAACACAAATTATTATACTGTGTGTACTTTGTGTGTTGGGAAAAAGATGAGAAACAAATTATACATTTTTTAACCGAAAAGCCAAAGTTCAGGTTACCAGTACACAAAGAAACAAACTCAAGTGCGGGCACAAGTGGTGAGTGTGATCTCGTATTGTGTCACAGAAGAAAGGAGGTACTGACACCGATGCCTGTTGGCGGACTTAAATTCATCCGGTTCATTGTGCCCAGCGGCGCGGTAGCGGCAGCAACAGGAAGGCAAGAAAATGGAACTGTATGTGGAACATAGGAATATAATATTGAGTATGTGCTTTCATTGTTGAGAGAAACCTTGTGTTGTGTTTGAGGTGACGCTTGGAAAGTCATTGTTTGTGAAAATATTTGTCTCTACATACTTATGTACATTGAACTCTATCACGCATAGACAGTTAAATGGATTTGGCTGAAACTAGGCATACCTATAGATAGACCATATCTTGTAGGAAAAAAAAGTAAACAGTGTGCAAACTGTAACCATGATTTCTAGAATCATGTGCTGGTGGTCTACTACGAAGTGCAAAGTGCGAATGATCGGATCGGACCGACACATGGCCAAACCGTAAATATTATTGAGAAATGCAAAAAATGTTCGGATTGGCTCAGTTGGGTCGGGACCATAGTCAATATTCGAAAGATTGTAGGAGTGTAGGATCGGGACCGACCGAATCAAATAGTAACTTCGTAGCAGGAAACGGCCGAACATTCGGCCGATACCACTTCGGAGTAGACCCCCAGCACATGATTCTATTAGGTTGGGATTGCAGTATTCTATGGAACACTTTTTTTTTTTTGATAGCCGACGAACAGTTTCTAGACCCCCTAGAATCTAATGCTGCATTCATGGTTACAGTTCGTGTACTGGTTAAACATTTTTCCTGTAGATGAGTCTAATGAACACATATTATCCGAGTACCTACATTAAGTTCTTCCTCTAGGACAGTGAAACCGTGGGCAACTGTTTGATAATATTTCTTTTTTTTTTCATTTTTCGTTTCCGTTTCCTAAGTATCTCCAAGTTTGAGCAGCGTTGTCGCGGTCAATTGTTGGCCGGATTACCGTTCCTTTCACTTCAAAAGCCTTCTGTGCCTCGCAGTGCACGTTAAGCCCTTGACTCCGCTTGTTGTACCAATATTAGACATTTGTTGAGGGTAGATTGAAAGTAGAAAGTCTGCCAATCGGTTTCTTCTTTAGAGAGGTATTCCTCTATCATTTAGTTGCAGACATCTTGCAATTTCGTAAATGACAAATTTAATTTTTGCTTTGTTTATGTTTTTGTAACAAGTTTTATGCTTGAGTATAGTTCTGTGATACGCGCCTAAAAACTGATACCGAGAATACAGAATTGAAAATTTACAAATGGCGTAATTGGGGTGGGACGCAAATACTAATGTATTTGCGTCCCACCCCAATTACGCCATTTACATTAGTTTAGAAGTTGATTACAAACATATTTGGGTTTCTCCTCTCAGTATTTGGGTTGGCATTGATGAAATTTAACAAACGTTCGGCGGTTCATTCAACGTTAGTTTTTTAACAAAGATTTAAATCGCTAGATTTACCCTCACCGTACTTATGTAGTCACGCGAAAAAGTTTCCATACTGAGAAGAGTGAGCTCACCATCATCATCATCATTATTTCATCCGAAACACGTCCACTGCTAGACCGCGCCTTCCCCAAGCACCGCTACTTCGAGAGCGAGCTAACACATGATTAGATAGCGTTTCCATGACAATCAATTCAAGTTACTGCGTCATTGTGTGTCAGAGGTGACAGAAACGCGACTATCTTTTGACGTGGTAGGGCGAATCTAACGATTTAAATCTTTGTTTAATGAAGTTTGTTAAGTGATATTTGGTGACGTCCTTTGGGATTTGAGTTCCAAATGGGTAATGGTGGTGGGCTAGAGACCGTCTCCATGGACTGATCTAGGTCAAACAATTAATAAAACTAATTCTGATATCAGTAGATTGTAGTGATACTTGCGACTGGCCCCTGCTTCGCATGATTTTTTACTTGACAAAACATTTCTTTATTATTTGTAGGATTAATATTAATGTTATATACACACTCAATCTACACTTAGCACACATACGCACACACACACACATGCGCACACAACAAAACCTACTCTCATCACACAAGTGCTCTCCTTGCTTTTGTATTTCCTTTTCACTTTATATTTTCTGTTTTACTTAAATTAATTTTTTTTTATTTTATTTTTCTTTTTGTTTTTCTTGGTTCAGTTTATCAATTGCATACCTGTTATTAATGATAGTGGAAGAGCGGAGATCATCTAACACAAGCATCTTCTTGCTTAAAAGGTGATCTCTAACTCAATGTGTGTTTTCAATGTATGTAATTGCAATAAACATTTTTATTTTTTATTTTTTTTTATACACATAAACCTCCCGGATTAAATTCCATACATAATGGTGAAAACCGCATCAAAATCCTTTGCGAAGTTTAGAAGTTTATAGACAGATAAGAAAAGTGACTTTAATTTATAATATATATGTAACTACCTATAGATATGACAGATATGTATTAATTTTTAAATTGAAGTGACTCATTATCTCGTGATCTTTTGAGCTATTTAAAAGCTTTACTAGAAAAAAAAAAACTAAATAAACATTACTTTTCAATTTTTAAAATAAACTGGCCTACCAAACTTTACATACATAGATAAACTTGCAGAGGTCAAGAGGCTGGTTTCAAATCTAATTTTAAACCGAAGAGCTTTTGTTCGCAACAATAGAAATAAAATCCAGCTGCACCTTGAATACTTTAAGGCTATACGTAATTTATGCCCACTCGGGGCCAAGTTCCAACAAGCCCACCATTCAGAGGACCCTAGAGGTTTCTTTGAGGGTTCGCTCTTTATAACTTTACGCCAGGAGGACACGACCTACTAAATGTAGTATTTTACACAATGTTGCGGTCGGACAAATAAAGGATTCGCAAAACAATAGGACCTCCTAGATAGATTTTTAATGACGAATGAATCATGGTTCTTGCTCTAAGGCCAGTGTGAAGGGCCCCGCGCGATTCAACGCATGTTGTTTATGCGTTCCAATTCAGCACTGCAGTTACGTATGTGTGTTTGCCCGACTTAAAGGGGTTAGAAGGTCAAGTTCAAAAAGGTTAGAGCAAAATCGTACTGTGGTAATGGATATAGGAATGTGGCAAATACTAAAAGGGTATGATTTAAGCGGATTTTTGTACGGCAGCACCCTAATTGTGCGCTATTAGGATGCTGCGGTACCAAAATCAGCGTACACACGTAATCATAATCTTTCAGGTTTTCAAGGACATTTATAATCCATTGGTTTATATGTTTGAAAAAATTGCTGACAACGTAAATATTGCAATGAATATGGTTCAATTGTCAAAATGAAAGGCATTGCAATTGTAAGTGTATTACGCAATTAGGCTGCAGGTGCTCAGGCCATACCTAGCTCAAAGATAAGCCCGCACTTTGTGGCACACAAGCGTAGCTCTCACACAAAATTTGATGCAGTGTTAAAGCGATCGTGAACTCGTGGTGAACACAGTGTTAGCTCGATGGCTATACAATTGCGGTACATAAAACGGGAACATCTGCTTTCAACGGGTCCTATCTATGTCTAAAACTCAATTAACTATAAAAGGTCATGACATACGATATGAAAACATTCTGCCCACTAACGGGACTGACCTTAAATATTTGATGAGCGAGCAACATTATCATGTTTGATATTTTTAAACGCGACCGGATACGCGCACTTATGCAAACGAACGTTTTTAATGAACAATTAGCTGGCATCACATATGGTTGACGTTTGCTGACCCGTTTAAAAAATAATTAGGCCGTAAAAAATGCTTTGAAGCCGGCATTAAATATACGAAATTAGGCATTGTAATACTTAGGTTTATATTAGTCTCATGTTCTTGTGTAATATAATGTACAATTAATTACGAAAATATGTGTAGACTTTATTAGGGGTGTAAGTTTGCAATTAATCATGCAAAACATTGAAATATTGACTAATATGTCGTGCAATGGCGACACGCAAACTGCTAACTACTCAAGTACTAAGTTACTAAGTTGTAACGTAGTCATCACTTAACATGTTATCACTTCTACGACAGTCCCGTCCATAATGGTGCAGTCTATCAATCAAAATCATACATAATCAGTGCTTTAGGTATACTCGTACATGATCAAATTAAATTATTTGGCGCAACTCTGCAGACGTGGTGGTTTCTTATTTTCGTGTCGACGGTACTCTTCTTTGATATTTTGTGATGGTATCTAAAGGTCTTCAAGTAGCAACACTACCAGCGGTTGTTGATCAAAAAAAAAACATTTTGTTTTGTTTTATAAAGTAAGAAAGAAAACAAACATTGTTTACTCTGCACAAACAAAACGCACATTATAAAAAAAAGATATAAAATACACACATACAAAGTATACAAAAGCCTCGTATTCAACCACTTAAATTTAGTCAATTTTGTTTATTGCTTGATGTCAGAGCCAGGGACCAAAGACTTTAGGGGGTTTATCGTGTTTATATGTAGATATCGATATCCATAACGTATGTGGAGTTTTGCTATATACTTTAATTTGACTACGTATAGGATAGGTATACGATTATTATTTTAATTACGGCTTTATTCAAGGTAATCAAAATTATAAACGGCAGATGATAGCAGACGGAGATGGCGTGATGAGCTGTACTCTTTTGATAAAGATTGGTCCTTGACAGCTCTGGACAGAGAGAGGTGGAAACAGAGTAGGGAGGCATTTGCCCAGCAGTGGGACATTGACGGCTAAAAAAATACAGCAGTTAACGTTAAGCAATGACCAACCCATTGCCACAAATTTTACAACGCACCATTTTATTTAAGGGAACGTTTTAAATGACGTTTGGGAGTTATATTTTACAAAGGACAGCAGTATATGAAAAATATTTGATGTTAATATGTTGATTGCATTTTAAATACCTTTCTAACGAGAGAAGTGTCGTTTATATTTTTCGTCCCCCATCGAATCGGGTCTCAATGGGACGCGAGAAAACACCTCGACCTTTAGAAGGAGAAAGTGCTCGTTACAGATACCTACTGAAATAATGAGGGCTTTTGAACTGAAACAAAATTATTTATTTATCTGTGAAATGTGGAGAGAAAATCGAGGTATATAGGCAACGCAATGTTGGGTCAGAAAAAAGAGGCGAAAGAATGTGTTTTTGAATGAACTAAAAATGAACCGCGTTTTGTTCGCAAGCTCGTAGTGACATTGTCGTCGTGGTCGTAAGATTCTATTGTTTTGATTAAACAAGTCAAAAAAGTAAGTTCTAAAGCCATGTCTCCTGACAAAAAACCTTACACATAAACATTTGTTTTCATACACAAGCTGTCTCCTGCGTATTAAAATACTAGCTGCGCCCCGCGGTTTCACCCACATAAGTTTTGATACCGTGGGAATATCGGGATAAAAAGTATATTATAAACTATTTGTGTGCCAAATTTCATCCAAATCCGTTCAGTAGTTTTTGCGTGAAAGAGTAACAAACATCCACCGATCCATCCATCCATCCATACAAACTTTCATGTTTATAATATTAGTAGGATTTTTATATCAGTGTCAACTATTCACAAGACATATTACCTCAAAACCTGTGTCAGTTGGAATTCAGCTTTCAAAATGCTAAATAAAAATGAAATAAACTCTTCCCCTCTTCACCCGCGCGGAGAATGTTTTCCATGCGGCTCGGAAAACAAAAACATCGTGTTTTCATTCACAAATATATGTATGGCCACGCCTCTTTGTATTGACGTTTTTGTGTAATGTTTCGAAAAAACACGCGCAGGTGACACGGCTTTATTAAAACATGTTTTCGTATGGCAGACTTGGTGAAGGTATTTCGTGCCAGCAGTAAAGGATTTTCAGGATACGTGAATAGTCTTTAGGGTAGCTTACGTAACAAGAGTAATCAATTCCATTGTCTTGGCATGGAGAACTTGAATTAACATACTCTAATACTTGTTAAGCCCTTGAGTCGAAACTTAAATGCAATTTACGTAATCGTAATCTGGATCATGCAGCAGCGTTGTGATATCTTAAATATTCTACAAAAGTACAGACCTATTCTTTTAATGCATACTCTTTATCATATTTATGTAATTTTAAATAAAATACACACACACATGCCACTCACTTTATTAACATAAATATGATATTTTCACGCCAAGTTTTTATTCATTCATAAGATTGTTTTGGTATTAGTTAGCCAACTACATAGCTTGGCAATAGGTAGACATGAAATGTAATGTCAACAGCGCCACTACATACTGTTTTTAGAATTCATCCCAAAATAAAATGTCCTAAAAATAGTAAATTAAAGTGTGCCGCCAAAGTAGCGATAGACAATAAATTACCTTAACTAACCTTCCTCGTCCGACGGCCTTGCTCTAAAACTGCTCATAACGGTGCCAATTAAATTCCACGAAATGTTGTAAAAAATTAAAAACTATTCTGAAACAGCTATTCTCTGACCTTACAGCGGAATACTAAAGCGCAGCGTGAAGTTTAATTAAAACACGCTAACAGTTCCCGGAAAAAGTCAATAGTTTATTTGTTTTGTAGAATGACGTGATAATCAATCTGCTTAACCTTTTTCCAACTAAGGATCAGCTTCCAGTCTAACCGGACGCTACTGAATACCAGACTTTTTACATGAAGCGACTGCCTATCTGACCTCCACAACCCAGTTACTGGGTAACACGAAACCTCTTGGTAAGACTGGGTGTTAGACTTTAGGGCTTCTGACTGGTGTAACGATTGTCAAAGATCTACGAATTCTGAGGCATGGACGGGTCTCGATATCTAATAGACGGTCACCCATCCACGAACCGATCGCGGCAAGCGTAGCTTGAATTTCGATCTACCCGTGCGGCTGTTTATTTTGCCACGAGCCCCTAACGAATACGAACGACGCCAACAGTAAGATGACGTAAAATATTCGGTAAAGAAAGCTACGTGTTCGGTCACAGTTTTAGAGAAGACTATTGTCCAAGCATACAGGAATTTGGATAAGTGGCAGAGCATTGCCAACAGTCAGTACTTGGAGCGTCTGCAACTATTTGAGACATTTGGGCGATGTCACGCGCTTAGGTACCCACTCGTTGATCCAAGACTTGGCAACAGATATGCCAAGCTATTAGAAATTCACGGATTAAGTAAGTCTTCTTCTATTTTTATCCTTTACTAGCTTCTGCCCGCGACTTCGTTCGCATGAAATTTCTTGTTCCCCCGACCCACCTCGACGCATCGTATCACCTGCTGCCCGCGCTGTCACTTCGTTTTCGGTTAGCGATCTTTCTGACTTTTTTTCTTTTTGCTCGGTTCCAGCGCGTGATGTTAAGGTATCATATAGCGTTTCTCAAAAATCGGCCTATAAAATGAAAAAATATTTTTTTAAATCCGACCGGTACTTCCAGAGAATAGCGCATTCAAACAAACAAACAAAATCTTCAACTTTATTAATAGATATAGATTCATAACATCTTTACATTTACCACCTGTCCTAGTCAGTGATCAATAAAAAAAGAGGGTGAAAATAACGAATAGCTAGGGTTAGAAAAATTCTAAGAATAACATAGAAAACCCTTCAATATCACAAACAAACCGATATTTCAAAGTAATGCAAGCAGGTAGCGGCTGGTGCCTTGAGGACGTTGCCTCGCTCCACCTGTCACCGGCTATGAGACGTGGATAAATCGAGTGCCAGTTATTCCACGATAACGCTTTACTATAATCTTTATTTACTTTCAGCACTGTCGTTGTGAAAGCAAACTTTTTATGCACAATACTAGCGACCCGCCACTGCATCACATCTTTTTTTTTATTGGTAAATTATTCGATTTTTGACTTGAAGCAAACTGTTTTAAACGTCAGAATAGGCATAGGTGCTTACCTATGCCTATCATTTTACACAGCCCTGCTGGTATAAAGTTATATCATCATCACCATTTCAGCCTGGAATCACCTGCTGCTGGGTATAGGCCTCCCCCTTCTTCTGCCATACTTCCCGGTTCTGTGCGTCTGTCATCCAGGTGATTCCCGCAATTTTGACGATATCGTCTACCCAGCAAAAAAAAAGTTATATAACCTCCCTTTATGACCTCCCCCCCCCCCTTTGACCTTCCTTCTTTAGGTAATAAAACATAAAATAATCAGCCTATAATATACCCACTGCTGGGACACATGTCCCCTCTCTTTTGAAAGGGAGTGGGCTGTAAACCATCACGCGGGCCCAGTGCGAGTTGGTAGATGTCACATGTCCGACAAAACATGATTCGCATTAAGCAATTTACGAAATAAAATGTAAGTATATATATCTAAGAAATAAAATGTAAGTACCTACTTTCTCTTCTTCGCTTCGCTCTTGACAGCAAACGAAGAAGAGAGAGTAGGGAAGAGAAAGAGGGGTCGTGGTCGATTAACTGTATCCAACCGCAGGTGTAGTCGTTCCTCGCCTCATGATCTCACTCCATCTACCTACTACTAAAATTAAAATATTATGAAGAAGAGCAATTTGTTAAAGCATAAATTTATGGTGGAACAATAAAGCAGATATGTTTTATAAAGCTAAAATAGAAACTATGCATTCCTGTCCTTCAAAACCAATTCTTGGTATTTGAACAAGTAGTAGCTCTGCAGAAAAATATTGTTCTATGTCTGTACATGGAAAATGAAAGCAAACCGCAGACCGCATGTACAATAAAAATTAAAATAAAACTATAGGAATATGGAAACCATACGTTTATATTTAAGTTTCACGAAGAAAAACGAACGGAATAAGTTATAAACTAATTCTGCGGTACTAACTCCCAAAGCTAAGATGGAACGTTATATAATTACCAAACTTTCCTTGTAATCGTTAGCCTTTGTTGCCTCTTTAAAATCGAGTAGGATGATCAGCAAGAAAAGTACATACTTTTGAATTCAAGCTTGAAATCCTACTAATATTATAAACGTGAAAGTTTGTATCGATGGATGGATGGATGTTTGTTACTCTTTCACGCAAAAGCTACTGAATGGATTTGGATGAAATTTGGCACACAGATGGCTTATAACCAGGATTAACATATAGGATACTTTTTATCCTGATGTTCCCACGGGATCGAAACTTATGCGAGTAAAACCGCGGGGCGCAGCTAGTATTTTCATAAAAACGACCTTCGAGACGGCTGGACGAGTTTCGGCCAACGACCCTATTCGTAATAATCCCTTATCCAGAATGGGTTAAATGACTCCATTATATCCCAGATGAACAATTCGGGCTACAATTTCGTGTGCTATTAAAAGTTTCTCATTAACATGGGGTAACAGTTATCTTACTTTATTTAGGTCTAAATTACCTGACTTAACAATGTAAATGATTCATGCTTATTATAATTTGCTGAAAGATGCGTATTTTTGTTCTTTCACAGGAACAAATGCAACAAAAAGCTGAAACTAAAAAAAATGGAAACGATCTATACATTCAAAAAAGAGGTTTCACATCGACGCGAAGTAGAACCTCTTTCAAGATCTATGTCAATATACCGACTACTGGCCGTATCTGAAGAAAAAATAATAAACTGCCATTATTATTATGAGTCAGTGATACTCGAATTAAAATTATTTTATTTTATTTTATTTTTATTTTTTATTAGAGTTTTATTTTCAATTTATTTCTTTTAAAAGACAAAAAATGGCATTCATTAGTGATTTTGTTGAAAAGCGGCCTGAATTATTTAACTGTCTTTCAGCTGATAAAACCTTCTTAGAAAACACTTTATAGGTAAAACTTTATGTTAACTTTACTAAAGAGATTGCTCATAGATTTTTCCATATAAATAAATGATTTGGTTTGCTTTTACTTAATTATTGCGTAAACGACTTCTTCGTCCGTCTATAAAAGAAAAAAGTATTAAAATAGCCAGAGCATTAGGTATAATGGCTGCCAAATTCATTAGACGACCTTCGGACCTTGAATCATCAAAATATACCTAAGCCCTTGTCAGTAAAACGCCATTCATTATTACCTGAACAACAATTCGGCAATATTGTCCCTCTCAAGTCCCAGGGGGGCCATAAAGTCGTAACTCAAACAAAGTTTTGTATAAATCAAATCATTTCGCTTGAAATAAAACACTGGAAATAACAACGGAGAGTAAGTAGGTGTCTTGACACAAACGTGCTACGTCAAGGTCTTTGTAGAAGATTCGTTTGAATCATACGAGCAAGTGCACACGGATTTAATAATATCTACATATTGGTTACACAGCTGGGTGTACATCTGTGCAACGAGACGCGTCGTCTAGTGATAATGTGCCATTTTCATACGACTAGCTTGTGCTAGTGATTTCGTCCGGCTGAAATATCTTTTGTTAATATAAAATATATCCTATGCCACTCGGCAATACTATAGCTTCCCATTTTTTTTTTGTAAGCCTGTGCTGTCCCACCGCTGGACAAAGCTCTACCCCAAGTCCTTCCCATCAGTGAAATAATTTTCTCATATTGGCACTATAGTACAGACACCAGCAGGTCAAGCTACCCGAAACTGTCAAATTTTCCCAATCAACCTTGAACCTTAACGCTTTAGCGATAAAGTTGAAAATCTATTAAATAAAGACAGATTGTAGTAACTTGATGTGCTGGCGTCCGTACATACCACTGACGTAAGTCCCTAAATTTTTTTTTGTTTTACCCAACGTCGTACCAGTGGATAGAACGGGTTCCTTCTATTTGGCAGAATCTTGATACTCCGATTTTTATTTGGCATAACTCACATGGCATAATCTTATTTAATCGAATATTTTTAAGGCATAAAAATTATTTAGCATAACTTTTGTTTGGCAGAATATTTACGTGTCCGAATTTACAATGGCATACTTTTATCTTGGCAGAATTTTGTTTCGCATAATTACCTTTGCCATAATTAATATTATACATAATTTTGTTTAGCATAACATTTATTTAGAGATACGATTATTTGGTATGGGTGCATATTTGAACATCAAAAATTAAAATAGATGTATTTTCTTGTAAAAATTAGTGTTCAAAACATCAAAAACTTATAATATATGGAATAAAACTGATAATTTAAATAAAGTAAATTTATGCTGTCGAATGGTTAGATAACCTACGTGCAATGTATTTAAAATCGAATGGTCTGCAAAAGTGACATAGAATGTTCTAAATATAGCATGTATTGGTAGCATTTTCAATATTAAATTAAATTTGTGTCATAAAAAGTCATACGTTGTGCTGCAAAATTTTGTGACAGAAACGAATCGCTGCGAAACCGACTTTACGCAGTCTTGTCTGCCCTACCCCTAGAGTGTAATTTAAACCCGCGTAGGCGCGGAGGGGTAGGGCGGCCCGCGAGCTGAGGAGCAGGTGGTTTGAAGGCCCGCCACCGCGGCTGAGGCTGGCCGGCGAAGCCGGCCAGCAAGCCGAAGCTGCGGTGGTGAGCGTTAAAACCATCTTTGACGATAAGCTCGCGTGGCGCCGCCCAAACCCCGCAGCGCCGGAGCCGTGACAGAAACAATGCTTGCTGCATGTTGCATGCCTGCTTGCATGCTGCATGCCTGCTGCATGTTGCATGCCTGCTTGCATGCTGCATGCCTGCTGCATGTTGCATGCCTGCTAGCATGCTGCATGCATGCTGCATGTTGCATGCCTGCTTGCATGCTACATGCATGCTGCATGCATGCTTTCACAATCAACTGTTTTATTGAGTAAATACATGCAGAATCAACTGTTTTATTGAATAATGATAATTAAATAATAAATAAAACAAAATATATAGACAATTTAGGTCAAACTAATCTTAAATTAGCTCCAATTGCCTTCAAAAATCCAGTTTCAGTGTAATCCGACTGATTATTTAATATAATTTCTATGCGACATTTCTTAACCAAAACTTTTTTTCTTTTTGCTGGTATTGGGGCACCTGTACCTAGTTTATCAATTTCTATGATTGAGTATTTCATTTCTTTGATGAGTGAAATCAGTTCTGCCTTTTAATGACTATCGATATAAAATGTATGCCAAAAGACGATTCTGACTGTGAATTTTCTGCGATATGATGGTTCTGCTTTTTAATTATTATGGATATAAACATTATGCCTAAAGATGATTCTGACTAACAAAATTATGAGTTTTGAATGTATGACAACTGAGTGTATGCGAAATGATTTTCTGCGAAATGAAGTTTATGCTATCCGTTGTTATGCAAAACAATATTATGACGTAAAAAGTTCTGCTATAAAAGGTAGACCCGGATAGAACACTTGGCAATACTATAGCTTCCTAGTACAGTTATAGTTACTAGTGAAAGAATTTTTGCAATACGCACTAAAATTAGCACTCCGGGGATTACCCCCTACATAACTCATACAAACTCATAAATACTTCTTAGTAATATTAGTAGTGTAAATTATTTCATCACCACTGTTCTCAAAACGGTGAAGGAAAACATCGTGAGGAAACCGGCATGTCCTAGAACCAAAAATTCGAAGACATGTGACATCTGCCAACCCGCACCGGGCCCGCGTGGTGGATTACGGCACATTCCTTCTCACCGAGAGGAGGCCTGTGTCCCAGCAGTGGGAACATTATTGTCTGTTTATGATGAATATTAGTTCCAATAGATTTAGGGTTTTATGAACACCAAGGTTACTACTACTACTTTATTATGTTTCTATATTACTTCACAAAAAATATACATTTCGTGTATTTTTGCCTACTACATCAACGTCCATGAACTTATAATTATAAGCCTTTATACATTTTTTTACGACTCATCGTTGTCTAGTTTTCGTAATGGAGTTTAGTTTCTCTATGCAATTGTTCGTAACCGGGGACTTAAAACAATCGTTTTTCAATGTAGAAACTTTTAAACTTATTCAGACGTTTTTAGATCGCCAAGAAAAAATAAATGTAAAAATTTTATGTTAAAAGTTCAACAACGACTCTTCAACTTACCTAATTTGTTAACCTCGAAGTATAACGTCATCAATCATTAACCTAAAGAAAATTCAAATTTTTATTAGAAACACGCTAAAAGGCTGTTTTCTTGGGTTTGCTACGGAAATGAGAAAAGTTTTCGAACCGTACGGAAAGCAGTGGGCACGGTAAGTAGTTTATCAGTTATAACATTGCCAAGTGTTTAATGCTATACAAGAAGTGACAAGAGAACAAGAAACCGGACAGTTTATGGTATCGGACAACTTTTCGAATGAAGGACACTTTGACGGGTCTAATAATTTATTCTATTTTTACTATTAAAATGAGAATAGAGGATGGGAACACAATGTTTTCTCGGTTCTTTATATTTGTATATTTCTTTGTTTGTCTATGTTGACCTACAGCTGGGCAAGAGACTCCCCCATATTTTTCTAGTTCTCTTTATGTTTTGCCTTCTCCGGCCCATCTGGCAAGAACGAGTTCAGATCGTCTCTGTAATATTACTATTAAAATGTTTTTTAAGCTATTAAAGTCTCTGCAGCGGTCTTCAATATGTTCCACAAATCATACTCGACTTTTATGAAAGAATACTAAAACTTGTCGAGATAGCAGCTACGAGCACTACGGCGTAGCGTCTGCGTGCTACGCAAAAAAGTCACACGAACAATTCAAACTTCATCTCCATATCGAGATAGTATCCGAATCTGGAGCAATATTCTCTATTTGAACCATTCATATATGAAAAGTTTCCTGCCAGCCGGTACGTTCAATAACATAGTACACTGTGTAGGCCACACACGTACCCACCTACTTAATTAAGATACGGCCGGAGTATCAACAGGACAGTTCTGTATTTGGCAAGCTTCCAAGCTCGTTCCCACTATCTGCGAACCACTGTAGAGGCGTTTTAAGTTATTTTTTACAGAGGTTCAGAACTAGCCCTTTGTTCCGGGTACGTGACACGCTTTTTATTTCCTTGTAAAATCAATATTCGTTCTTTTCTATGTAATTTACGACGCGTACAGTTGAGGCATGTTTTAGGTGCCTAGAATTTCGTTTGGCAACGTATTACACAGCACTTTAATGTGCTTGTCACTTTAAACATGATAATACACAAAGGAACAAACAAGGAATGAACATACAAATTCCTGTATGTCAAAATGAGTTTCATAACAGCTTTATTAAATATCTAGGACGCGTAGCATCGCATATTCAGGGGCAGTTTTTGCTTTGTTGGGTTTCGTGGGACGATTATAAGGCGTATTATGCGTTGTAATTGTTTTTGTCCAACGTTCCTTGAACCTTAAGCTCGTAAAACGGTCTAATTAGTACCGTTAAGGTTTTTGTTTTGTTGGAGTTCTTGTTGTTAATGTTCTGTGTGAGAATTAGTTACGCGGAACTAATTGTATTAAAGCAAAGGTGTTTTTCATACCACATCATTAGGAAACTCGTTAATTTTATCGTCGCCTTAGTTTAATTTAATAAAATAATACTTTAATTTATTTAATTAAAGCTTATTTTTTCTACCCTACAAGAAGAACTTGCAATTCTTTTGAAACAGTCGCAATCCAACATTATTAGGCATCATAAAAAACCGTATTACTTCCATAAACAAAAATTACCCTCCATTTAAGCGCACGTTTCTGTGATGGCAGCAAAATGTGCTCATGGTGCACATTTTGCCGCCGTCACAGAAACGCGCGGGTAACATACAATACACAAACGGTCGCGTTCCGGCGGAGATACCGTGATAATGCATGGCTATGTTGCTGCTGTGGATTTAGACGGTTTTCGCGTATAACTGTAATAGTTCTGCGGCTTTGCCAGCGTCAGGTAAATAAGGTTTTTGTATACCTACCTATTCGTGAATTTATCTTGGAAGACAGCTACACCACCAACCCTGCTGACTGGTTAATCTTTATAATGCAAGTACAAGTACACGCCATGGGGTTAATAAGTACTACGGCATTAACCTGGCATTACTGTGTCAATTTTTTAAACAATGACGTTCCACCATGGAATTAGTATGTACTACATAGTACAGGGTTCTTTGAGTTCCATATACCAATTTGGCATGGCGTTTTCAAAAAGCGCTTTAGACAGAGAAAGCAAACAGTTTTAAATAAATGATTCTCGGATAACTTGTTTCGACACGAGAAATCTTTAGTCAAGTTTAATGGAGATTGGTTGAACAGTAAAGCGGTGAAAGTGAAACAAACAAACTCATTTTGGGATTCAGGGGCTCATAACACATAAGATAGAATTGCCTAAAGCAACAGAATAAATAATAGTACAGGCTTACGTAGACTTGTTATACGTACGCTGTCAGTCATGTACATACTACATTTATGTATAGCAATATTTATTCGCTCAGCGTCTAATGGCTCATTTCCTCAGAATCTCAGCACGTTTATTTATGAAATTGGATTAGGATTCTTGATTCAATTTCTAGGGGCGCCTGTTTTACATTTTTCCTTTTCATATACTTTAGCAATTTCCAATTTAATTATAAAATACTGGAGCGTATGTTTTATTCTGCTTGCTCGCACGACACGTTAAGAATATCTTAAGTAATTACAACTTATGTAGTTTCAAAGCAAAACAAAAAGAGGGGGTATGCCACCGCACGATCGAAGTGAAAACTTACGACGGGAGCCGAGTATTTGGGATTTAGCGTCACCGACATACTGGAGTCGAGTACATCCGATTCTGCGTCACCGACCCGAGCGTGACGGACCGGTTTCCACAATTCAGAGAGAGCGCAAAGTGCAACTAAAGAAGTTTTCAGTTCAAAAACCCTAATTTAATCTAGCTACAGTTCCTTAGTAACTTAAAGTTACGACTCTAGGTGTTGCTCAAGTCTCGTAAATTATCTCGAAAGTGCGACACGGTGATCACTTAATCCCATTTAATCTTAATAACGAAACTTCATTGTTCTGGCAGCTATACCAGAATGCAGTTGGTACAAAGCTTTCTTACCTTCCATGATGAAACTTACGTGAGTTGCAGAACCGCATTGTCGAGCCGGGGGGGCTCAGTAGCCGTGGCTTGGTCACCCACGGTGAAGCCATGAGGCTTTGCCAGTAAGCCGACGACGTAGCGGCCAACAAGTAGGTTGCGGGCGACATCGCAACTGAGGCGGGCTGCAATGTCGTATGGGAGGCATCACGGCTGAGGGTTGGAGGCCGCTGCGGGAGAGGAGTGCCGGTATTGCGGTGCGCCGCTCTCCCTACCTTCCGCGGCCTTGACGGGGTCGCCGCCGTCTGAGGGCGGGCGTGGTGGGGCCGCAGGGGAGGAGGAGTGTTGGTATGACGTTGGCCGCTCTCCCTATCCTCTGCGGCCGAAAATTGGCCGAAATTATGGAAATCCAAGTTTATTGTTGCAGTTACTTGTAAAGTGCAACATACTTTTGCACTTTACAAGTAATTTCGCAGTTGGTATTGCAAGGGCACTTGGCTGTCGATTTAGACAACCTCTTACGAACAGCATTATGAAAGTTTCAACAAGCGATATTGTTCGAATAAAATAGTTTTGTTTGAAAGTAATATGATATTGTGTTAATAAAGTAACAGATAAAGTTGGGAGGGTAATACTAGCAGATTAGCCCGGCTGTAATTAATGTGTTCGCTAAAAGTCCTATTCTGCATTTACAGAAAAGTACCAGTTATAATTTTACATAATCAGCCTATAATGTTCTCACTGATGGGACACAGGCCTCCTCTCTGTGAGAGGGAGTGGGACATAGTCCACCACGCGGGCCCAGTGCGGGTTGGTGGATGTCACATGTCTTCGAATTTGTGGTTCTAGGACATGCCGGTTTCCTCACGATGTTTTCCTTCACCGTTTTGAGAGCAGTGGTGATGAAATAATTTACACAAAGTAAAGTGCTTGCCTGGGTTCGAACTCACGACCTACAACTCGTAAGTCGGGTCCATTACCACTGGGCCACCACTGCTCCAGTTATAATTAACTTTTGATTTATACAAAAATAATAAAGTCAATGGAAACGAATACTAGTCCAAAACATTACAAAATATTAGTAGGAATACTATTATTCTTAACGAACTCGCTACAAGAACTGTTAAATTATATCGGTACCAAAAGTGTGATTTTCGTCGCAAGCGGCGGCGGCACTAGAAATAGTGCAGCACCTAATGGTAGATACGGTACGAGTAATGCGAGCGATATGATATTTTACTTACGTTCGGATTGAAAGTGTTCCAATTTTTCAAGCGTGGAAATGCCAGCCAAGCGCTTCAGCGTTTCAAAAGATATTTAAGTTTATTATAAGTACTGAAATAGCTTTCAGTTTCACATTCATATAATACACCTTTTCTCCATATTTTTCAGTTACCTACTGCTTTTTGAAGTGGTTTTATAAAGGTTATCCCGTGTTGATGACCGTTAGAAGTTATGTTACCCATTAAATGTTGTCATAAAATATATTCTATCGTTTTCATCACGCATAACCGGGAACACTATTGCGTCATTTGATGCTGGCAGGAAGTAAACGGATTCACCCTCCTTAGAATAAGACTATCTAGAATTTTGAGAACACGCATCATATTCGAAAACCTCTGTGCAGCTAATGGAACCGGGTACCTACTAACACTTTGTCAATGTATTTCCTACGATGCATTGTATGTTTGTATGATGATGCCATTTGTCTCGGCGCCCAAAGCCCGGGATTACACGAGTTTTGATTGCACAGTGTAAAATACGAGCCGGATAACAAAGCCAAGCATTTTTTACCATACAAACGTATACACATTAATTCTTGTGCTCGAAACGGGATTGGCCGTTTCGTACCAACTCGCATCGGTGGCCGCTTTGATTCGTTTTGGAAAGGAAACATATTTCGCTCATGTTATATTCATACTTAGGGGTCAATTGCTGATCAAAACGGCGGTTTGGTTCAGTGGAATGGCGAACAATATTGGCTGATTGCTCGGATAAATTGGACCGTACTAGGCCAAAGTACGTAGGTGCCAACTTAAAGAATGTAGTTGGCATCTAAAATGTTTATTCCCGTATTCTAAAATTCTTCTTGTTGCGACCAACTTTTCTTCGGAATAAGCATGAAAAAACATCGAGATTGGGAGAAAAAGAAAGAAGGTGCCTGTTCACTCTTCCTTTGAAGATAGGTGTTTTCTGTATCACAGTGATATTTATAAGACACAACCTTCTATACCATTCAGACGATGTAAAGTATCTACAAATAGAACATAAGCGCTAATCAACACCAAATATTATTTGATAACGTCGTCAAAATCGATAAGTTTTTCCACCCAACAAACTTTATTTGGCGCGAAAGTGGCCCGAAATATAAATTGCGTTAGTAGATACTCACTTCCCACTTTTATGGGAGTTTTCGTAAATGGAAAGATAAATGTCGTACATGGGTTCAATATCATCTTTGAGAGATACGAGTATATTTTTATCACTTTCCTTATTATCTTATAAATAGAGTTACGTGGTAATATCATGTTGATGTGTGTATGTTCGTGGTGTGTTCTTGATTCTTAATGAAACTAGAGGACTGTATAAAATAGGCACCGTGTCCGCGCGTGAACGGTTACAAGTGTGTTATTTTTGTAATCAAGTTTGTGTCGATACAAGGTCGTTATTTCAATCATTCAACTCAGCCTATCGCAGTCCACTGCTGGACATAGGCCTTTCCCAGGCAGCGCCACAACACCTTGTCCTCCGCCTTCCACATCCAGTCCGTCCCAGCAACCTTCCTAAGCTCGTCCGTCCATCTAGCTGGGGGGCGTCCCACACTACGCTTGCCGATACGCGGTGTCCAGTCCAGAACTCGTCTGCTCCACCGGCCATCGGTCCTTCGACAAACATGGCCAGCCCATTGCCACTTCAGTTTGCTTACTCTGCAAGCAAGCAAGGTCGTTATTTACTTATGTTAGCTTTAGCTGCTCGGAAAACTTAGATTTGTTAATCCTGAAATTACGTACAGCACAGTAAATACAACGTACCTATACGTTATAAAAGAAAAACCCTAGTTATGTTGAAGGAAACGCTTTAAAACATTCTCTAAAGACCTAGCTCATAACAGGCTTGAATCGACCACTCACTCGAGAACTCCTCATAAAATAAAATCCGACCGAGCAGATACATCCACTAGAATTTTCATAGAAAAACGAACCCTAAGACCCTGTGAGCCACTTAGTAGCAAATTGGCTTTTTGTATTAACTGGCCAAATAACTTCTTACAATAGCAATTTGTGCGACAATAAAGTCTTATTTCGCGCAGATCGAGTTGTAAAATATGCAAGGATTTACCTACTATTGTGAAACGTTTGTTAACATTATTTTATCTCGTGAGTAACCGTAGCCTGGGGCTTCGACCTCGTACAATTTATGTAGGTACGTACCTACTACCTACATATGACAAACACGACCATTATTACGGTAAATAAGATATTATGTCTGAAGAAAACAATATCAAATATACATTATTCGTATTGTATGGTAATGGAAATAAACATAACATAACTTCACGCCTGTATTCCCCGAAGGGTTAGGCAGAGGTTAGCTCGCCGCCCTGTAAGGACCAGGCCCGGGTCGACGGAGCGTTGTGTTCGCGCGCCTCAAAGAGATATCAGCTCTAAGTGACGGGGTCCGCTAGGGCCGATGCCTGCCAGGGCCGCGGGTTATTCGAAAGAGATACCGTGCCCCTGGCACAGGCAACTGAAGGAACACGGGTGAGTTTTAGTCAGTAAAAGTCTGACACACCGTCCCGCTCCGTCCAGAGCGGGAGAAGTCATTTAATGAATTCCCACCCAAAAAAAAAAGGATTAGGCAGAGGTGCTACCAGGTATAGAGGTGTAGAGGTGTACATCCACATTTCGTCAGTTATGTTTAAGGGGGCTTAGGGGGTGAGCCAGAGATAAAGGAAATATTTCGGCAAATACTTATTTAGTTAAGAATTTGTTCACAAATAAACAGGAAATTCTGTAAATGTAATAGAAGGCAAAATTGTGCAGAAATAAGTTGCGTATCTATACTTTGATTGGGTAATGTCACCGTTCAGTTAGTTAAGATCAAAATCGATTATTCATTTAATTAAGATCAAAATCGATTATTCATTTAATCTGATCATTCAAAATCGGTTATTTGGTATTTAAACTAAGTAGTTCAAAAGTTAGTTTTGTCCAGATTTTAACGGATTAACAGGTTAGTTTACAATTAAAGTCAAGTAGCTCAATTCTAATACTGAATGGGCGATATAAAGCCAGCCTGACTTTCGAAGAGCTTGAGATTTAGTTTATCGTAAAAATACTGTCGGTTCAATTGAACTAAGTCGATGATAATAAAGAAAATAATAATGATAATGACGGCACGGTTGGCGCAGTGGCTGAGCGATTGACTGCTGCGCTATGTATCGCGGGTTCGATTCCCGCACGGAACAAATATTTGTATTGCCTATAGGTAGTTGTTCCGGGTCTGGCTGTTTGTGTATGTGAGTTTAAATGTTTGTAAACGCACCCACGGTACAGGAGTAATTCCTAGTGTGGGGCAACGTTGTTTAAAAGAAAAAGAAAAAAAGGAAAAGAATAATGATGTGATGAAATAAAAACAAGCTTTTAGGCGAACTTGAATGACGCAGTAAAGGTTCCGTATCATGATAGCCGAAAGGTTCTGGAGTGGCGACCGCGTACCGGAACACGTAGCGTTGGAAGGCAAGGCGGACCGATGACCTTGTGAAGGCCGCAGGAATTCGCTGGATGCAGGAAGCACAGAACCGGTCGAAGTGGCGGTGCTTAGTGGTGGGGAGACTTATGTCCAACAGTGGACGTCTTTTGGCTGAAATGATGTGGATGTTGTCCATGACGGGCAAACTACAATAACGTTTTTTTCGAAGTTTCCTGGACTGGTTTTCGCTTTACATTTGACCTGCAAGGTTAAAACGAATTCAGTGAAGATTATAGCCGGTTACGTAAATTATTGCAGCCGGTGAAGCTTAGCAATAGAACCCTTTGCGTACGAAACCCTGAGCATAAATATCCGTGGTTTATGCCCGACTTCGCTGTAATATTCAAATCTCTGAAGAATGAAGATTGATATTACTGACGAGAGATAAGTATGCCTATTTGAAATAATAAATTCCTGGAGAATATCTTTCCTGACACTCCGCTTTTTCTGCGGAGTGTCAGGAAAGACATTCTTCTTTTTTTATATGTATTTTAAATGTATAGTTAGGTAGGTATATCTCTGTTCCTACTTATTTGTTAGCCCGTGTCGTTTTCACAAAACGCAATTTAGATTATGTTAAATTATGACCGAAATAAACGTATAAATGAAAAGGTAATCCTTTAAAAAGGCTACCTATCTTTTCATGTGAAATAAGCCGCGGCAAAAGTTAGTTAGAAAATAAATGAGATTCCCGTGTTGTGTCGTAACTGAAAAAAAAAGGTTTAATTCGTATAATTTAAAGCAGTGAAGTAGGCCAAATGCCTACATTTGATTATTAATTCAAAACATTTTCAGCCTTTTCATGCGGAATAGTCTGCAGATAAAAGTTAGTTATAAATGTACAGTCACCAAAGGAGATAAGTAACCAGGGTCGTTGGATATAATTGAAGTTTGGTAAGAAACCGATGGATGCATTCGAATGAAATTAAATTTATTTAATAGAACAGTTCATTTATCAAGTTAAATTTCATTCGAAAACCTCCATCGGTTTCTTACTAAACTTCAACTATATCCAACGACCCTGGTTACTTATCTCCTTTGGTGACTGTACATAATAATCATGGTTTTGCCTTTCCAGACAAAAATATGAAACTTTTTATCTAAAAAAGGAACTGAACATTCAAAAAAAAAAATTACCAAGCAGTTATAAAAGTATGAGCTTGTTTAAGTTATTTCATACAATATTAACAAGGTACGTAGAGTAGAAGCCCATCCTCCATTTTAGAATGCGGTGAGCAAGCCGCTACTACTTGTACAAGATGAATGAAATCAGCGGACTCCTAAATGTATTCATTCGCGCACTTCAGTACGACTCTACTTTGTTACCTTATAAAACTAGCCATATAAATAAGTAAATGAGGCAAAAGGAGTATATAAGGATTGTATCAGGTGGCGTTTTATGGTTTCTGCTTTCCCCCATGGGGAGAATGCGTGAGTTTATGTGAAAAAAAAACTTAGGTACACTTCGAATTGAGAATCATTTGCATCTTCTTTCATTAACATCTATGTTTACCGACCAGTAAGTTTCCTACAGGGCAAACATCTTCTTCTAGTTAATTCTAGTATATTATTAAAAGCCTGTGATGTCCCACTGCAGGGCAAAGGCCTCACTACTCTCTTTACACTTTCCTCTGTATAAAGCTGCTAAGGACCAGTTCTTGTTGAAGGAGTCCAGCTCATCCCGCCATCTCCGTCTGTGCCTGCCGCGATGTCGCTTGCCCTTAAGAGGGACCCATTGGGTCGTAAGTTTGGCCAAAATTCTTCTAATAAAGAGAAAAAATAAACCTTTGATCATCATGCTTCCTTGGTTGGTGATTCCGGTTGTTTTTATGATAAAGGCCAAGTTTTCTTGCGATGCTTTTACTGCTCCTGCCTTAACAATAAACTTGGATTTCCATTTCGATAACCAAGTAGGTATCAATCGAACAATCAACTCAGCCTATCGCTGTTCACTGCTGGACATAGGTCTCATAGGCCTTTCTTTTTAACGTGGAGAAATGCTCATGCATTCTGCACTACCACGGGGAGATAGTGCAGTTATGTGAGACTCTAACCCACTAAAACTCCACGGTGTCCTCCTCTGCCGCTTACGGCGAGAACACGGGCACGCCTTTGCACTCATCCGTGAACCCGCCGCGGCCGTGCGTCACCGGACCCTCCTCTGGGGAGTACTCCCCATCACCGGCGCACCAGAACACATGGCACGCCGTGACCACCGTAGGGACCAAACCAGCACATGGGCGCCAGAAGACCCCGTGCCTGGGCACCCTTGGTCCCTCTGCGACGGGTCAGGTCATTAGCCCCGCCGCCTGCCAATTTTCGGCCGCAGAGGATAGGGAGAGCGGCCAACGTCATACCAACACTCCTCTTCCCCTGCGGCCCCACCGCGTCCGCCATCAGTCCGTCGCCCCTGGACCCATTTAAGGGAGCTGGAAGAGGGCGTTGTCCGCCCTCCGCCGACGCCCGGTGCGCCTGCTGCGGGCCGGGTGAGAGGTCGAGATCTCCCTCTCCCTTTCCGTAGCCTCCTTCTGCGAGACGACCGTTTCGCAGAAGGCAACCACCGCTTCCCAGGACTCTTCGCTGCCGACCATCGACTCGACCACGGCCGGCAGCGACAGGTCACTGCCTACTTCTGAGATGAGGGCACGGCGAGGCTCCTCCCAGGCGGCACACTCTGCCAGCGTATGCCGCGCCGTGTCCAGGCCTCATAGGCCTGACCTAACATAACCAAGTATGACTTTCTCAATTTTCTCTTTGATTCTTCATTGTATCTAGTGGTTGTTGAGTGGCCCATGTTCATTGTTAATCAGTGAAAGTTAATGAGCTGACGACATTTTGATAGGGATTATTAATTGGGGTCACATCCCTTCAAATTCTATGTACAGTATAGTTGATTATGTGTGTTTACATGCATTAACAATTCATGAGAAGCGTCAGAGTACTGATGAACTTCTACAAGGGATCGAAGTAAATAAACTTGCCTAAGTGAACTTTAATCAAACATTGACGGAACTAACGCAATACTTGTAAGTTTGTGTACCCTTGTTTTCTCTAACAGGATAAGCGGTATCTGCACTAATTGCATTTTTATAACAAACTTTACTTAGACTTGCAAGCTTAGTAAAATTGGTGTGGGATAATAGGTATGAGTCTATTCTTCGTTATTTATGAAAATACTAGCTTTACCTGCGACTTCGACCTCGTTGAAATTATCCCACGAGAACTCTACTAAACTACCACCATCTACCACCATCTACTGAGCTATCTACTAAAGAGTATCCTCTGTCTAAATCCAGGTTATAGACTATCTGTGTGCCAAATTTCATCCAAATCCATTCTGCCGTTTTTGCGTTATTGAGTCACAAATATTTAAACATACAAACCTTCACATTTATAATATTAAGTATGATACGAAAATCCATCTTTTCTATTCTTCATAGAATAGACATGCTCTAAGAAACAATATTCAATAGATTCAGCTTCAGAAAAGGTTCAACGGGGATAGTTTGTATGCGAAAGAAAGCACGGGCAACACCCACTTTCAAAAAAATGTTACCTACTTAAAAAATAAAGTACCTAGGAGTAGGTATTCCTAGGTACTCTGCATACCAATATTATCACGTACAATATTACTAGCTAATTTGGTGAGTCTTTGTAACTTGAATAAAGAAAATTCTATTCTAATTTCTGTTCGGGCGACCAAACTAGAACAAATTAACATCCAACATGGCGACGAGATGAACACAAATATACAACTGTAATAACTGGAATTAGTCCTAAACAAGCTGGTCAATAACTAAGCGCGATTGTACACACACTGGGAACTAAACTAATCTCCTACTTGGTATTGTTTTAACAACAATTCTGGAACAATTTGCGTTTGAAATGGAATGTTTAGGAGCTATCAAATATCTAAACTAATATTATAAACAGAATATATTGGATTTTTTGGTGTGTTTCTTTGTTACGATTTCACGCTAAAACGGCTGAACTGATTTGGATCAAAATTTGGCACATGGGTAGACCATGACCTAGATAGTGAAACCGTGGGGCGCAGCTAGTGTAAAATATCTAACGAATGTTTGAATTAATGCATTAGTGATAAAGTTGAAAATCGATTAAAGAAATTTGACGGATTGTAGTAGCTTGATGTGCTGGCGTCTGTACCTACACTTTTAACAATACTGCAATGCTTTAACCAGTTAACAAAATCTGAAAACCGACCCGTCCTTGTCTCGGTGTAAATCTCACCTCCATCAAAAACAGAACATCTTTTTGTGAAAGGTTCACAAAAGGATAGTGACATCTTGGATGTTATAAATCAAAATCATGTTATTCATTTATCACGTTTACAAAGCTGTTTTAAGGGAAAATAGCTGCACACACCTTAAGCTGATTGTATACAACATTTTACGCAACTAAATATTTACACTAGGTATTAAGTTAAATGACTAAATGAAAATGAATTACACCTATCCCAGCGTGGTTAAACCAGACTCGATTAATCGAAAGAACCCCAAGATTCGCACTAGCTCCTGTAGCCTCATGTTCATGGTGCTACAGCGACCATTGCATATCAAGGAATAGACCGGGGTGCGCGGTAATTGTAGGGAAGACGTGCCCGTAGGAAAGGGTAGGATTTAAGAGCCTACCGGATATGCATCCTAGAGTAAGCATTGGACTAGTGGAGAGATGGGTGATATTTAATGACTAAACATACAAAAAACTCTTTTGTTTTTGGTCACTTCAGTGTTGAAGTATTTATCCGCATTGCTGTCACCCGGGAACGTGCCCAGAAGACTGGCAGCATTGTAACGTTGAATGGCAATGCTAATTCTTTGTCCAAAGATTTAAAGCATATTTTGCTTACAAAAGTTGAAGTTGCTTACAACGGCCATCTTAACAAGATAACATAACCAAATTATTAATGATATTATTATTACTAACGTTATTATGGAATATCGGGTAGGGCTGGCTACCCTTCTAGAATTACAACTTTACAAGCTAAGATATTCTGTTCAAGTAATTAGTTAAGCAATCATTATGTTAAAGTGATGCGGGTATTTACTGTCTTCTAGGACCATCCATCCATCGTCTGTCAAGACTTCAAGCAATATGTTAGCTAGACAGTTTCAGAGTCCTGAAAATTAGCCTTCTGCTCTCGTAAGCAATTATAGATGATAGCAATTTGACTTATTAGTGAGAAGGTTTCTTGCCAAAGAATTTTCTCTTTATTTATTTATGTTTTGATGGAAAATTAAAGTAGGTAGTTGTATTCTATATTAACGATGATACGCACCGGAACACCTGGTAGGGATTGTTACCTACTTATTTTTCCAAAAATCCCCACTAGGCCGAGTTTATTTAACTAGTGGGGATTTCTGGAAAAAAAAATAAGAATCCCCACTGGTGGGGATTTGTCGGTGGGGATTTCTGGAACATATCAGAATAAAGACCGTCATTATACCGCCACCGCCATATATCGTCATTAATTTTGCGTCTGAAAAGTGTTTGCCAGTGTATGGTAGCAGTAACCCCTGCCCTTAGTAACAGCACCCTAATTGTGTAACACACTATCAATCACAATCTGAATCATTTTGAAGGATATTGCTAATCCATTGCTTCATGTGTTCGAAAAATGTCTCTGCGCAATAAAGTAAATAACGCAATGAATGTTGTTAAACTGTTAAAATGAATGCCGTCTACTGCTACCACTACTGTTAGACTGTTAGGCAATAACCCCGCAGAATATAGGCTGTTTGTGAATGTGAGTTTAAATGTTTGTAAACGCACCCACGATACAGGAGTAATTCCTAGTGTGGGGCAACGTTTAAAAAAATAAATAAAAGAAAGACGAAAGGAAGGATAAGCTTCAGAAAACCTCTAAGAATATTCTGCAACAAAATGTTGATAATGGCAACCCTGAACAGAAAATAAAAACTAATCTTTTCCTAACAAGAAAACAACGAATAGTTCTACTGAATAAAGTCATTTAAATACCAAGACTAACTACTGATTGGAATTCTCTAAGCCACTGGCAGTCGTTTGCAAGCTGTTGGCATCTCAGCGTCTTACTTGCTGTCTCGTTTAACTCCAATAGACTGAAAAGAGACGGATGTTCCAAAATCCTCTTTGAATAATCTCTCACAGATCAGTCACGGGCTTGGCAGTAAATATTGAGCCGTTTTTGACGCTTGTGAACGTAAAGTTGACTTAAACATAAAATATAGATACCTACTAATAGTAAAACTGGTGGTGGTGTATAGGGAGTCGTAAAGTTAGTTCCACGTGTAAGGGATATTTGGGTTACCACGTAAAGTACCCAAATATGTAGATGTAACCATTATTTCAGTAGGTAAACGAAAGTTTTCGGTCTGTATCAACGTAAAGTTTTATAATAAAATATTGTTATGTAAGAGTAGTAAATAGGGCTTGGTTGACTGGTTTATATAGTCAAGCTACTTTTGATTCAATCTGTCAAACTAGAGTTTCCTTTGTCCGACTGAAAACCTTTGAAACTGCTAATTGGCTATAACGGGTGTTAAAATGCCGAGATTCACTTGTTTTTCCCTTCCTGTAGAATACGAAACAGTACGCAGCGCTTCAAAACGGGGATCCTAGACGTAGGCAAAAAGGCTGCTAAGCTGAAATGAGATTGGGCGGGTCACGTCGGCCGTATGCATAGTGACGGCTGGGAAACAGTCTCCACGCGGTGGGTGCCTGAGGATGGACGGGGCTGCCGAGGCCGGCCCAGAAAGAGGGGGCGAGACGATCTAGACGCGTATTGCAACGGTTGGATCGGTGTGGCTCTAGAAAAGGATGCCTGGAAGGATCTTTGGTCAGCAGTAGAACAGTGAAAGATGACTTAAAAACAATCAGAACAGTTATTATCCTGGGAACATTCTGGTTACGGAGATATTAAAAGTCCAACTTTTTTTACGTGACATGTTTTGTGGGCGGTACATTGCGCACACAGTGACTTTTCACCCCAAATGTAAAACTCGTTTCACATTAATTATTTCGGCACAAATTTACTTAGTTTGATGTATAGAATGTGTAGACGACGGCATCGTGAAGGGTCATTTTACACCCTGTATATTTTATGACAAAACTTTAAATTAGTCAGTAACAGGTTCATCTTTCTATCCTTTTCCCAACTACATATGTTGGGGTCGGCTTCGAGTCTAACCGGATGCAGCTGAGTACCAGTATTTTAGTCAGTAACGGGTTGTCTGGGGTTAAATCACACTATAAACAGTATCTACATGTTACGCAATCGTTCAAATTATGTCGCAGTTTTATAAACTTTTAACTTGTCATAATTATGCCAATTGCGGTTCGGAGCACTTTGGCACTGTGACCACACTTAAACAGATAAGTTTTAATTTATCATGCATTTAAAAGCAACATAGCTATTTCATTAAATGTCATTTGCAAGTTGACTAGATACCCATTTAACTAATTTGAACGAAGCATCTCATAGTTATATTTTATTCAAAATACTGATCTAGAATACGTAGGTGCTGTTCGGGAACTGAAAACAATTTTGATAAACTGTTCCTCCGAACCGCACGTTACAACATTTTATTTCAGTGCGGTTAGTGGAAGTGCTCAAGTGCGGTTCGCGGAAGTGCTGTTCAAATCAGTACTCTAAGTGGAATCATAATCAGCCTATAATGTTCTCACTGCTGGGACACAGGCCTCCTCTCGGTGAGAGGGAATGGGCCGTAATCCACCACGCGGGCCCAGTGCGGGCTGGCAGATGTCACATGTCTTCGAATTTTTGGTTCTAGGACATGCCGGTTTCCTTCACCGTTTTGAGAGCAGTGGTGACGAAGTAATTTACACAAAGTAAAGCGCTTGTCTGGGTTCGAACCTACGACGATACCACTGCTCTAAGTGGAATACCTCGTGATATCTACCTATTTATTTATTTATCCATTTATTTCAGGCATCAAGGCCCATAAAAACACATACAATATAATATTAATATAACTTAAAAATACTATAAATACATACAACATTATAATTACACTAAACTAACGCACACGAAGTGTCTGCGTCGTGTTTCGCTGACTGGTGTCATGTAGCCGACCACAAAACCGGCGGTACACAATACCCTTCGGCCAGAACTCTTCCTTGAGGAACTTCTCGAGATGATGTGTCGGAACACGCACCACGAACGACTTGAAGTCCGAGTTGTGACGCGACTCCAACTTCTCAACCCTCAAAGTCCAGTTGGTCTTCACACGCATGTACTCCACGATCTCCTCAACCTTCGTGGAGTGGTGCAGTCTGGACACGTACAGCTGCGTCGTCGGGATTGCTGGACGCAGCAGCATGTTGGGTCCTGCCAGCGCGGTGCCGCACTGGTTCTGACAAGGAGGCTTCTTCTTCTTCTTCTCCACCTTGATGAAACCATCCTCGTTGCACGTGTCCTTCTCTGGACCCTGCCTTTTCAAAACCTTGTTGGGTTTCGACGGGCTCCGTTTACCCCCTTTTGGTTTTCCCGCTAGTTTTACCTGCAAGTTCTGCGACTCAGCAGGCTTGTTAGCGGCTACTATTGCTGCGTAGGCTCGTTTGGAGGTCGACGAACCTACACACGTCGTTGTCTCTACCTGTGTCAAGCTAGGGACGTCCACGGCACGTGTTGGTGACGAATTCGAGCCCGCCGACTCGAAACTGCAGATGGACGCGTGTTCAAATTTGCGGCGTCGGCGTCGGTAGGTGACCTACTTGCAGAAATTGCGTTGCGCAAGAGCACTACTTCTGCCCGTAGATCACTGACGGTGTTGTTGGACACCTCCAGCTTATACTGCATCTCGGCCTGGCTTTGCTTCAGGAATGTAATGTCCTTCAGCAGCCTGGTGACGTCTACGTGGTCGAACGTGACGGGTGGCAGCTTGTGCAGATCCTTCGCCACGAATTCAGGCACGTCGTCCGGGTCGGTCTCCTTCATCAGCGTTATGATGTCCTGGAGACTCTTCTGTGTACCGTCCCTTCGACGAGACGGCATCTGGCTAACTTTGCCGAGCGTTGTGAACAGCAGCAACTTGGCACTGCTAATCTCTTCCTCTTTGTAAGATGACTTGCAGATCTGCAAGATGCTGATCTCGTCCATGTAGTCGATGGCATGTTTGATGAATGCCAATACTTCGTTAGCTATGAGAGTTTGGGAACTCATAACGGAGAACAGGCAGCGGCTATAGCCGCGCAATTCGCGAATATATAATTTACTGTTCACTATAATCTACCAGCATACCAAGTTCATAATGCATTTCCATACTGTATTTAGGTAATATCAACAAGAAAAGAAGAAGTAAACTTGATGATGACACAATAATCATAACATAATATAACATCACGCCTGTTTACCCCGAAGGGTTAGGCAGAGGTGTACCTATATAATACACCCACATCTCGCCAGTCATGTTTAAGTCCCAGGTTACAGGGGACAAGCCACCAACCGCGCAAAAATCCAGACTTCGAGCTGCTACTGAAAAATTTCAGATGAAAAAATACAAAAACACTTTGCTCGACCCGGGAATCGAACCCAGTACCTCAGGCAGTACCGCTTGCGACCACTAAACCAACGAGGCAGTCATGAGGCGTGACACAATAAATAAGGCTTTATTTGATTACGCTATTTCTACTCATAAAAGGATACAAAAAGTGCTTACTAATTCGACAATGAACAGCGACAGAAAGACAAAGGTACACGAATATTACAGTAATTAGCCATTTGCTCAAAGTTCTGTTCACACAGTTCCATGTGGAAGACTCCGCACTCATTAAATCTACATAAGTACCTACATTTATGTGCTTTACCACAGTAAGTAGAACTCCTAGTTTTCATTGAATTAATAAAAGATTAACTCGTGAGTTGGCAGCAAATATAGCTCTAGGTCAAATAGAAGAAACATTTAGACGTGATACAGGCAGTAACTTTATATTATGAGCTCAACTGCTATAATGTTCTACAAACACTATAAAGACACCTGCGATATGTATCATAGATAAGGATAATAGCTAATTTCTGCATAAAGAACCAATATGTGGACCCTTTTATAGAGGCGTCTGAAATATGTGTGTTCGAACCCTACCGTTTGCGCTATTGACTTAAATCCTCTATCAGTACGTGCATATTTAGCTTAGCTCACAGCTTAGTTATAGGTAAACAAATCCTTTAGTGCAGTAAAGTGCAGTTCACATTACCCTTTAAAAACAAGCGTATTGTCATAAGCGAAAAGTGTTTTTATTTTGCATATCTGCAGACCTACGGCTTGTTTGGATAGCCACCTCCACATCCTCGGATGCAGCGCAAACAAAAACAATCAAATGTTTGTTGGAATAGGATTACCGACTGTTTTCACAGCAATGAATATAGAGCGGAAAACGAAGCGAAAACAGCGCTTGAATAAACATTAGTGCGGAGAAGATCTGCGCTTTATGGAGCGAATGTGGGACGGACGGACATATCATTTAATTGTGTGTATATGATGATATATGCCCTATATTATTACCTTTTAGCATTGCATTGGTGTAGTTGTCACAATCGCGTCTTCTGAGATTGATGTCCTGGGTTCAATGCTAAGGTCTGACAGTGCTTTTGAGTTTTTCCACCAGTAATTTTTCTGTGGCAACCCGGAGTCTGGATTTTTACTCAAACAATGCAACAAGTTTACCTCGTACTTGACGAAATAGGTGACCGATCTTAACAAGGGATATCGTATTACCCAGTAACCGAGTTGTAGAGGTCATACAGGCAGTTGCTCCATGTGAAATACTGGTATTCAGTGGCATCCGGTTAGATTTGCTCCAACGTAAAGAAAAAGCTACGCAGAGGTGTACTACATACACCCCTATCTACCTTCGCAGAATAACTACACGAGTCAATGTTCTGTTATTATTACTATACTTGCCTATTAACTCTTTATGCTGGATTTGGATTAAACCCCACTGACCCCGGCCGAGTATATTACCCATATAAAGCGCGTAAATGATCGCTGCTGAATATGCATGATTACTCTTAAGTAGGTTACATTAAGGCATGCATTTATTACTGGTAAACGTGTTGGTGTTTATAGTATGTTTTTGTTAGAGACTGTTCACATCGCAGGCAGCCGATGTGTTCTGCAAAAATCTCACCGTGAAAACTTATGTGAAGTGGGCTATCAATAGTGTAAATCCCTAGCGTTCGATGGATTGATAACTCACTTCAAGCTTACTCAATAGAGATGGCCTGGTTCTCGATATGTTACCAGGAAACCACGAATCCGAAATCATTGTATTCTGGCAAACAAGTTTCTTTTTTTTAAAACCATTTAATAAATAACTAGGGTTATGTCACAAGGCCAAAACAAGTTTGTAAGAACCATTAGCGAATAAATGCTTGTAATATATTTTGTGGTAGGAATAGGAAGTACTTGTTACTATTTACTCCGCCAATCTATTTGATTGCAGCAATTTGTTGTCAGTCTTAAAACCTAGTATATTAAGCACGTGCTAAGTACAATTATTAAGGATTTATGTCTTGGATGATTCGAATAGCCTTGTATACAGAAATAATGAAACACGTCGTAGTAGCCTAAGTCTCTTATTGTTTATTGGAATGAATAATAGATTCTATCAAAGCATATTATAGCGGTTTTAAGTATCATTTACCTTCGAAAATCGCAACAAGTTAGAACTCAGGCCACCCAGAACCAATTACGGGAGGAAAAACATTTTATATGAAGGAGCAGTGTTGTATAATAAACTCCCAGATGATATGATTAATGTAAAAAGTACAAATATCTTTAAAAAAAAATTAAAAACTTATATATCTAAAATTTAGTAATTAACCATGTGTACTTAATTTCTCTAGAACCCTATATGTATATTTTGTTATTGCTCTCAGTTTATGTATTCTCGACTCACGTAGTCATGATGTAAAAGTGTAAGTGTATGATCTATATATAATCTCATATTTTAAGTGAACTGTTTGTGTTCTTTATGAGAATAAATATTTTTAAACCGAACTGTTAATAGATAACAATAAAGAAAATAATCCTTGGTCATTAAATGAAATACAAATATTTTTTTATTTTTCATTCATTCATTTTATACTAGTGGAAAATATTTAAGTACACACGAATACGAAGAAATATAATTTTTCATAATATAATACTAAATCGCGTAGGCACGCTACGCTACGTTATTAGATGATATACGGCGTAGCTCGATCTTTGCTACGATCGCGTAGGTTATTCGCTTTCGATTTGTGGAAATTACCTTTGTGTGGTATTTTGAACTGAGGATCAGTTTGTATACAAAGCCGAAAAGCCGAAAGTCTGATAACCAGTCTTACCAAGGGGTACCGCACTGGGTTGTGGAGGTCAGATAGGCAGTCGGTTCATACAATATTGGTATTCAGCTGCATCCGGTGAGACTGGAAGCTGACCCCAATATAGTTGGGAAAAGGGTAGGCAGATGATGATGGTCAGTTTGTATACTTACACTGAAATAATTCTAACTACCGACATCTTTTTATCTGGTCGATATTGTCCGAAATAAACTTTTTATGTATGCTTTCACCCTGACCCCATTTCACTACTGCTGCTGCTATATGCCAGAAAAGTTACCACTGAACATTTTGTGTCACGTCACAAAATGTTGTTAAAAATATTAAATAAGACGTCTGCGGCAGCTTCAAAATTCAATTTCCTACCGTGACGTCACACGATGACATTTTCCCAAAACGAATCTTATCCTATATACGAGCAAATTGCTCGAGGCGTTTAAGATGCGGTAGTAACATACTTATGGACCCTAAAAAAATCCCTCCTTTGCCCTTCCCGTAGGCGGGTAGAAATGGCCTGTTATTTAATTTTAAATGGTAAAATGTACTACAGCTTACGCCGTACCAGGCCCAACTTTAAATAAGACCTTATACCCTATATTTGTGGTTTGAGGAAAATTTTAATAAGGAAGAGATTGTTATGTATACCTACCTAACCTCGACAAAGCGACCCGACACATGGATGTACGAATTTTCGACAGTTTCAAACATTTTGGTCATGGATTACCTATCAACAGTTTACAATCTCGCGAGATAGATTATAAACTAACGGTCTTCACAATCATACGGTGACATATATAATTCTGAAAACTACCAGTCCCCAGAACGAAAATAACATTCATTGAAATACTTTTCCTGTTCCTTTTTGCAGAAAGGCATTAAACCAAATACTTATTCATTGATTGCTGCGGTAGGATGTGATAAGAGTGAACGAGGAAGTTACTCCGGGAGTTCCTCTTACTGATCGTGTATGCACAGTGCATAGCGGAATAAAACATAACTATGCACTTGTATAGTAACTCAATAAGCTTGGAAGTTAAAAAAAAAAGTTTAATATCTATACTTACTCGTATTATACAATAAAGTCGCTTTTCGTGTCTCTCTTTGTGACCGCGTTGTTCTTCTAAACTCCGCAACGGATTTTGATGCGGTTTTTACCATCAGTTAGTGAATTTATTCCGGAAAGTTTCTGTGTATAATACATTAATATTAAACTTACACATAATAAAGAAATCTCGACGTTTTGTCAGTCCTAAAAACCGTGCGAAGCGTGGCCGGGTCGCTAGTCAGTGGTAAACAAGTCTTTAAAAGATCGCTCTTAGAGATAAGACCGCCCATTGTCTGTTATTTATATGGTATACATAATAGAGAGTATTCTATTCTGATCTATATCAGACTTATTTTCTAAGGACTTCAAAAAGGCGAATCTGCCTGTATTTTTTGTTATGTGGTTTCACTATTTTAATATACTAATAAATTGCATAAAAACATTCTCATCGATTTAAAACCTCATAATTTGTTAGCCACAAAACACCGCAAAGCTGGTCAGACGTTACCAATATTTTATTCACGATTTAAAACGTTTTAAAATACTATTAATTATTCAGCAATATCAGCATGTGTGGGCACACAAAATCCGATGTGCCATTTATTACATGCATTTGTACAAATCTAGCCACCGAACCGTTCCAATTTGTTGGCGGCGAATATTTTAACGCGAAAATATTGCTATTGCTGCTTGTAGAAACGTTCCACAAAGTAGTAACTTCTATTACTTTCCCGAGGTTGACAGTGTCAGGGTTTCTTTATAATAAAATATGCATTTCTCCTACAAAACTTTTCCTACTTATTTAAATTAAGACTTCAAAACAACCCTCTTTTGTTGTGGGAGAACTAAAGATGTCCTGCTTTTGTTAAGTTTCAGCAGAATTATTTTAAATGTATTGTATTTCATATTTCTTACTAGTAAGGTAAATTTTAAATATGGAATTATAGTTGCCGCTATTTGAAACGCAGAGATTTAAATAAAACGAGCTTTTCTTAAGACTGTTGGTGAAACTTGGTTCATAATTATTTTATCCTGAAAAAATTAAATTCTTCTGCGGTTCTGCGGGATAAACAAAGATTCTTTAATCAAGTGTGAAGAACCGCTGTAGCCTGTAGTGTAGTGGGAGTATGTTTTGCAAGGAGTGCATTTAATTATAAGGCAAAAAGATTAATAATAATCTTGCTTGAGCTTGTTAAATTTTTTATTTGAATAAAATGGAGGGATCGTAATAAAACAAAACGTTTTATAGGTATGAGGAACAGGGTGTAAAGTTCACTCATCTTCCATAGAAAAGGGAGGATTCTCCGACCAGACGGGCAATTGCCCGGCAGACGTTCTGTCTGGCGGGCAATTGCCCAACGATTGATGTTGGGAAATTGTATATAATATGCTAATTGCACGGTAAACTCTGCTTGCGAGATGCAGGATTTGCGTGACGTCAGTATGAGGCGTTGTTCGCATGTGGCGTTGTAGATACCGCTACAACGTTTGTAAAACAAACCAAAGGCAAGAAATTCTTTGTCTCGCAATTTTGGAGATATAGAGCTTTAGGGGGTGATAAAGAAGATGAGTTCTCTTTTTCGCTCAAAGTAACATTATTGACTGGGGGCGCTGTCAACCAATTACTTTTAATTCAATTGTGATTTGTTTTTATTTCATTCTAATAGTTTGAGAATTCGTTTCTTTACTTTGATGGTAATCAAGTTCAACAAAATAAAAGACGGGAAGCCTTTGTTGCCAACTACACAACGCAAAATCTCTATGTAAGCGACGCAACTAGCTTAAGAACTTTTTGCTATAGACTTTTTTATATAATGTCAAATACTTTTTTTCTTTTAGCCGTCAAATTGATGTGCACTTTTTTGTCTGTCTGTCATCGTCGTTGAAAACCCAATGTTTTTCACCCATTTTCTGTTATTAAAGTTTGTTTATTCGTATTCTATAAATCTGTAATTTTATTTCACTTCGAGCCTATTAAGTGGTCTTATTATGCTTAGTTGATGTCAATGGGCTCAGTGTTAGCGAATTGGATTGAACCAATTTCCACTACACCACATCACTCATATAACTAACCTTATCTATTGAACAAATCGAAAATGTTGTATCACATTTTAAAATCTCCAAAAGTGGTAACACGAACGTAACAGCTCTCAAATAATGGCATAGCCCACAAGCGTCGCATAATATATTGTATGTGGGACACATACAGCTGTCACGTCGCAGACAGGAAGGCAAGCAGCTGACACCCTCTGTTTCCCTAGTACAACCAATCCAATATTCAACTTAAAAACTTAACAAATATTTTCGTATCCATTTTAATTATTCCAAAGAGGAATCATAATACGTCAAAATACAACTTTGTCGTATAATTTCTATCGTTTTTGCTGCAAGTTAGTCCACAAATTGTTATTAATTATCAAAGTTCCGTATGTGCGAAATGTAAAGTGAAAAGTAACGTCACCTTGAAACTTTGTTTTGAACTTGGCTGCTGTATAAATAAGAGTTTACCTGAATAAGAGTATTATTGTACTGTTGGCTGGATTAATTTTAGCCTTATGCTCTTGAAAATAAAGATTACAATGGTGTTGATATTAGGTTTTTACGCATGGCCTAAATACTATTGAATTTATGAAAATGTAGTAGGTAATATGAAACCGGGGAGAGGAGTCATAAACTATAGAATTGTCTATCATGAAAAATGAAAAGGTAAAATTCTCACGCAGAATTTTTCCATTTCACCGCTATTAAAAAGAAGAAAATAATCATTTACCTTCAGATTCTGACGTTTTCTATTGAAGTTTTAGGTCTATCTAGACAAATGCTAGCCGCTGTCAACCTTCCTTCACCATTAGAAAGTTATTGTTAGACTTCTTTCTAGGTCGGTAGGTAATCTTTCATTGTTGCTGAAAATAGGGAAAGATTTTTTATCGTGGGTCTACTGTTTTTTTTGCCCTAATTTTCATGTGGGGCGGACATACTTTGTCAATATTTTAAATATAACATTGTTAGAATTAAAAAAAAGGCACCTAATATTGCACCTTATTAGTAACGTTAGGAGGGGCTAAATAATAAAAGCCGCACGGCTCGACCGAAACTACGTTTACCGCGGTCGGTTCATGGCTGGGTGACCATCCATTACATATCGAGACAGGTCCCGACTGTCATTCGTAGATATTTGACGTGTATTTGACAGTCGTTATGGGTAGTCAGAAGCCCAAAAGACTGACAACCAACCAAGAGGTATCTTTCGTGTTATCTGGGTGGCGGAGATCAGATAGGCAGTCGCTAGATGTAAAATAGTGGTATTATTAGCTTCAGCCGGTTACACTGGAAGCGGACCCCAACATAGTTGAGAAAAGGCTGGGTAGATTGATTACTAACGTGTCCATATGAAATCAACTTAAATGTATGTGTTATAAAGTGCATAACTTTGATAATTTACTAAATAAAATAAAATAAAAGTTCAATAGGTACTTATTTACCAAGAGAAAACAATTTAAAGCGAGCGAAAACAAAATAAAAAATAGGTTCCATCGCTACAGGAAAAAATAATAACTGAAGTCATCGGGGACAAAAATATATCGCATAACACACATGCCGTTTTATTGAGAATACTGGTCGTAGTTTCCAACAGTTCATTTAACAAAGCCACGTAGTGCAAACTACATTCTTTGCTCACACCACAGATGTAGAGAAACATAGATATGGCAAACTGGCGTTTACTGTGTACCATGGTGTGTGGGAACATGCACAAGTTTTGTCACTTTAAAATTAATATAGTCATTTCATCATCATCAACCTATAGCAGTCCACTGCTCGCCATTTAACTCGATTTTCGGCAACTCTCATCCAGCTGTTACTAGCCATCCTGCGATGATCGTCGCTCCACCTAGCCTGAGGGCGTCCCACCTTTCGTTTACTGATTCGCGGTATCCACTCAAGAACCCGTCTACCACAACGGTCAACGTTCATATAGTAATTTGTCAGTTTTAAATTAATCGAAGAATTCAATATCTTTTATAGCTTACAAGCCGTTTGCCCGATGGCGATGGTATATTCCCTATCGGCAAAAGTTACGAACTTTCATATAAACTTCCATTCCATTTTCACCCCTTTCAAAAATCCTTCCATAGTGCTCACCTTGGTTACTTTACGGTTACTTAAGGTACTTTTACGGTTTAGCATGTGCGTCGTTTGTCAGTGAATAAATTAATTTAAGATATAAGTAAATTGATGACGCAATCAACGTCGTCACCTACCACCTACTGGGCTCAAACCAAGTACAGGAAGAGTACCGCCGACAAGCAAAAAAGAAGATATAAGTAGATGTTATTTGAATTCATTATTTTGCTTTGCTTTTACTTAAATTCTATTCGATCTATTTCGCTCACACCTTTCAGCAAACTTGCTACTAAGTTAAGTACTTACTTTACATCTGCGTTCACACACAGTTTGTTCAATACATACAATATCCCATGCCATTATCGATAGAAAATTGTTTAATGGGTGGCACTGATTGGCTGGCTCAGCTCTTAGCCAGTTTCAATATTTAAACTTTGCGCACTTTGTTGCTTTGTTTTGATAAGGGAATCTTTATTGCGCCCTTTCAGCCGGTTAACAATCCTAATTAAGCATTGTAACTAAACTGTAGTAGTGTAGGGTGACTTGTCCTAAACTAACATTAATTGAAATGTAATTTGTACATTGTATAGTCCTCTCGTATTCGTTTCAAATTACATTGTAGACTAAAAGCTGTGTTTTACTAGCTGACTAGTCAAACACAGTTTTTAGTCGACAATGTCAAAAAAAAATACCTTTTTCAATTAGCACTTTTGTGCTGACACAAAAGTGCTAATTGAAAAAGGTATTTTTCTAAAGGCCGATACGATTCACAATTGTTAACTTTTTGCAGACAATAAAATAATACGGTGTTGTGAAAACGAGACTTTAGATTCTGTTTTTATTTCATTTGCATTTCGATTTTAAACGGTTGTAGAAATTGAAACCATTTAGATATTTTCGGACTGAATATTTTGGGTAATCTTATTGATTGTTTTCAGTGTTTTTGATTAAAAATATAATATCGATTGACGACACTTGAGTTAGTACGAGTACCTACTTGGTCAAGTATGCTCCGCTGTAGTCATTGCTCTCTAGTCGTACCGATGCGATGTGTGGGTAAATACGACAGAAAAGTACTAAATAGTAAGCACAATGAATACTACACCAATTAATATGTCTCTTAACATGAAATACTGAGTCATTTCCATACATCCTTGAAACACAAGCATCGCACAAATAACAACACCTACAGCGCAGAACACGGAACGCAATATTTTATAACCGAACAAAATTAAAATTTACTACTGCAAGGTAACACCGTGAACGATTAATACCCTCTTTCGTTCAGCCCGCTGGTCTGAACGAACCTAATGAACATAAACAATAAAATAACAAAAGACGAATGAATTGAATTTCCCGTCTATTGTCAGGCCATACAAATTGGTTCCTCTGGCCTCACAAAGGGGACTAGTCGCTAGTGTTAGGTTTAAATTTGACCGGCGCACTTTGGGGCCATTGGCTTTAAAAGCCGAAAACTCAATTAATGGTAAAATTGGCTGCGCGGTTTCTGAACACGATTCGTGTCGGCTGGGTCAAGGATCGAGTTCGTCGTGTGACTCGTGTGCCACTTCAATGTGGGGGTCAAATAATTTTGAACGGCGAACATGCAGCGGAATTTTTTAGACTTTTTGTTTTGTAGCTCGAACAGTTTCGAGAGCTGTAGTTGAAAGCACATATTTATAAATACCTATGTCTATCTATACAGGGTGACTGGGAAATTCGACGTATTCCTTGAAAGGCGTTATAGTAGAGGTCATTAGCAACAAATTAAGTCCCCTAGTTGACTGGACTAAATTTGTTGCTAATGGACCTCTAGTCTGTATAACCCCTTTCAAGGAACACGTCGAGTTTCCCTGTCAACCTGTATATAGAAACAGAACTAGTTACCCTATTTAAACGAAGCTTACCCATTTAAGTAAAACCCATATACCTCGATAATAATAAGCAATTAAGTACACATCAGGCATAATCTAAAATAAATTAGTTCTTGTATTATTTAAGTTTCTATTAAAATTCGTAATCTACGTAAATTAAACATTCATGATAACCGGCAGTTACAGTTTACAAGATAACAGTAATTAAGCGCTTATTAGTTTAGTTTATATAGGTATATGTAGATAAGGTAGAAATCTACTATTACAAGCCATGATTTTATGCTGAAGTACCAAACTACCTATCAATCATTGATCGTTATCAGCTATCGAGTATCGATTCCATTGTTTAGGAGCATTTGGTCGGTTTCTCATGATTAAAGTAGGTATCGTGTAATTTGAATAATGATTTAAGTGCGGTAAATGATAGACAGTTTATCAATTAAACTATCAGGCACGTTCGGTATACTGATACCGTGATAATGCAAGTTTTATGTATGAAAAAGCATTATTTTTTGAGGAGGCTATGTGTGAAATTGATTCTTTGGTTTTTAACCGGGTTTATACCAGATTTTATGGATTTCATTCGAATGAAGTTGTTTTGACTTAATAACATACTATTGCATAAGTATTAGAAACATTACTGAAATGCTAAAAAAACTTAATTCTATAATATTTCATTTATTTTAAATCGTTTTACGAGATGCCTGAAACGTTCAGCGAAAATAAATTACAAAATATTTCATAGAGTAATCTGCAGACTCATCTATGACAACGCAATACCTTTTGCGGTCGGTTGCTCGTCATTTGTTTGTACCCGCGTCCCCTTTCACCGGAAAGGACCATGGGACTGTTACTAACGAAATTGTAGGCCTGAAGGCACCTTATCTATGAACCTTCCTTTTTCCTTAAAAGCCAAAATGTCCATCACGCAAACCTCCCTGTTCGTTGTAATCTTACAGTCGAAAAATCCTATATCTCATGATGTGGTCGTAAACAACTTGGAAACTTCGAATACTTTAGAACTTTAGGAAGAGAAGCGTACATGTGAGGCATACTTGTAAGTTATGTGAGCTACTTGTGTGTTTTTATTGCTTAGTTATGCCAAGAGTTGAAGCTAATTTCCTTGGAGTACGTGTTTTAATAACGGCTGCATACATCCTGTTGATTTTCCCCCTAGATTTTACAGCATAAGTAGTTGGGAATATCAAAGACAGAGTTTAATCAAGAGGTCAGCTCAAGAAGTTCATATCTGTTAACTATCAAGCATGACCTTGTTCCAAAGTTAAAAGATTGAATCAATTCGAAGGTGGCAAGACGATTTGACTAAACTCAAATTGGATATAGGCCTACCAACGGGGTAAAACTAGTCATCTTGTATTTTTTTAAGTTCTGTATCATCGTCTTTCTTACGATTTTCTCATTAGAAACTAGTTTCCTGCCTGCATAGCAAATTGAAAAAAGTCTTAACTAACTCCCGGTTTCTGAATTGAGAATTTGAAGTTGAGAACTTGTCAAATTCTATTTAAGGTGATTCCTTCAATTTACAAATAAACAAAGTAAAAAAAAAAAAATCAACATTCAATTTAAATTTTCAATGTAACAAATTTTGAATTTCACACGCTTTCACCTTAAGCAATGCTAAAGTAAAGTTTTACAAATTCTCAACCTTCAATTCTTAGTTCGGAAACCGGGGCGACGGCAACGGTTAGGTAATCGTTAACCCTGCAGTCTTTAGTTTAAGAAGTGAGTCCTCAACTTTTGGATTACAACACCACTTGTTTTTTTTTTTTTTTTTTGTAAATGTTACTCTTTACTAACCAACCTTTTTGTCGTAGGAACTTCACCTTCGTGGGAGCAGTTCGTGAGGGAGTCGCTCGTGCAGGCAGCGTGGCCCGTGGCGTTGGTCGCTCCGCCCAGGCGGGCCCTCACAGTGGACCACCAGTGAGTACCATTGTTTATGTAGCAGAGTATGTGGGAGATATGTGTGTCCGTTGATATACTGGTTGATTGCAGGAGACAATGTAGTGGTTGAATTTACTCTACATGTAGAGGTTTTAAGGACAAATTACTGTAGCGTTTTTTTTAAGAAAGCTACAAATTACTTTTAGCCAAGGTCCTTGACAAAATAAACATTGTACTCTTTATGTAACATTACTACATATATTTACCTGTAATAAGTAACATAACTCCTTCGAACAAGCAATTCATAAACGGAATGTGATAGACATATATTTATATCTCAATCATACGATAAACGTGTCCCTTTTACCACAGCCGCATGCCGGTGCGAATTCTCAAAGAATATTACAATAATATTTTCAAAATAGGTTGCGAGGCGCGAGAATTGAGAAATAGCGAGTATTCGATTTGTATTCCGATACTTTGACGAGGCAAATCGCATACACGGTACACATGTTAGATTCTTGGGAAAACACGATTGAAAGGAATCCGTGGAGCCGTCAATCCTCTGTACAATATTTTATATGAATATTTTTAATACGTTACGTATGAATACATACTACAGAATGTACCTATTCATCATCTGCCTAGCCTTTTTCCCAACTATTTGGGTCTGACTGGGGCTTCTAGTCAAACTGGATGCAGCTGAGTACCAGTATTTTACAAGGAGCGACTCCCTATCTGACCTCCACAACCCAGTTACTGGTTAATACGAAACCCCTTGGTAAGACTGTTTGTCAGACTTTCGGGATTCTGACGACCCGTAACGACTGTCAAAGATCCACGAATGAAAGCCGGGACCAACGGTTTAATGTGCTTACAGAATGTATTATAGATGGCTTGAAGAGCCCTCTGAGGTAACGGGAGGAATCAAACAACTATAAGACGCCTTTAGAATTATATTGTAAGCACGTCTTTACATATTACTTACTAAATTACCACTGACTGTTATAAACAAGAATCCTAATAGAAAATATATGACATTAGCTTGAACGTTCGAATGTAACCCGCGCTAAAGTATAGCCGGCCTGCACCATATGAGGTTGCCTTCGGCAGACAAACCTCTACACCTATTATGGGTGAAAAATTGATCGAATACATAATAATATAGATAATGGGTATTCGAGGGTCTATTGTGAGCTCAGTAGGTACGATAAGGTACGTGAGAACACCTCAATAGATTTTGTTCCCAGATTAAAACGTCGCGTTTTATAAGAATTTGAGCACTCTAGGCGATAAGGGTATACATGATTTATGAGACTCAATTGTTACCTAGATTGTACCTTTTAATAAAAAGGTTCATGAAATATAGCACAAGGTAAAATTATTCCCTTTCTGTCTAGGTACGTACAGTCACCGAATGAGATAAATAATCAGGGTCGTCGGATATAGTTACATTACACATGAATTTTCTTCAACATTGTACGGTCACCAAAACACACAACACCTTTTAATAATAAGGTTTATGAAATATAGCACGAGACAAATCCTTTTGAATTAGTAATGGTCTACGAGATTGTTTTAGGTATGAAAATAATAATATTTTGAAGACCCGAAGGTTTTTGCGTTATTATCCATTATAGAACATTATGTACATAGAATTTAAACAGTTAATTTTCGTAAGTACCTATCTATGTATGGAAGGATAATTACTTAGTACTTCTAACTGAACAGACAGCTGTGCTTCTGGGAGTTTGTTGCGCCACTTCTTCTTGCCAGCTAAAGCATTAGGAAGTGATGAAGGGCGGGAATTTTGGGGGACTGTCTTATGTAATGTCGCGGGTTCGATTCCCGCTCGGAACATATATTTGTATTGCCTACAGGTAGTTGTTCAGAGTCTGGCTGTTTGTGTATGTGAGTTTAAATGTTTGTAAACGCACCCACGATACAGGAGTAATTCCAAGTGTGGGGCAACATTAAAAAAAAAAATGTTGACATTCAAAAAGTGCTGATTCTCAGCCTATTTTGAATAAATTACCTTTGATTTTGATTTAAATGTTTTTTTATTTAAGATTCATGCACAACATTACCTACAAATAAAATAAATATTTAACACTACGAAATAATAAAAAAAAAAAAAATGAAGCAAAACACAATACAATAACACTTATAAAATAAACAAAAAGTAACGAAGAAGTTTAATGGAATAATTTATAATATAAGATTTACATTTACAAACATATAACGTGTAAACCTTTGCGAACTCGCTCAGTGAACATGAGAACATATCTATTTTATCAGCCACCATATTTGGTGTGCGCATTGTTCGCGTCAGAGGGACGTTATCCATCAGTTTAGTTCGACCGCGCGGCACCGCGGACAGGTTGGGCCGTCCTCAACGATACACTTACCCATCCGGCACACACAAGCCTATCCCCTGTAGCACACTCGGATTATTTATGTTACCCCGGAACACTCCAAGGATAACGACGCCAGTGATATATCCTTCTTTGTTTCCAACTTGTTGTATCCCACCATGCCCAACACAAACAAGATTGGATACATCAATGGGTAAAAGGGATATACGCTATACCGCCTTAGGTATATGTATCTCGTAAACTTGTTCTGTATGCGCTCCAACATGAGGCTATATTTAGTCTCATGTGGAGCCCATACTGCCGCATTACCCTCCAACTGATTCCTTATTAGAGCGTCATACAATGCCGAAATGGCTTTAATATTTGTGAAATCTGCCGCTCTGCGAAGCACAAATCCTATTATATGCTCCCGGAATCTCAATTGAGTATCCATACGAACACCAAGGTCTCGCTCTGCCTTCTCCCTTTTCATAGGCACATCGTTCACTTTTTAGCTGTGGTGGAGTGGTACTCTTGCCCGACTGAATGTTAGAACTGAACATTTCGTAACATTGAATTGTAGTTTGTTCTTTCGACTCCACTTAACCACTCGATCAATGTCTTGCTGAAGGCGGTGACAGTCGGCCTCGTTTTCGATAGCCAGCAGCAATTTAATTGTTAAAACTATTTAGAAAGAGACATTATGATTATACCGAATGGTACCAACCAATTGATATTTAAAATATAACACCAATGTGCAACGCGCATCACTAATTATTATTTCTACCGTTTCTAATTGCCTCAATTTAGTTAACTACGCATTAATTAGGTTACACATTATTAATTGGTTATAACTGGTTAATTACTCGTTAATTAATGTTGTTGTTAATATTGGCAGGTAAAACGAACGCGTTAATTTTTATACTTACTAATACTAGACTGTAATATCCCACACCTGGGCTAAGGCCAACCTCCTTTCTTTCCTTAAGTCATCGATTCTGCTTTAAAGAACACTTGCCAATTTCTAAGAAAGACATCTAAGTTGTTCCGTCATCTTTCAGGGCACCGATCTAACGGTAGATACACATTGCACAGTTCGCTCAGCAAACGGTAGACACAGACAATCTACCTATATGTATATATCTACGTGTTTATAATACGTATGATTATAATTCGTATATATCCGAATTTACATTTATGAATACCCTATTTTCTTTTTCCAATTTCAGTTTACCAAATACTTCGCATTGAGACAACATAAATATTGGGAACAAATTCACCGCGCCTGAAACAAAACTTTTCACAGATAGCATCACTGTAATTCATGAACTTAGATCAAAAAAGTTGTAACACCCTAAAGCAGTATCATCACTTTGTAATCTACAATAAAATATAGCATGGAATAAGTTTCAGTAAGTTTTTATCCCGGTCTGAAACATGAGAAAAACAACAAAATGAGTTTGTTTTCTTAGTAAACAATCCAGTAGTTTATGTTCAGGATTCCAACAGACAGCATATCACATAAATCTTGGAGCCCATAAACTATTCTTTGGTTAATAAAGGTTGTCACTTCAGCAAAGTGTTCTGCTGCCTACAAGTTCATAACTGCATCAGGTATTTGGCACCAGTTGACAGGCCTACGTTGTCCTCCCACATCTACTGTAATTTCAGCGGGATTGTCCGAAAAGGTTACCGCTACCCCGGAACATAAAGGGCGAAGGAAGGAACATGGGTGGGTTTTAGTCAGTAAGAGTCTGACACTCCCTTCCGCTCCACCCAGAGCGGGAGCGGTCATTTGATGATTTCCCACCAGAAAAAAAAAAAAAACATCTACTGTAATTTGAAAACATTGTAAAAGCCAATTATTTCTTAAAAGAGTAACCATGGAGTTTCTTGCCGGCTCTTCTCCATAGGAAACGACCAATTGGAACTGTGCACCTAGCTTCTGACGTTTCATAAGTGCCCATGTAGGTTTATGTGAAATAAAATATTTTTGATTTTAATCAGTTTATCAGGCACTAAGTGTAACTACGATTAGCAGGCAAGATGGCAACATTGTAGACTAAAATTAATTGTTTAAATAACAAAAGTGATTGCATTTAACCATTCCACTAACACAACTCTCGGGAAAAGACAAACTATATATTCGTAATTAAATAACGCTCGTTTTCGGCGGAAATTCATGAAAATTAATCAACCTTGTGTAGCGTTCATCCGCTCAACGTATTTATTTTCAACAAAGTTAGAATTTATTACTCCCCGTACCTGAACTGGTAAATAGTTGGAGGTCTGCTTACCCCCTAGGGAGTAAAACACGTGCAAAACACAGGTGTTTTGACCTAATTATACATTTAGAACAAGTACATATATTTATTTCGTACACAATGTCATAAATGTCACGTTACATGAAAGTTGTTTGTTTTCTGACCCACGCGTTGTAAATAGACACAAAATAAGTTTTCAAACTACAACAAATTGTAATGAAAGGTATACATAATATTGAAATCTTTAGAGGTCATGAGGAGTAACTCGTTGAATTCTCGAGTGAACCCTGAGGGTTAGCAATCTAAATGGTACGATGTCTACAAGAAAAAATATGGCAGAAGTCAATTCATGCTATAAAAGTATGGATTCCCTTTCATGAACGACAGAACAAAAGAAGTTGAAAGTTTAATAATGCTACAAATTATTTTTCAAAGGTTCTCATTCAAGCAAATTGATATTCAAAAATGTTCAATTAAAAATAAGTCACAAAAGAAAAACGTTGCAACTGAAAGATTGTAAATTGTTTTATTTTCGTTATTTATGACGGGGACGTTATTTCGAAATAAATCACAGAGTGTAAATAAATGTTTTAAAGGCACGACCTGCAGTGATAAGAATGACATATTATACCTTTTGACATTCATTAATTACATTTCGTCTAAAGAATTAACGTTATTATTGCTGGTTTTATATTGCACAATTGATGAAAATATCGATGAACATACATTAAAAAAATACATACAAACGAGTTAGGAACCTTCTTTTTTGAAGTCGTTAAAAATTATTCTTTAATTCATTTATGTACTGTGTCAAAATTCCATAGGCTTGACGATTAGCGACGTTTAGAGATATTAAAGAATGATTTTCCGATGACTAGAAATAGTTCAAGTAGCGCCTTGGCATACATTATTACTACCTGTCGACTATTACGGTAGAACGTCATCGATCCCTCACTAAAATAGAAATACGTACACCTATTTATGCTTGCGTTTTGTTAGTGTGTAGCATAAACAATTTTTCTTTCTTTTCTTTTCTTATTCAGAATGTGGCGAAAGAAAGGAAACATAATGCCGCAAACACGATATCTTCTATCTAAGAATTGTCACTTACCACCAAATTTCGTAGGAAAAGGTGGGTGATTATTATCTATAGCAGGTTGTCATGATCCCAAATCCTTACCTGCCACTATGGCTTACAAAGACACTGGTGAAAATACTATGTAGGTTCTGTCGTGAACCAAATAAACAGTAGGTAAGAGTTATATGGTTCCCGAGGAGAGTCGCAAGATTTATACATAGGATATCATCATTTCAGCCGAAAGACGTCCACTGCTGGACATACAGCTCCCCCAAGCATCGCCATTTCGACCGGTTCTGTGCTTCTCGTATCCAGCAAAATCCTGCGGCCTTCACAAGCTCGTCGGTTTACCTTGTGGGAGGCCTTCGAACGCTATGTCTTCCGATACACCGTAGCCACTCCAGAACCTTTCGACCTCACCAACGATAGCTACTAAGGCATATAACAAATACCGAAGCACTTATTTTTATGAAGTGGAATAAGTTGAGAAAACACAAATAATGTGTCTGCCTGCAAGGTTGAATGAACTAACGACTGGCAAATTATAGCAATCGTTGGAGGGGATCCTTACGACCTTTTCCTTCCTATACAAACTTGTTTAAGTAAGGACTCTAGTGCCAATGAATTATTTATGAACAGAGGCTACATGAAAATGTTCTAAGTAAGTAGCTCGTCTCGTTGAATACGATCAGCTATTCAACATGGACATTATTTTGGAATAATATGACCGAGAATTTAGTGCGTTTGTGGTATCGGTATTTCCTAGCAAATTATAGGCCATAATTTGGCTATAGGTGAGGCCCTAGGAGGTACCAAAGGGCTACTTCAAAACTGATGTTCTCTTGTCCATTCTTCTTCTTCTTCGTGTTGCTGGCACGACAAATAGTTCATGTTATGTTGGCTCAAAACTTCGCAACTTCCACGGCGTTATTGGTGGCAGCGTATATGTCACTCTGAGTGCACATTTTGGGGCACAGAGTCTTATACATATTTAGGTATCAAACTGTGATCACCAAATCCTCGACCAAGTGTGGTGATCATTTTGTTTTCACGTCTGACAGTGAGTTGGCAGCAGAAACCTAAAACATTCAAGTAACATTGTTTTAATTTCTTCTTTCAACAAATAAGTTTTTCGTAAGTCAACTGCTACGTTGAAGCTGACACAAACAGATGCAAAAGTTCATAAACAAATGAGAATAATTAAAGTTAATTTGAGAACAGACGGAGAAAGTATATTCAACGATTCAACGAACTTATTTTTAGGCAAAGTTTCAAACATAAATAGCAGTTTAATGATATTACAAAACACGAAATACCAATTACTTTGGTACAATTGTCGTAACTTGGCTAGAACTTCTAGATGCATTCATAGTATCATTTATTACGATCTCTCGAACGACGTCTCAGCTCAAATTCACAATGTTTCATGCTCATCCCCAATTTGTTCACGGACTTGCAGACATTGTTGTTAACAATTTACTATGCAGACGTAGTTCGGTGAAATGCGGACGTGCAGTCACGAACGGCACGGAAATTAGGTGTCTCATGGACGCTGGGCGACACTGGGTGACAGTGGGCGGCGTGTGTCTACACGGAAACAATCCTCAGGGGTGCTGAGCACGGACGCTGCGGCTAACCGACGTCATAATAATTATGCGCGACGCCGCTGGAATCAATGTGAACAACGAAGTTGTAGCACTATTGTGCAAGACGTTACAAGGTGTATGACCGGAAATTATTGTAATTAAACCAACATTCTTACAATAATTTATCAGATTTAGAAAGAAAGAAGAAATAAAATGCGTTTATTGGCATTACATGAATATACATGAGTTACAGACCACCCGGCTCTCTTAAATAGGACATGTTAGGTACTTCACAACGGTTAGATTCAAGATATTATGTAATAAAGGTTTAAAATTGCAATTAAGTACGTATACCAAGTACAAAATTCAGAAACAAAAAATTCGATGAAATATACTTATTATGTATTTTAATCACTGATACGATACGTCCTTGGGTATTTTGGAACTATGATACAAATTTACATAAGACGAAAATATATATTTACAGTATCTTATTTATTGTTATTATCTTCGTAGCTTCCAAATTTCACAAATAAGGTATCTCTAATCTGATTTATCTTAATCAGGCAGGGAACGTGATAAATTATTGTGTCACGTTTAATAAATGTTTATGAGCAGAAATTGGGACTAAGTAATTTTAACAGGAATAACTCCTATACGTCTGCTTGGATCATACAAAGGAGTCGTTAAGGAGTATTTATAGGCAGAACACTGAACAATATGGCTGATTGATTATTATGGCGTCACGGGAATGAGAATCTGTAGGTTTTATCTAGTGACTACGTCATTCTTAGAAGATGTAGTGACAAAAAAATAAAAAGCAGTTTAGAGAACGAGTGAAAGGCGACTAACAAAATATAGATAGGTAGGTATATACAATGCAGATGTGGATGGAAACGCCGCGATGGACACTAACCTTTTGGTGATGTTCTTTAGAGAGGTTTGATGCGTATGTAATATTGGAAACCCGCGTGCATAAACACGCAAAATACATACGCAAAATAAATATAAATTTAAATTACGAGAATTGGCCTTAAAACGATCAAAATCTAGTCGCAGTCTCATCTCGGCGACAAACAAATGTCAAAAACCTGTCAAAATGTAGGGAAATTAGACGTATTTTTGACAGATGCTCTTAAAATTACGAGAATTGCCCCTCTGATATATGAACGTAAACGAAGCAAAAGACATGTGTAAGAATCGTAGCAGGTGATTTTCTGTAGTTCCTGCCTACTTCCATGGGAAGAAGGTGTTAGTTTATGTATGTGTATGTCATTCTTGTCGGCATTCCCTTTTACTATCAGCACCCTAATTGCATAACACACTTCCAATAACAATCTGAACCATTTTGAAACATATTGCTTATTCATTGCTTCATATGTTGGAAAAATTTGTCTGCTCAATAACATAAATAACGCAATGAATGTTGTTGAATTGTCAAAATGAAAGCCATTGCTACTGTTAGTGTGTTACGCCAGTACCCCGTAGGGTAGTTATTTTATTTCTAACTAGCACCAGTTTAAGGCACGAACCTCAGTTTAAAAAAATCCAATGCTTTTTCGATTAATTACAGTGAAATTTAAAAAGTTGATTCAAATTGACTAGTATTTATTGGATAAAAAAATTATCTAAAAGTTTATTAAAGAAATAGAGAAGTTTAATTACTTACTATAAATGATTTTATTTCTGTAAGTAGGCTTGTACAAACAATCAATCATATTTTAAAAACTAGATGAGGTCGGCGTTTCTGAATACTCTGAGAAGAAAGGCCGAAACAATCTCAGAGGTCACAGTCTCTTTTAAAGTCAAGCGCGTTTAATTAGGACTAAATAAACGTAACTCCAACAAAGGTAGCAAGAATTTTAATAGAAAAATGGACCTCAAAAGCAAGAAAATAAGCGAAGTACCTAAGAAGTATATAGTTTCTAACAATTACTTTCGCATAATAAAACCTGGTTTAGATCAAGAATTTTCCGACATCTGGCCACAGAATGCTAATAGGTTTTGCCCAAAGGAAGGTTACTGTCAACTCCCTTACCTACATTTTTAATGGGTTTCAGAGAGGTTCAAGATCTGAAAATATTTTCATAATAAATACTTTCGAAGATCGGGGGAAGTTTTATTGTAATCGAAGTTTCAGATCTAGATAATCCAATTCTATGCTCTTAGCTGTTTGGATCGTAAACTTTGATTAATTTTACTAAGTATAAGAAAGATTTGCAAAATTTAATGTTATTCTTTAACTAGCTTCTGCCCGCGACTTCGGCCGCGTGACATTTCTTGTTCCCTCGACCGTCGGCGTCGCATCGCATCGCCCCATTACTTCGCTTTCGTTTAGCGTTCTTTCTGATTTTTGTTTTGTTTTTGCTCGGCTCCAAGGGCCTTAGCGTGATGTAAAGTAGCCTTTAGCCTCCCTCAAAAATAGGGCGAAAAAATGCAAAAGGATTTTTTTTTAATCCGACTGGTAGTTCTAGAGATTACTTCGTTCAAACAAACAAACATTTCTTCAGTTTTATTATTAGTAAGTATAGATTACTGTAAGAAAGATTTTCATAATTTAATGTTATTCTTTAATAAATACGTTTTCTTCTACATTTCTTAGTTTTAAATAGAAATTAAGTAAACGTTCTGACGGAAATCAGGTTTTTTATTCCGTGGAAATGGAAAATTCTTAAGTTATTATGTGAGTGATTGTTTCCTTTACAATGTGAAATGCGACGTTTTAGACATTCTTATCGCTGTTAATACGTTATTGTTAATATTATAAAACTCGAACGAACCCAAGAATTCACTTAGCATTATAAATGCTAAGTGAATTCTTGGGGTGAACACAGTAAGCTCAGGTACGCACGAGCGCGTTTTTCCCGCGGCGATTCTTTTCCGTGCACTGGATTTTCAACGCACTGATTAGCGTCAAGAATTAAAAATCCAACAGTGTGTTTCTTTGACGCGCTGAGATGCACTCTGTTATATTCTCAACGCTTGGCTTAAAACCGAGAGTTTAAAATCTAGTGCGTGATATTTTGACGTCCGTGCGAACGTCGACTAACATGGAGAAAGGACATAACCGACTTTTCCGAGATGTTTTCCGTTTACCTCATTTGTGTTCAGTTCGCTGGTAGTTAGTAATTTCCGTTAGGATGTAGGCGTGAACTTGTGCCCGAGCAATCTTAAACAAGGTGAGATGAACATCTTAACCTTGTCTGACGGCCTTGTCGAGTGGATACTTTAGTCCATGTGTTCTTTGGGGAGCTTTATGCGCTATTCACTTAGAGCCCCTAAACCCGTGCCACGGACGATGAGGCACACATTGTTGTTCATTTCCGCTTCAGCTCAACATGTGAAAAGAAAACCTTCTTTATGTTGATTGAACGTTGGTTATGTACAGACACGAATACTGATATGTGTACACACAACAAAATTCAAAAGCGATTTTCTGGTGAAATAACGATTGCAACTTTGAGTTCTTTCCTATATCTATGGTTAAGACCAATTTTATGATAGTATGTGTACAAAATACTATGGCGGTTCGTATACCTACTAATATTATAAAGAGGTAACATTTGTGAGTTTATATGTTAGGGTTAAGGGTAAGGTATGGGTCTTTGGAACTACTGATTAGATCCCGAAAATTCTTTTATTATGAACTTTACTAAAGAAAGAAAATACCTTTACTTAGCACAGACTAAAATACACGAGAAAGCAATTCTCGTAATTTTAAGAACGTTCACAGTCTGATCTCAGTCTCAATCTGTCAAAAATACCTCTAATTTCCTTACATTTTGACATTTGTTTGTCGCTGAGATGACACTGCGACTAGATTTTGATCGTTTTAAATTAGGAGAACTGGCCTTCAGATACATATATCAGATAAAAACAAATAAAAAGTGTAAACTTTGATGTAAGAAATACTAATGACCGATGTCCGATGTACTAATGAGAATCTACAAGTATTTCCAAGTGTCATAGGATATATTTTAAAATTAAAATCGCGGGCGCTAATCCTATAAACGCGAAAGTTTGTATGGATGGATGGATCTTCAGTAGTTCTTGCTCTTTCACGCAAAAACTACTGTACGGATTTGGATGGAAGTTGGCACACAGATAGTTTATAACCAGGATTAACACATAAGATACACTTTTTATCGATATTCCCACGGAAGCGAGACTTATGCGGGTGAAACCGCGTGGCGCTGCTAGTAATAACATAAAACTACAATCAATCCAGTAGAAGAAAATCACTTTTGAAAGTTGCTTAGTGAAAACATAATGGACTGCCTTTTAGATTTCCCCGGTTATTGACGTTTACCATCAATAATCGGGGAAAGTTAAAAGGCTCACAAAAAAAGTAATTATAAAGAGAATGTGTGGAGCGGTTTTTTCTGAAGTCCTTTTAATCCAAGCCTCCATTGTGTGTAGCCTGTTCGATGGCCATATATTGAGGTAAAAGTGGCGGCTATTGTTTCGTGGATTATCCGCAGCGAGCTCGTAAAAGGTAGAAAAAAGCTAAGTACTCACCGCACAGGGAAACTTTAAAAGCGACGATTAATTGCAAATTGCGATCTCCCTGTAGTTAATCTGTTTCTGCCTGATTCTTACCTGCTCTTAACCATTAAATAGCTTTCAATGTAAAATAATATTGAGTGTGTTTGCTAAGCTTTTGGAGTTTTTATTTCGATTCTCAAGTTAGCTTGAAAGGTAATTCATTTTTTGTAGTTAATGGATATAGACTTAATAGAGTATTAGGTACTTTAATCAGTGAATTAATTTGAAATTAAAATTTGGTCTGACAGATTATTACATAACTTCACGCCTGTAATCCTCGAAGGGTTAGGCAAAGGTGTACTTACAGTACACCTGCGTGACGGCACGGTTGGCGCAGTGGTTAAGCGATTGACTGCTGCGCTGCATGTCGCGGGTTCGATTCCCGCACGGAACAAATATTTGTATGACCTACAAGTAGTTGCTCCGGGTCTGGCTGTTTGTGTATGTGAGTTTAAATGTTTGTAAACGCACCCACGATACAGGAGAAATTCCTAGTGTGGGGCAACTTATAAAAAAAAACCTATATTTCATCAGTTATGTTTAAGACCCATACCTATAATAGGGGGCGTACCCATTGCCATGAACCGGTCATAAATCCAAACTCCAGGCTGCTATTAAGAAATTCCAGATGGGTAAACCCAATATCGCTTTATCCGACCTGGAATCGAACCCAGGACCTCATACTCAGTAGTAGCGCTGCGACAACAGGATCAACGAGGTAGTCTAAACAGTTTATTAATTAAGCTTTATTCAGGAATTGGAATGATGCCTAAAATTTACCGGAATTTAGTCTCCTGGGACAAATAAGCAAACGCTAATGTTAGTAGTTATTTACAAACTTTCAATGTTATCTGTATAATAACACCTCCGGGATATTATTGATACAAGGTCATGAATTTATAATAATTTTCCTAAAATTAGAGCAATAGTTTCAAAGTCACTATAACTAGATACCGTTAACCAACTAGGCCCCATGGTACAGTCACCTAAGAAGATACGTAACAAGGGGATCTACTTCGAAGTGTTAAATCTATCGTATCGGCCGAATGTTCGGTCGTTTCCTACTACGAAGTTCATTTTATTTGGTTCGGTAGGTTCGGATCTGACGGAACTTCATTTTGACACTTGTTGTATCGTAATCCTTACGAAAACATCCATCGGTTTCTTACTAAACTTCAACTATATCCGACGACCCTGATTATTTATCTCCTTTGGTGACCGTACATTAGAAATGACGTCCTCCACCGTGACCTTAAGATGGAACTCGTCACCGCCATCATCCAAAAATTTGCTAAAGTCCACGAACACAGACTTTACCGAAATGTGAATGTCGAGGCCATTCAGCTCCTAGACAACACGGACTTAATGCGTAGGCTAAATAGAACTAAACCATTTGAGTTAGTGTAGTGTACATATAAATAGTGAATAATAGTAACAACCCTATACGTGTAAAAAACGAAAAAAGCGTTTGTAGCAGCACTCTGTGACCTAAACCCGCACTTAAGTCACACTTATCTGTGACTAAAGTAGTCCATTTTTACACAGAAAAGCTTGACTTTAAATGCAGGTTTAGGTCACACGTGCTATAAAATAGTATACGATACGTGTGACTTACGTACACGCTCGCTACGCTTAGGCGTTATTTCACGCCGTACAATAATGGACTACATAAGTCACACGTATCGTAATGTACTATTTTATTAATTTTATCAGACCCTAAGAAAGTGCTACGAAATTGTGTAAAAGTGCAATTTGACACTATTTTTAGTTATAATGTAATCTATCACGTAAAATATTAAGTTAAAGTTTAATTGCCTATTAGGCTAGATTGTGATAGAAAAGGGAGAATCCTCCGACCAGACGGGTGTTGTGTCTGGCGGGCAACTGCCCGATGATTCAAGTCGGGACGTTGTATATATGCTAGTTGCGCGGTAAACTCTGCCTGCGAGATGCAGGATTTTGCGTGACGTAATTATGACGCGTTGTCCGTATGTGGCGTTGTAGATACTGCTACAAATAATTAAAAAATGAAAAAAAAACTACAACTAACCTAACCTAACCTAGGTACATGTTTTGAACTCCGGAGTTTAGCATTCGTCGTCAGTTTGGCTTTTACTGAAAGCAGAGACACTAATGAGATTGCTTTTAGTAACAACAGTCTACAAGATTTACGTCACAATTTATGTAGTACGAACTAAACGCTTTCCAAACTTTGTGATATTTTAAGTAAAACTTATTAAAACCACTTTGTATTGTAACGTGCACCATAATTGCGTAACATACTATCAATCTCAAACGCAATCTTTTTGAAGGATATTGTTAATTCATTGCTTTATATGTTAAGTAGTAGTAAGTTAGATAAGTTTTAATACCAGGAATAAACACAATCTTGCTCTACATCGCACTCGGCTCTACAAAGTAGGCAACACGTTCGTGGGTCAATGTATACGCTTTTATAACAAGCTTCCGATTGACTTCGAAACTTATACAGGGTGGCCGGAACATTGACGTCCAAAAATAAAATTTAGGTCCCTCGTATCGTGGGGTATCCGAATCACCCCCATGTATGTTCCGCGACTTTTCATAGTTTTCGAGTTACGAATTTTTTTCTGATTTTTTGAGAATGATCGACCTGACCAATCTAAAAAATGGCTTTGTCGAGATTTTTTTTTTGCAACTGAATCTTCGTGAGTAGTACTTTTATGCATAAAATAATCAGCTTCGTAACTGTGATGAAAGTTATGAAAAAGTTGGTCTAAAGTGAAAAAATTACGTTCGGTAAATTATGGCTTAGCATTTTAACTTTAAATAAAAAATTTAAACAGGAAACTTCATGGTTCCTAAGTAGGCTTCAAGAATGCGCCAGACTCTCAGCTTTCATAATCATAAAAAAATTAGCACTTTAGACCAACTTTTTCATAACTTTCATCACAGTTACGAAGCTGATTATTTTATGCATAAAAGTACTACTCACGAAGATTCAGTTGCAAAAAAAAAATCTCGGCAAAGCCATTTTTTAGATTGGTCAGGTCGATCATTCTCAAAAAATCAGAAAAAAATTCGTAACTCGAAAACTATGAAAAGTCGCGGAACATACATGGGGGTGATTCGGATACCCCACGATACGAGGGACCTACATTTTATTTTTGGACGTCAATGTTCCGGCCACCCTGTATAACGTTCCGTTCTGTGTGAGGGAGTGGGCCATGATCCCCCACGCGGGCCTAGTGCGAGTTGGTGGATGTCACATGTCTTTGAATTTTTGATTATAGGACATGCCGGTTTCCGGAGGGGCTTGTGGCTAAGTAATAACAGCCGCACGGGTCGATCGATCAGGTTAAGCTACGCTTGCCGCGGTTGGTCCGTGGATGGGTGACCATCTTCACATACCAAGACCCCTCCGTGCCTCGGAAAGCACGTTAAGCCGTTGGTCTCGGCTGTTATACGTGGATCTTTGACAGTCGTTACGGGTCGTCAGTAGCCTGAAAGTCTGACAACCAGTCTTCCCAAAGGGGTATCGTATTACCCAGTAACTGGGTTGTGGAGGTCAGATAGTCGCTTCATGTAAAATACTGGTATTCAGCTGCATCCGGTTAGACTGGAAGCCGACCCCAACATAGTTGGGAAAAGGCTAGGCAGATGATGAGGACATGCCGGTTTCCTCACGATATTTCCTTTATTGTTTTGAAAACCGTGGTGATGAAATAAATTATACAAAGTACCTAATGACAGACATGAGAAGCGTCTTTACTTTATCCTACTTCCTACTATTCCTATTCCTACTAATATAATTATAATTTAATAATTATATTTATTATATTATAATATTATGAACGTGAAAGTTTGTATGGATGGATGGATGGATGTTTGTTACTCTTTCAAGCAAAAGCTACTGAACAGATTTGGATGAAATTTGGCACACAGATGGTTTATAAGCAGGATTAACATATAGGATACTTTTTATCCCGATATTCACACGGGATCGAAACGTATGCGGGTGATACTGTGGGGCGCAACTAGTAATACATATAGACGTCGTATCTGTTTCCGAATCACTGATTCAAACAATACTTACGGCTAAGAACCATTTGTTTTCGATCTAAGTAATATTAATATCTGTCCCAAATGTACACTAGATACATTATGTATGTAACCTAATACATACAACCGTGTTCACTACTAATCCAAGTCAGCTCCTGTTCGTTAATTAATGTGGTAATGTTGTCATCAGACTGTTTGTTTATTTGATAAATTACCCACATATGCGAGGTTTTGCCCTCTATTTTCTGATACCTTCCACCACTGTACCAACTATGGGGACTTTAGCATTTTTATAAGGAACGACTGCCAGCCGACTTCCATAACCATACAAGTAAGATGTAGATCTCTACATCTTACTTACCTATATGGTTACGGCAAGCGATTTGCGGTTAGCCAAAGCCAAGCGGACAGAACCCTCGTGATTTTTTTAAAGCTAATGAACAATAAATGAATGATGAGGTTAATAATTAGATCCAGCCTGTCCCTTGCTGCCCTCCCCCAGCGACGTCCAAGCCGTGGTCCGGACCCCACAGAGGGTGCCCTTAGCGTATAGTGGCTTAGTTTTTAAGCCCTGGCCGGAGTCCTTAATTTATTGAGGAGCCCACAGGCAAGCGAGATGCCAATTATACAGGGTGGCAGGAACATCGACGCGCAAACGTCGTGAAAAGGTTACACCTGATGCCATAAATAAAATTACGAATCTTGAAAATGACCGGTTAAAAAAATTTTAATTTTTGAGTGCGCAATGTATTGCAAACAACGCGATCAAAACGCTTCGCGGATGGCGCGCGCGCGCGCGCCACCTACCGCGATACCGCGCGCTACCCTTTCAAATTTTATTTACATTGCCGTTTTACGTGAAACAAGTGAATTTACTATTTTTTAATTAAAAATCTCATTGGGTTAGATAGAAATAATGATTTTATACAATTTATAGTACAAAAAATTGCAGAAAAAAACGTAAAAATTAGGGTCCAGAATCATGTACTGAATCCATGGTAAGCAGGTGGCGCGTCGATATCCCTGCCACGCTGTATAAAAAAAAATGAGATAAACTATTTAATTTTCATATCTAGAAGATTAGAAAAGAATTGAGACTAAGCTTGGAGAACTGACAGCCCGCGTCATCATGTAAAATAGTTGTAAATTTATTTGATTGAAATACAAATACACCTTTCATTTCATTATTCGACCCGGTAGGTAATATAAGAGCACGGAGCCTTTATAGTAGCCCTTATAGCCCTCTTCTAAGGTCAAGCACCTAGACCGTGAAAAAGCAATATTGCTGGAGAAGTAGCGAATTTAATCTACTATACCTTCAAAGCCTGTAACTATACTCTAGCTAGACTATAAGTAGACAGGCGTTATTGCCTTTAACACTGTTATAGAAACACTGTTATAGTCTACCCTGACGCCGTCAGCTACTTTTTTACATAGGAGAATCGCTATACTCTTTATTATCTTATAAACTTGTCCACAGAGCTTAAAATACTACCGTAAATATATATTTGTACAAGGAATAACCTTGACGATTTTGGAATTCTTTGAAGGCTTCCGCAGACAGACGAGACGCGATGGTGCGACGCGGACGCAATTCCGGTGGAATAATTTCCATGAAGTTTTTCATAGAAATGGTTCTACATACTAGGATCGCGTTGCGCTGACGCGTCGCGCCTGTCTGTGGGGAGCCTACAGGCGTAGATATAACGGGTTTTGTGAAACTAATTCTATTTCTACAAGCAGTCAGCAAGTGTTGCCTGAAACAACATGTAAGATGGTTTACTTAGTAAACTTAGACTGTAGCGCTAAAATATCTTTCTAGCTTCACTAAGATATTTTAGCAGTACGATCTAAGTTTGGTATCTACGCCTTAATTAATTTTCCCCTCCCTAGATGTTGTAATTCCCGGAGGCCCTTTTAAACGAGTGATTTCGTAAAGGCTATGAACCATAACATTTAGTTTTTGTGTATTAAGTATGCTTTTGAGCGGTAAAACCAATGTTTTTTTAAGGCTGCTTGGAAATGTTGAGTTAATTGAGTAACTTAGATCTTAACACTTTAGATCACAATCTCGATAATTTTGAAGGATATTGTGAATGCATTGCTTCATATGTTCGAAAAATTTTGTTTTTTTTTAATTTACATTTTTAAATTTTGAAAATAAAATAAAATAGGTTTCAATCTGTATATAAACTTTTTATGGAAACTAAAAAGATTTTAAAGTATAAATTTGTAAATAATTTAGGATTAGGGATCCCTAGATTCTGTTGATGTGTGTAAACAATAGGATACTGTTCAACAACGTAAATAACGCAATGAATGTTGTTGAACTGTCAAAATGAAATGCATTCCTACTGTTAATGTGTTACGCAATTACTCCGCAGGGCCTTTATTCTCTATTACACAATGAACGAAACCGCGCGAAATGAACGCGAGATTGGCGGGATTAGCTAAGGAATTGAGGAGGTTTCGAAGTAAGGAATCGTTAAGGATAAGGATAAGGATAGTGAAATAGGACCCTGGTCTGAGTCTATGGACCCGTAATACATTAATTATGGTTATAATGGAATGAATGGAATATACGGAATTATAGTAAATAATGGTTTTTCATTCCCACAAAGTATCTACTTACCTAAGAAAACTGCGAACAAAACACTTCCATTTTTTCTTTAGTATTCGAGAAATAATTGCATGTTAATCTGCAATTGTTTCTCGAATACTCCTTTGATTCAGATGGAAATTGGAAGTTATGGAAATGGAGTCGGACATTTTCTTGTTTTTCTTTCCACATTGCTAACTTGAGCAATTTGTTTTTGAATTAAAATGTTTTCTTTCGTATTCTTATTCATTCGCGGAGATTGTTTGTACAAAACGTTTTCTAAACTGAAATACGAGGTTGCATCTACATAAAATATAAATTAATAGCTGTGTTCACGACTCGGATCTACTTGCGTGGACGCGAATATACCTAATTCAAAATTTAAGCCACAGAACATAATAATGTATTATGTATATCTCTATATATCTATATCTATACTTTTTTTTTTTTTTTGGGATGGGAAATCATCAAATGACTCCTCCCGCTCTGGGTGGAGCGGAAGGGAGTGTCAGACTCTTACTGACTAAAACCCACCCATGTTCCTTCCTTCGCCCTTTATGTTCCGGGGTAGCGGTAACCCTTCCGGACAATCCCGCTGCCCCGGCAGGCTTCGGCCCTAAGGGGCCCCTCGAATTATGCTGACATCTCTTTGAGGCGCGCGTGGAACACTTACGCGCCGTCCGGCACGGGCCTGGTCCTGATCGGGCGGTGAGCTACCCATTGCTCTCCGCCCGCAGGCCCGCGCCTACGGTGGCCGGTAGTCTCCTATAGACTCCCGACGCCCGGGGCGTCTCCCGCGGCGGCTGGGACGGGAGGCTCTCTCCCTCATCCGTCCCGCCACCTCCTTCGCTAGCATGACTGCTTCGCAGAAGGAGGCGACTGCCTCCCACTCCCTCTCGCTCCGGACCATGGCTTGCACCAGGGCCGGGCGCGAGAGGCCGCCGCCGCTGCCGATCGCCTCCACGAGGACACGGCGGTGCTCCGCCCAAGCGGGGCAGACCTCCACCGTGTGCTCCACCGTGTCCTCTGGGCGATCCTGGCAATGGTGACACCCGGGCGTTTCCTCCCGCCTGATGATGTGCAGGAACCTCCCGAAGCTTCCGTGTCCGGTGAGGACCTGCGTCAGGTGGTAGGTGAGGGCGCCGTGGCGCCTCTCTAGCCACTCCTCAAAGAGGGGTCTTATCGCCGCTATCGCGGCGTGCCCTGCGCTGGGTTGCGACAGTCGCTCTTTCCATGTCGCCATGAGATCGAGCCGGAGGTCCGTCCGCTCCGCAGCAATTTGCCGCGGGAGCGGACTTTCCCCCCGGCGTAGTGCCTCCGCGCGCCACTCATGCAGGCGCGCGAGGACTATCGCCTCCAGATCCCATGGCGGCAGTCCGGCAAGGAGGCTTGCCGCCTCGCGCGAGATCGTGCGGTAGCCCCGGATTAGCCTTACGGCTACCACCTTCTGGGGCGCGTTCAGGTAGTGGGCGGCTCGCAGCCGCAGTGAACGCGCCCACACCGGGGCCCCGTATAGGGCCATGGACCGCACGACCCCCGCGTAAAGCCTCCGGCAGGAGGCGTTTGGCCCCCCCAGGTTGGGCAAGAGCCGCTTGAAGGCGGCCCCAGCCCGTTCCAGTTTGGGGGCCAAACGTCGGAAGTGCTCGACGAAGTTCCACCGGCTGTCGAGGACGAGACCCAGGTACTTCATCGTCGTCTCGATGCCGATGTGAACCCCTCCTGCCGTTAGTTGGGATCCCGGTGGTGGCGCGTTCCGGGGCCCATGAAACGTCATGGCCTCGGACTTGTGCAATGCCACCTCGAGACCCAACTGCCGGATCCTCTCCACGACTATCGCAACCCCGCGTGTCATCGCGTCGGCCGCCGCCTGATGCGACCTCCCCTGCGCCAGGACCAGCGTGTCGTCAGCGTAGCAAACCACGCTGACGCCATCAGGGAGGTCGGCCCGCAGCACCCAGTCGTAGCCGATGTCCCACAGGAACGGCCCCACAACCGATCCCTGCGGGACACCGCACGACATCTCTCGCCGGTTCCACTCCCCATCGCGACCGGGGTAGCTGACGGCTCTGTCCGTCAGGTACGCCTCGACTATTCGACGGAGGTAGGGCGGCACTCGGTGATACCGGAGTGCCTCCACAATGCAGCTCCAGGGCAGGGTGTTGAACGCGTTGGCGATGTCGAGTGACACCGCCACGACGACCCCACCCCGGGACACCGCGTCCCCCGTCGTGAGGGCTCTCACGCGCATGATGGCGTCCACCGTCGAGCGCCCCTTGCGGAAGCCAAACTGGCTGTCCGCAAGATCCGGCCCCTTCCTCACCAAGTGCCCGACGAGGCGGTTTACAATTACTCTCTCAAAGAGCTTGCCCACCTCGTCGAGCAGCACGATGGGCCGGTATGCGGACGGAGAGTCCGCTGGGCGCCCTGGCTTCCGAATGAGGACCAGCTTCCCCGTCTTCCAACGAAGCGGGAACTGGCCTCTCTCCAAACATGCGCTTAAGAGCGCCTCCAGTCGAGGCCCGAGAGCCCTCGAGGCCAGGACCCAGGCTTTACCTGGCAAGCCGTCGGGTCCTGGGGCGGTATTTTTGGCCTTCAGCCTTCCTACCGCCACTCTCAGTTCTACCCCGGTCACTTCAGGGATGTCGTCGTCGTCCGCGTGGTCCGCTTCGGGCACCGCAATTGCTATACTAATAATACAGCTGAAGAGTTTGTTTGTTTGAACGCGCTAATCTCTGGCACTACCAGTCGGATTTGAAAACCTCTTTTTGTATTTGATAGCCCAATTCTTGAGAATGGTAAGGTTATTTAACATTACGCTACGACCTTTAGGAGATGAGCAAAAAGAATTAAAAAACAGAAAACGAAGTAATAACGCAGGCGGGCGATAGGTTGGCACGCGGTGGTTCGGGGGTCAAAGCACCCAAGTAAATAAAATAAAATCGGATAAATCGCATACGTAGTTCTCATGTTATTAGCACACTAAAAACCTTTTTTTTTGTGGGGAAATCCTCGTGGATACCCTTCGACTCCGTCCGAGGAAGTACGGAGGGTTATGTCGGTCGCCTACCGACTGGTTACCAGCCATTCCTCCATAACGGGCCTTTACTGCCACTATTGTGGCGAGACCCCATCAGGGTTGTGCAAGTCACTCCCTCCATTCCATCACTAGGATCTGAAGTACAGTAGCGACCTGACAGACAAAAAGATGTTGCGTTTTAAAATAAATAAAATAAATAAGTAGGTGTAAGTATACACCCGCTTATTTATCAAAGCTCTTTAGGGATATTTGATATTTCCGAACTATACTAAGTAATATACTGGTTGTGTAAGAATTACTAATTAGGAAACAGAATCCCTAGAATGTCGGTTTGTGAACTAGCTTTAGTTATCGCGAACGTGTACCTGTTCAACTTTCAAAGTTTGAACAGTTTACAAGCAACGCTATAATACTTAATTATGTTACAGTACCTAAGGCGGATCACACACTACAACGCGGTACAAGACGGAGCGCGAGAAACGGAGCCAAATTCCCCTTTTTTTTTGTCAATGGCATCTCGCAGTTCAACCTATGAGGTTGTCGTCTGTTTAACCGGGCTTGCCTGTTGATGCCTCAACGGGGGCGCGTTATCTGCGCCCGTCGAGTGGCGCGTTGTAGTGTCCGCCTAATGGTGTAGAGCAGCGATGGATAATAATTTTACAAAACATTAGTAGAATGGTGTCGTAGGACAGTGGTTGGAACCCACCCGCGGGGTAATTACGTAACACACTATCAGTAGAAATGGCTTTCATTTTGACAGTTCAACAACATTTATTGCCTTATTAACGTTATTGAGCAGATTTTTTTTCCGAACATATGAAGCAATGGATTAGCAATATCTTTCAAAATTATTCAGATTGTGATTAATACTTGTAGTGTGCTGCGCAATTAGGATGCTGAAGTTTCTTTCGCTTTTGCACACTTGGCGAATGAGAGCTAGACCAAAAATGTGTAACTTTTGTTACGTAACAAACGTGGCACTGTTTCGTCAAGTATGCAGAGTAAGTATAATGTGAGATGCGGAACAAAAATTCATAAATCCTGTAGAATTTAAGAAAAAAAAAAAAAAAAAAAGATTTTTTCTTCGGGTGCTCATCGCGCTATGTCGAACTCAATAATGATGCACTCCATTAACTCACCTAATGATGAAAAAACCTGTTTTTTTCATCCCGTACGTATATTCTACACGGCAAACAGGATAAATAAGGAAACGGTTTTCAGCTCACTTGTAAATTGGAATTTCGCCCAACTACGTATCATAAACAATTTAATTTAAAAAAATATTTCTCATATTTTCGTGCAAAAAATAACCACAAGGGTAAATTATGAAATCAACACAAAAACAAACACTTTTAATGAAACATGAGCTCAGCTGTATTTCACTAATGTAGAGCACTTTCGCGTTAACCCTAGTTATGCGCGTGACATTTTGAGGCCGTCAATTTAATGCCCATCGGGAACATTTCACGTTTTCACAGAAATGTTTGTACGAGGCGGGATTATCGTCTAAAAGCTTACTTTATCGACATACGAAGGGTTTTTTGACTGTGTTTATAAGATGTTGTGTTTCGATATTTTTGCCATAGATGAAATGAAATTATTTATTCAACAAATAGGATATCGGAATCATTTTACACGTCAAATTATAAAAAAATAAATAAGCTAAACAAACTCAGAGGTCACGGTCTCTTTTGAAGGCCAGACATAATCTTGGTCAGATACTGTGAAGATCATGTAAATTGATGTCTGAAATGGTCTTTTGAGGAAAGTACCACATATATTTGAGTGGACCAGTCCAGTCAGTGCTAGCATTTGTCAATAATCGTATAGCTCAACTCAGAACATGAGGAGCTCAACGAAACCGGCATGTCCTGGAACCAGAAATTCGAAGACATGTGACATCTGCCAACCCGCACTGACCCCGCGTGGTGGATTTGGCTGTACCCACTCTCTCTCACCGAGAGGAGGCCTGTGTCCCAGCAGTGGGAACATTATAGGCTGATTATGTATATCATAAAACATTATATTTTTCCCTACACAGCCTAGCTCATGTTTGGCAACGGACATTTATGAGCGGAAATTAAGGACAAATGATGGAGGGAAAGAGCCATAAAGATGAATTATTACAAAGTTAAATTGCATAAAACGCCTATTATGAAAACTTGTTAGGATATTAATTTGTTTTTTGGTCTGGTGAGTTCTCAATTACTCCCATCAAATAAACCTTATTGGCACAATTTATTGAAATAAGTAACCGATGATATTTCCTCAACCAACTTTTTTGACCTGACAAAAATTCAGAGGATGCGACGAAATAAACAATATATTTCATATTTTTAGCAGGTGACAGACAAACTTCATTCAATTCTTCGTGTTCTAGGGTTCCGTAACCAAAGGGTGCCAACGGAACCCTATTACTAAGCTTTCCGTTCGTTCGCCCGTCTGTCTGTCTGTCAGCGGGCTGTATCTCATGAACAGTAATAGGTAGACAGTCGAAATTGTCACAGAATTTTGTATTTCTATTGCTATAAACAAATAAACATGAAATTAAAGTTAAAAATTAAAACGAGTCTCCATACAACAAAACGTGTTTTTGTGTCATTTTTTGCCTTGTGGTACAGTCAACAGCAAAAGTAGATGATCAAAATCAGAAATTTAATACTAATGAACGGAGTTCGCGGCGTCGTGAAGTCGGCGTCGAAGTGATTCAAAAGTATGTGATTGTAAATTACATAATTATGAATCACTTCGACGCCACACAGTTCTGACGCGAACTTCGTTCATTAGTATTGATTTTCTGATTTTGATCATCTACTTTTGCTGTTGACTGTACAAGTATTTATTAATAGGTACAAGGACCGCAGTTTTGTATACAATATAGTATCTAATAGGTAGGTACTTAGCACATAATTTTTACCCTCGCACCGGTAAGGTTAAGAATATTTATGCGGATATCCCTTTTGAGACTGACGACAATCTTAATGTCCAAGGTGAGGATGTAAGTTCAAATTTTCTGAAGGTAGGGATCTTAATGTCGTGTCAGGTTGTAAAAACATGAAGTAGATAGGTACTTACCTACCTAACTTTAGTCCCTAGATAGTAAAATTGTGGAGTATACGCCATTCAATGTGCGTGCAGAAAATTGTCAGGTGATATTGTTATCAAGTTTTGAAGTAAGTATTTTTAATTAATTTATGTACACGTAGCCATTGTTACGATAGTGTGACATGTTTTATCGAAGTGGCGTGCAAATAAAAGTGTTTACATAAAGTTGAAAAGTTTAATCAATAGCTATAGAAAAACGGGTTGGAAAATAGAATGAACTGCCGGTCGATTCTGTAAAAATCTCACCGTGAAAACTCAAGTGAAGTGAGCTTGATGTGAGCTGTCAATAGTGTCAATCTCTAGCATTAGTTGGAATGACAGTTCACTCTACGCTCACCTCACCGAAGTTTTCACGGTGAGATGGTTACAGAATCGCACTGCAGTAGTAGGTACTTGTGTGAAGTGAATGGGTAGTAAAACACTACATAGGCGTTTGCAGTGCCATCTGTCGCGGACGGCGCGAACTAGCGTTGCAACATAGCGTGCACTCGCTGCGACTGAAGTGTCAGGCTAGACGGATAGAGCGCTGTAAATCTGAATCGGGAACATAACTTTTATTAACAATAAACTAGGAACATGACCATAAATGTTTTATTTGAAAGTTTTATAGACATTTTGAGTGGAATAATAACGATTGTGTGTGTAAAAATGTTTATAAACCGGTTATGGTAGATAAAAATATGAGATACTAGGATTTTCCATATCAATTGCTTCACTATTATGACTAATTTATTCTGACGCGTCTGATTAGATGTGTAGTATTTACAAGCAAATATCACAAAAAGATTTGGGCTCGTCCGGGATTTGAACCCGGGACCTCTCGCACCCAAAGCGAGAATCATACCCCTAGACCAACGAGCCGCTTGTAAGTGATATCGAAATTGCTATGTACATTCTCCAACAACAAAAAAAGTTATCGATAGATTTGTTACGCTCTTAAAAACTTGTAAACACGTTTAATTACAGTTATACGGAACGGTTTCATATTAGGTATTGATGACGTAATGAATAATGTGGGTGTGAGAATACCAAAGAGGTCAAGGTTTCTCTTTATTGTTCAAATTTAACCATTTTTGAACAGCAGGTATCTATTAACTACATACCTATTCCACATTTGTATTAGACTATGTTAGGTTTTTTTTAAATGTAACTAAGGACTTATCAGAATTGATATCGATCTAGTGATAGGTACCTAAGTATATTGGAAACGAAACATTTTATAATGATAAATTATTTCCTGTTTCTTCTCTTACTTTATTTAGGTAATAAGAATCGATTCACATATCGATGTTGATAACCTAAATGAAGATAATGAACTAGGTAGGTAGGTACTCAGAGTATAAACTTTACAGCAAGGCCAAGAGGAAATCATCCAAAATTAACTTGTGAGCAAGTAAACCTACTTAAATAAAAGTTAATAAATACATATTAACAACCAGCTTTTGCCCGCGACTTCGTCCGCGTAAAATTTCTTGTTCCCCCGCCCCACTCCGTCGCATCGCATCGCCTGTACGTGATGTTCGATAAATAGCCTATAGCCTTTCTCAAAAAATGGGCTATCAAACGCAAAAATAATTCTTAAAATCCGTTCCAGAGATAGGCGCGTTCAAACAAACAAACAAACTCTTCAGCTTTATTATTACTATGTACACAATATTCAATATTATCACTATTAAAAGCATCATCATTTTAAACAAGTGTCTCATAATAAAAAAAACACCTCAGTAAATAATAATTAATTTCATCATCTGCCTAGCCTTTTGCCAACTATATTGGGGTCGGCTTCCAGTCTAACCGGATGCAGCTGAATACCAGTATTTTACATGGAGCGACTGCCTATCTGACCTACACAACCCAGTTACTGGGTAATACGATACCCCTTGGTAAGACTGGTTGTCAGACTTTCGGGCTACTGACGACCCGTAACGACTGTCAAAGATCCACGAATGACAGCCGGGAGCAACGGCTTAACGTGCTTTCCGAGGCACGGAGGGGACTTGATATGTGAAGATTGTCACCCATCCACGGACCAACCGCGGCAAGCGTAGCTTAACCTAATCGATCGACCCGTGCGGCGGTTATTACTTAGCCACAAGCCCCTCCTAAATAATAAATAATTTATCAAACAATTTTATTAACAGGTTCTCTGTTCAACAAATCGAGTCCGGCCTTTCAACGAATGCGTCGGAACGCATTCATTCGACACCGATTAGAGCTGTGTTCAATTTAAACGATTGCATTCAAAACCGCACTCTGTGGGCTTTAAATTCACTGGGTGGACAATCTGTTTTCACGTAGACATATAGCAGGTTTATTGTTTATCTACAGTAGGTAGGCAGATATTTATGACTACTAACATACACTCACGCCTTCTTCCCTTGGGGGTGGGCAGAAACTACAGAACGTCACGTGCTACGATCCTTACGTATACATACTCCTTTTGCTTCGTTTACGTTCAAACATGCTTATACACGCATCCGGTTGCGAGTAACGCTAATAATCTAAGTTATATAACCTAACCTTTGGCAATCTATCTAATTAAGTATATATTCTTAGGGTCAGTTCACACCGAGACGCGACGCGACGCTGCGCGCACACTTTAAAAGAGTGACTCAAAATATACTTTATTTTCTACACGAAAAGGTACACATTGCATTGTGAGAGTTCAGAATACGTTGCGCGGTGCAGTAGGTCGTTTTAAAGTGTGCGCGCAGCGTCGCGTCGCGTCTCGGTGTGAACTGACCCTTAGAGAGACTATCTTATGTAAGTAGGTACCTTTTTTTTGTTTTCCCGGGGAATCCTTCAAAGGGCACCCGACCTCCAGAGAGGGAGGTCGGGGATTGTGGGATTTTTACATCTCTAAAACCACCCCGGTGATCACCATCACCATCATAATATACCAATTCCGGAACCCCCCCTGTGCAACGCCTGTAAGGCACGCAAGTAGGTACCTAGCAAACCATCTCTCACTGCAACAAAGTAACCATTTACCTACTCCTTTAGAAAATCGCAATATTGGTTTAAGCGGCTAAATTACCTCATGCTATAATGAGAAAGTAATCTTAGTCCAGAGCCGCAAGAGCGTGTTATTCCTGCGGCGATTTTTTTTTTGTCAGATTGAATTTTCAACTCACTGCTTAACACTAAGAGTTCAAAATCCAGTGCGCGATAAAATCCCGCCGCGATATTTTTGCGTTCGTTCGCACGTGGGCTTAGAGCAAATAGGTAATAAATTACTAATAAGCTTCACAGAACGCTGTAATAAGAGATTTACGTTGCTATGAAAGGTATCTATGACATGAGAGGCCACTGGCCGGTTAGGATTAATTGCTCTACTTCTATATAGCCACTAGCCAATGTATAGCCAAAACATTATGGATAAATATTAGAAATCAATTAAATAACATACCATAACTTGTAAGTTCTCTGATATACCAAAGTTATAGTAACCTGGATTCGATTCCATACACTTTGACTCCCGAAAACGCTTTATTTCTTCTTAGTTACTAACACCGAGCTGGTACAACACTTGTAATATAGGACCCTCACAGTTGAGCCAAGCAAGCACAGTTGAGCAGTCAGTGATTTCAGGGACGGAGCAACACTAAGGCTCTTTTTACACGATACGGTATCTTTACGGTACGGCGAATAAAACGTGCCGGAGAAAAAAGGGTCCGTCAACAAGCTTTCATAATGATCCGTACAACACTGACGACCGTGCCTACGCACGGCGAATAAAACGTGCCGTAGAAAAAACGTGTCCGTCAACAAGCTCTCATAATGATCCGTACAACACTGACGACCGTGTCTACACACGGCGAATAAAACGTGCCGTAGAAAAAACGTGTCCGTCAACAAGCTCTCATAATGATCCGTACAACACTGACGACCGTGTCTACACACGGCGAATAAAACGTGCCGTAGAAAAAACGTGTCCGTCAACAAGCTTTCATAATGATCCGTACAACACTGACGACCATGCCTACACACGGCGAATAAAACGTGCCGTAGAAAAAACGTGTCTTTCAACAAGCTTTCATAGTGATCCGTACAACACTGACGACCGTGCCTACACACGGCGAATAAAACGTGCCGTAGAAAAAACGTGTCCGTCAACAAGCTTTCATAATGATCCGTACAACACTGACGACCGTGTCTACACACGGCGAATAAAACGTGCCGTAGAAAAAACGTGTCCGTCAACAAGCTTTCATAATGATCCGTACAACACTGACGACCATGCCTACACACGGCGAATAAAACGTGCCGTAGAAAAAACGTGTCTTTCAACAAGCTTTCATAGTGATCCGTACAACACTGACGACCGTGCCTACACACGCTGAATAAAACGTGCCGTAGAAAAAACGTGTCCGTCAACAAGCTTTCATAATGATCCGTACAACACTGACGACCATGCCTACACACGGCGAATAAAACGTGCCGTAGAAAAAACGTGTCTTTCAACAAGCTTTCATAGTGATCCGTACAACACTGACGACCGTGCCTACACACGGCGAATAAAACGTGCCGTAGAAAAAACGTGTCCGTCAACAAGCTTTCATAATGATCCGTACAACACTGACGACCGTGTCTACACACGGCGAATAAAACGTGCCGTAGAAAAAACGTGTCCGTCAACAAGCTTTCATAATGATCCGTACAACACTGACGACCGTGCCTACACACGGCGAATAAAACGTGCCGTAGAAAAAACGTGTCTTTCAACAAGCTTTCATAGTGATCCGTACAACACTGACGACCGTGCCTACACACGGCGAATAAAACGTGCCGTAGAAAAAACGTGTCCATCAACAAGCTTTCATAATGATCCGTACAACACTGACGACCGTGTCTACACACGGCGAATAAAACGTGCCGTAGAAAAAACGTGTCTTTCAACAAGCTTTCATAGTGATCCGTACAACACTGACGACCGTGTCTACACACGGCGAATAAAACGTGCCGTAGAAAAAACGTGTCCGTCAACAAGCTTTCATAATGATCCGTACAACACTGACGACCGTGTCTACACACGGCGAATAAAACGTGCCGTAGAAAAAACGTGTCTTTCAACAAGCTTTCATAGTGATCCGTACAACACTGACGACCGTGTCTACACACGGCGAATAAAACGTGCCGTAGAAAAAACGTGTCTTTCAACAAGCTTTCATAGTGATCCGTACAACACTGACGACCGTGTCTACACACGGCGAATAAAACGTGCCGTAGAAAAAACGTGGCCGTCAACAAGCTTTCATAATGATCCGTACAACACTGACGACGGTGTCTACACACGGCGAATAAAACGTGCCGTAGAAAAAACGTGGCCGTCAACAAGCTTTCATAATGATCCGTACAACACTGATGACCGTGTCTACACACGGCGAATAAAACGTGCCGTAGAAAAAACGTGGCCGTCAACAAGCTTTCATAATGATCCGTACAACACTGACGACCGTGTCTACACACGGCGAATAAACCGTGGTTTTTCACGGAAAGATATGCGTTTTTCTTGCCGTCAGAGCAGAGGAACTTACACAGACCAGCTAAAACACTTGTAACACAGTACCCCCACAGTTGATCCCAGTGCATGGGTCAAGGATTTATGACGCAATGCCTGACCCGCTTCGGACCCAAGCAACACTAACTCGTCGATCACGCTACGTGAGTCTTATTGTGTAACAACACTGTTCTTATATTAGCAGGAGCTGTAGCTGTGACGTTTTTTGTGGATGTGCGTTTGTCAGTCCATCATCATTTATCACGGAACTGTTATTGTCAGAAGGGATATTGATGTGTACAGTGTCAGATGACTAAGGAGGCAGATTATAATTTCCTTCAGTCAATTCAACATCAAATAAGGCCCTGTTCATTAGGTAAACCGTTTTTTGACAGCTGTCTTAGAATGTACATATTCTAGATTATGTAAAAGTTAACTTTAAAATGCGTAATAAAATAAATATATAATCTGCCTTATCTGATTGAACTATCTTATTTATGACTTCTTACAGACATTATAATACCGTACGTGTATCAGTTTTGACAAAAAAATATATAATTGCTCACTAGTTCGATCTGTCAAAAAACGGCTAACCTAGTGGACAGAGTATAGGGAATACAAAGTACAGACGCTAGCAGGTCAAGCTACCCGAAACTGTCAAATTTTCCCAATCAACCTTGAACCTTAATGCTTTAGCGATAAAGTTGAAAATCGATTAAAGAAATTTGATAGATTGTAGTAGCTTGATATGGCGTCTGTACCTACGCTCTTATCCCGCGTTTACACCAAGGTATAAAAGATAAGTGTTCTACATGTTGTGTTTATTAGTTTTGTCTATCGTTTACACCTAAAGCAAGTTGTAAAGACAAGTCAAAAGATAATTAAAATAGTTAACAATACATGTCTATACAACGTCAATAGAATTTATGATACCTTTATTTCATAACACGACACAATCACTTATCGCCAATTGTATGTGGGTTTAACCGCGAGGTTATGAAGATGCAAACATTATTTTGTTAGAGTCTACCAAAAAGTTGGACCTACGTGGGTAGACGTTGTCTGAGCAACAGTCGTTCTGCGGTGACCCATAGCGATACTTAAATATTCAAAACATTTTTAAGGCGTGTCAATTTTATACATTATTATTGCAGTGAAATAAAAAATCATTTCACTGCATTGAATAAAAACGTATAATTTCTAGGAAAAACCAAATTTTAAATGTAAAAAAAATCTAAATACATAAAGATTACTTAGTTACATACAAGACCATATTGCAGCTGTAATAAAAAATTGGAAGACGAGAAATCAGTAGAATTTATCATTTTCAGAGTATCTTCTAGGATAAAATTTTATAACGAATTTCACGAACTAGCGAATCGATTGCAATCGGCCTGTTAGATGATCCGGGAAAAGGGCAAAGAAAGTGCCCTTTTTGACTGGCCTACGACAAATAAAATAAGGTGTTACACCAGAGAAAAAGGGGAAAGGTTCGCTGAGGGAGAAGAAGGCCGGAAATTAGAAGAAGTACGTAACAGATTTGAAGAATTTCTTATACCAGTCAGTGTGGTCAACTTATGATACGAAGTTCAACATCAAGACTTTAGACATCGCACTCTGGCGGGGATCAGCGCATGCTTGTAAGATATGCAGCAATTTGGAAATACATATATTACTGGGATTCCATCAATATTAAAATTAATTCAGGTAAAGCCAGGTGCTTAGTTGTCAAGGAATTAAAGAAAATTATGATATATCAAATCTGAGATCAAGGCCGAGTCCCAAACGTCGAGATCCGCAGACGTACGAAGGTTTTCGGTATCGGAAATCGAGTTATGGAACTCAAATGGAGTTGGGAAGGACACCTGTCAAGCCGCAATGATGACAGGTCGAGTAAGGCAGTGGCCGAGTGGCGTCCAAGGACTGGAAGACGAAATGTCGGTCGTCCGGCGGCGAGGTGGGCGTACGACATCGTTACCATCGCGGGTAGAACCCGGATGAGGCTGGCACAGGGGAATGGCACACATCGTCCGTCGCCCCCCACACATCAGGACCCGAGGTGGCGGCGTGTAGTGTTCCACGCGCGCCCTTCTTAGACGATCGGGGGGAGTCACCTCACTCCCCCCCCTGACCCAAGGAGGCCCGCGGTGGCGGGCCGGCACCAGCCGAGGGTTGCGGAAGGATCGTACGTTCCCGCGACCCCCGGCGTAGGTGTGAGATGGAACACCGGGGTGGTTTTTAGTCAGTAAGAGTCTGAAAGACCCTCCGCCCGCCCCAGGGCGACGGACATGCATGAGCATTTTCCACCCCGGAAAAAAAAACGGGAATGGCACATGAAAAGAGAGGTCAATGCTTAGCAGTAGGTGAAGTCGGGCTGTGAATAATGATGATGATCAAATATATTTGCTTGTCATTTCAAAAATACGAATTCCGTTTAAAAAACCTTAATGACCAGTCATTATTTCAAAAAAAGGTTTTAACCTAAGAGGGGTTTTGATCGCAGAGGTAACACGCAATACGTAATGATCCATGTCGGACACGGATTACCTTTTATCGCTGGAATCGTAAACAACACAAACGTCGATAAAAGTAGTTAAGTCATTAATGAAATTGATATTAAGTTTCTGATATTAGGGGTTCAGTAATATCTATCTACTACTTTATACTTATATTAAGTTTTAAATTATGTACATACATAGGTGTGACAGGTTTAGTATACAAAAACAAAAATGTTTTATTCAAATTGTTACGACAATGGGTGGTTGTGTTTGGGGACTCCTTTTAAGCAATTTTTGTCTGTGCTAGGAGACCCCGCTCTTCCATAGCAAAATAATTACAACAGTAACAAATATGTGGGTAAATAAACTTTTACTTAATTACCTACTTATTTCTATTGATAATATAATTATCTTTAATTTTAAAAAGAATAAAAAATAAAAGAAAACAAGAAAAAATATGTAAAAGTTCGTGTGTGATGACTGTGAGTGTGTGTGTGTGTGTGTGTGAGTGTGAGCGAGTGTGTGTGTGTGTATGTTTCGAGTATTGGGCTTGTAATAGCCACTAAGTAATTGTTATTCCAGCATATGACTAGGTACTTATCTAATCTTAATACCTAACTATGTAGGACGGGCGGGTGTCTGGCCGAGCAGGTGAAGGCCGGCACCATACGGCCAGACTCCACGGGCATGCGTACCCTAGTGGTAAGCTGCCCCGTGACGGCGGCCAAAACGATTGTGGAGGGCCGAAGGCTCCTGGTGGGCTGGGTTTCAGCGCAGGTAAAACTGCTGGAACCCAAGCCTCTGAGGTGCTACCGATGCCATGTGGGGCACCACGTTGGCGTCCAGTGCACCTCGGAGGTAGACCGCAGCACACTGTGCTTCCGCTGCGGTCAGTCCGGACACAAGGCCGGCTCGTGCGACGCCGCGCCGCACTGCATCGCATGTGCGGCAGCTGGCAAGCCGGCCGATCACCGGGCGGGGAGCAAACCCTGCGCTCCGCCCACCGGAGCGAAGTGGAAGGGCAGGCCCTCTGCCGCCGTCGCCACCGCCACCGTCGCCGCCGCCGCCGCCGCCGCCGCCGCTGCCATCTCTGGCGAGGGGCCCTCACAGGGGGCCCGGGAGGGGGCTGAAATGGAGGAGTAATGGCTCCTCCATTACGCCTCCTCCAGGCGAACATCAACCACTGCGCCTGCGCTCAGGACCTGTTGCTCCAGAGCGTGGCGCAGTGGTCGATTAACATCGCCGTGGTCGCTGAGCCGTACTTTGTCCCGCCCAGGGATGACTGGGTGGAGGACCTGAGCGGCTCAGTGGCCATAATTTCGTCGGCCGCCGCCGGCACCCCGTCCCTCGAATGCGTCACGAAGGGACAGGGGTGCGTAGCAGCACGGTTCGGAGAGATTGTAGTAGTGGGAGTGTACTTCTCTCCGAGCCGAACTCTCGCCGAGTTCCACAACTCTTTAATAGAGTTGAGTGTCGTCGTCGCCGGAAGCCATCCCTTCCCCGTTCTAGTGCTCGGGGACTTCAACGCCAAGAATTGGCCTGGGGTTCCCGTTGCACGGATGTGCGGGGCAGGATGGTGGAGGACTGGGCTCTGGAAACAGGCCTGGTCGTCCTAAATCGGGGCTCTGTTCCCACGTGTGTGCGGATGCGGGGGGAGTCGGTGGTGGACATCTCGTTCGCCAGCCCCGCTCTGTCACAGCGTGTCATTGACTGGCGCGTCATGGAGGAGGTGGAGACCTACTCCGATCACCGGTATATCCGGTTCGACGTCTCCACCCAGACCTCTAGCGCGCTGGTCCGACAGGCCCCGAGTGGTCCGCGGTGGGCGCTGAAGCAGCTGGACCGGGAGCTCCTCCTGGAAGCCTCGATCGTGCAGGCCTGGGTGTCATCACCGGACAGGCCTGCCGATATCGACGATGAGGCGGAGTGGTTCCGGGAGGCCATGTCCGACATCTGTGACGTGGCAATGCCCCGAGTCCGGCCGGGACGCGCCCGGCGTCGGGTGTACTGGTGGTCGCAGGAGTTAGGGTCGCTACGCAAGGCGTGCGTCGACGCGCGACACCGGTACACCAGGCACCGCAGGCTCCGCATTCGCCCTCCGGATGCGGAAGCCACGGAGGCGGAGCTGTACGAGGGGTACAGAGCGGCGAAGACCGCCCTCCGAGAGGCTGTCCGGCGGGCCAAGGATATGGCCCGCGAGGAGATGGTGGAGACTCTGAACAGAGATCCTTATAAAATGGTGCGGAATAAACTCCGCACCTGGGCCCCCCCGCTGACGCAGAGTCTCCGCCCCCAGCTGGTGGAGGAGGTGGTGAGCGCTCTGTTCCCCTCACGGGGGGTGCACACACCCCCGCCCATGGCTCCGCCAATTGCGGTGCCCGAAGCGGACCACGCGGACGACGACGACATCCCTGAAGTGACCGGGGTAGAACTGAGAGTGGCGGTAGGAAGGCTGAAGGCCAAAAATACCGCCCCAGGACCCGACGGCTTGCCAGGTAAAGCCTGGGTCCTGGCCTCGAGGGCTCTCGGGCCTCGACTGGAGGCGCTCTTAAGCGCATGTTTGGAGAGAGGCCAGTTCCCGCTTCGTTGGAAGACGGGGAAGCTGGTCCTCATTCGAAAGCCAGGGCGCCCAGCGGACTCTCCGTCCGCATACCGGCCCATCGTGCTGCTCGACGAGGTGGGCAAGCTCTTTGAGAGAGTAATTGTAAACCGCCTCGTCGGGCACTTGGTGAGGACGGGGCCGGATCTTGCGGACAGCCAGTTTGGCTTCCGCAAGGGGCGCTCGACGGTGGACGCCATCATGCGCGTGAGAGCCCTCACGACGGGGGACGCGGTGTCCCGGGGTGGGGTCGTCGTGGCGGTGTCACTCGACATCGCCAACGCGTTCAACACCCTGCCCTGGAGCTGCATTGTGGAGGCACTCCGGTATCACCGAGTGCCGCCCTACCTCCGTCGAATAGTCGAGGCGTATCTGACGGACAGAGCCGTCAGCTACCCCGGTCGCGATGGGGAGTGGAACCGGCGAGAGATGTCGTGCGGTGTCCCGCAGGGATCGGTTGTGGGGCCGTTCCTGTGGGACATCGGCTACGACTGGGTGCTGCGGGCCGACCTCCCTGATGGCGTCAGCGTGGTTTGCTACGCTGACGACACGCTGGTCCTGGCGCAGGGGAGGTCGCATCAGGCGGCGGCCGACGCGATGACACGCGGGGTTGCGATAGTCGTGGAGAGGATCCGGCAGTTGGGTCTCGAGGTGGCATTGCACAAGTCCGAGGCCATGACGTTTCATGGGCCCCGGAACGCGCCACCACCGGGATCCCAACTAACGGCAGGAGGGGTTCACATCGGCATCGAGACGACGATGAAGTACCTGGGTCTCGTCCTCGACAGCCGGTGGAACTTCGTCGAGCACTTCCGACGTTTGGCCCCCAAACTGGAACGGGCTGTGGCCGCCTTCAAGCGGCTCTTGCCCAACCTGGGGGGGCCAAACGCCTCCTGCCGGAGGCTTTACGCGGGGGTCGTGCGGTCCATGGCCATTTACGGGGCCCCGGTGTGGGCGCGTTCACTGCGGCGGCGAGCCGCCCACTACCTGAACGCGCCCCAGAAGGTGGTAGCCGTAAGGCTAATCCGGGGCTACCGCACGATCTCGCGCGAGGCGGCAAGCCTCCTTGCCGGACTGCCGCCATGGGATCTGGAGGCGATAGTCCTCGCGCGCCTGTATGAGTGGCGCGCGGAGGCACTACGCCGGGGGGAAAGTCCGCTCCCGCGGCAAATTGCTGCGGAGCGGACGGACCTCCGGCTCGATCTCATGGCGACATGGAAAGAGCGACTGTCGCAACCCAGCGCAGGGCACGCCGCGATAGCGGCGATAAGACCCCTCTTTGAGGAGTGGCTCGAGAGGCGCCACGGCGCCCTCACCTACCGCCTGACGCAGGTCCTCACCGGACACGGAAGTTTCGGGAGGTTCCTGCACATCATCAGGCGGGAGGAAACGCCCGGGTGTCACCATTGCCAGGATCGCCCAGAGGACACGGTGGAGCACACGGTGGAGGTCTGCCCCGCTTGGGCGGAGCACCGCCGTGTCCTCGTAGAGGCGATCGGCAGCGGCGGCGGCCTCTCGCGCCCGGACCTGGTGCAAGCCATGGTCCGGAGCGAGAGGGAGTGGGAGGCAGTCGCCTCCTTCTGCGAAGCAGTCATGCTAGCGTAGGAGGTGGCGGGACGGATGAGGGAGAGAGCCTCCCGTCCCAGCCGCCGCGGGAGACGCCCCGGGCGTCGGGAGTCGAGCGACGACTACCGGCCACCGTAGGCGCGGGCCTGCGGGCGGAGAGCAATGGGTAGCTCACCGCCCGATCAGGACCAGGCCCGTGCCGGACGGCGCGTAAGTGTTCCACGCGCGCCTCAAAGAGATGTCAGCATAACGAGGGGCCCCTCAGGGCCGAAGCCTGCCGGGGCAGCGGGATTGTCCGAAAGGGTTACCGCTACCCCGGAACATAAAGGGCGAAGGAAGGAACATGGGTGGGTTTTAGTCAGTAAGAGTCTGACACTCCCTTCCGCTCCACCCAGAGCGGGAGGGGTCATTTGATGATTTCCCATCCCAAAAAAAAAAAAAAAAAAATACCTAACTATGTATGAACTTACTTTATTGTTAATTTACTTTAAATGCCCAGATATTTTTAGTTTTACATCGGTGATCGTTTTAATTTTGAATTTTTAATGTTTAATTCATCTTGTTGCTGTCGCCTTACGGGTCCATATTTTTGTACCTAGATTTAAGCCTTTTATAATATCTTTTTACAATATCGAATGCAATAAATGAATTTGAATATGAATATGTGTGTAATAATTATATTAATATAGCCTTAATAAAGGCCATTCGTTGTATACGCCCGAATAATGTGAAATACAGTCCAAATGATGAATCAGCCATTCAACAAACATTTTCTTCACATCGAAACCTTCAAAGTAGTAGAGAAACTGTATTTCACCGCAACTTATTATACCTAGATCTCAAACACTCGTACATACATAAATTCACGCCTAATTCCCATGAGGGCAGACTGCATACATAATATATTAATTTTTCAATAAAAATTCTATAATTTCATTCCCGAACTATAGTTTGACAAAATAATATCACCAATAATCACATTCATGATCTTACCATTGCTATGCAAATAGAAATCGCATATTTGATTATCTAATTTACATGGACCGCACAGTCACTCATACCTCCACATGCTTCAAAGAGTAGTATTAAATCTAATGGTATATACTCAAATGCGATGTAGCGAGATGAGTTTCCCTGACGTAAGAAGACATTGGATAATTCAAAGAGAAATGATTTCTGCCTCTATACTAGAGGATCTACTTGATCTACTTGTGGAGGACAGTCCACTGATAATAGATTGTGATCCGGACTGGCTTTGAATGCCTGAAGTGACGCCATTTTGTTTTCGGTGCTTGATATCTCCATTATTCCTCATTTATTCAAATTCGGCTGAGAATCAGCACTCTTTGAACGTCAAAATTACATAAGACATTCCCGCAAAACGCCGTTCGCCACATCCTAGTGCTTTCCCTGGGAAAAAGAAGTGGCACAACAAATTCCCCAGCAGCACAGCTGTCTGTTCAGTTAGAAAAAACTTTATGCTATACAATAGTAGGTATTTAAAGTAATTAACATTACGAGACATTAATTTCAGTTTTACTTAATTATAATTTGCCTTAAGTATGTCAAACAAACGGACTTTCGGGTCAGGTTCGGAATAAACCGACATATCGATCTATGTATTTCTGTGCTAAACCACTTTACGAACACTATAATAACATACCTACCGACTTCACGATTTTCAACTAACTATGATAAATCTTCATTTTATTTTCACTTGAGTTTTCCCCTAATCATGACAAGCTGAAGGTTATGTTATTATAAACGGCTGGAATCTTATCAAGATTAATAACGATAGGTACAAAAAATATATCAGAAACAAAAATTCTTGATATTTCGATACAATACCAACAATTTATATGAAATTGGTCAACCTTGAGTTTGATTTATCGTCCAACATCCTGAAGCGGTAGAAAGATCTAAAAGGGCAGAAATATTAATAAAATATACTCGGGAGAACCTCGAAGTGAAGGTTGGTCGAACACAAAGAATTATGCAAATTACTGGAAGAATGTATAGCGGAATGACTGAAACAAAGTTCCGAAGAGGACCTCAAAGACTCGTTACGGGTACTTTACATAAAGAATCCTCTTAAATAAATAAGATATTGAAGTCCCGAGTGCTGGATATTTTAGATAGGTGCACGAAGTGTTATTCGAAAGCGTTTAAATATTTAGATATCGTTCAGCGCAAACATGCTTACATTTTTGTCGTTTGTTTACCGACGTGTGGTTCCTGTACCTAATGCTATTTTCTAAGGATACAGCCTTGCGGGCAGCGCTGTCGCAGTGGTGAAACTAAGTTTAGTATTCACTACCAACATATCCACCTGTCAATCGTCGGTCGTACTTATTCAGTCTATTTTTTATTTGTAGCACCTTCATTGCGTAACACACTTTTAGTCACAGTCTGAATCATTTTGAAGGATAGGTATTGTTAATCCATTGCTTCATATGTTCGAAAAATTTGTCTGCTCAACAACGTAAATTGTAAATAACGCAATGAATGTTGTTGAACTGTCAAAATGAAAGCCATTGCTACTTATTAACTTTAAATTTTATTCTCATACATTTTTGTAGTTTATTTACCGACGTGTGGTGCCTGATGCCTTGTGTGCAACCATTACATACTTTCCTCTTAAAAGATTACAAAATTGTAAAATGCAATAAAAAAAAACAAAAATCATTTATTCAAACTAGGCTGAGAATCAGCACTTTTTGAACGACATAAACATAAGACAGTCCCCAAAACGTCCACCCTTCACCATTTCCTAGCTGGAAGAAGAAGTAGCGCAACAATCGAAAATGATTAATGAAATAATTTAATCGCACCTAAAGTAGGGAAAACTGTTGGAACCAAATATGCTTTTCCATTACAGTTAAATAGCAAAATCTATGTATACTGAAATCGATTAATTAAGTAGCGGCTGCCGAGCGTTGTGGCTAGGACATTTTGGTTCGTAATTTCCTAATCTAGCTACTGGTGTGTACCAATTTTGTTATTCAGTACCTACTAAAACTTTACGAGATACCTACCTCGCAAAGATTCAGCAAAAACATGTTTACATTACGAGCTCAGACAAACTTTGTGTTACATAAAACCTACATAATGTAGGACTTGCAATAAATATTAAGTTATTTGTCTAAGAAATTCAGCTTTCCGTTACATATTCACGAACGTCTGGTTTGTTTTATAGTCCTACATAAAATATTCGTAAAACAATAAGTATTAAGTTATTCAACTAAGCCTATTGCAGTCCACTGGACATAGGCCTCTCCCAGGCTACGCCACAACACCCTGTCCTCCATCTTCCGCATCCAGTCTGTCCCAGCCACCTTCTTTAGGTCGTCCGTCCATCTAGCTGGGGGCGTCCCACACTACGCTTGCCGCCGATACGCATCTCCACTCTAGGACTGACCTCCACCGGCCATCGGTCGTTCGACAAACATGACCAGCCAGCCACTTCAGTTTGCTCACTCTCTCAGCTATGTCGGTAACTCCGGTTCTTTTCCGGATAATTTCATTTCTAATTTTATCCTTCAAAGAGACTCCGATCATAGCTGGCTCCATAGCGCTCTGAGTATTAAGTATTCACTTTCAATAAAAACAAATCATCCGGTACTGATTTTTTTTTTTTATTATTTATTTTACCATTTATGTACTCACATATATAAACAGACAAGAAAAACAGAACAGAAAAAATAGGTACAGGTGAATTACTGACGAGCTTGTAATGTAACGTAAATATTGTACATCATTTATTTGATACTGAATCTTAGATGGATTATGTTGGATTATTCCTTTTGCATAAATTATGAATGAATTTGAGTTAATAAGCTGGAGAATTTTGTTTTTATTTAAGATTTTACAGTAAAATGTATAACAATTTGTAGAGACCTTAGGGACTAGGGCCCTTAGGGACCACAGGGTTTTTGTATTTGCTAACGAGTTTTGCTAATCCTCTAGTACTTAGAGGCACTAATGAAACTTTACTATCTACTTAGGGCTGGTTGTTCCGTGACTCTTAAGATATCTTTTAAGCGCAGAATAAATTGACGTTTTGTATGAAAACTGTCAAAAGTTCAAAATTAATCCTCGGATAAAGATATCTTGAGCAGTGATTGTTAAGTGGTAACGGCCGCGACTTAAAAGTTGTAAGGTCATAGGTTCTAACTCTGACAGGCGCTTTACTTTGTGTAAGTTATTTCATCACCACGGTGAAGGAAAATATCGTGAGGAGACCGGCATGTCCTAGAACCAAACATTCGAAGACATGTGACATCTACCAACCAGCACTGGGCTTGCGTGGTGGATTACGGCCCACTCCCTCTCTCAGAAAGAAGGCCTGTGTCCCAGCAGTAGGAATATTATAAGCTTATGCTAAATATATCTGGCGCATACTTATCTGCTGTTAGAAAAATCAGCCCTTAGTTCAAAATCATTGATTTTCTAGTAAAGGAAAGGTGGTTCTATATTTTATTATAAACTGCTGTTGGGAACAGTAGAGCCAGAGCCTTTCAATATAAATATGTATATATAAACGGATAGGTACTGTAGAGACTATAGCCTACTTATTGCTATCATGCAACCTCCATAGGTTTATTTATAATGTATGATATAAAAGACGAGACCAACAGACAGGGTTTGAGTTTAGAAGAGTCTAGGCTGTCAAGCAAATCGATTATGATATAAAATACGTAATTTATTATACTATAGGAATAATTATTGAAGATTACTAATTAAACCGGAGATTGATTTTATACGTCTCGTGTACCGTGAAGCTCGTAGAGTTTCACAGTACCCTAATACTTGTGTATTCAACCCCAGATTTATGGCGATGCTATATAATGTAACGCTCATAAATATTATACATTTTATGCGAGATTTATTGTGGAACCCCCTCCAATACTTAGGTTGTAAACAGTATCTTCAGCTTTAATAATATTAATCACAGAATACAAGTTTTCTAATAAACCAGGAAAGAATCAGCAAATTTTTAGGCAGGTACTTCACCTTTCTATCCTTTGTTCATGTTTTATGTTCTGTGTGCAAAGAAAACCAATAAAAAAAATGAATAAAACATTTTTTTTTTTGCTATGACCCACCAACATGAATTCTAACGTCACAGAAAAGGAGACCAGATACTTTTTATACTGTCACAATGAGTAACGAATGGCAAGAAAAAATACATTTATTTATGTGGCCAGTACATGGATGAGGCAGAATAATGTATGTATCCGATCAACGAATGTTCGTTACCGGTAACCATCCGTCACAGATCAAAACAGACTATATATCATCAATTTTATATCCACCTGTCAAAGTTCGTACCGATTCTGCCAGTATTTTTTTTTAAATCACAAGTCTGATTTCGTTCCTATTCAACTTATATTTCCTGATCCGAATGTAAGTGTTGCCAAGTCTAAAATATATTTAAACCAGAGCTCAAGTTTCAAGGAGTTATTTCCCAGCTTGAGTTCTTAACTTTAGTAATTTTATTCTCGTAGAAAGTAGTGAAACAGAATAGCAAGCGTGGATTAAGGAAAAGAAATAGCCTTTCGTGATTCGAGTGAAGCTAAGTTAAGCTGCAAATGACCTCTTTCGGTTTTATTAGAACTTTGGAGTTAAGTGAATGTAGAGTCGATTTTCGCTTATTGCGCTTTATGTGAAATGTTATTGCTTGTAGTCGGTAAAATGTTTGCATTACTTATATTTTGCAATACCTAGTCTGTTCGATAAGTGCGCAAGAAGGTATCCTATAACCCTTGAACTGCGGGGTAATTGCGCAATAGCTTTCATTTTGACAGTTGAACAACATTCATTGGGTTGAACAGACAATTTTTTCGAACATATGAAGCAATGGATTAGCAATATCCTTCAAAATGATTCAGATTGTGATCAGCAGGGCTCTTGACTGATTTTTATCATAACGAGACAGAAGTACCTATCGAAACTTTGAGCTAAGATGAATAATTAGGTATTAGTTACTTATATTATACTATACTATTGCTTACATTGTGCGCATTAGTTAGGCACTTACCTGAACGTGCAAAAACGACTACAATATAATAAAATATAAGCCCTGACGATATGCATAACGATAATGAACGCCTAATCGACAAAAACTTCTCCAAAGTCAACAAAATCGTAACTTCACCTCCCACAATGTCAAGGTCGGTCAAGTTTCCATTGATCGAGCCTCCAATCCGATTGTATTTTGCTAAATCACCGAAGACGATAAAATGGCGGTAATGCTAGGTCTTGCGTAAAATCGCTCGCGAACAAACTTTGGTTGATCGTACAATGACAAGGATAAACGAGCTATTCAGGCATCGTATTGTTGCTATACTGCCTTTTAAGTACAATTCTTTTCATGTCTAAATTGATAGCCATTGATCGGTTAAATTGAGAAATTTTGTTTAGTTTTCCAATTCCCTAAATGCCGTTTTGGGAATAAATAGGACCGGAAGCTTCTTTTTGAGCATAACAGCAACTGATTAGGTCACTCCCACTTTCGCTCGTAGCTAAATAACACCCGCTCGGGTTAACCGAAGATACGCTTGCCGCGGTCGGTTCGTGGACGGCCCTCTGTGTCTCGGAAAGCTGAGCTGGTGTGAGTCTATCTGGCAGGCCCCTAGGAGATTTATCAACAGGTGATAATTTTTCGTAAATTTTTCACAGTCGTTACGGGTAGTTAGAAGCCCAAAAGTCTGACAACCAGTCTTACCAAGGGGTATCATATTGCCCAGTAACTGGGTTGTGGTGGTCAGATAGGCAGTCGCTCCATGTAAAATACTAGTATTCAGCTACATCCGTTTGAGTGGAAGACAGCTACATCCGTTGGAGAGGATCTCCAACATAGTTGGGAAAAGGCTAGGCAGATTGATGTAGCTCACTTAAACTCGATGGTCGTAAGTTTCCTAAGTAACCTTCTAGTTTTTCATTAAAAATGTTCACAACTTCAGCATAACGATCCTATTATTCAGGTCTTTGCCGGGTTCGTTACAAACATTAATTTTAATTATAGTGAAGGCCTAGTTACTTACTATGGTCCCTTAGTCTTCGGAATACTTACCTAAGGATGAGTTGCTTTTCTATTCTAATTAAGATAGATTCGGTTAAATTAACTGGTCGATGTTCTATCTATAAGTAACGTTAACGGCCCAGTAACCGTGAAGTTTCGAACTTCATTGACTTTGCAACTTTGCAGGTCTGCTATGTTTATTTTTTAAACGGTGCCCCACTCTAGGATTTTCTCCTGTATCGTGGGTGCGTTTACATACATTTAAACTCACATACACAAATAGCCAGATCCGGAACAACTACTTGTAGGTCATACAAATATTTGTTTCGTGCGGGAATCGAACAAGCGACACGCAGCGCAGCAGTCAATCGCTTAACCACTGCGCCAACCATGCCGTCATATTAAAAGACTTAAAAATAAACGGAATTTACATGAATAAAGGTGGTAGGGACATCCATGCGTAACTTGTTACCATGGATTCAGTACATGATTTGACACCCTTGCGACGGAATTTTTCATCGGTTATTTAAAAAAAAATAGCTGTTTCCTACAAGAGTGCATGATGTACGCCACAGAAGAGAAAAAAAAAACAGTAGTAGGATCTACGCAGTCAAAACAGCAAATTTTTTTTAAATAACTGTCGTCAATTTTCAACGCAGGGGGTTCAGAATCATGTAATAAATCCATGGTAACAGGTTACACGTGGATGTCCTTGCCACCCTGGATACTAACCGATTGTAGAAAAGAAGAAAAGCGATTTAGTTCTACAAAAAATGATGATTTCAATGATCGTAAAAACCTGATAACAAAGGTCCGTTAGAAACGCAAAGTGTTCTGTGAGTGGCTCTTATCCCTAGCAGAGAAGTTCTCTGGATGATAAGGATGGCTGTCAGCAAGTACATGACAGTAAAGTGTAATGGCGTCACAAAAATATATTGTAGCACTCGTCGCTGTGATAGTTGGCGCAGAGATACTGTGTGTTTTAGACTACGTAGGTTAGGTACCTACTGAATTGCTGAAGATCCTTGCGTGACAATTTTGCAGGCCTGTCGAGGCTTCTCTTCAAGAGAGTCAGGATTCTTAGCAGCATTGCATATGTAAGCAGGCATGCCCTTTATGCCCGGAGGAGGCTTTTATTTAGATATTTTATTTCTAACATTGAAAACTATACTCATGCAGTATAGTTTTCAATGTTTTTGTTGGTATATTGGCGTGTGCTGGCTGAAATATGGCAAATAATTCAGCTTAATGTTTTGTGTTTCGTAATGTTGATTAGTTACTATTGTATAGAATTAAGTTCTTCTAACTGAACAGACAGCTGTGCTGCTGGGGAGTTTGTTGTGCCACTTCTTCCCAGCTAAGGCACTAGGAAGTGGTGAAGGGTGGGCGTTTTGGCGGACTGCCTTATGTAATATATATGTTCAAAAAGTGCTGATTCTCAGCCTAGTTTGAATAAATGACTTTTTATTTTGATAAATGTACAAATCACGGCGTAGTAAAAAAATCAATGTTTGAACACAAACAATGGACTAAACTTATGAAAAACAAATCTTATACGGAGATGATTGTATAATTGGTTGGCATGACCAACTCATTTAATAATTTACCATCGACTTGAAAGGAAAATAATTGGTTAAGCTGCGCTTTTCTAGAAGAGCGGCGGCCGCCACTTAACGGGCGCAGTGACGGCTGTCATTTTGGCAGCGGGGTTTGTCTTTACGGTGTCAAAAAACGCTCTCTAAAAAAACACACCAACTTACTTTCATAAATTCTTTTATGAAACCGTTGCTTAAGAAGGCTTATCCCACATAGGCATGGATAAAACTACACGAAGCGTATACCTACATAAAATAAATAACATATAGTAAATATTAAGGAACTCCTACCAGCACATAAACCTCACGGATCACATTAATCTAACGCCCTCATTAACATCAATGAATATTCGGGGCTCGAATAAAGGAGCCCACTTTAGCCGGAAAATGACTTCACGTTTGCTGCTATGCGGATAATGTTCGCATTACCTAATTGCCTTTCTTTAATGTCGGGAATTCTGGATTGTCATGAAGATAGATCGGCTTCAGATGTTTTGGCAGATAAATTTGATAGTTTGTTGAAGGTGTAAGGTTACTACAATACTGAAAGAAGAGAGGAAGGCTTGTAAATAACTACTAACTTTAGAGCTTGTTTATTAGTTCCAGGAGACTAAATTCCGGTGAATTTAAGGCATCATTCCAATTCCTGGATAAAGCTTAATTAATAAACTGTGTAGACTGCCTCGTTGCTTTAGTGGTTGCAAGCGCTACTGCTGGGCATGAGGTCCTGGGTTCAATTCCCGGGTCGGGCTAAGTGTTATTGGGTTTTTTCAGCTGGAATTTCTCAATAAGAGGAGTCTGGATTTGTGCCCGGTTGATGGCAATAGGCTCGCCGCTCTATCACATGGGACTTAAATGTATGTGGTGAAATGAGGGTGTACTATAGGTACACCTCTGCCTAACCCTTCGGGGAATACAGGCGTGATGTTATATGAACGCAGAGTTTTTTTAGGTTATATGAATGCATTTTTCTTAATTCAGCAGTGTGGAAATAGCGAAGTTCTCGACATGACGAAGAAGAAGAATTCAGAAATTTGCCTATATTCAAAATACCTTTTTATATGGGTGGGAAATATTCATATGACTTCTCCCGCTCGGGGCGGAGCGGGAGGGCGTGTCAGACAGACAGACAGGGGCCACGATATCTCTTTCAAACAACCCGCGGCCCTGGCAGGCATCGGCCCTAGCGGCCGCCGTCAGTTCGTGCATCTCTTTGAGGCGCGCATGGAACACAACGCGCCGTCGACCCGGCGAGCTGCCCATTGCTCGCCGCCCGCAAACCCGCGCCTACGGTGGCCGGGAGTCGGCTGGTGACTCCCGACGTCCAGGACGTCTCCTGCGGCGACTAGGGGGCGTGAGGGCGCAGAGATATAATAATAATATACCTAAGTACTTTTCTGAAGTAAACGTCCAGTACTTATATTACTATGCTGAAAGTAATAGTATATTACCTTATTTTTTACTATCCACAAGCAATATTAATTATGTAGGTACACAAACAAATTTCTAAAACCGCTCTTTCGACTAGTACTGTGAGCTGCTTTCCATAGTTAAACATAATACCAGTATGCTTATAGAACAAAACTCAATTTCAATATTAATAAGTGTGTGTTAGTTATACACAAAGTAAATTGATTACCTTACTCATATGCAGCACTCTACTCCATCCGATTACTGTAACTTAAGCATTTCCTCACTATGTACTTAACATTCTCATATAGTAAATGATTATAAGGCAATGTTGTATACGCGTAAATAAATGGACAGATAGCCATCTCGCACGCCAGTAGAGCAAGATAATTTGAAACCAGCCGCTTCCCAAGGGCTCAAATATGAAAACGGAACAAAGCACGGTAGTCCCCCTTTTTATTCCATCGCAGTTTTTCTTCACTGTTTTGTTCGCAGGGCTACAAAAAGAGGGCGATGGACTTCGAAATGAGAGAGAACGACACTTTTTGTTAAAATAGGCTCCAGATGTTGATGGCACATTCCTTTCATAATAGGACATGAAGGATGGATCGCACTTAAAGCATTATTCTGTCTATTGTGTGAAAGAGGTCGACATCAAATCTAGAACAAAGTTTTAGTCGTAAACCCGCAATGTAGGTACTTAGCTATAAAATTACTTTATAGTACTCGGCACGGCCACATGGGATTACTTTCCTTTACCATTAAACGATTCCCACCGGAATGTCGTAACTCAGCCATTTTGCACTCGTCACGTAGATAAATTATCTCGAACTAAAATTGAGTTGAGTTGCGTCTACAATATTCTATGAGCATCACATCGGCTATGAATGCATTGAACTATATTCTTTTTTTATTTGTTGAGTTCGACAGGGATTCTCGCATTAGTCTGCCTATAATTAGTTACAAATTAATGATAAGCTCGATTGGAATTGACACATCGATTTGAATCGATTTCTAATGCTCGCAGTGTAGACTCACCTTTGTGTAAAATATTCGCGATACGATTTAGACGGAGTCGATCAGAACGGTATGCCATTGTCATACTAAGTGATTGCAAAAATGTAGGCTGCGAAGGACACAGAAATATGTATGAATGGGACAAAGAATCCAAGGGCATGACAAATAGTACAGATGTTTTAAGATAAAAGCCTTACTTACTGAATAAATATATTATATAAATAAAGCTTCAAAAGCTGACATACCTCAGGATTCTAAAAGCCGGAGATATCTAAGGTTACTAATAACGTAACAAGACGACCGTCTTATCTTTAAAAGAAATGCAGTACTGATCAACTATTCATTTCCTCTATCCTTATCGCATAACTAGACATGCCCCGGCGCCACAAATGTCCTCCACCATGCATTCTTCTCCATCATTCTCTTCCATTCATTCGCAAACATATCAAGATCTGTGTTTGAGTCCAGGAAGCAGCGTTAATAGCGGCTAGTGTCCGAGGAATAGGTGACTTGGAGTGTGCCACAGTACGGCAAGTTGGAACAGCCAGTAAGCGGTGTTTTCTGCCACGACAGTAATTATCTGGGACAAATAGATTGCAGATTTCATTATGGACATCAGGAACATCAATAATCCCCCTTAGAATTTTAAATATAACATGTCATGGAACATGGCAAAAATTGAATATTATGATGATTATATAAAATTGAATGGCATGAACCAAAAATTCGAGGACATGTGACATCCACCAACCCGCACTGGGCCCGCGTGGATTACCCATCCACCTCCACCTCTCTTACATTAGGCCTGTGTCCCAGCAGTGGACACGTTATAGACTAATTATGATTATCACGATGATAGCTAATCTTCATTTAAAAGGGTTTCCTTGAAGTTTCTAGAAATTTACGTTTTGAAATGGGCAACAAGCTTCAACTTGAAATTTATGACTAACTGACCGACTCTTTGATAATTCAAAAGTAAATGATTCAATTGAAATAAATGCTTTGAGTTTGAGAGAGTTTGGGTAATAAATGTACCAAAAAGACAACAAGCTAACTTTAGCCCCAAGAGATAATTTTAATTTGGGAAAGTAAATAAATTTAATTTTCTAAAAACAACTCTGCCATAACATAACTTGTATATTCACGAATATATGTACCCAACAACTCCATTTATGCCTACATAATAAATGAACAAAAGGTGCAAATTTAGCACACCTTACATAACAACGCGACATGATTACAAATGTTGATACCATCCAGTAGTCCCCTTGTACCAAGCTATCCTATCTTTTACGAGAAACATTACTCGCAGGAATATTTACGACTACTAGAAAGATATAACGTCGGTACAGCCTCTCCTTGTTTTTGTTCTGTATAAGGATGAGGTAAACAACACTACTTTAATGCATTGTTGTTTTGTATGTGAGAATAGAGAATAATGTTTTTGGATTAGCTCTGTAACCTCCTGAAGGCATGGAGAAAAACAAGTTCGTATTTTTGTTTCCGAGTGACTTTCTTGTGAGAAAAACGGCTTATCTACCCATAGTTTCAAAGAAAATAAATTGGATTTTGTTTATTTCGAACGCCTCAAAGACGAACCTAAAGCCCTACGATGTACGATGTGCCTAAGCTGTGGGGTTTATTTATAAACGATGATTACTGTTAAGTGACGTCCAAACGTCAAAAATGTATGGTTCAACAGTCGTTAATCACAACTTAACTTTAAGCAACGTTTATGAATAAGGGAGTATGTATTTAACGTCATTTCATTTCTTGATAAAAGGACAAGAATAATGAATTTTATTAACAACGCCACCTGAGCCATTCGAAAGTTTTAAGCCTCCTATTCAATTTGTGTGCCAACTGCGTCAAAACTTACCTACAAGATTACTACGGCCAATAGGTACCTACCTAAAAAAATGTTCCGAAAGAAAAATGGGACAGGCCCGTATTTTTTCCGATGCGGATGTAAAAACTGTTCACGCTAATATACCCACGTAGAAGGGAGCGAGCTCCTCGTCATAATTAACTCATCAATTCCACATTGTCCATTGTTGAGCGAATGAGCGAAGGCTTTCCCGCGCCCGTCTCGCTCTCGTCCCACTTACGTCCCGCTTACGTCCCGCTTCCGGCCCGCAGCCAGTGTCCGGCCTCCAGCCATTGTTTCACTGACACCCGACCAAATACTCAATATGACAAAAATAATAATTGAATTTCGCAAAATTGGAAATAATTTAATTGGAAATTGGATTTTCATGTTGGATAACAATCGCGATAGGATTACGTAAAGTGCCTTTGCCTTCCAGATTGAGATTAGATCTTGGTATTAGTTTTCTTTGTATAAAATGGGTAGTCGTGTTACTTTATTTCTAAATTTCTAGCTATTCGGACTAAAACTTAACATTAAAATATTCAAATTTGTTGTGTAGTTGTCGTTACGCTACGTTGTCTTACGCACTAATTCTTGAGAGATTTCAGCGTTCCAAAGGAGAATTATAAAGACTAACTAATGTAGGAGGAGTCTTTAGACCGGCTTAGAAGATTAATTTTATGTAGCTTGTCTTTTTATACTACTCCGCGGGCAAAATGTAGTATAGCCAAGGTGTTTAGAGTAATTGGGTTCATTTTCTTTAGCGCAGAGCGTCTACAGCTTGCGTATAGTATTAAAATATTAGGCAGTCGCCTTTGTTCTCTTTTCTTATATCTTGTACAAAAATAACAAAAATTAGGCTTCTGCTGCTAAGGACCAGGCCCGAGTCGACGGCGCGTTGTGTTCCACGCGCGCCTCAAAGAGATTTCAGCACAAACTGACGGGGTCCGCTAGGGCCGATGCTTGCCAGGGCCGCGGGTTGTTCGAAAGAGATACCGTGGTCCCTGGCATAGGCAACTGAAGGAACACGGGTGGGTTTTAGTCAGTAAAAGTCTGACAGCCCTCCTGCTCCGCCCAGAGCGGGAGAAGTCATATAATGATTTCCCAACCAGAAAAAAAAAAAAAAAAGGCTTCTGCTGCTTTGAAAGAGATATGTAAATAGTTTCTCAACAATGGCGGTGTATTTAAACAAGAGAAAACTAAATAATGTTAAAGGATCAAGTAATTATTTCGTTAAAAAATACAACTGAAAGCTAATAGGGCTTCCTACCTCAACCCAGTACCTAAAGCCAAAAGTACAGTCACCCAATTACAGAAATTAACGAGATAGATATTATTGTTGTTAGCAGTTGTTATTGCTCGTAACATTTTCCTTTCATTATCTTTTGAAAAGACAATGACTTTCCTTTATCGGCATTCTTACTTTGATTTTCCTTTTCTCTGCGTATCCCAATCTCTTTTCTTTTTTTTCCTTAATATTTTTTTTTTTTGCGGTCACAGAAAATATCAATCTTAGTTTTTTTTTATCGGCGCGTTATTATTTCCAGTATATTTTGTAGTTCTAGATGACACTGATTGCAAAGACAAACGTCAACAAGGAGTCTAAACTTTGTTTCCTATTTCACCGTATTACACGCCAAGTTACTTGTAATCGTAATATATGTATAGATACTTGTGTTACGTATATTACTATGTTTACGATCCCGAAAATTGTTGGAAAAAAGCTAGGCAGATGATGATGAATCGCGAGCATAAATACCTAACACTTAGCTAGATTCATAACCGATTTTTTCCTAAAGTAATGATTATATTATCGTTTTATATTATCGAAATCATACTATTATGAAATACCTAAGTCTTTTCGAAAGTTGGAATTTTTATTTTATAAACGCTTTTGATTTATGCTCGTGACTGTACCTACGTGGTTAATTAAATTGAGGAATCATGAAATGACTCTGCGAATATGTCGTCGACATGTCGTGGGAGGAACAAAGTTATTTCATGTAGTTAATTTCGGACATGTTCTTGTTATAGGTAACTGTGGAAAAATTCTCGTATGAGTTTTTACGTAACCAATTACATTTTTTTTATCAACACTGATTTCGATAGGACACAAGTAAAATAATAGGAGCGTGTAGAAGATTAGAAGTAAAACTTCTCAAAAAATAAAGAATATGAGAGATTTAGTGTGAGAGACACAAAGAGAGAGTTATATCTTTCTTCTCTTTCATGTAACGAAATGTGCCTAAACGTGACGCATCCTTGAAATATTATTCTCAATTCCATACAATTATCATAATCCGTCCAATTATCGAATCGCCGCCTAAGAAGTCTTACTTCAAAAATTAGGTAACTATACCCTGTCTATTAGGTAAACAGTTTTTTGACAGATGGATGGCACTATTGATTGCAGCAACATACAATACATTGATTGATAAACGGACGGTATTATAATGTCTGTAAGAAGCCATAAATAAGATAATTTAATAAGATAAGGCAGTTTATACATTTATTTTATTACGCATTTTAAAGTTAACTTTTACGTAATATGTATATATGTTCTTAGACAGCTGTCAAAAAACGGTTAACGTAATGGACAGGATATAGATAGTTATTTAGCTACATATTGCAATAGAGATTTTGTGCTCTAGTACGTTTTTTTTTTAGAGCAGTGGTGGCCTAGGGGCAGCGGCCGCGACTTACAAGTTGTAGGCCGTGGGTTCAAACCCGGACAGGCGCTTTGCTTTGTGTAAATTATATCATCACTACTGTTCTCAAAACGGTTAAGGAAATATCATGAGGAAAACGGCAAGCTCTAGAACCAAAAAGTCAAAGACATGTGACATCTACCAACCCGCACTGGGCCCGTGTGGTGGGTCCCAGCAGTGGGAACATTATAAGCTGACTAGCTGCGCCCCGTGGTTTCACCCGCATAAATTTCGATCCCGTGGGAATATCAGGATAAAAAGTATCCTATATGTTAATCCTGGCTATAAACCATCTGTATACCAAATTTCATCGAAATCCGATCAGTAGGTTTTGCGTGAAAGAGTAACAAACATCCATCCATCCATACAAACTTTCACGTTTATTCGTATACCTAATATTATTAGTAGGAAGTAGGATTATGCTACGTTTGTTAGAAGAAGATCCTATCCTCGTGGATCTGTTAAGTCCATCATTAATCTCAATGGAAGTCAATGTTATTGAACACCTACTGACACACGTAGGACCAAGTGTAAAGTACAGACGCCAGCAGGTCAAGCTACCCGAAACTGTCAAATTTTCCCAACCAACCTTGAACCTTAATGCTTTAACTATAAAGTTGAAAATCTATTAAAGAAATTTAACAGATTGTAGTAACTTGATGTGCTGGCGTCCGTACAATCACGGGCACAAATAACTTACAGTTACAAGAAAATCAAATGCGTTATTCTCGTGAAAAAAATTTGCTACTTTAATAAAAGATCGAAACCATACTATTATGAAAATATTATACTTTTGATAAATACGATAAAAATATGTTTGTAATACAGTAGAATATCCAGTTAGTACTTTAGGAGAAAATCGATTTTGAATCTTGCGTACCCTAAATTAGGGTTGAGCTACACGATGACCGATGCATGCATCATACCGTCTGTTGGGACAGGTCAACTCAAAGCTGCCGGGAGGGTTGTGGAAGTAAAGGCTGAGCCGGTTTCCCATGGCCCTCCCATCACGGCGATGCGGGAACACCGCTGAGTTTTAGTGGGTATGTCGGTGCCGTTTCGACAGGAGTCCCACATAGCCCGTCTCGTCCCCCGCGGGGATGCGTAAAGCATTTCTCAGCGACAAAAAAGAAAAAAGGTTAACTCAAAGCTGCATTGTCTCATTATTCCCTGCATTGTTAGACCTAAACTCTGAGTGGTATATTGTTGGGACTTTAAAAAGAGACCATTTAAGGTTGATTGTTCCAACACCAGATAATTTTATGCGAGAAATAATTTAAAATTTTCGACGTCTAATATATATTTATAGACGTCAATTTTATTTCACGAATAAAACTTATCTGTCGATTGAAAAATCAGCACTAAGACAACTGTGAATTTGTTTCGGCATTTCTTCTCAGGGACCAGTCAGCTAGGAAATGACGGCTTCTAGTTTTAAAATATTATTTTAAAAAATTGACGTGTAAACGTGTCTTATTTCATTTCATCTTCATTTCATTTCATTCCATCTTCATTTCATTTTCATTTCATCTTTATTTCGTCATCTCTTCATTTCATCTTCATTTCATTACATCTTCATTTCATTTCATCTTTATTTCACTTGGTAAGGGTAATGTATGCTTGTGACTGTACCAACTGCTTACACGTGCCCGTAATCTGTACATATAGTAACACAACACTCCAACAAAGTACAACGAGATCTGCGGTAACTCGCAACAATCCTTTTATTTTTTATATTCCTCTAATGAGTAAAAAGCGGAGCTGGCCGGGCACGAGCAAACAGCCAGGACTAATTGGTGATGCGACCAGACACCTGACACCCCTGACCGGTACACATGTACCGGTACACATTAGTAGCCACTAATGTGTACCGGTACATGTGTACAACAGCTACACGTTTTCCGTGTGGATAGGTATAGACAGCAAAAAAACTCACAATGAATTCTACTTTTTTAATTTGTTGCTGGCAATGCTGTAAAAAGAAAATATAATTATAATTAGATAAAGGTTAATTGGGTTTAACCATTAATAGGTTCAGTCGTTACACGTGTAATTTGTTAAAAGTCATATTCGCCGTAACGTAATTCAGGGCACTCAAATATATCTAAGTACTTTCTTGCTGTAATATGGAAGCTAGTGGACAATACCCATATTGCTCAAACTAATGACCGCAGTTCAGTCATTTACAAAACTTTTATTACCATAAATAATTGAGTACGCATTCAGGTTCCGTGACCTGGCTAATTATAAATCTAATTAATTACTCACATACGCATAATTAAACAACAAAGAACAAAACACTATTTGCTGTATTAAGCTCAATACATTGGCTTATGACCTATTTATCACACGGCACGCCAATGAGCACTAAATTCAATGCTTAGCAAACAATTTAAATAATTAATAGCCGTAAGTTCTCGACATGTTACGGTTCATTCATCATTTTAGAGTTGAATGGCTTCTCTTAATGTACTATTTTGTCTTTCTGGGAGTGTTGTTAAAGAAGATATTTTCACATAATTGGCGGCATCCTTCTGGGAGTTAATTTCCTACAACATACTGCTATTATCAACATTATTAATCTTAGTGAAGATGGCTGTAAATGGAATCAGGGGGACTAATTCTAGCGCGTAATGAAACGCCCTCATACACATGGAAACCAGAAGACCAATTCCCGTAGTAGAAACGTTTAAAATCTAGTCGCAATCTCATCTCAGCGACAATCAATGTCAAAAACTTGTCAAAATTGTAAGGAAATTTGATTTGTATTTTTGACAGATTGAGACTGATATCAGACTGTGAACGTTCTTAAAATTACGAGAATAGGCCCTCAGATTTAGGGATGATTGTAGGGCTGAATGTAGCACAGTGCTTCACCGTGCTACGTTCGTAGCAGCGTAGGGCAAGCGCGTAGCACTCGCGTAGCCATAGATGCGTTGATCACGTATTGGACTAGATGTAATTATTCATTACAAATGATACAGCATCTTGCTCGTATTTGTAGGCAGTCCCATTCATCATAGTCGACTTTGTTGATATTGATAGAGAAAAAAGTAGGTAAATCAAATACTTACATAAATTCCAATATTTAATTAAACACAATGAATGTCAACATCCTCTTTTGTTTTATTATATTAAAGCAACTAGAAACAAAGACAACTCAGTTAACACCAATTACAAAACAATCTCGCTCAGAGTAGGTAACCACTTTCGCAAACTTGTTTTTCATTGTTTCGAAGCAATACAAATAACGTTTCCCTGTAGGTGTACATAGCACTATCTAAAATTGGCGATAGCATCTTCGCACCTAGAGAATAGGTGTCAAAATTGAATGATCGTGAACATCGATCTTGTAGATTGAGTTTCCTACGATCCATCAGGAGCGATTGGAATGAATGAAACCTACCAAACGAACCCTTTCTCGTAATGATCAGATCGTATCTGTATAGTGAGGTAGGTGTTATGATGAAAACCTTAGTTATATGACTATTATCATTAAAAATGTATAGCATTTTCATTTGAACTCAAAGAATGTTCACGGAATTTCTTTCTTTTGTTTTTTATGACATTGAACTTGTAATTCCTGCCTATAAGAAACAAAACTTGTTCGATATAGTTAATGGTGATGAACTTTCTATTAAAAACGCATCATTATTGTAATGATCTTAATGTAGGTACAGTAGACCGCACGTGTGTGGTAACACTTTAACCTTGAAATGGCATAGAGTTTCAATAGAATAAGAAGCAAGCTTATACTGTTTTATCACTGACTAGATTTCGACTCGCGAGAAAATTTCTGGTTCCCCCGTCCCAACCCAATAGTTGAACATAAATAAATAAAAATAAAATAAGTTTTTTTTTTTTTTTTGGGATGGGAAATCATCAAATGACCCCTCCCGCTCTGGGTGGAGCGGAAGGGAGTGTCAGACTCTTACTGACTAAAACCCACCCATGTTCCTTCCTTCGCCCTTTATGTTCCGGGGTAGCGGTAACCCTTTCGGACAATCCCGCTGCCCCGGCAACAATCCCGCTGCCCCGGCAAAATAAGTTTATTAACACAAAAACCTTAATACACAAAGCTCATACAATTCAAACAGGGACATAACGTTGGGAAACAAAGGTTGCATAAATAGTGAAAACCCTGCCTCCTAAACTGAGTCAGTATTCTACTGTAACTTCGTGTTCAAGAAAATCCTTTATTTATGTGTGATAAGTTGATAATTTATTAGTGAATGATGAACTAGAATTATATTATGTAATGGAATAGTAAATATGTATTGTAATTGTAATCTCTATACTTTTGCATGCCTTGTAATTGGTAAAATATGGCTGTTTCTGTATTTATATTATGTGTGGTACATAATATAAATACAGAAACAGCCTGCATGACTTGTACCCGTATTTGCAAAATATCCCCATCTATCTATCTATCTATCTTATCTTATCTTATCTTACCCCGTCGCATTTCATCGCCTGCCCGGGCTATGACTCCATTTTCGCTAATAGTTCTTTCTTCCTTTTTATTTGCTCGGTTCCTAAGAGTCCTGGCGTGGTATTAAATAGCCTATAGCCTTCTTCAAGAATTGTGCTCTCAAAATGCAAAAAGATTTTTTCAAATCCTACTGGTAGGTCCAGAGATCAGCGCGTTCAAACAAACAATAAAAAAACTCAAACAAACCCTTCAGTTTTATTATTAGTATAGACGTGCGGCGTACCGTAAAACCCACTGAAATTAATACTTTACAAATCAAGTAATCCACCAAAACTAACCTTGCATTTTGACAGAATAAATAAATTCGCACTTTCCATATAAAAAAACAAGGTCCATGTGTCCAATAAGGGCAGGATCCAGATAGCCCTGAATGAATAGAAAGAGGTGTTACGCGAAAATTTATTCTAGCCCCTGATACATTGCCTCAATCCGTCTGCAATACTGGTAGGTTTACCTAGATCCAGTAGAACTTACGAGCATTCATTTGACAGGTCCAAACCTTACGGGTTTTTAGACGTCTAAACAAAATTACTTAGTATTCCTTGAGTTTTATTTGTAATTTCTTTAGGTACACTTTCCTGGAAGCGTCTAGGTAAAAGCTAGGTCCCTAGAAAATTAGTTTTCGTTACTGGAATATAAATGTTACTCTTTAGTTCTCTTAGTAAACTGGTATTTAGTTGAGAATTCAGAATTGTGGAGAAAATGGAAATAGGCATCCTTTACATTACTTGGTAGAAGAGTTAAGTATCTCGCCCACTCATCGTAATTTAATAATAAGAAAACAAACCGGCCAAGTGCCAGTCGGACTCGCACACGAAGGGTTCCGTATCACTGCAACATATTTTACACTACTTACATTTTATTTTTACTTTTTTTATTTGTTGTTAAAAGAAATACACACTCTGTGATAATAACTGTCTACCTATTACGGTTCATGAGATACAGTCCGCTGACAGACAGACGTACGGACAAAGGAGGCTTAGTAATAGGGTTCCGATCGCACGTTTTGGGTACGGAACCCTAAAAAGATACCCATGTAACTTAACAAAAACAAAAGTCCTCAAAAAATACAAATTTTCACATAGAGATAATCCCAACTACCATTTTTGTTTGTCCCCGTCTTAAGCCCAGCTTAATCCGTGGTGACAAAATTAAAACTTGTAATCAACGCTTTAGTGTCCAGTGATCGTGAAAAATGCGGCCTTCTACATAAATAATGTCTGCAATGTATCGTGCAGCGCTGAGTAGTTTCATCTCAAATTATTACTATGAAACATAAAATAAAATTTTATGACGCGCAGCGGCATCGCGATAATAAAACTTAAAAGTTATTGTTCATCATCATCATCATCATATCAGCCGCACGACACCCACTGCTGGGTATAGGCCTCCCCTAAGGATCTCCACGACGATCGGTCCTGCGCTGCCTGCATCCACTGGCTTCCCGCGACCTTCACCAGATCGTCGGTCCACCTTGTCGGGGGCCTACCCACTGAGCGTCGTCCGGTGCGCGGTCGCCATTCCAGAACCTTTCCGCCCCAACGGCCATCGGTTCTTCTCGCTATGTGTCCCGCCCATTGTCACTTCAGCTGAGCAATCCTTCGAGCGATGTCGGTTACTTTAGTTCTCCTGCGGATCTCCTCGTTTCTGATTCGATCACGCAGGGAAACGCCGAGCATGGCTCTCTCCATTGCACGCTGGGTGAGCTGCAGCGTGGTGTGAGACAGGGAGACGTTATTTCTCCGAAACTGTTCACAGCTGCGTTGGAGGATATCTTTAAGCTCTTGGACTGGAAAGGACTCGGCATCAACATTAATGGCCAGTACCTAACACACCTTCGGTTTGCCGATGATATAGTCCTTATGGCTGAGACCATGGAAGACCTGAACACAATGCTCGAAGATCTCCGTAGTGCTTCCCAAAGAGTGGGTCTTAGGATGAACATGGATAAGACGAAAATTATGTCAAACGCCCATGTTGTACCCTCTCCAGTTCATGTTGGGAACACTACACTTGAAGTTGTTGACCATTACGTATACCTAGGACAGGCAGTCCAGCTAGGTAGGTCCAACATCGAGAAAGAGATCTCTCGTCGAATCCAACTTGGGTGGGCAGCATTCGGGAAGCTTCGAAAAATCTTCGCGTCCGACTTACCTCAGTGTCTCAAGACAAAAGTCTATGAACAGTGTGTGTTGCCAGTGATGACTTACGGCAGTGAAACATGGTCGCTAACTATGGGTCTCATAAGAAGGCTCAAGGTCACCCAGCGTGCAAGTTATTGTTATGATGACGTAAATAATAAATTAAAAATGATGACTACGGAATAACGTAATGTTAGCAAAACTTTAATGTTTGATTTATCTGATTTTAACAATGTTAGTTTAACAGTAACTCGTCGCTCCATGTAAAATACTGGTATTCAGCTGCATCCGGTTAGACTGGAAGTCGACCCCAACATAGTTGGGAAAAGGCTAGGCAGATGATGAGGCAATATTAGTTTAAACAAATACTAATCAACAGGAATAACTAACCAACCAACTGTTTTAACCAACTACCAACGGTTTTACCAACATAATGGAATATTGGAATACAATAAAGAATTGAGAATATTTTCACTATCCGACTACCTGGGTACCTACGTACCCAGATAAAAGATTAATTGATTCATCAGCTGGCTTATCATTTATTATTTTATTTGGTAGCAAATAAAATAATAAATGATAAAGATAGATTGAAAACGAAAAAGACATTCAACAAGTTTTGTCATTAGGGTATTAACGATGCAGTTAGTACAAAGGGAGTCAGTTACGGGACGAGTTCTTTGAGTGGAAGGTACACATCTACACTTTTCTATTTGATCAAGGGTTTCATTTATCCACCCACCCACGTCCTAAAAGCTTGTTGAGAAAGGGTAAAATCATTACCAAATAAAGGCCATCCTCCACTCAGCGATGCGACACGTGATAACATCGCTCCGCACACAGCTTTGCTCACTTGATACATGTCATACGCATGATGTAAGTAAAGTGCAAATGGTACCATGAATTCAGTAGGTAGGTACATGAATCTTGACCCCCCAGCGTAGAAATATTTCATCGGTTATTAAAAACACACGCAATGTCGGTTTACGACTACTTGGTGCCCTAAGCAATCCACGCCAGTGGGCCCGATATACCGATGCTAGTTGACTGTTGGATAGGGATCCAACAGTCATCTAGCATTGGTATTTTAAAAATTAACGTATTTATTACGTACGTGATACTCGTAGATCATTACGTACCTTAGAATATGTACGAAAGACGAAAGAGATATGTGGAGTAGGTATTACAATAAAAACCAAAGCATATTTTTTATTTATTTATGAAATACGACTTGCTACTTTTACGGGCATTAAATTCGCGGACATACGTTTTTAAGTTCAACATTTTTAGCGTATCTGCCTCTATAAGTATAAAATATTTATAAAGCATCGAGCCTTCCCATCGTCAATGCAATGACATCTTCCGCCGATAAACGCGCGGGTTTTCAAATAGCCTTGTCTTTAATCTGCTAGCAAATATTTTTCGGTGCTGCTTATCGTGCCCCCGAGACGTGATGCCCTAAGCTTATAGTTTAATTTGCTTAGGGGCTAATCCGGAACTGCTTGTGTGTATATAAATGTAATATGTGGCACAGATGATTTTTATTGGACAATCGAAATGTCAACACTGCACTGACTGGTGCATATAGAATCATTTACTGAATTCATGTAGCAGTTTGCGCGTCCATATCTCTTAGAATACTAAACTCTTTTTAAGGAACTGAAGGCACAAGTATCCAGCACCCTAATTGCGTAACACACTATCAATCACATTCTGAACAATTTTGAAGCATATTGCTAATCCATTGCTTCATATGATCGGAAAATTTGTCCTCTCAACAACGTAAATAACGCAATGAATGTTGTTGAACTGTCAAAATGAAAGCCATTCCTACTGATAGTGTGTCACGCAATTACCCTGCTTTTCATTGAATCCTGGAGCCTTGTATACGCCTTCTCTTAAATGCTGCCTAGTTCCAATCTTAGCAAATAACAGGAGGAGAAAATCTTTAATGGTACTGCCGTACTGTGAAACTTTCGCATCGCCGCTCTACCAACTCGCGGTCTGTGTACTGAAGTCTTATGTAGGTAACGGTATCGATTCTTTGAAAACCTGTTATAAGATAAGTGAGGCAATGTTAGTAGAATATTAAACTATATAGTAAAGCCATTTACAAATCAGTGTCATCCATTACCGAACAACGGGAGCTCTATTAGCGATAATAAGTTAGTGGGTGCGCGCCAAATTAGATTTGTTTTCGTTGCTACACCGGGATCTATAGTGGAGTAGGCGCTTCTTAGAAGAACATATTATCGAAGGCTGCTGGAAACACATCCTCTTAGAATCGGGTTTAGCTTTACCCTTACGTTACATAGAAATGGGTAACGCTTTTGTACACCTTGTATAATTTCATTGCACAAAGCATTCGTTACAGTACCATTAGTAGCATTGTTGTTCAGTATTACAGGACATTATAATATTACTGTGAACGACACATCAGTGCTAACAATTTGACATTGACAGCATCATAACACCTTTATATCGTAATAGTAAGGGCGATTTTGGTAGTATTAGTGTTACCACTGGTTGTTTGTACCTATTAGTACCGAGGTAGGTACTGTATACGTATATAAACTCACGCCTTCTTCCCATGGGGGTATTCAGAAACTATAGAACGCCACCTGCGACGATCCTTACATACCTGCTTTATACTTCTTATTTATTATGGCTATTATGTATATATTAGACTTTACCTTATAGGTAGGATAGGTACATAACACAGGGGCAATTACCGTAATTTTAAGAACGTTCACAGTCTGAGGGCCAATTCTCGTAATTTTAAGAACGTTCACAGTTTGATCTCAGTCTCAATCTGTCAAAAATACCTCTAATTTCCCTACATTTTGACAAGTTTTTGACATTTGTTTGTCGCCGAGATGAGACTGCGACTAGATTTTAAACGTTTTAAATTACGAGAACTGGCCTTAGTCTCAATCTATCAAAAATACCTCTATTAACCCTACATTTTTGACAAGTTTTTGACATTGATTGTTGCTGAGATGAGATTGCGACTAGATTTTGAACGTCTTTAATTACGGGAATTGGTCTTCCGATGTCTATAGACTTCAAACATGCAGCTGCTTCATAAAAGAGCGAGCATAGTTTACAATTCACATTCAAATTGAGTGAAACTGACATCGTGCCATATTTGAAACTCATGAAGTCATAAACATTTAAGTATGAAATTGTTATAGCTGGCCATTTTGCCTGCCTTTTATTCTTTGACCTCGTCGAATGTTTTAAAAGCCAAGTAGATAATGTAATTCTGAATGTACACAGTTAGACACAGTAAACAGTTAAATTAGCTAGCGAAACTTCGCAGACGTGATGGTTATCGATATCTAATGACCATAAAAAACAAAAAAAAAACGCTGCTGGAAGTTACTTGTAATTATGAGATTGGAAAATCATTTTTTTTTGCTTTATCTTCATAAGATCGATA